>CM054118.1:38879010-40079010 GCA_028673005.1 Tanypteryx hageni
CTGCGACTGAGTTCGTTATGGATGGACAGATAAGAGAAGAGAAAAAATTGATGATATGGTATTCGAAATGATGGGAGTTAAGGTGAAGGAGAAACTAAAGAAAGGAGATGTACTGACGTTCTACTCCATTCCACATCATAAAAATTCTCTTCACTTACGCTGAGTTTTGGCAACAACGAAAAGGGAGGAAAACTGCAAGACGACAAGAATAACACGAGAAAGAGAAGAAAAACTACGGGAAGATTTACAATTTAACCGAGACGTACATGGGTGGAATTTCCAGCATTTTTGAAGAGACGATAAATATAGAGGACTAACCCGAAACATCCACGGTTTCGAACCTGGAGACATAAAGGTCCATATTATCGTTATATATATATATATACACACACAGGTAATCCTGTGCGTGTGCGTGTATAAATTCTTGACCACCCAAAATTTTGGGAAAAATGAGGATGTAACTTACAAGGGTGGGGTGAGAGATAGATAAGGGAGATGAGGAAAAAGCAAAAGGTAGAGAAAATGGGTGTTGGAGTGGGAAGGAGAAAGTTGTTGGGGTGGGTGGGGGAGAGTTATTGGAGGAGAAAGGAATGGGTATGTAAGGAGTTGGGAAAAGGAAGACGGCCCACAATGGTCGGAAATAATGGATAGCGAGAAGGAGAGAAGACGCAGAAAAAAAAAACTATACCGATAAAAACAAAAGACAGGGAGAGAAGAAAAAAGGATGAGACGAAATCCGAGAGAGAAGGCACGAAATAGACAAATACACGCGAAAGAAATAAAAAGCGAGATTCCTAGCGTGACGAGACGGAAGATAAGGACAATTAATAGGAATAAAAAGGTAACAAATGAGAAGAAATGAGGAAGCGATTAAGAATAATTCTAGACGACAAAAAAACGTAATGACCCCCTCCCAAAAAAAAACGGAACGATTCGGGAGAGAAAAAAAATCAGATACGAGGACAGAGAGATAGAGAGATAGAAAGGGAGCGAGGTGGAGAGAGAATTATGGGTAGCGGCCCTCTTTGGATTGAGATATAACGACGAAGATGGTGGGAAAAAGGGAGGAGAATGAAAAGCGAACAAAAAATAGGAAAAAAGAGAAAATGAAGACGGATGCTCGGAGGAGAGAGAGAGAGAGAATGCGAGATTTACAGAGAGTAAGAGAACGAGGGAGAGAGAGAGAGAGAGGGATGTGTGTAGAGAGACAGAGGTTTAGCGTGGGAGGGTCACAAGAGGATGGAAAGAGAGGAAGAGGGAGACCAGGAGGAAGGTAAAAGTGGGAGTGGGGATGCTTCCCTGGGCAGAGGGTGTGACTTGCAGCTGCCTTGGGCGTGGAGACGAGCCGTGATACACGACTTAAACCCTTATTCCCATGGTAACACTTTAACCACTCCTTCCTCACCCTTCCCCGCTATTCCTCCCACTCCTCCCGTTATTCGCCATGCGTGTAATAGGAAAGCGTCACCCGAAAACTACCTTCCTCGTACGGGAACGCCTTTGAATGCCGAGAGGGCTGAGAAACATTTTAATGCGCCACAGCCGAAAAGTTTTGAGAATCTGACGCCGAAAAAAAGGAGGAATTGAAGAACTTTCAATAACGCTTTCAACTTTAACGGGACCTCGACGTCTCAAGGGTGTATTTTTTTAAGCGACAATTTATTTCGCGAAAAAACATCATCGAACGCCTTCCTCCTCTACTAAATGAAGAGAAAGAAAACCTTTTCAGAAGGATGTAATTAAAAATTCATTAAAAATTTACTATCTCCGGTGAGGGTGAGGAAGGGGTCAAAGCAAACGGGCAGATTCCAATCCACTGGTTTCGGTAAAGCCATGACGTTGATAAACGATTTGATCGTGACGCTGGGAATGAGTAAAACCAACAACGCGAAATTTGCGAGGCGAAATGGCGATCACGTTGCCATAACCCAGACCCCCAAAAAACTAAGATCATCGCGTGACGTCAGTAAACGCTAACTTAATCCGATCCGAACCACACGTCTTGTTAGATTTAAAAAAATCAAATTGTCGTATATAATCAGCATGGAAAATTTAGAATGTCAAAAATAAATTTTAAAGTAATATAAGAAAGTTAAATCTATTTGTAAATGCTTCAACTTTTGCGTGAGATATGCTAATGTTTCGACGGATATTAAAATGAAGTTAAACAACTTTCACGCTCTGTACCAACGAGAAAAATTTTAGTAAAATTTTACTGCACGTAAAAAAGTTTTAGAATACGCAGATTTCGACATCTCAATGAATCCGAGTCCAGTTACAAGGTGACCTTGATGTTTCATTGGTGACCTTGATGTTTCATTGGTGAATTAATTATATTTTCAATAATTAGATATACAAGGTTACACTAAAATGCGTGATTCTCTACTTGAAATACACCCTAGGAAAAAATGCTGGAATGAAACTGATTTTTAAATAAGAATTAACAAAACGTTTAGAGAACAGTGGTGTAGATGTCTGCCTGTGTGGGGCCCCGGTGAGAGAATTGATGTTCCCCCCTCACGAAAAGAAAAAAATAATTATGCCAAATTTACATTTACTTATCACGAGATAAAAATTAGTTTTATAAATCATTCTTTTTGGTATTATCAGTAAATGAAAAGTTTTATTTTTTATGAATTAACAGAAATAAAAATCGATATTAAAAGCGTTATTATTGGGCCTCTACGCACCACGTAGGCGAAGCTACGTCACGTGTTAAGAGTTTTCCATATAAGAAGGGAGACCTCTATGACACACGCCCCGCGCCCACACCGCACCCGGTGCCACATTCTCCGCGACGGCAGTGCAGATTTTGGTGCGCAGAATGAGTTTTGGGAGGAGACAAAGGTAATGGGGACGAAGTTTATCGAGACAGAAGGGACAGTCGTCGGAGCGCTTGGCGCAGATATTCCGGACCGGAGCTCGAAATTTAAACCGAAGACCGGATATTACAACGCGACGTGCGCAGCGACTGGGAACATGTATCTCGACGCAGGCAACTACATGACAAGAGAGACAGGAACTGAACAGGAGATGGAAAGGATATCCTCGACGCATTTCATAAAAAAACTTGGCAAACAATCAGTTTTTTTTGCCTTCGGCTTCAATTATAGAAATATACACTATATACTACTTTATTTAGTTGCAACGAGAGACTTGATTCTGAGGATTTATTATATAATAAAAGTCTTAAACCGTTAGGTAGTTAAAATAACGACTCGGTTTTGAAATAATTTATCGATCGGATGACCTTTCCAGTTCTCGGTTAAGTGCAAATTCATCGGTTTCCCTGGTGCGACGGTTTTATGATGATGAAAAACAAATGGCAAACATCAAAACGCCCACGGGATATTAACATGCGACCCCACGGTTAAGGGGAAGAATGTCTTACACCTCGGACATCCAAGGCCGACATAATATGAAGTAATGGGAGATGAAATACGACTTATAAGATCCTTACTATGATATCCGACGGCGTCCCAAGTCTTTGTCCAGCCTACATACCCTTAATAATTAGTTAGGAACTTGGTGCGCGGCACCCCCTGCCATCCCACCGTCAAGGTGACTTGCAGGGTAATATGTAGATGTAGATGTATTAAAAGCGCCACTTTAAAAACGTCGAACACAGCCGTAAATTGCTTTCTCTCGGCATAAGATTCGAATCTTGAATTATAATTGCCATAAATTCTCTGTCTTGGTGTGCCGTTCCAATAAAAGACGTATTACGAGAGGAAGGTTACGAGAAACGGGTATAATTTACATTCACAACATAGAATGCATTATTAATTACTCGGACTGATATTTTAAATCATACACCAACAGACGCAATTCTATGGAAAACCGAGGAATTGTACTAACAAAATTGTCCATTAAGAATAGCGAACGAAAATAGCGTACGACTGTTTATTATCTCCTAGCTAACAAATCCTGGGAAAAATTATTCCCAGATGCTATTTGCTCGCCAACATACCGGCGAAATTAACCTGCGTCATCAAAGGAATGTAAATGCAACATAAGTGAACAATACACGGGCATTGTTCTTGAAACCCCTTATGTCATGAGACTTACAAAAAAGATAAGAGAAAAAAACGACGCGATAGAAGTCGTTGGGTTTGTATCCATGGAAGCGGAAGAATCAGAGACGCAATAAAAAGAAGTGTGCGGTGATGAACGAAATAGGAAGCTTTACTGGATTTCCGGAAATGGAAGAGATATGGTTGACCGCATAAAATCCAGAAGACATACATCTTACAAAACTCGAGCCCACGGAAAGTAATATGGATGGACGGTCAGCCTCGTTACGCATTTTTAGCCTACATTCCAAAAAATGGAAAGTAGTGTAATGAGATGGCATCGGTGTCAGCAGGTATGTGCCTGTGCCCCCCACCCCTAACATCTTCTTTGTGAATGAACCGATTTCACCTAGATTTGGTACACAGAATCTTCACATAAATTCATGACCAAAATGATATATTTGGACCGGATCGACTAAACAAGGGTGCCACAATTCAGTAATTATGAATTTAATAGGATGTGGCAAAACCCGAAATTTTGAATTAAGTAGGAATGCAACATAAAATAACAAAATCAAGATGTTTAGTATATATATAGAAAGCAGGGCTGCCACAATACAAGGAATAAAAAAAATACTTTTATACGTATGTGTGTTGAACTGTTCATATCAAGTTTAACCAAATATAATACTTATAATATACACATTCTCCAACCTGACCTTTGGTCAGGTCAGGTTGAAGAATGCGGACACTTGCGGAGTAAATATCGGTAGAGGAGTAAGACAGGGCTGCTGCCAATCGCCGACCCTATTCAATATATATGGAGAAAGTCTAATGCAAGACGCGTTAGAAGGCACAGGAGATTTCGAAATTGGAGGAAGGTTTATAAGAAATGTAAAATACGCGGATGATCAAGTACTTCTAGCAAGAAAGGAAGAGAAACTCCAGAAAATGATAAATAGACTATTAATAATAGGTAAAAAATATGGTATGGATAAACAAAGAAAAATCCAAGATCATTCGAATATCGGGTAAAGAAGAGAATCAGAACATTATTATTGGAGGAAAGCCTATAGGACAAGTTTCAGACTATAAATACCTTGGAAGCATCATAACAGGAGAAGCAAAATGTACGGATGAGTTCACAACTAAAATAGGAAAAGCAAAAGCGGCTTTCAGAAGAAAGAAACATCTACTTATGGGGAATATACGGGAAGATATCCGCAAGAAGTTCATAAAATGGAGTATAGTTTTGTACGGGGCAGAAACATGGACGCTAAGGAAAAATGACATCAAATACTTGGAAAGCTTTGAAATGTGGACTTGGAGAAGAAGGCTGAAGATACGATGGACAGATAGGATGAAACACGATGAAATGCTACGAAGAGTAAGAGAGAAGCGAATGATTATACAGACTATTAGAAAGAGGAAGGCAAACTGGGTTGGACATTACCTGAGGAGAGAGAGTATGATTAAAGACGTGTTAGAAGGAAAACTAGATGGAAAAAGGGAAAGAGGTAGGAAAAGGTTTCAGCTGATAGACGATTTGAAAGGGAAAGAGTTATCAAGATATGAAGAAGAAAATAGGAGTATATGGAGAACCAGGTTTAACCATGAATTATCACGGTCCTGTCTATGGAGAGACTACCTATGATGAATATACACATACATACATACATACCATATTAGCATATATTAACCGAATCAGCCAATCAGGGGTGCCACAATTAAAAATTAAACTCTTACAGTAATTAAGGATTTTGAAGGAATTGGCTGAACGGATTTCAATTAAATTTTGTATATAAGATTTGTACAACACACTATAATGAAATTAAGGAGTTAAATGCGGAGCTAAAGAGCACGACTACCACAGTAAAAAGTTAGCTAATAAATTTTACACGTATTTCTAGAGAATTGAGCCAATGGATTAAATCAAATATAGTATATTTAATCTTCATACAAATAAATAACCAAAATGTCATCTTTCAACCGTGTCGACTAAACAGGGCTACCATAATAACAAGATTATAATTCTTCTGTAACTATGAATTTGGAAGTTATTGGCTGAACGGATTTCAAAGTAATTTCGTTTGTAGGGCGAGTATAGAATGGCAAAACGAGATATGTTTAGAACGGATCAAAAAAACAGGGAACTCCCTCAAAATCCCAAAAGAAGGGATTTTTCTGAGCTGAAAAATTTAGAACCGAGAGTCAGTTATCCCTCTCGCATTTTCACTAATGCATTGAGTTAAAATCTTAAGTTCTAGGATTGCAGACTCCACTCATGAAGAGTATATTAATGTTCCCGAAGAGCTTTGGAAATTTGCCTCCTCAAAACTTCCACTTAATTCTTCACTTACGTTTGAGGATTTTTCTGAGATTGATAATAATTTAGAATCCACGCCTTTATTAACGGATAGTATCATTCTGAAGAGTATTACTGGACCAGGTGAGGAAATAAGTAGTGACTCTGAAGACGAGATAGAGGTAAAGTCAAGTGCGACATCATTAGTGGCATCGAAGTGCTTGGAGGTATTAAAGGTATTTATTATGAAATCGGATAATATGCAAGAGACGTTGTTTAAATCATTTCACGATGTATGAAAATATGTCACATGCCACAAGATGAAACAAAAGAAAATTTCATATTATTTTTGATGAAATAATAAAGCAGTGCTGAAATATGATCGTATTCTTTTCTTTTCCCTCTACGCTGTAGATACTCCTTACGGGTGTTTTCAATATACCGCACTTTTAGTGTGATGTATAAAAATTCATGCTCTTTAGAGATACGTTGTATCGATAGTCTACTACACACACACACACACACACACACACACACACATATATATATATATATATATATATATATATATATATATATATATATATATATATATATATATATATATATATATATTCACTTAAGGAGATAAAAAGGTAGTGATGAGGGCGGCAACAAGGTGTTGAAGGAAGCCCAGCGGACACTTACCAAGTCGGAGACCAAGTTGGCAGGCTGCTGGGGGCGTCGAAGAGACACATTGAGCACACAAACACACACACACACACACACACACACACATATATATATATATATATATATATATATATATATATATATTTATTCTTATGGAAGAGGAAAGCAAAATAGGGTAAATGGATGGCAACAAGTTGTCGAGGTAAGGAATCCCAGTGTACAGCTGGCAGGCTGCTGGGGGCGTCGAAGAGACACGTAAAACACACGAACACAAAAACACACGCTAGCTTATCGGGCCTAAGCCCTTCTTCAGCGAAAGAGTAACGTAAAGTGACACACTGGGCGGGGAATGACAGGGTGATGTGGGAAGGTTGATGATTGGAGGAGGTGGGGAGTAGGAGGGGTGGATAGCCAATAAAGAGGGAGTGTGATGAGGTAGAGTCCGAATAGTTACAAAGTAACAAGGAAACATTGTAAGGGGGCTAATAGGGTTAGCGGAGGTTGAGGCCAGGCGGAGAGAAAGAGTCGAGAAGATGGATATGTGCTAGTTCCCAGTGTCGGAGAAGGGGGGCAGGAGTGTCATAGGGTAAAGCGCGAATAATCCTAACATTGTAGCAACTATTAAAGGGAACATTGTGGGTATTAGCATGTCTGAGAGAAACGCTATTCCGGTGACCGTTCATTCGGATGTTTAACGGATTGCTGGTGAGGCCTACGTAAAACGCGGGACAAAGGGTGCAGGTAAGGAGGTAAATGACGTTACGGGTGGTGCAGTTGCTTCTGGAGGTGATGGGGTAGGTGATGTTGGTGGAGGGACTCGAGAAAGAAGATGATGGTAGGTGGATAGGGCAAGTGAGGCAGCGAGGTTTTCCGCAGGGGTGGGAACCTATTGCAAGAAGCGTGGTAGAAGTGGGAAGATCCTTCCTCCACAAGATATTTCCCAAATTTGGGGGCCGGCGGAAGGAGAGGAGCGGAGGATTGGCAAAAAGGTTGATAAAGAGGGACTGATGGGAGGAAGAGGTAAGAATTGGGTGGGCAGCATGAAGGATTGTTTTGAGAGCTTCGTGGATACCAGGATGGAAAAGTGTCGTAAGAGTGAGTGGAGGGGTAGATGCAGGAATAGTGGGTGTGTGAGGATGAGATCCAATGTGGGTAGGCGTCATCGCCCTATGGATCTGTTCGCGGACCAAGACTGGAGGGTAACCACGTTTGAGAAGAGCATCCTCGAGGACAGAGTAATACTCTAGAAGGAATGCTCTATCAGAACAAAGCCTCCATCCTCGACGAGCAAGGGCATAGGGGATAGAGGTTTTGGTATGAAGGGGATGGCAGCTATCAAAGTGGAGGTATTGGAGGCTGTTGGTGGGTTTGATGTGAACACAGGTGCGGATTTGGCTGTCTTGAAGGTAAAGATCGACATCCAGGAATGTGATGTGGGAGGTAGAGGATTGGTGGGTGAAGGACAGTGAAGGATGGGAGGAGAGACGCGAGAGAAAGGAAAGGAGAGAGTCAGGTCCATGCGTCCAAATGAGGAAGACATCGTCGATGTATCTCAGCCACAAAAGTGGTCTGAGTGGAACGTTGAGGAAGAGTCTTTCCCATTCTCCAAGGTAGCAATTGGCGTATGAAGGCGCCATTCGGGTGCCCATCGCAGTGCCTCTAATTTGAAGGTAGTGACGACCATCGAAAGAGAAGTTGTTCAATTTGAGCACCATTGCTGCCAAGTCTAATAAGAAGTGGGAGGAAGGTCTTGCGTCGGGTGGTCTTGAGTCCAGGAGTTTACTAAGGGCAGAGAGTCCATCATCGTGGGGGATGTTTGTGTAGAGGGAACAGACATCGATAGTGGCCAAAATGGTATTGGGTGGGAGAGGAAAGGGGAGGTGTTTGAGACGTTTGAGAAAGTGGTTAGTGTCTTGGATGAAGGAAGGGAATTGACGAATGAGAGGTTGTAGGTGGGAGTCAACGAAGGCGGAGATGCGTTCTGTAGGGGAATTAAAGCTGGCAACAATGGGGCGGCCGGGGATGTTGGGTTTATGGATTTTAGGGAGAAGGTAGAATGTGGGTGTGCGGGGTTTGTTGGGGATCATTAGAGCAATGGCGGAATCGGAAAGGCCTTCCTGTTTGCCTGAGGAATGAAGATAGGACGAAATTTGGTAGGAGTGGTGGTCTGTGGGGTTGGAAGTAAGGTGATGGTAAGAGGTTTCGTCAGAAAGTTGGCGCTCGGCTTCCTCGTTATATTTGGCGCGATCCATCACAACCGTGGTGGTGCCCTTGTCGGCAGGGAGGATGATGATATGGTCAAGATGTTTGAGTGTGGAAATGGCATGCCTTTCACGTCTGGTAAGATTATCTGTATGGTCGATAAGATCGGAAAAGTTAGGTTGGGAGATTCTGGAAAGGATATAATTGAGGTATTGTTCGACCGGGTGTAGGGAAGGAAGGGTGGGTGGAATGTATTGGGAAGGAGGTTTGAAGATGGAAAAGGTAGGTGGGAGGCCGGGAGGGAGTTTTGGGTTGGCAGAGGTGAGAGAGTCTTCTTTGGGAGGGTTAGTTTTTAGACGTAGTGTGCGGGCAAAGGACTGGACGTCGGCAAGGAGGCGAAAATGATCAAATTTGGTGGTGGGACAAAAGGAAAGGCCGCGTGAGAGAAGTTCATTCTCGGCAGGGGTAAGTACGTGGGAGGAAAGGTTCAAGACTTCATCTGGTTGGCAAGATGAAGAGGTGGTGGCAGGAGTGTGCGAAAAATATGAGCGCTTCAAAGGTTTGCGGGTTAGGAAAGCGTGGGTCTTTTTCAGGATATGAAGTGATGGTGGCGTTGGGAATCCCAGGAGGTCCGCAAGACAGGGAGTTTGACCGATGAGTGGCGGGGAAGGAGGTGGTTTGTTGACCTCGCCAGCTGTTATGAACGGAAGGGGAAGACTAAGTTTGAGGTGCCGGACGCAAAGCAGAGAGAGTTTACGGAGAAGTCTGTTGCGATGTGCGGTGATATCATTAGCCGCTTGAAGGAAAGCGGCACGAAGGTCGGATATGGATTGCGAAGAATGACGAAGATAAAGAACGAGAGATTTACAATTAGCGAAGTGGGAGTTAGAGAGGGTGGTATAATGGTGTATGGTGGAACGGATAATGTGGATAGAGGCGAGGTGATACGTGAGGGCTAGGGAAGCGAGTATAGGGGGAGGAAGACCTGAAAGAGGAATTCTGATGGTGAGGCATTTGGGAGTGAGTCCAAGTGCAAGGCAGGAGTTGAGGAATTCAATCTGGCAGTTGAGGGTAATGTGTCTACGGAGATGATAACGGAGACGGGTCAGTTCCATGGTGGAAGAGAAAGATAAGAGGAAAAGACGACAGGAAAGAAACGTAAAGATATAGACAAAAAAGGAGAAAAAAGGACGGTATATATATTAAATAAAGGAAAAGAAAAGGTAGTGATGAGGGTGGCAACAAGGTGTTGAGGGAAGCCCAGCGGACACTCACCAAGTTGAGGACCAAGCTGGCAGGCTGCTGGGGGCGTCGAAGAGACACGTAAAACACACGAACACAAAAACACACGCTAGCTTATCGGGCCTAAGCCCTTCTTCAGCGAAAGAGTAACGTAAAGTGACACACTGGGCGGGGAATGACAGGGTGATGTGGGAAGGTTGATGATTGGAGGAGGTGGGGAGTAGGAGGGGTGGATAGCCAATAAAGAGGGAGTGTGATGAGGTAGAGTCCGAATAGTTACAAAGTAACAAGGAAACATTGTAAGGGGGCTAATAGGGTTAGCGGAGGTTGAGGCCAGGCGGAGAGAAAGAGTCGAGAAGATGGATATGTGCTAGTTCCCAGTGTCGGAGAAGGGGGGCAGGAGTGTCATAGGGTAAAGCGCGAATAATCCTAACATTGTAGCAACTATTAAAGGGAACATTGTGGGTATTAGCATGTAATGCAACTGGGAGGGGGCGTCTGAGAGAAACGCTATTCCGGTGACCGTTCATTCGGATATTTAACGGATTGCTGGTGAGGCCTACGTAAAACGCGGGACAAAGGGTGCAGGTAAGGAGGTAAATGACGTTACGGGTGGTGCAGTTGCTTCTGGAGGTGATGGGGTAGGTGATGTTGGTGGAGGGACTCGAGAAAGAAGATGATGGTAGGTGGATAGGGCAAGTGAGGCAGCGAGGTTTTCCGCAGGGGTGGGAACCTATTGCAAGAAGCGTGGTAGAAGTGGGAAGATCCTTCCTCCACAAGATATTTCCCAAATTTGGGGGCCGGCGGAAGGAGAGGAGCGGAGGATTGGCAAAAAGGTTGATAAAGAGGGACTGATGGGAGGAAGAGGTAAGAATTGGGTGGGCAGCATATATATATATATATATATATGTGTGTGTTTTTGTGTTCGTGTGTTTTACGTGTCTCTTCGACGCCCCCAGCAGCCTACCAGCTTGGTCCTCAACTTGGTAAGTGTCCGCTGGGCTTCCCTCAACACCTTGTTGCCACCCTCATCACTACCTTTTCTTTTCCTTTAGTTAATATATATATATATATATATATATATATATATATATATATATATATATATATATATATATATATCATGTGTTCACTATAGAGTGATTTTTAGGGGATCGTGATCTAAATCGTTAGGTATATTTGTAATGGAAGAGACCGCACCGTGCACGTTATGGCCGCCACAGCAAATATAAACATTGATTAGGTAAAGAAAGATTTGAAGCCGAAAATGAAGTGAAAATTCACCATGATTGATTAGGTAGCCTGGAGGGAAAATTTTTAGGAAAAAGTTTTTTTTAACACCCTTTACTGCTGCATTGAAGCGCGGTCGTCCGTGAGGTCCGTCGGCGGTTCGTTTTTTTCCTTTGGTCGGTTCGACCTCACCGTTCTTAGCACAGGTGAGGGGTGTTTATATAAATTGTTTCCCTCTAAATATATACATAAATACTTGGACGGGAACGACGCGGCCGAGATTCAGGTCCCAAAGCTCCAGGAAAGTGGGAGGGAAAAAAGGCGAGAGAACACTTAATCGCGCTCGCGGAAGAATTTATTTTTTTAAACGTTAGTACTGGAGGAATAAAACAGGGCGCGCCGGATCGCCAGCGAGGATTGCGCCGTGGAAAAACGTATTCGCTTAAGGCGATGGGACACGATCCGCGGATTTTCCTTAAATGATTTTCGGACCTTGGTTTCAAATATGGCTCAGTACAGTGAGCTTACGCATAACGACAAGTTTAGAATTCATTACTAGCTGCTTAGTGCAGCGTTACTTGCAGCATCAATAAGATATGTGCTTACTTCCACCAGGCATTAATGCAATGGGTGGGTTTATTTTTAGAAATGTATTCCAAATACTACAAAATATCCTGGTGGAGAACTTTTCAACTATCTCCGACGGTCCCGCATTTAAGGTTATACCAGTTCCATGTTTGGCTCTGAGATGGCAGTAATTGAAAGATCCTCGACATAAATATTTTCTATCAAAATCTTCTGTTCAAATTATGTTTTACGACAAATGCTGCTATAGATATTCTCATACTATTATTATTTTAATCTGTTTATGACATTAATATAATTCAATGGAAATCAAGAATGTGCATGGTATAATTTTTTAAAATGTCAAAATACTAGTGTCTCCTGGTGACGAACACTTACTTAAACTATCTCAAGTATTTCAAAAGAAATACGCCGCAAACTGGGTTGTTGTGATAGCGATCTACGTCATTAATTAATAACTCTATTCAATTTTCAAATAAGAGGATCAGATTTAATGTATAGACTTCATTTATTCTGGGCTTCGGTAAAATCCTGGAGTTGGGTAAAACAATTTTTAAAATTTACATACAGCGTCATTAAAGGCTAAATAAACCTGTGGGCAATGTTATAGGCGCCAAACGTTTCCGAAAAAAGGTTAAAAATGTATTATTCCAAAAATAAATATTAATTTAATACTCAAATGCCAAAGTTATTGATAATAAAAACGCTGTTATTCCTTATCAAAACGCAGAAAAAATTATATTCTATATAATACATGTTGTTTCCTAAAGATTTTGCCATAGGCGCCATTAACTCTCAGTTACGCCTCTGCCTGTGGGACAACATTAGAATTACGATAAAATAAATGAGCATTTAATAGCCTTCATTAGAAACTATTCTTTTCTATTGAAGCTCAGTGAAATTTGGCTACCATCCCTGAAGAAGATGGAACACTTAATTGGGTTGTTTGTGCTCTACGAATAATGTTGTCATCTCGAAATGTTATTCATGCCGATGGGAATAAACTGTATCGGGGTGACCAACCTACGGCTCGCGGGCCGTATGCGGTTCCCTAGAGCGTTTTATGCGGCCCGCGAAGCTATGATGAAAAAGCGACCCATGAAATTCAATACACCAGTTCATAAGTTTTTGGTAAAGTTATGATAATGATGAAACTTTAAATTTTGAAATTTTAACCAAAAAATCTTTATTTAGAATTGATTTTCACATAAATTATACTTCAGAATCTCTCGGTATCCTCCGATTTAAACTTTTAACAGACCCGACGAAGTATTGATAACTTCCAATGCAGCCCGCCGAAGTATTTGCAAGAAGCGATTCGGCACACCATGCAGAAAAGGTTGCCCACCTCTGAACTACACCGTATCTTACAATGAAAGATAAAGATAAATGGAGAGAAAAATTCTTTAACGACGCAGGAATATATATATATATATATATATATATATATATATATATATATATATATATATATATATATATATATATATATATATATATGAGAGATATGCCCGAAAAGCTTACGTGTGTTTTTTGTGTGCGTGTTTTCTGTCTCTTCGACGCCCCCAGCAGCCTGCCAACTTGGTAAGTGTCCGCTGGGCTTCCTTCAACACCTTGTTGCCACCCTCGTCACTACCTTTTCTTTTCCTTAAGTTTATACATACATACATACATATACATATATATTAACTAAAGGAAAAGAAAAGGTAGTGATGAGGGTGGCAACAAGGTGTTGAGGGAAGCGCAGCGGACACTCACCAAGTTGAGGACCAAGCTGGCAGGCTGCTGGGGGCGTCGAAGAGACACGTAAAACACACGAACACAAAAACACACGCAAGCTTATCGGGCCTAAGCCCTTCTTCAGCGAAAGAGTAACGTAAAGTCACACACATATATATATATATATATATATATATATATATATAT
This sequence comes from Tanypteryx hageni, assembly GCA_028673005.1. NCBI lineage: Eukaryota > Metazoa > Arthropoda > Insecta > Odonata > Petaluridae > Tanypteryx > Tanypteryx hageni. The sequence goes on from CM054118.1 coordinate 38,893,186, forward strand.
ATATATATATATATATGTGTGGAGATTTTAATGCGGAGATTTCAAGCCATAAAACGTTTTAAAAAAGTTCATCGTATTTTATGAGATAAAGAAATGCTTTTAAGCTCACTCGTATAAGCAAGAAGGCGTTTTATCACTCTCAGTAAAATCGTCCAAGTAAGTTGTCTCTCTGAGCAGCGCTCGATTTTAGAATGACTGACGGACTGAAGTGGAGCGGCGGGAGCCAACATCACCATAACATTTTTTTCGAGGTCAAGCAAAAACAATTTTTTTTCAGCGAGAGGATTTTTTTAAGCTCTCCATTTCGAGCCATTGCGTGGAAGCGCGAACAGGGTGTAGGTAGTGAGGATAGGTTCTCACCTATTTGTGACAGAGGCAAGAGAAAACTCATTCATCCACTCATTTGCAGTCGTTTATCGTACGTGCGCTGTACTAACGAAGCATAACGAAAACAAGATCGAGCCGCTAAATAATTAAGTAAATTCTTCAGAGGGCAAGAGAACGAGAAAGAGAGAGAGAGGGTGGATAGGCGAACAAAACAGACAATAGTGCCGCAGAGCACCGGATTAAAAAATGTAACGCGACATTTTCCACATTCCACAAAATAATCCTTCGGAATGAATCAAATAGCCCTAATTCGCGTAAATCCCGAAAACACATAAAGTTTCTGGCGACTTAAATAACGACACGGAAGATCTACATAAAAAAGAAAGCATCATAACCACAAATTTGTTAATAAAGAGAAAAAAGTCTGTCGCAATGTGCATAGATTAGAATCCTTTTCAAGCCTCATTTTTTTGTTGGGTTTTGTCATAAAAACCAGGGAAATAAAGTTACAAACTATGTCTATCGCTGCCGGTTGAACATGGAAATGAATGGATTCATCTATAACGTAAAGTTATATAAACACATTGGTGCCCCGATGGGGAGACGATACATAGTAACTACAAATGCCGCAGTAGTAACCCTTACATGAGTTTATATTTGCTTCACAAACGACCTTTTACATGTTTACAATCAGCCGTATCACAGGGGGCTTAATGGCAACAACGATCGCAAAAGTGTAGTCCCACGCAGAGATTAGAATAGTGAATCAACGTCGTCAAACAGACGCCACCAACTACTTACCCTACTCGTTACCAAGGCTCATAAGCATACCACGTCAATGGGATTATAAATCGCAGCCCATATCGCCGCTCGTTGTGCAACCATTTCATCATCACCGCAACATTCCAGCGGTCCATTCTTGCGTCCGCCATCGCCGACCCGAGCGCGGGCGGAGCTCGATGGAGCAGGACGCATAAATGGAAGAAAACACTTTTTCGCTCTTCCGGAGATACAGACGAGGCGCGAGAGATCCGTGGAGAGAGAGAGAGAGAAGAGTGGACAGCCGAGTTTGCAGCGGGGACGGCCATGTTTCATGCGCGAGGGAGTGACCGTTTGGCACGAGGAGATAGAGACGAAGTGGCTTGGTTGGGCGTCGGCGACGGACGGACGAGCGGACGAGAAAGATTGAGATGGAGGGAGGGTGAAGGAGGGTAAAAGAGAAAAAAGATGTATAGGGAGAGGGCGGCAAATATATGAATAGAGATAGAGAGGTGGGAGAGATAGGGAGATGGAGGGGGCCAGAGATTGAGAAAGAGAGATGAAAGGAAAAGAGAGATGAAGGGAGAAAGAGATAGAGGGAGAGATGGAGAGGGAAAGAGAGATGAAGGGAGAAAGAGAGAGAGAGGGAGGGAGAGGGAAAGAGAGATGAAGGAAGAAAGAGATAGCCAGAGCGAGAGAAATGAAGAGGCGGAAAGAGGGAGGGATAAAGAGGAAAGAGAAGAGAGCCGGGGAAAGAGGGAGAGAGAAACAGATGAAGGGAGAAAGAGAAAAGAGGGAAAGAGAGGTGAAGAGAGAAAGAGGGAAAGATGGAGAGAGAAGGAAAGAGAGAAGTGGAGAAGGAAGGAGCAAAAGAGATGGAGAGAGTTATAGAGAAAAAGAGGGGGGAGGTGGTGAAATCAAATTAATAAGAGATAAAAAAGGGGAGGAAGCCAGGGCGGGATGAGGAAGCGAGACCGCTACGCCGAGAGAGGGAGACAGACATACTGAGGCCGGGAGAAAAAATTGCGCCGGCAAGAAGAAAAAAGAAAAAATGTTGCAACGAGCGCAACCGCGCACCGTAGAGAAACCAAGACATAACCGTGTATGGAGCGGAAGAGAGAGAGAGAGAGAAAGAGAGAGAAGCTAGCGAGTGGGCGGTCCTCCGACAAAGCACGTAAGCACGTAGAGATAGTACAACGAGGATTACGTGGGAAGAGGCGGTGCGTAGGAGGTTGAAACCGATCCCCGAGACACGCGTGCGTTTTAAAAGCTTGCGCGGAAAGCGAATAGAGCCGACGTTAACGCTGGTGGAAATCCGAGATGCCCAACGTATCTTCTTCGTGAAGATAGGGGGGGGGGGGGGGCTACGCAAGCGGTCACCTTTTCCGAGAAAAAAAACAAACGAGGGAAGAATTGCAGTGCTAATTACATAAGGCGCATTCTTTTATCACCGACTTTCTTTCCATCGGAGAAAAGAGCAGCATATGCGATGTACTGTTGGTTGCCAACATTTTTAGCAGCATGTAACTTAGATCAGGGAGGGGCAAACTTTTTACGTGGCGGGCCGTATTAACAGTTGCAGCTTCTTAGGCGGGCCACATTAACAGTTGAAAATGCTTCGGCGGGCCACGTTAGGGTTCACATCGGAAGTTATCTGAGATAATGCGAGGGATCCTGTTAGTGAAAATGCATAATAAATAATATGTTAACCCCATAGGATCACTAGAAATGATTTTCCGGCCATTATTTAAGCAACACATGAAATTACCTGTACTTTATATTATGGTTCGCTTTCATAATGGCATTGCGGGCCGCATGTGGTCCACGAGCCGTAGTTTGCCCGCCCCCCGTCCTAGATCTACCAAATCTTTACCATGTCTAGCTCTTGTATAGACCAACCTATCCTGAAATTTTGTTTTCCCCGGATTTCAAGATTCCAGGGATATTGCACGCACAGATTGATAGACAAACCGTATGAATAGCGATTTTTCTTTAGAAAAAAAAGCGCCAACAACGAGGGACCCCGTTGCACCACGGAGGTTTTACCTTAATCCCACGTCAAACCGATTCCCGGTTCGCCTTCCAGCGGTTGAGTTACGCTCCGATGCGATATGAATTTAAACACCGATTGATTGGTGGCGACGAAGGCGCCCTCCTGGTGCGCTCAAGTGGTCGACGAGATATCGCCGACGCTGCTCTTACGCCATTTTAATGCGACCGCAGCGCACCAGGATGGGTGCGGCGTCGCGGTGAAAGGAGAATTATGTTACGACTTCGTTCTGAAAGCATTAATTCCAAGGTGTATAAAACGAGGCGGAAAATTTAATAGCGCATCGTCATTCCAGCGCAAAGCACAATGGAACCCTGCCACGGGGGCAGGGCGACAAAAGAGCGGATGTGACGAAAGGCGCTCGGGACGGGAGCGCGGGGGAGTGAAGAATTTCAAGAACTGCGTTCATCCGATGGTGTAAATCGTGATGTCACTCGGAATCCGAAACAGAACGACGATGGCATTATGGAGCATGATACACACATGGTAATCACGAATGTCGATTGAAGTCGCAAGAAACCAATTCGGTGAGAGTTAACAGAAGATAAATTCAGATCACACGAAGATGGGTGGGACTTTATACTGAAGCAATTTCCGCGGTAAAAGTGTCGAAAAACACTTGACACCGTGCGAGATTTTTCCACGCAACAGCAAAATTGACAGGAATTTTGCGATTTTATGTATAAGAACGTCATTTTTGAACAGATGACAGAAAATTAGCATTTACGCATTTATGATTATTTGATTAATTTTAAGTTACTAACCACAGATATGAGTAAAAAAATCTTTTGAGAGACATTCGGTTATTTTTTGCGAAGGGCCGTATAAGGCGTAAACGACCGATGTCGCAAAAGTCATCGAGTTGATGGAAAAAGTACCAAGGAAATGCAGCATCTTTAGAGCAAAGTAGACATTTCATTTATTTCTTAGGCCTAATAGAAATACATTGCAAGCAACATACCAGTGATCGAAGACATGGTGGCTTTGCACAAAAGCAAATTCAAATGAAAGAAAGCGAGAGCCATGGGATGATTACCATAAAATTAATAAGACGGGAACATAATACGTAATATGAACAAAAGGCATAAGCCGACAAGTCCACTTAAACGGCTGAAATTGAAGAGATACAAAGAAATATGATTTTTAACGGGTAAATTAAATTACGCTCAGCTGAGGATTCTTTTATTTCCCAAGAGAGGGTCAATTCTTCTCTTACAGACCTTTGCAGCGGCATCGTATCGAAAGACAAAGGATCCAAGGCTATCACCCTCTACCCTCCTGGATACCTCACCGAGACATAGATGTCATGACTACCACCAACACAGTCATTTGTCAACACAGCTGACTCAAAATGCGAAGCAGCCATCTTCAGCGGCAGTTCATCGACTTTGGTTTCAATGAAGGGTCGAAGATGGGCGAATTACTGCTTCTTGAAAACATAATGGACGTCTACTTCACAGATGGACTGCGAATCTAGTTTACTCATCCGTGTTATGGCTACATCGGTTGCCTAAACAATCTATTCCTTCGCCTTCTTTCACTCAGGCGGAAGAGAACGCGTAATTTCCGTAAGTAATCTTTCCCATCTCCCACGCGGCCTTTCGAAATGGCGAAGGGACCAAAAAAAACGACCGCACTCAGCACGCGAAAGTTCACGACCCGTTCGAGACGAACCATCCTCGACGCCTCTGCTCTCTGGGAAACAGTAACACTGACGAGCTTAAGGAATAAAAAAATATTCCTCCATTTCCGTAACGGAGAAGCATGTAAGGAGGATCCTTAAAAAAACACGAGCCGTCGGTATGCGTTTTTTAATACCCACTCGAGAACGTAGCACTCACCAACGAGATGGTGCACTTGCAATTTTTAAATTTTATTTTAACCACCACCAACCCACAAATAAGATCATAAGATATACACGCACACCCACTCCATTCCGACACCCACACACAAGCACGATAACTACCTTAAAGTACGGCAAAGAGAAAGAGGTGGGAGACGAGAGATCGAGTCACGATTTACGTCTCCATTAGCAAAGGAACATCCCATCCCTCTCTCCCAACTCCATTTTCCTCTCTCTCTTTACTCACACACATGGTAAAGGAGGCACAAAAAACACTCCTACTTGCAGAGGAGCAAGAGGGAGAAAGACTTTGACCCAGAGCGGCTGAGAGGGAGAGAGAGGTTATAGACTCGACTTCAGAAAGTAAACACGTGAGGGAAGTTAGGAAAGGAAAAAGAGAACTACAGAGGTAAGGACCATGAGGGTGAATGAAATAAAGATTCTACTGCGCATACACACACACAAACTACACACACACAGTCACAAAACTGGGTACAGAGGAGTCGTTCATTTCCTGCCTTCCACAACACCCATGTGTTGACCCATGCAACTGCTTCGGGACTCCGCATTCCCTCGTGCCCCTCCATCATCCTCCTTACCACGGCATGCCCTCATCCTTTCTCTCTCTCTCTCTGCAAACCCTCCTCCTAAAGTGCGCACAAGTCACTCGTTCCTTGGAGAGAGTGGAGCGGGCCTCTTATTTTTATTGCGGAGTAGCGAAGGGGCAGAATGGAAAGAGAGAAAGAGGGGGGATAATATCCACAGAATGTCTCCACTGAGGGGTAAAGGAGGTGATGGGAGGGGGGGTGAGAATGTAGTCTATTCCAGTCCTCTTGAGGGCCGACATGACATGCTCCAACCCCTTTTACTTCCATCTTCTCCTCGGCATGTATACCAACCCTTTAATACACCACTCGCTGCTCCTAATTCTTTCTACCCTCCAACTCTCATTTTTGACGCATAACTGCACACACTTTTCTCCTCTCTCTCTTCCCCCTCTCTCCTCTCCCTTCCCCCCCCTCTACCCTATCTCTCTCCACACTCCCTTCTTCCACTTCTTCCATTAGCGATACCCTTCACAATCTTCCAACCCGGGCGAAAAAGCCTCCGCGAAGATAAACAACCCCGAGGTATTATAAACCGAAACCGGCCTCATTATGTTTCCCAGTTCGAGGAGAAAGGTGAAAGGAAGGGTGAAAAAGACCGGTGCAGAAAAAAAATCCGTCAAAGATTGGCAATAAAGGATGCGGAAATAAATAATGGGGAGGACGGAAAAGGAGAGAAAGAGAGCGCGGAAACGTAAAAAAATGGAGAACGTCGGTTTTCGCGGAGAAGGATTTAAAAAAATAAATAATAATAATAACAACAACAAAGGGGATATATTCCTTTCCGACTAAAAAATGATGAAGAATAGAGACCCTTAACAAAACGACTAAATAAATATTCTAAAAAAAACAAGTAAGTGGAAAAGACAGAATGAAACCTTTTGAGAAAAAACACGTGGTTCTAACTTCTTTTTTCCTATGTACGTATTTCACGTTCTCTGAATGGAATGGGGGTAGGGGTGGGAGGGGGTGGAGGGGGGGGGGGAGAATGCGTAGCGGCAATTGAGGGGAGGAGGTCGTCTTGCGCGTGTTTACGAAGCGCGGCGGAAAATAGAAACAAGCGGCAGACTCTTTCGATATTTTTAAATCCACTCCTTTATATTTTTCTGCTTCTCTTTCTCGGCCTTTTGCGTTCCGAGGGTCATGAGGGGTAAAAAAAGGAATCTTGAAAGTGACGTAAATTGGTTCTAATAAAAAAGAGAGAGAGAAAGCGGGAAGTTATTTCCTGGCGAGTTGCGTGCATTTTTTTTATCACGCCGACCGAGAAAAATCACGTAAGACGTTTCTGTGAATGAGACTAGTCTAGACTGCTACTTAAAACCTCGGGCTTATTTTTTTTCCTCTGCATTTCGGAGGTGCGTGATTCATTCCGTCACGGCGGCCTCGAGTAAGAATTATTTATAAATGGCTTTCTTCTTCGACCTTCGTTCGCCGTCGAGGCGAAAAGGAGCAGAACGCATAGAAACGTCGGCGTATTACGGACTCTAAATGTGCGTTGATATGGATAAAGAGTTTCAGCATTATCTGCTTATCGTTGCACATCTCGCGTGCGATGAAATGACCAGTCTGGTTTATTGACACATGCATACGCACGCTATACATATAGTATCTATGTTTTAAGCGACAAAACTGATATGCGAAAAAAAAAACAAAAATACTGCGATTGAAAAATTAGTCATAAAAAGATAGGGAAAATTAGATGAGCATTTCGGCTAGAAAAAAGAACAAATCTAATGGTGATTCACCGATAGCAGATTATGAATTCTAAGTTTTTCAAAATCTACTGAGGGCGGCTACTTTGAATCCGAAATGCTTATGCATTTCGTTTCCCCAACCTTCTTATAGCCATCGAAGAAAAAGTCATCAATTTTATATCAGACGACTGGCGTGCCAAAGGATTGTTTCTCGAATTAAAAAGAACGAACGAAAAAATGTTCGTGTATTAATCTCAGAAATATTAAATGTCTCAATTTAAAAATCGGTGGAACCTCTCTATGTATCCGTAGAAAAACGATCGTTAAGATATGTCACAAAAGAAATTAGCCGTTAGAAGCGGTTTCAGTTTCAGGTTACAGTCATCCCTCGAATAACGCGGTAGTTACGTTTATGAAAACTTGCACGCTAAGCAAAAACGCTTTAAGCGGGGACAATTTTCCCATTAAAAATAATGGAAAATGGATGGATTGCGTTTTCGGCTGACATTTCATACCTTTATTTTATTTTATTATTGTTATTTTCATGTACAGTATGTGTTAGCATGCTTGTATGTATTACGTAGTATTCAGTATTAGTAATTTTTCGTTTGCATTGATATCACATTGCACGCGCTTTCCACTCATCATAAGGGTTAATAATGTTTACAATATAACAAAAATCATTAACCGCTCAAAATGACTACGTGTGTAGCTAGCGTGCGCATTTGTAGCTTTCGTGATTGATTTTTTTACGCGCGAATCGTATAGTGCGTTCAACAGGAGGATGATTCAACGCAACTCTCTATCAAGTTCTGAGGCTTAAAGTTAAAATACTCCCGCTGCCATATACTGTGCGTGAATAAATGCGTGTGTGCGTGAGTGTATATGTATGTGTGCACAGTACAGCATTCCCACCATTTAACATTTTACACCAACTTACACCACTCCGCGAAATAGTCCGCCGCCCGAGTTTTTGCGCGCTATTGCGGGGATGAACGCTTTATGTGAAAAATTATCCCTAAAAATAAATCGTGTAATTGAGAAACCGCGCTATGCGGGCGAGCTTTATACGAGGAGTTACTGTATATTTAGATTGCAAGGCCCCCGACTGCTTAGCGCCAGCGGCCCCCACATGTTTCGCCAGGGGCCCCAAAATGTTTTAGCGCCAGGGGCCCCAGGAGGCGTAAATCCGCCACTGACGCGGACTATAACCAAATTGGTAAGAGTATCGTAGCAAATCCATTTCTCTGTAATTCAGCATAACGACCCTTTCACTATTACTACATTTGTTCACACGAGGCCAAACTTATTAAACACAACGGTTACATGACATTCGAATTAACAAAAACGTTCCGGAGGGGGTTTTAAACGTGAGAAACAAGTTTCAGAGCCAACAAATTACGGCGCCTGCTAATATACAGATCGCGGGTTCAAATTATGTCACATACGGGCAGCTGCTGCTCGTTCCATTGTATGCAAAAATGGTTCGCGGTGCATTCGAGCGGCTGTTAAGATGAACAAACCACCATTCAAACAAAAGTCGCTAAGGGGATGGCGGTGGCGGAGTAGTTAGAGGGTTGGACTTCCAAGCAGCGGTCTCAGGTTCGAATCCGGCGGAGGTCGGATTTTTTCAACCTGGGATTGTCCCGTCCCCTAATTGAGGAGATTGATCAAGTCAGCGCTCCGTCCTTCAGAAGGGACGTTAAGCGGTTAGCCTCAGTGGCGCATTTAAGGAGGGCCGCACTTGGCGCACGACAGGGACCGCTTGATGTATGGAACCCCAAAAAATGTTCGTGTATATAAAAATAATCAGAAATATTAAATGACCCAATTTAAAAATCAGTGGAACCTCACTATGATTCCACAGAAAAATGACCGTTAAGAGGTGTTACAAAAGAGAGTAGGCCGTTAGAAGCGGTTTCACTACCTAGGTATAAGTATTTAGATTGCAGGGCCCCAAATTGTTTAGCGGCAGGGGTCCCCAGGAGGCGTAAATCAGCCAGTGGTTTGCCCCCCTGGTTCTCTTCGTAAAGAGTAGGCTAATGCCGTCACTGGATTACCCTCTTCCCTTGTGCGTTCGATGTAGTAGGAGTTATGGCTATAATAACCCAAGAGGTTGATTAGCCAGAAATTCCATAAAAACAAACTAAAAGTCGCTTATATTCAACACCTTCAATTAGAATCATTCGAGAATCTTTTTCAGTCGCAGAATTTACGGTCGGCAGAAGGCAGATGTGGGCAAATTTACTTGATAAACGACAGATACGGAGATGTTCTTCCAAACGCTGCATATCGTACTTCACAGCTCCCATAATTCCACATTCAAACGTAAAATGTAGGCCAACTTTTACATGAGCACACCCCGAAGCTTATGAAAAACACCGCCGACGGGGGAAAGAGGAGATTTTTTTATTTTCACAGCACATTCTTTCCTTTTATATGCGTATATCACGAACGTCTAAAGATGTAGAACTTATTGGAGCAGACCGTAAACTATTTTCTTTGGGAAGACGACGTTCTAGAGAGTAAGATTCGGACCCACTTCAACCGTCTCACAGCAGCACCATTCCAGTTTCTAAAAGTACATAAAAAGGACGGAAAGAGAGAGAGATGGAGAGAGAGATAGGGGAAAGACGACCGGTTTTATTTTTGAAGTTCTCCTTCCGCAAGAGGAGGCGAAGAGAACTCTTCCATTACTCTTGATTAATGCCAAAAACGTTTGAATGATTCGCCGGGGAGGGGGGCGGATGGGAGCAGAGGGGGGTGATGGAGGGGAGGGGGTGGTAGTGGTGGAGGGGAGAGGGTGAAGGAAGGGAAGGGGGAGACCGCGGACCAACTTCTCTCGCATCCAAGGCGAAAGCCCGCATCCCCGCTCGGAGCGCACTGAGCAATACTAATCCTCCCCGATAAACGAGGCGGGATAAGTTGCTAGCAAACAGTTGACTATCGAGTTTGCCACCCGCGAGAGGAAGGGGTGAGCCGTAAAAGAATGCGACGCCAGCGCCACAAGTTTAATCCATCATTCGAGGAAGAGTAGGAAGTGAAAACTAATTTCCCAAAGTGCATAATTTATTCCCATATCGGAAGGAAAACTAGTTGCCTTTGCTCGGATTGAATGTCGGGAAGGTGCATCGCTTAATAATGCGTTAAGCGAATCATATGCGAAGAAAACATTTGAGTATTTCAGGATGCAAACTCGTGGCTAATCTAAGAGACGCTGCTGAACGATCGACAGTATGAAAAGTAGGGCATAAAAACCAAACAAAAAGCGCATCGGTATAAACCGATAAACTTTCAGCAAATGCCGGGTTTAAAATGAATTTGAAACAATGTAGTAAACTCGATGAATAATAGTGCAGAAAGAAATAAGAAAAATATGAAAAACTCACCTTTCTCGAAAAATGCGAAATTCAAGTCAAGTCGCCGAGGTTCACTTCAGGTAGGATTGCTGAGCAAATATTCTTTATTCCTAAAATAGAGAGAATTATTTTACAATGCTGTAATAATTATTTTAACCATTATATTTCCAAACACAATAATATTAAAATCAAAGACATGGTACCTTTTATATGAATAAACAAATGGAGAGAATAGAACTCAGTATACAAAACTGCCCTTAGCGATCGTGTAATATAGGATAAGCTGGATTTATCGGCACATTTGTGCTGATAAAAGCATGTGATTATGGGAGTTGTTTATAAACGGATTTAAAAATGTATGAAGAGAAACAAACAAGGTACATACAGTAAAATAAAAATATCTGCGCATCGTTATCATGGTTTACGATAGTAATCATTATCGTCCAACATGCCGACACTTCAACCTGATAATATCGGGATGCCCAGATAAAATCAGGTTTGTTTGTCTAACAATACTATAAAAAATAGTGTAATTGTCTCCCAAATATAATGGATGGGCACGAACGAGGTATTTCAACTTAAAAGAGTTTAAGACCTAATTCGAAATAGGTAACAAATCTATGATCCATTGTCAACTTTTAACGAATCTAACAAAATAAATGCTAGTTATATCATTATTATTATACTAGAGTAATTGCCCGTCAAATATGACGGGTATGCGCGAATTAAGTATTAAGTAAAAATAAAATTGAAATAAAATATTAATGAAACTAACTTTTATATGCACTAAAAAGTAATCAATGGATATAAAACTCACAAAATTGAGTGTTCCAGAGAGAAAAAATAGTTTTGGGCTAATAGAAATTTTATGACAAAGAAATACATTACTATTTTTAACTCATGGAACATTTAATTTTGTCTCAGTCTCTCTCTCCTTTCTTTCTTCCTCTCTCTCGTACCAAATCATCATAAAATTATTCCAATGATATTTGATTTCGTTATGAAAAATCAGTAAAATTTGCTATGATCTGGTTTAGCATTCATGCACAATCAGATCAGTGTTTTTAAAAGTTATCTTTGTTATATTGTTTAAAAATTATTATCAAGGAGACCAAATTCATGTCCAAATATTTGTTGAAAATAGGAGTAAAATCAAAATAATAAGATATAATGTATGAAAAATCTGCAGAAATTTACTTGAAATATTTGAGCAAATTATAAGTTATTTAAAACGTATAGAATTTAACTTAATAATTTAATTGTTTTAATCTTACGCTTAAAAACAGGATAAATGTTAATGAACAGTCAATTTACCATCAAAAGAAAAATGTGTATTACTTACTGTGAACTAAATACTTACACGAACTGCAATGGATTTTAACTATATTTTAACTATAGTAGTAGTTTTGAATTTTTTTCAAAAAATTTGCTTTATTTAAAGAAATTTTTAAAAAGTCATAGAATGTTATTTTTAATTGTATCAGAAATTCGGTTCGAAATATTTTCTGTATTATCATTTAAAGAAATCCATTAAAAATAAAGTTATGCTTATGTTAGTTAAATGAAATATTACCGTTTGGCAATGGTGCATGATTCGATCGTATAAAATGTTTTATAATCAATTATAATTTATTGTTATTTTTGTGCTGCAGCTCCTTTTAATCCCATGCAAACTCCACGTCCTCCTCTTCCTTTTTCTCAATATCTGGTCATTTCCGTTCCCTTCCACCATCTAACTACTTAATAGATTCAGTATATGTGTTATACCATTGCATAAAAGCATGATCCGTAGTAAAGCACTAAAATGATGCATTTATTAAGCAGTAATATGAGACCAAGAATATAATTTAACTCTCTGGAACATACTATAATGTGAATTACATACTTTTTAATTTTCAGCCCACATAAAATGTTTCATTAAATCAAAATTTATTAGTTTTTTCGAAGGAAGTGCAATAATATATCCCTCCTCCCTCAAAATAACTAATTCTGATTAGCTCATTATATAAATTTCTGCCAAAATTCAATTTTTTATCTACATCCTTAAGCGAGTTATTCGCGTTTTAATAACTTTACACCCAGACCAACTGACTAAAAACTAGCCTTTTATTATTATTTTTGTGATTCTTTTATAGTTTCCCATACCGTCAAGTTCTCCAAATTTATGCCTACGTATAACTGCCGTAACCTACCGCGCAATCCTTCATTCTATACAATTTTTACACGCTCGGTTTGTTTATTAGACGTCCAGCACGTTACTCAGATTTTCATACCAGTTCTATTTCATTAATATTGAATTTAGCTCATTATTACTATTTTTAATCTTTTTGAATAGTATTTCAGCTCTTGTGGTATTCCTTCTCGTAAATAACGCAACGAATGTTGTTTGCAGAATATCATTTGCCTCTCCTTCCATCGTTCTCTCCTTCTCCTATTAAAACATTCAATACGCGCTTAAATTTATAAGGGTTGAGATAACAAGTGGATTTCGAGGTTTAACAATGTAATTGGAAGGCATGGCAACATCGCGTTGAAATGGCAAGATTTCCCCAAAATATATGAATTAAACGTTTAACATGAGTAATTTCGAACTGTATGCGGAAAAACTTGAACAGAATAAGAAACTTTTTAATGTTTTCTTTAAAATGGTTAAGATCCGAATATCGGAGGTTAGTTCTTAATAATTTTAATCTCAAAAAGAAGAAAAGCCTGCACGTCAAAAAGTCGATTTTACGTGTTTTATCTTATGAGGAATGCAAATCATCGTCTGGAGCCGAACCCTGGACGTTTTTCGTGAATTCTCCTTCGTCACAGCATTTTCATATCCGAGTAGATTATCTCTGCCAAATTTCAATTATATATATGCAAATTTGATCGAGTTATTCGCGTTTTAAGAACGTGACATGGACCAACCAACCAACATAGCATTTTATTATAAGGGGGGGATTAAGAAGGTTTTAAACATTGATTATCGTTACGTAATTTTCCAGATCGTATGATTCGGAGGACTTATCGCAAAAATACGGTTGAAAATAAAATCAACAACTTATTTGTTACTATATAAATAACGAAATAGCATGAAGCAATTAAAAAACCCAAACACGGTGAATATTTTCAAAACTTAACTATATTATAGACGCGAGCCTAATCAATACAAAAATACACTCATTACGAATTAAATTTAATATACACAACTCAAGAATTAGTATTACACCGCTCATATCACATAGTTATTTAGGAAAACAAGCAATTCTCTCCCGTATCTAAACCCAATTTGGTATACAAAAGATAAGGATAGCACCACTGCGATTGCCCTTAATGTCGAAAAATGTTGCGTCACAGAATCGCATGCAATAATTATTACTGTAATAACGTTTTTGCAGTCCCTTGACTACCATAGTAAACGAGCAACAATTTTTTGCCAAACAAACAAAATCGATGTGCATCAACTGGTTGGACGAGTTATTTAATTTAAATGGCCTAATAAATGAAAAGGAAAATTAAAAGGATAACCCTGAAATACTAATAATGTTTCAAGAAATGCAGCAGGAGCAAAGAAAGAGAAATTGGAAGAAAACCAAGTCGTTTATAGATTGAGTTGAGAAAGACACGTAAACGTTAATGGCGGGTTTAAAGGGGAAGAAGCCACAAAGAGGAAAGTGACATGAGGAGAAATATTTAGGTAAGAGATGAACAAGAACAGAAAAGGATGAATAAAAGAAGAACCCAAAGAATTTTTCCAGATAGTTTACACATTTCGAAGAGCGATTTACCGTGGTTTGAAAGTAAGCTCAGGGGTAAGTGACAGGCATTAAGTACGGCCTGTCGAAAAACAAGGCGCGCATGAGTGAAAAGCTAGCAGATTCTGAAAATAGACGATCGGTACTGAATAACAAACCAGTCACCAGTAACACAAATTCTTGCCGATTGCCTGTTCATCCTTCCAAAATCGTTCTCTTTATCATCTCGTACTAATTCTATACTTTTTCAATTCATTCCTTTTTATGCGTTCTTTGCACGAAGTGAACGCGTATAGGGGAGGTCATTTCCGTCCGTCCGTCCGCATGTTAAAACTCAGGAACCGCTGGACGTATATTGATGAAATTTAGTATTGGAGAATATTGCTAAAATTGGTCGACCGATTCCAATTTTGGTTAAAATCGGGAAACAATCACGACCACTTTACATGAAGACCTACATGTAGTATACAATGTGTCTTTTTCAACTCGAGAACCGAAAAACATATTTTGATTAAATTTAAAATTGGAGAGTTTTACTAACATTGGTTGACCAATTCCAATTTTGGTTAAAATCGGACAACAGTTACGACCACTTTACATGAAGACCTACATGTAGTTTACAATGTTCCTCCGCTTCAACTCGGGAACAGCAGGACGTATCTTGATGAAATTTGGTATTGGGGAATTTTGTTAAAATGGGTCGACCGATTCCAATTTTGGTTAAAATCGGACAATAATTACGACAGCTTTACATAAGGACTTACATGTATATTACAACTTACCTTGCTAGCTTCTCGTTAAATACTCATCTGAGCGAAAAATATTGAGAACATTGTGAAATCTCAAAGAACGCATTTGGAAACTTTCTGTACTCCGACATGGAGTACACCTTTCCAATCTTGTTATCTTTTACATAGCATTCTTGAATTGATAACAATATATTCTTATCCAGATTTGGCTCGAAATATTTGTCTACATTTTCCTATAAGTAGTAAATAAACAAAAAAAAACCCTCCCCTTTTCATCTTTTTATAAGTTCATGAATGAATCTACTATTTCCTATCTTATGTCCTCCTAAATGGATAAAGCTAGACTGAGAGAAAAAGGAAATTTCATGCACAGCGGTAAAAGAGAGGAGATTAATCGAAGTAATAAGAGAGATACAGAAGAATTGGGTCAATCACATTTTAAAAGTCAACGTGCTAGTAAAAGACGTATGATAACGGAAGACAGAGATAAGCAAAGGGGTAGAAAGGGAGAAGGAATATCATATTTCTTAAAAGAAGGGGAGTGATAGGAAAAGATAAAGACGGGACGGATCGGTTGGATCAGCAAAAAACTCACTGAAAGGTAGAACACATACAATCAAACGTACTCTTCGTAAAACCAAATTATTTTCTCTGGACAGATTTTTATAGATCTATATCAATTGTTCATAAAACACTACTTCGCACCACATCACAGTATTTACTAATAATATCTTGGAATCTTCACTAGGTAACCACGGTGCTTCGAACAGAAAGCGCGCACTCGATTAATGACCGCACTCGCCTCATTTTCGGCAAAAATCCGAACAATGCCTCTTTCATCAACAGAAAAAAAACCTCCGCCCGAAACATGCCACCATCAATAAATGAATATAATTAAAGGGGAGTTCGAAAATTTAATCTTCTGTGTTAATGTCAATTTCGCCTCCGCAAAGCTTGGAAATTTTCGAATAGCTCTGCAAAGAATTATTTTATAGCAACGCAAGGTGTCGAGTTCATAGTTATTCCGAGAGATATCATGATGGGAAGCGCCAACTTATACGAAGTCACTGAATGCAAAGCGTAGTTTACCTCAAAGGGCATAGTAGTGTGATAGTGGTTTATCCTTCTTGCGTCACGATTCCGATTATTAGAGAAAACAGGAAATCGTCCATTTCCAGCTTAAAATAATGGATGTGACAGGGTTATTTACTAATTTCTTCTGAAATTGTATGTGAAAGATATAGATTTTCCTGATAATTTACTTATGCTATTTACTTGGCAATTTTCTACTTCACGAGGCCATTCTTGAAATTAACACCTTTAAACGGCTAGAAAAAAACGTCGACTAGAATTTAAACACGAAAAATAGATGATAATCGAGTAGATTATTGTTTCTATTTCAACTGTATTAACATGGCGGGTTTTGCAGAATAATTGCTCGTTTAATCGGAGGAAATTTTTTGCGGATTTCAGGTCAAGAAAAAAAACCAACGAAATCCGCGCATTCAAAACCGCAACCGAAACGCGGAAACAGTGACTTCCGTCAACGCTTATTGCGCAGACAATGGCCCATCGAAAAATCACGCGCCTGGAATATAAGCACAAAAGCCATCAAAAACAAAATCTTCCGAAAAAACAGACAAAAATGCAAAACTGCCTTTCTAATTTTTTTTAAAACCCCTGTCACAAAATGACGGACAAAATATTGTCACGAAAACACTAGAGCAAAAAACCCTTCGTTTAATTACGCTTCAAAAACAAAAAGCACGGCAAACAGACTCTCCGAAAAAAACCAGTAACGGAGTGTCCCGTGCACAAAAACTCTTCCTATTATTACGAGAGAGGGACCGTGGGATACAAAACGCACTCGTTGCTGATCACGTGAGATTGGAAAAGTGAGAGAGGGAGGGAGAGATGAGAGATTTAAGGGGAGATGGAAGGGGGAAGAGAGAAAACGGAGGGAGGGAGATGTAGGGAGAGAGGAGATGTAGGGAGAGAAAAGATGGAGGGAGGGAGGAGATGGAGGGAGGGAGGAGATGGAGGGAGGGAGGAGATGGAGGGAGGGAGGAGATGGAGGGAGAGAGGAGATGGAGGGAGAGAGGAGTTGGAGGGAAGGAGGAGATGAAGGGAGAGAGGAGATGGAGTGAGAGAGGAGATTGAGGGAGAGAGATAGAGGGAGAGAGATGGAGAGAGAAAGAGGAGATGGCGGGAGAGAGGAAATGGAGGGAGAGAGGAAATGGAGGGAGAGAGGAAATGGAGGGAGAGAGGAAATGGAGGGAGAGAGGAAATGGAGAGAGAGAGGAGATGGAGGGAGAGAGGTAGAGGGAGAGAGATGGAGAGAGAATGAGGAGATGGCGGGAGAGAGGAGATGGAGGGAGAGAGGAGATGGAGGCAGAGAGAGAGGAGATGGAGGGAGAGAGAGAGAGATGGAGGGAGAGAGGAGATGGAGAGAGAGATGGGGGAGAGAGGAGATGGAGAGAGAGAGAGAGAGAGAGAGAGAGAGAGAGAGAGAGAGAGAGAGAGAGATGGAAGAAGAGAGATGGAGGGAGAGAGGAGATGGAGGGAGAGAGATGGAGGGAGGGAGATGGAGGGAGAGAGAGGATGTAGGGAGAGAGGAGGGAGGGAGAGGATGTAGGGAGAGAGGAGGGAGGGAGAGGAGGGAGAGAGGGAGGGAGAGGAGGGAGGGAGAGGAGGGAGGGAGAGGAGGGAGAGAGAGGATGTAGGGAGAGAGGAGGGAGGGAGAGGAGGGAGGGAGAGTGGTAGAGGGAGAGAGATGGAGAGAGAAAGAGGAGATGGCGGGAGAGAGGAGATGGAGGGAGAGAGGAGATGGAGGGAGAGAGGAGATGGAGGGAGAGAGAGAGAGGAGATGGAGAGAGACAGACAGACAAACGACTTTGTTAGGGCGAAATTGAGACTATGTAGTCCCTTCTTACATTTAACCCTTTCGTCATATAAGTAATTACAATATTTACAAAATAAGAGAAATTAATTACATACAGATTTTAACAAAATACATATTAATTACAAGTTAATATATTTGTTAGTAGATAACAGAGCATTACCAAAGAATGTTAGTTTTGTGGGTGATAAAAACTGTGTATCAGTTATGTTTTAACACAGAAAAAATTCCCACTGCGGAAAACACCTACAAAGAGAAGAGAGGTGTAAAAAACCGCGAAATTTTCTAAAATAGTTCAGGGGAAGGAAAAAAATACAATAATATGAGAAACAGAGAAAAAAAACATTCATAAATACAAACATACGTACATACATTTATATCCATATAAGGGAGGGAGGGGTGAGAGGGGAATAGGGATTGTAGGGTAAGATATGCCTGGGAGATTACATCGTAATTATGATGCAGGAAAATAAAGTAAAATAAAATTATGAATTTATGCCTAATAAGCGCATCCTTGTGACAACCTGAAAGAAAAGATAGAGCGTGGTTCAATACATGGGGAGTGAGAGGAGATGCTTGTAATACAAGCGTTTAAAAGTGCTTAGAGATAGAGTTTTTTATTAACGTTGGAAGGCCATTCCAGAGTTTACAAGCAGTGACAGTCAAGGATTTGTTGTAGATTTCTGTTCTATGAAGTGGAGTTAGTAGTTAATCACATCCTCTGGTATTGCAATGGTGAACTGTATTAATGGTGACAAAATTAGATGAAAGGTAACAAGGGATGTTGTTATTTAGAATTTGATACAATAGAGAGAGAAGGTGAAGGTTTCTTCGGGAATCAAGTTTTAGCCAGGAGAGTCGACGGAAGTATTCTGTGACATGGTCAGATTTTTTAAGATTAAAGATGAATCTGATGCAGGCGTTATGAGAACGTTGTAGCTTAATGGCGAGTTCCTTTGATAAGTCCTGGTATACAACATCACAATAATCGAAGTGAGGAAGAATTAGGGAGGTCACTAGCTGTATTTTTAGTGACGAGGGAAG
Source organism: Tanypteryx hageni (assembly GCA_028673005.1). Lineage (NCBI taxonomy): Eukaryota > Metazoa > Arthropoda > Insecta > Odonata > Petaluridae > Tanypteryx > Tanypteryx hageni. The sequence continues at coordinate 38,912,255 of CM054118.1, forward strand.
AATGTTAACGAGAGGCCTTAGAGTGTGTAAGGAGGAGTTTACCGTCTTGCAGATTTTTATTATATGATTATTCCAGGTGAGCGTTTCATTAATTAGAATCCCGAGATTTTTTACGATTTTGCAATAGAGTATAACTGAGCCGTTCAAAGACCGAGGAACTGATTCCGCAAGGTTTATAGATGCCAGTAGTTTCGGATAACCGATTAAAATGGTTTGAGATTTCAAGGGGTTTATGGTGAGAAAATTATCGTAGCTCCATTCTTGAAGTTGGGCCAAGTCATGATTTATGTTGGCTATGGAAAGAGATGTTATTGGGTTTTGTGTCTAAGTAGATTTGGAGATCATCGGCGTACAAATGATGCTTGGAGTAAGTTAAGTATTGAGAACAATCATTTATGAATAAAGAGAACAATAGAGGACCTAAAATTGAGCCCATCGGAACGCCTTGGTTAACATTAAGCCGAGAGGACGAGGAATCGTTGGAGATGACTTGTTGGGAACGGTTGCTAAGGTACGAAGAGAGAGAGATGGAGGGAGAGAGGAGATGGAGGGAGAGAGGAGGTGAAGGGAGAGAGATGGAAGGAGAGAGATGGAGGAAGAGAGGAGATGGAGGGAGGGAGATGGAGGAAGAGAGATATGGAGGGAAAGTGGGGATATGGAAGAAGAGAAATTGGAGGGAGAGATAGGACATAGAGAAAGAGAGGAGATGGAGGGAGAGAGGGGAGGAAAAAGAAAAGAGGGGGGAAGGAGTGAGGGGAGATGCAGGAGAGAGAGGGAAGAGGAAGGGAGAGAGAAGGGAAAGGAGGGAGAGATAGGGAGGGGGAGAGGTGGTAGGAGAAATGGTGGTAGAGAGGGGAGATGGACAGAGAGAATGGATGAAAAAGGAAAGGAAAAATGGAGAGGGAGAGAGGAGGGAGGGAGAGGAGGGAGAGAGGGAGGGAGAGGAGGGAGGGAGAGAGAGGATGTAGGGAGAGAGGAGGGAGGGAGAGAGAGGAGGGAGGGAGGGAGAGGAGGGAGAGAGAGAGGAGGGAGAGAGAGAGGAGGGAGGGAGAGAGAGGAGGAGGGAGGGAGAGAGAGGAGGAGGGAGGGAGAGAGAGGAGGGAGGGAGAGAGAGGAGGAGGGAGGGAGAGAGAGGAGGAGGGAGGGAGAGAGAGGAGGAGGGAGAGAGAGGAGGGAGGGAGAGAGAGGAGGGAGGGGAAAAGAGGGAGGGAGGGGAGATAAGAATAGAGAAGGTCCCGCGAGCCCTCTCTTTTAAAACCCCGGTGACGTCATCCCTGTCTCTCCCTTTCCTCCCCTATTCCACTCTCGAGGAGTTAGGTGCTCGAGTGCGTGAAAACAAAAACACGGCAAAGAGATGAGAGAAAGGGGTGGCTCATGCCATGCAATAGAATCGAGGGAAATCATTTGGGAGGAGGCGGCGACGTCGCCGGGAACCAATTCCCTCCCTTGTCGTACCGCGCCTCTCTCTTTTTCCGTGAGTGATAAGCACACACGATACATAAGCGAGCGAGAATGGAAAACGGATGAGTGCGTGACGGCGAAGCTGCGTCTCCCGTTTCTGCGCGTCACTCTCTCCGCGTCCTCGACCTTAAAGAGGAGCGCGTTATGGCTTTCTTTTATTTCGATTGCGCACTCGAATGCTGCTAAGAGGAGGAAAAAGGACTAGCGGTGATCCCTTTTTCCTTTGGCGGGATAAGCGAGCGAGCGAGTTGAGTCGATGGAAACGATGATGGATTTCTCTTGGAAAAACTTACGCTGAAGATCTCTTCGGGAAGACTGGTAGATTCCACGAGGTAAGCCGCTGCATTTAGACATTTCTCCTCGTTAAAATACGGTTGGTATTTCCAGATCGCTAGAAGATGTGCATTTATAATAGTGAAATTTTATTCGCTGACAAAAAATCGAGTCCACATTTTGAGTAAGTACATAATAATTCAAATTGAAGAATTTCTTCGATGATGATACTTTGAGAGCCGGGATCTACAATCTCTGTCCCGAATGTAACATATGTATGTACATACGTTATGCGGCCTAAATGTTATGAGACGCTATCCGGGAAATTTAATGCAGGAATTTCAATTTTTCAATTCAATTCAAATTGCGACGATAAATTCTTGTGTAGTGAATGTTTTAAGCCAAAAAGTTGTTGATGACTTCGTTTTCACTTACACAATACCACAGAATGTTCAGCTAGCATCTGAAAACTTCTGACGTGACTAACCGAAGAATTCGTAGTCATTGATGCAATATTAAATAAATCGCCGACCACTGCTTTAAGAGGGTGAAAAAATTTAGCGGATAAAATTCAAGACCTTCAGTTCAATGATAAAACGACTTAGTTACAAACAAAATATTCAGATTTGATATCTAATATAATAATAATATAATATTCATTCGAAATTAAAATCTTTATTAACTTGTATTATTGCCTTATGAATACTAATATTCATTAATAACATTTTCCAAGAATGAAAACAATGAAAAGGTAAAAATTACGAGAAGCACTAAAGGTTTTAGGAAAATAAACGTGTAATTTTACCGAGAGTAAAGGAAATCAATAAATTAAATTAAATAAGCTGAATCGGAAGGATAAAGACAAGAATTTTATGCATAGAAACAGTTTGGTGGATGGGTAACCAGAGTTTTCACTAAGTTTGTGGATTCGAGTCCTATAGTCCAAAGGTCGGCAATCTACGGCCCGCGGGTCGCATGAGGTCACAGAGTGCCCTTTATGCAACCCGCGAATCTGTGATGAAAAAGTAATCTTTTTTCAGTAAAATTATGGTCTCAAAAGTTTTTTTGGTGAAGTTTTAACGCTAATAAATTTGATTCGATTTTCACTAATATGAGAGCACAGAATCTCTAGGTAACAAATACAAACAAATGAGGCCCAATTGCTAGAATAAAGAAAATGGCTTAGTTGTAGCATGTGCTCATTTTTTTGAGAGTTTATGGAAACTCTAATCAGAGGAATATTTATACTTTTAACGGATATCTGTTTTCCTTTCGCTGCCTTTTAGCCCTAAATTTTAAAAAAATACTGTTCGAAGATACACGACCCAAATACCCAGCGCACGAGTTTAAATGACAAAGCTTCATGCTCCTATGGCGAAATTAAGAAAAGCCTATTGGATGACAAAAAGGAGCACTTAAAGAGATACAGCGCCCATTAATATTGTTTATGTAAACGTTGCAACAAATTACCGTGCAGATACATACCCCGCGTTATCAATCCTCCGTTTCCCCTTATTAAATCATCCAGCTTAAAAACAGCAACCATTTTATAGCGCAACAGGCATAAAACAAGGCCCACTTAATTTTACACGACGAACTTATTTTTTTTGCGAGCGTGATGTATGCCGAAACGCGCGTATCTTTATTGCCGCCGAGTCCCGTTCGCCTTTTATTATTTTTATTTAAGTGCGCGATGGTTTATCGGTTAAGAGGGGATCAAACCCGGACCCTCCAGACCGCGCGACGCCGACGCCACCGTAATTCTCTCTCCGCGCCCAGGGAAGTAATTGCCCCGGCGCGCCGTCTACACGCGACCCTTCGAAATAACGAAAAAAAAGAACGGGAAATAAAAACGCGGGAGAAAAATTACAAAAATGCATCGCGTTCGGGGTGATTTATCACTCCTCCCCCTTCAGAAATACATACACACGTACTTACCTATTTACATTCGTAAGTAAATAGCCAAATCTCGTTATAACGTGACTCAAAATAAGGTGATTTTTTTTAAAGATTTAAGTGCCTTTTATTAATCCTCGTCGAACGTTTTACATACATAATGTAAAAATATTTTACTATAAGGTACCTACTCGAACGTTACGTAGTTGGTCGATATTAAGCGAAAGTTTAAATGGTCCCGATACCGTTTTTTTCATTATAGCATAACAATAAGTAAAAAATAATTATGATATTTACGTAGTAATTGATGGCTGACATAGGTTACACGAAAAGACGTGAATACGGAGAATTCTAAACTAGAGGTATTAAAACGCATTGATTATCCAAGTTCTTAAATATCGAGCAAGAAAGAATTCGAGTTCTTAAGGAGTACAAAATGATGCTGCAAAATGACAATTTTCTTTTGTATTATTCTATCCTGTCTAGTACAACGTACCCTCGGTAGACGTTTAATACGGAAAAACACTTTATAACAAGATTTCACTATAATTATCGGACAAGTTACACCGAGATCACAAATTAAGTTTCTCATGTTTTCCACCGTGGACATACCTTATGCCTCAATAAATAACTGAATTTGTTATGGCGAAAAATAGATGTGAACTGACGATGCAGACAAATTTCGATTGATTTGGAGGCGGGCTCAGACATCGAGTGGACGAAAACGGTCCTATAATTGGGAAGGGATAAAGGGCAAAGCGTTAGATCGAGGGAGTTGAAAGAGCCTTGCGGGGTAATCAACGATGAAAAGTAAACTATTTGAAAATATCTTCAAAATGATACAGATTTTGATATGTAAGACATAGATGACATTTTCTACAATGAAATTAAAGCTGAAAAAATGACATAGTACTATAACAAGAAAAGGTTTTAAGTAAAAAACACGATCAGGGTTTCCATGCAGAACACCATCTAAACCCGGGTCGTGATTTTTATTTTACTTTTTAATTTTGTAGTAAACAGTATGTCCTTGTTATACGTGCACTCGATTTACGTGGATTCGCTTATACGCGATCGACAAAGGGGGTGCCGGTGGTGTAGTGGTTAGGACGCTGGCTGCTACTCGCCCGCTGCTCGAAAGGGCAGCGGGCACGAATCCTGCGCAAATACGATTTTTTTTTTCCAAGTTCGCCCGGCCCCGTTTTTGTGGTTTGAGGAGACCGCGCAAATCCAGCGTTCCGTCCTTCGGAAGGGACGTTAAGCCGTTGGTCCCCTAGGTGTTCTTCGTTAAGAGTAGGCACCGGGTTTCCCTCCTCCCTTGTGACTGTGTTCGGTGCGGAAGGAGTTATGGCTTATAATAATCCAAGAGATTGATTAGCCAAAAATACACACACGCGTTCGACAAAATTGGAAACATAAATCGATTTACACGAGCGGGATTCGCTTTAACGCGAATTTGCATATGGAATTTTGTACGGGGGAAAAGGGTTTGATTTACGCGATTTTGATATGAACGATGGTATTCACGAACGCATCTATCACGTAAATCGAGAATTGCCTGTAGACTGACTGAATGCCACCAAGCAAAGGCCAATACAGTGAAGTTTTTTAACTGAAGGTAGTGGATGAATTTGTATACCTTGGTAGAATGTTTAGTAAAAATGGTAGATTAGATGGGGAAATCAAAAGGAGAGTGAATGCTGGTAGAAAGGTGGCAGGGAGTGTGTGGTCGATTGCAAAGAATGAATGGTTGTCAAAAGAAGCTAAAATGTCTGTATACAAGAGTGTTTTAATGCCTACCTTGCTGTATGGCAGTGAAACATGGGTGTGTCAGGAGAAGCATAAAAGTAGTTTGAATGCGGTTGGGATGAGATACATGAGAAGAGTTTGTAGAAAATCTAGGAGGGACAAAGTAAGGAATAATTGGGTGATGAGCGAATGTGGTATGAAGGCTAGTGTGGCAGATTTGTATGAGAGAGGTCTGCTGAGGTGGTTCGGGCATGTAGAAAGAATGGAGGAGAGTAGAATCACCAAACAAGTTTATGAAGGAAGAGTGAATGGCGAGAGAGGGAGAGGCAGGCCGCGCAAGACTTGGTTGGATGTGGTTAGTGAGACACTAAAAAAAAGGGACGTGAAAAGTATGAGGAATAAGAGGAAATGTGTGACTCAGTGTATGAGTGTAAGTGAAGCAAAATAAGTGTGCAAGGATAGAAGTGTGTGGAGGAAGGTGGTGGGTTGGTAATTGGCAGACATATGGCATGGCTTACCCCGCAAGGGAAAGCGTCAAGGTGTGTTGTTGTTGTTTTTAACTGAAAAATTAACCTCTTCGATATGTTATTTTTTATTATTTTATTAATTTTTTCTCGGCGTACTGAAAATTTGGGGTGATGACAATTACCCCTCGAGAAACGGGCGGCAAACGAAATTTTGTCGTTCAGCGAATCCGAAACTGTGCCCCAGAAACTAATAATACTCTTCCGTTTGCTTCCACACCAACCTAAAACCTTCCCAACGCACGTACACACACAAGGAAGGTCTTACAACTGTCACCACGCGCGCTCCGGTGGAAGGGGGATCATGGGGACAAAGGTGAAGGCAAAGGGAAAGGACGACTCCCATGTGACGCGTTAGGACGGAAGGGTAGGTAATAGGAGAGGAGAAATAGAAGGGGCGGAACGCATATTAGGGAACTGTGGGAGGAAAAGACTGCGTGCCCGGGAAGAAATGAAAGCGGAGTAACGCCGACACATTTCTCTCTCCATCTTCCTCACTCCGTCACTGCCACCAGTATCTCTCTCCCCTTCGCGACGTCGCATTGGACGGGAGATGAAAACGCAAACAAACCAATTAACACGAGAGTGCCCTCAAAATGAAACCTTTTATCCTATTGAAACCTGGTGGAAGCATAACGCTGGCGCGTGGAAAGGACCCCCCCAAGCCTCTCCCACGCCCGTACAACTCGCCTTCCACGCCCACCCCTCCCTTCTGTCTTTTTAAACTCGTATGTGTGTGCGCTATTGCACACACGCTCGTGAACACACGTCCTCGGATAGAGGGGAACAGAGAATAAGAGGAATTTCATACTTACGAGAGTTGAAAAATACATAAACAACCGAGCTTTTTTAACAAACTACCAGCCTTCGCTACGCAAAGCTTCGCGTATGCTAGGAGCCAGGGAAATATTCGTGCCATATGGCTCGTTACATCGGCGGCCAGGAGATATTCGTTTGCCTCCTCGTATGGCACAAGATCGCCATTATGCGCACGGGAAAAAGTTTATTGCAAACTAATAGGCTGAGAATGCGAAGAACAAACAGATAAACATTAAATTCGATGAATCTGTGAATCAACAGTTGATACTATACAGAAAATAAACACACGATAGGAATGTGTGATGAAATGATAAAGCTTTCGATGATATTGCTAATCCGATATTACTTCGGAAATAACGTTTGGTCTTTCATAGCCAGGTGAATGTGTAGCATCTCGATATGATCATATTCATAAGATGATAAAATAGCAGAATATTTCCTTCCATCCTTTTTCATACGCTGAAAGTTGGCGTCGTTTATAATTCATTATGGAAATTATAGTAATGAATACACAGAAGTAAGAATAAAAGAATCATCGATCATGTAAAATAAGTCTATAAATATGGATAACACAGGCAAGCACATAAAGTGATGATAAGTAGCGAAGGGTGGCAAGTGGGAATAGAATGTGCACATACGCACGGGCACGCACACCCTCACGCACGTGCGGAGGAGAGAGAGAACGGCAGGGAGTTAAATTGCATTAACATCAACTAAATGTCAAAGGGGAGAGGAAAGAGAGAGAGAGATATATTCAATCCTTAATGATGGAGGAAGCCAATTAATCCAGAGATGAGAAAAATTTGAATTTAGGTATCTCTGAAATGAATAGTAAATACAGTAAATGAATATAATCGGCGGTTGAACGCTGACAAGAGAAATAACTTCCTCGATATATTCAATTAACATGGTAGTTATCGACAGTATTAAAGATACGACAAAAAGGAAAGAGGACATAAGTTTTACAATAAAGGAGCAAATTTGTAGTAATGCAGCGAGATAAAATGCATTAAAACAACTACATAAAATAACATACACGTGGCAAAGTGTTAATTATTTATCAACGACATATACAACTAAAATTTACGTCAGTAAATTGCATTTGTCTGCAGTCCTTCATAAAAATGGATAACACAAAGTTAAGAACAAAGCTGTCCCAATATTAAAACCTCTATACTGTGAAGGTAACTTTAATTAACGATTATTTTTTTATAATTAAAGAGGAGAAACTGATCAATTAACAAAGGAAGTGAAATGTCACTCAAAATACAAATTATGCCGAAAAAATATATGACAAGGTAGATATACCAGTACTACTGTGAATTCAAATTCGTGTTTTATACTCATCACAACTGAGCGGTGTAATTATTTAAGTATGCTAAAACACTCGTTGAAGTTAGGCGAGTTTTATGATTAGAACCGATAAGGTTCTCACATAACTTGAAGTGTAGCGATGTAACGAGACTTTTAAGCGCCACCCTAATAAACGGAAAGACAATCGTTCGCAATGAAACCGAAAAGTAGCTAGGCTTCGCATACAGGAAAAATCAAGACAAACAGCCATGCAATAGTGAGAAATTAAAGGCAATAAAAGTACCGTCAAACCCCGACCTCAACGACAGAACACGTTGCAAACGATAATGAAAAAAACAACATACGGCCTTCACATCAAATGATTCATTGACCATCATGTTTACCACAGCCGCCACAAGTCGGCGCGTGGACGCGCGCGTAAAGAATAAATTAAAAAGACGAACGCGAAATACAATCGTAAAGACATGATCTGTGAGACAATCTTAGGCGGATGCATAAACGTCCAAGGTAACACCGACAGATTCGGTAGAAACACATATTCAGACACGTGGGAGGAAAGGAGAGAGGAAGGGAGGGAGAGCTTGAGAGGGAGCAAGATGGAAACAAATCGTCGCATTCGAAAATGGAGACCTCTTACATTGACTTCCGTTGCTCTTTTATTTTTCTCTCGCCGATTACCGCATTGCCAAAGCAAGCCGCCCGACTGAACGGTGGCGCCTTTCTCGATCCATCGAAGCCTTGTTTATGACGATGAAGATGCACAGACAAATACACGCCATACCTAGAATCCTCAGGGGCGCGCTTGCGTCATCGTGACCTCATCAGTCACGCTCAATCGCTAGCACGCCAACACCGCCGCGCCGTGAAAACGCACGAGAGACAAATGAAAGGGGAGAGGGCGAAGGAGATGGAATATACGGATATATGCGCCGACGGAGGGAATAGCCGAGGTTTCCGTTGGATGGGGGGGAAAGGCGTGGGCGATGGGAAAGGCAATGCAAAACGAACAGGAAAAGGAGGAGCTATAGAAAGAGAACGGAAATGAGGAGAGCGAACAAGTGAAAGAGTTTGCAATACTAAATTAAATCAAACGAATAATGTGAGGTGTTGCGTGTAGACGCGCATATATATTTAACCACAAGCCGTTTTCATAATAAATAAGTGATATCCACGGATTATTTTCAACGACTTCCCTACAACTAAAACTATCGGAGAATTGTATAAAAAATTAATTAAAATTTCACATCAGAGTCCTTATATAGATTAACAGAATAGAATAACTAACGCTCACGCGCAAAGTGGGTGTTACTTTCTCGGAAAAAGCCGCGTTCGGCAAAACCGCGTTAAGAGAATTTAATATGTTATGGAAAGAACTTGTTACATGATTTACATCTACATGATACACTGCAAGTCACCTTATCGGTGAATAGCAGGGCACAGAAAGTCTCTAGTTTTCCTACGTTACCTTCTCCTATTATTTTCTCTTATAGTAGTTAGTAGTATAAGTTACGAGTTTTCCCGCGTCATACACATACGTAGATACGTACACTGCGGTGGACTCCCAATTCAGTACCACTTATAAATAAATTTAATACGAGTTCACTGTCAAATTCATTTAACCGCATAGAATCAAATCTGCGTCGGACATGACTTTACTGTATAATTATACCGTTGTAAATATTCAGATGGTGAACGAGAATGAGCAAAGGATGTCAAATGAACATGAAAAGAGCGGGAAATCCTAACGTCACAACGGAAATGAAATAGGGAAAAACTGAGAAGTAAGTAAAGAGAGGAAATTAAGGTTCGTGTTTTAAGATGGAGATAACTTGCATGATAACGCGAAATGAAGAATTAAAATATAAAAGTATAGATAAGCTGATAAAGAGCACGTAAAAACTGTCTGAAAAGTTGAGAAGAATGAAAAATGAGTGCTTTAAAAGTTAAGTAGCTGAGGAACCTAATGAAGATTTCAACGATAAGGAAATGTAGAATAGGCATTTAGCTAAAACGGCAAGATATGCATGCAATTAAAAAAATGGACGTACGATAATGTGATGTTCGAAAAAATAAACCAAGAAATAAGATACTAATGACGAAGATAAGTCCGATAGCAAAAATAAAACTTAGAAAACCAGCCAAAATCAGCGGCCTTCTAACAATACCTTAGCTCTGGAGCTGTTAGGGCTATTTTTTATCAATTGGACGCAAGCCATAAAGTGAACTAGAAATACAACCTATTTTGGTACGAAGCAAGATCGTAATCTATCCCCATGAATGACAGACTTTTAATCTACACGCATTGCTTAACTTACGGAGCAATCGGTCGACATTTTTTTTGACTCGAACATAACCACAGATAAACCCACCTTTTAAACTTCTGAGAGGAAAAAAACGTGAGACTGTATTGAGATAGAGAACGGGAAACGTTTCACTTAAAAATAAAAAAAACACGAGGAAATGAAAAGGGAAATTGGAAGAAAATTAACAGGAAGGGAATGGAGAAGGTATAGATGGAGGGAAAAAATACAAGAGAGAGAAGCAATGAAGCATAAACGCGTGAAAAACAACAGAGAAACGATTTTAAAAAAAAACATCGAAAAACTGGGTTTAAAAAAATGAGTATGGAAATCAAAACGATCGATGGGAGAAGAGAGGTGAAAATGAGGAAAGAGAGGGCAGAGAACGGGAATAGGAGAAAAGGGAATAAAAACAAAGAATCTGAGGTAGAACTGACAAGAGTACGTCTCTCCAATAGCCTTGAAAAGGTTAGGAAAACCACATGCGAAATTCTGCTGCAAATCTGACGTAATCAGTTGCGATACATTAAAGATCGATTCTAAAAATATAGGGAAACATACGTAGATTGTCAGTTTGATTCCAGCCTTAAGGCGAGACAGGGACGAAATAAGGGATGAAAAGGAAGGATGGAAAGGAGGGAGAGATAGAAGGGGGAGGAAAGGAGGGAGAAGTAGAAGGGGGAGGAAAGGAGGGAGAAGTATAAGGGGGAAGAAAGGAGGGATAGGTAGAAGGGGGAGGGAAGGAGGAAAAGAGGAATGAGAACAGAAAGGCAGGGTGTGGAGCAGGAATGCCAACCAGTGAAAATGATTTTTACGGACAATATAGAAAAAATTACAAACAACCCAACATTTTTACGGACATTTTTTTGCGTAATGTTAAGATGTCTCAAAAAGACATAAGTGAACAATATTCAATGCTGTCATTTATACATAGCAAACAGAAATGTTATTTACGTTAGTTTAGCGCACTTATTTGGCTTAGGGAAACAGGAAATTTCGGATGTGTTCAGTTAATATCCTTGTTTCATATTTATAATGCGTGCCCATTGAAAAAGAAAGGTTGCTTTACTATTAAAATATAACCAACATGAGAATATATAGGATAAACACATATATATATACATATAAATATATTTTTTCAAGCTAAAGTACGCATACACCCCGGGGATACGCGAGATCTTTCAAAGAGATAAGATTTTAAGGATATCTAATGTAAAAAAATAGCGAAGTAAAATCTAATAATTATTTCATGTATAAAATATACGTAAATTATATAATTTGTAGACTCGACCCAATAATAAAAATATTTTAAGGGGTACGCCGACTAAAAAAGGTTGAATAACACTGCTTTACACCTCTGGAAATTTCTTATCATTTTTACGGACATCTAAATATTTTTACTAGCATTACGGACACGTCCAATTTTTGCTCTTTATTATGGACCGTCCGTAAATTTGCGGACGGTTGGCAACCCTGATGTGGAGACAGGCGGAAGGAAGCGGAGAGTACGATGCAATGGTATGGAGAGAGACAGAGAGGATGGTGAGAGACAGGAGTCTGGTACGAGACGAGGCATTTGGCTGTCGATGAGGTGATGATGTCACGCTCCCGGCCACGCGCTCTCGGCCACGGGTCAGAGGATATGCCGTGTGCGTGTTTAGTGTGAGTGCACGGGGCGAGAATGGGCGCAGAATAGGAAGGAAGGGAGGGTGTAATAGGGCGCGTATAGAGAGAGGGGGGACAGAAGGGATGGCGGGGGAGTCATTGTGAGTGAAGAGACATGGGATGAGGAGAGGAAGCCAAACTCCCCCCCTCGCTCCCATTCTCCCCCGCATGCCCTCTCCATATGTCCCATTGTTGATGGAGGCGTTCCTGCTAATGATGGCGTAGGAAGGAGAGGGCGCGCGGATGAGGTTGTGAAAGAGGGGAATTATTCCGGCAAAGGCCTCCCTCTCTCTATGAAAAGCGTTGATGGTTGAACTACTACTGTGGCTGGGGCTATATCTAAGACCTCGCTGCTGTGCGGTGGTGTAATTAAGCCCGCTCATTGTACGGTTTTCCTATGCCCAGTAATGTTGCATGGCAACCATAAATACGTGCGGCGCCGAACGAAACGTTGGCGCTACAACGATTTATTTCGAAACAACCTCTGTAATTTTCATATAATTGGGTAGAACAAAGAATAAAAATTCGTGGGCACTAATGAATGGCAAATGGATGCAGATATCGGCACACGTAAATCATTAACTGCGCATTATAAAACTGATTAAAACTTTTAAAATGCTAAATGAAAATACAAATAGAAAATATGAAGGAAATAAAACATTTTATGGCGAATAAAATTGGTACATCACAACAGATCGAGTCGAGTGAAAAGATTGCACTGCCTAAGTACCGAAAAATGAAACTAGTGTGTAGAAATTGGAAAATTTTCCAAGAGAATTGATAATGAAATGCTCGAAAGAGTGAAATTGAGAGAAATGGGTGACGGGGCATTAAAATCTTTAAAATGTTAATTAATCCACTAAAAAATACGAAATCACGATAAAGTGAAAACGAAAGTGTGATAAATGTAAATGTGATAAATAATTCAAAATTAATTTTCGGAAAAAAATTCCTCGGGAATTTTTGGTTTTATTAGACAAAGCCTAAGCAGTTATGCAAAATTATCAAGCCATTAAAGTAAATCGATATCGAAGGAATTCCGTGCAGAGATTAAAATTAATTTTTTAGCCGAAGATACTGGTAGGAAGGCGTACGAGGGGACTCGAAATTATATTAATACCCGCGTCAATACTGTATACGCACACATAAACATCAACGTCGCATTTTTATATTGGTTTAGGAGTTTAGCAATGATGATAAAATGGTAGTCAAACGATTCTTATAAGAAAAACTTTTAAAATATGAATAGTTAATTTTTTATTAGTGAAAACTTAATAAAAACACAATTGTTTCTTTTCTGCTAGAATATAAACAATAGAAAACGAAAGATCGTTATTAAGTCATCTTATCGAAATCCTTTCTTTCCTGCTGCTTTCGAAACTTACCCAGCTACCAATACCAACTTGAGTCATTAATAACCTTCAACTTATATTCTCAACCTTGCCGAGGAAAACATAACCACAAGAAACGATAATATTGCACGAATAGCGAAAATAATCTATTTTATGATGACGCCGGCGCTTCAAACGAGCCGATATCTACTGACACCTTCAGGTATACGTAGAGCATTTTGAATCTATCGCAACCGATATAAATAAAAACTTACACTAAAGACAAAACGAAGACGATTTTCAGGTATGAAACGGCACAAATGTTTTTTTCAAGGAAACAAATCGATGCTAATGGACGCGAGAAAAAGGTCATAAAAACGACTCCTCCGTAACGCGGCGTATAAGGTCCGCGCGTGGTCCGCTAATGAGAACACGTCTCTTTTTATTTAATCAGCGAAATAAAAAGTCTCCGGGTTAAGTGCAGGTATAGATAAAAAAGATGGAGTCAACCCCCATTTCCTTTCGCTCCTCCGGGATCGATGCGTATCTGGAAGTTATTTCCTCTCTTGCTCCCTCTAAAAGACGAGGGAGGGAAAATGTATTACAGAGGAGGAAATAACAAACTGGGAGAGTGGAAAAAGAGCTAATTAAAAACTCCTGAGAAAGACTCGAGGACGCGAGATGGTCTATTTTATAGAGGCGGGGGAAAATATATGAAAAAAACGGAAGACGGACCCAATTAAACTGGATATAATCTCGCGGTCGACTGGTTCGGAAGGGAAGGAGGTAAAAACAATGCGGCGACGAATTCCCATTTCGGCGATATTCGCGAGAACAAAAAACGGCGAGAAGGAAAAATCGATACAGTTCGTACTATCTTAGTTCATTTTTCCAACTTCCGCGTACTTAAAAAAAAATACCGGACTATTAATTACGGCAGAACAGCTTCTAGTTTACGATTAAATATTTTTCGCCACAGAAAAGGAAATGAAGGCGAGAAATACAGCGTACAATCACAGACATCACCGTGCTCAACATGATGGACCACCGATAAATTCTATAATAAATGTACAAATGCCTGTGATGGTAGGCAAGCACCTGTTTCCGCACCCCGATAGTAATCCTATATATTAATGTAAAATATTAAAGATGACAGCTAGAGAGTCTATTCGAATAAGATAAATTCTTTTGCGACCCAGGTGGCGTGTATTACTTTTCGCAAAGATATTGCTTCTCGACATCATTTGCTGCCTTGCTTGCGACTGTGAAAGACACTTATTGTGTTGTTCTGCTCCTTAATCTTTCATTTGCGTTGCTTATCAATAATGGGTTTCTGAAGACGAATGTCCTCGGTAATGGACCACCCAACTCATCATTTTCCTGCGGTCGCTATAAAAATGCCGTAATCTAGATTCGATAACTACGTATATTGACGTATTCTTTCTTGTTCCTGTGAATATCCACGACAATGAACATCGGCTGCAAATAAAAACGTTAACGATCTTGAAATTTTTTGGCGGTTCACTAAGATCGATAAACAAAAGCAAACGTCGAACAATGAATATTTCTATGGCAATAAAGTGTAATATTTATGACCTTGACACGAAAATAAATAAGAAAACTTAACTCCTAAGATCTTAATTCCAAAATTATTAGTTGGATCCGTGAATTTTTAAATCATAGGAAACAGAAGGTTGTTATAGATGGGAAGTTCTCGAATTCAGTGGAGGTTGTCTCGGGCGTTCCACAGGGTAGTGCACTTGATCCGTTATTATTTCTAATTTATATAAACGATAACAGCTCAGTAGTCGTTATTAACATAATGCGATTTCTTGATAGTAATTTATTGTTAGATGATTGTCAACACGGCTTCAGAAAAAGTAGGTCTTGTGATACTCAGCTCGGTCTTTTTGTGAATTGTATACTGAGAAGCGGAGAAAATAATACGCAGGTCGATACCATCTTCTTATATTTTAGGAAAGCCTTTGATACGGTACTTCACAGGAAGTTAATAACGAAATTAGAAACCTTGGACCTTAATTCTAAAATCGTTAGTTGGATCCGTGAATTTTTAAATCATAGGAAGCAGAAGGCTGTTGTAGATGGGAAATCTTCGAACTTACAATTAGTGGAGGTTGTCTCTGGCGTTCCGCAGGGTAGTGTAATTGGTCCGTTATTATTTCTAATTTATATAAACGATATCAGCTCAGTAGTCAGAAGTAAAATTAGGATTTTCGCGGACGATACCGTCATTTATAGATAAATAAGCAATCCGGAAGACCATCAGTCCTTCCAAAATGATCTAGAAGCTATTTTTGCGTGGAGTAAGGAATGGCAGTTAGAGATAAACCAAAAGAAAAGTTGAGCCACCGGTTTCTGGAGAACCAAGAATAGCTCGCTGGATGTTAATTATTCGTTCGACGGAGTAGGGATTCCAGTTTTTGACTCGGTTAAATATCTATGAGTTACGATCCATCGTGATCTCTCATGGGACACCCACATTCGCCGATTGGTAGATGCCGCTAACAAAAAGTTGGCCTTTATAAGGATAATAGTTCGAAGTAGCTCCAAAAAGCGAAAGAATTATGTTATTTATTTTTGGTTCGACTATGTGAATATGCGTCAGCTGTGTGGGATCCCTACGAAAAGGAACTCACTAAGGAGATGGAAAAGGTGCAGCGCGGGGCAGCTAGATTCGTAACGGGATATTACGATAAAGCGTAACGTCATTA
The DNA here is from genome assembly GCA_028673005.1 of Tanypteryx hageni. Lineage (NCBI taxonomy): Eukaryota > Metazoa > Arthropoda > Insecta > Odonata > Petaluridae > Tanypteryx > Tanypteryx hageni. The sequence continues at coordinate 38,928,319 of CM054118.1, forward strand.
ACAGAAAATCTGAAATGGACATAGTTCGAGGATCGTAGGCTGCAGGCTAGATTTCAACTAATGGAAAAATATATGCCGGAGGGACTAACGAATGAGGTAGTAGGTCTTATCAGAAGCCCGACGTATCTCGGAAGGCACAACAGCGAGGACAAGATTAGCGAGATCAATTGTAGGGCAGAGCGACATAGAGGATCGTTTTTCCTTAGGATTTGAATACATTATGGTCCAGACTGGTGGACGACAGACGAAGTCACAATATTTAATTCCATTCGGTGAAGTAACGTATGCTGAGACTGTTTCAATATCACTGCTTGCTTGGAAATAACAGCAAAAAAGTAGTTGCTTATGAAACACTCGGTAGTCATTTTACGTAGCGTAGGGTTGTTGACGGGTGTTAGTGAGATAAATATAAAGATTTTAAAAAGAAATAACGGTAAAAGCTCTAAACCGTCTGTATGCGGTATTGTATGGATTTTATAATGATGGATTCGCGTAGAAAGGCAGCATAGTGGGAGTATGTACTTCCGGAAAAATAAAATGAATAGCAGGTAAAACAGGAAAACAGACACGGAAGCATAAACACTAAAAATAATAGAGGATCTAAGTAACTGCAATAAAAATGTAGAGAAAATATTGGGAAGAATTTGAACATGCAAGGAAATACTTAAAGGTCATATCAAAAGAAGTATGAAAAGGATGGAAATACGGCCTCCAGCCATTTTAGAAAAATTAAAGACTGCAAAAAAATGAGGCGAAGATTTTTGAAAGGATGAATCAAACAAGAAGCTAAAGGAAGGTAAGGAAACAGTTGAAAAGTAGAAGAAAGGGCGAAATAAAACTCTATGCCAAAGGTGAGGAACCATTTCTTGATGACAGGCCGCATTGGTTATTGCGAATCCTTCGGAGGGCCGCATTGGTCGTTGACAATGCTTCGGCGGGCCGGATTAGAGATTATATTGTAAGCCACCTAGAGATTATGTGATACCACACAAGTGAAAATCAATTCTGAATGCAGTTTTTAGGATTTAAGTTTCAATATCGAATGTTTTATTATTATAAATTGAATTTTAAAATATTAACTTTCGTGTTCTAAAATTTACGAGTCTCTTGTTCATCATAGTTTCGCGAGCCGCATGTGGCCCTCGGGCATTAGGTTCCCCACCCATGCTCTATGCAAACAGCAAATAAAAACCTTATCCTTCGGTACAAGACGGGATACGTGCGAAGCGGGACCTATGGAACCAACTCGCAACAAAGACGTCAATCAGGCGCTCCAACGAAATTCATTTTGAAAAAATACCGGCAAAAAGGTAACCCATGAAGGAGTATCATTCTCCGTCTTTTCGCCACCTGCACCGGCCGACCTCGACGAGGAATTCCCTCCAATTAATCATCGCGCCCTTTCCTTTAATCTCTTTCTCCTCGCGGCACGATAGGAAAAAAATATATATAACGTAGCAAGGGAGAGCGTCGCCGGAATCCGCCGCCTGGTGCTAAAACCCACCGAACGAAAAAAATAAGTCCCGAAATAACTCGAATAACGGAAGAATGAGGGAGAAAGGAGCCACCCTCCACCTTAAGACGAATAAATATGTAATTTCCTCTCGTCTCTCTCCATTATGCGCACAATAAAAAACGAAGAAAAAACCCTTCGCTTACAGTTACGCGACTTCCGAGTCGTAAACCAATGAAAGAAAGCGTTTGCTGTGATCAAATACGGAGGAAATTCGGAGGATAATGAAGCGGGAACGAGAGAAAAGGAAATAAGTATAACAGGTACACACGAAATTCCGTCGCGGGAAAAGGAGAAAACGGGACGAAATTATATTTTTCTCAGGCGAAATGAAAAATAAGAGCCACCCTCCTCATTTCCGCCATTGCAGAGCCACAAAAAAAAAACATTTTCGACCAACAGAAATTTACTTGAAAAAACGTATCGAATTTCGGAGAGTACGTTGTCCGGCGACAATTTCGATTCTTTTCGTACCGGATGCTTCTTTTCACGAAATCTTTTCTCTGGCGGAGAAAAGGACGGGAAAACAGAGAAAGCAAGGGGGTGGGACGGTAAGAGAAAAGCGCGTAGGGAGAAAAGGTGGGAAATGAGCGGTCCGCTCGCAAAGTCGACGGATTAAAATTTAAAAACAAAGGACAATGGCAGACCGCGTATGCAGAAGGAAGGGAATAGAGACCGGGGTATTAAAATAAGGGCATCGGGAAAATACGTTTGTCACGGCTCTGTCGAGCATAAGGACGCGACAGGGGAGGGGGAAGGGTTGGGAGCAGTGAAGATACAGACGGAGGATTTAGGGAAAAAATTTTGAAAGGTAAAGAGAGTTGGAGGAATTTCCCATATCTCTCTCTTCCTAGTCATTTCCGGCGTGAAAAACGATTGGAGAATTTCATTTTTCGCTTTAATTTTTTTAGTAACTCCACCATGTATTTGTCTCTCTTCCACGGAGCCTAAAAGGCTTTAGGAAAATGCGTGAAGAGAGAGAGAGAGAGAGGGAAGGAAAGGAAGACAAAAAATCATGAAAGCCTAAGCCGAGCCTAAGAGATTACCCGACTCTCATCCTCCTCTTTCTATGCCGCCAACTGAAGCTCAAATCACTCCCTGCGTCTATCGTTCCATATTGCGAGTCGAAAAAAAGAAGAATTTAGCCTCGGTTACCTTTTAAACTCCGACGTGAAACTGCCAAGAGCGAAAAAATATGATTTAAGGAGATTATCTCTTTTCACTCCCACAACCGATGTGTATTATTCCATCTTTCCTATATTAAAAAAATATTCAAGGATGCTTTAATTAATCCTCAAATACTATACTTAAAGGAAACAGTATATCTATTATCTCTCGTCGAAGTAGCTTAAATACACACCCAGGTGAGCTCTTGATAAATTGCTGTTAAGATAAAATATGCAAGCTTACTTTTAAACCTTAAATCAAATAAAATGGCTGAATATAGATGAATATGATGAATAAGATATTTCCCACCAAATTTTAACGATTCGTTCCAGTGGTAGCGATAACTGACGTAGTTTTAAAAGTTAAAAGAAGCGTAATCGCCTTAAATTTCAAAGAATAATGGAAACAGATTACTCATCGCCACGGGACGTCGTCAACTTAGAAACGCTATTGCTCATTACTATGTAAAATAATCTATCCTACGTTAATTCTTTATTTATTCTTCAGAAGTAAAACGCTTCTCTTTCGCGATACTACTCCTATGCTTGTCATGTTCACATCAACTTAATGCTTAGCCTAATTTTTACGTTGTGAAACGGATAGGTATATTTTGCGTAAGATGTTTGCTAGCTTTTTATTGCATTTCGCATTTTCCTTGCTTTAACTTTCCATTTTCCGACGCATATAAATAACTACGGATATTTTTCGCTCCAGACCTTCCTCGTGCGCTCTCGCGACGTATATTCCGGGAATTACGAACTTAAAAAAACATTTTTTCACCTCGCAGATCCTCTTCAAGGTGTTTTTATGAGCATATACATGGGTAATGCGGTTGAAAATTCTTTTTATCCTTGCCTTTGCCCTTATGTACACTGAAATAATCTGATGAACATCCGATTTACCCTTATCTGCCTAGAGCGACCGTTATTTATTCTCAGAAAACATCGTTACCTTATTAGTGCAGAGCACAGAATAGGCGGTATGCAACCGTTTCTTCCGCTCATCAGAGATTTTTTTGATTATGACCTGATAGTAAATTTAGTTGGTTAATTCTTTAAACGAAGGTTAGAGCTTATAATGTTGATGATGTAGGTACTCCTGGTCCAAACACATCGAAGGATTTATGCCTAATACACTTAATTCATATTTAAATATACGATAAAAACCGCCTTTCGATGGCTTATCATTAGCGTATTCCTCTCTTTCTCCGATGAGACAACATTTCTCCGACAAAAATTTAAGCAACGAGCTTTAAACATCTACCTTTAAAAGTAAAAAAAAAACTGTTATGCGTACATTGAGAACACATACATTAACTCATTCAACGCTGAAGTAATTTAGCCTGCGTCGCTCTAATTTCCGTAGCGTAATAGGTCGACGACAAACGGCAAAGAGCGAATTTAGAAAAAAAAAGTTTCCAACGCTTCGGGGAAAGAAGAAAAAGCGCAATTTAAATTTACTCGTAAAAAGAGCCTCGATAACAGATATTTATAATCTCATTTTATTTTTTTGGCAATTAAAAATGTTGTACGACGCGAAAAGTTCGTTTAATTATGGCATAAACAACTACTGTAAATTCCAGGATAAAGATGGTGCTCCAGCATAATGGGACGTAATTAGAGCAAAATAACAAAAAATCAGGCTTTATGATAGCTTACACCTCTCTCCGGTCTGAAACACCATTAAATTGATCCCACGAAAACTAAAAAAAATAACTTCGATAAAGAATGATATTAAACAAAGCATAGCCAACAAATTCCATTTTTTTTAAGAATTAAGGTTGTCCTAAAAGAGGAAGTGCTGGTTGATTGACAGACAAAAAAAAACATTTTTTTCTATATCCTAAAAGAAAACCCCTTCTACAAAACTCATTCCTGATGCATTGAATACAAATTATATTTCTTACGCTTCAGCAAATTGCACTGGCGTTTCCTCGATGCGAAACCTTACATTTCCCTTCACCCTTTCGACCAATACAAATTCAATGCACAAAACATGATTTTAACCACAAGTGTCTTCATCCGTTGCATTTCATTCCGCTCTTGTCCTTAAACGACTCGCTTTCAATTGGCAGATGCGATATCTTACGAGATGTTTACACGTGGAGCATTAGTACCTCGAGGTTCCGCCAGAGGGGTATAATGAACCACTTAAGAGGAGCACCATCAAGCTCGTTATCCTAAAGTTAACTCAATTATAAATGGCGTAGAGGGTTGGTCTACGTAACAGGCTGCCTCGAGAGTTCTGCCTAACTTTGCCATTAGAGACGGCATGCAGCGCCATGCATAAGCCTGCTTATAGACCACTCCACTATGATTCGTGACTGGAAACAAGACGTCTTAAGGGGTAAGATGGCACAAAGCTATACGGATTCGCATCTTCAATCGCGAGTCGAAGGAGACCTTATCAAATTCTCTCCTGAGCTAGTGGAGATGATTACTTAACACTTCAAACTCACTCAAACTCTCATCTCTATGACAGAGAATCCCATTGTTTGGGCAACAGTGGGAATGAGGAACAGGAAATCGTGACTAGCCTATACGCATCATATCGCACGATTTTAATAAAAAAGAACGCTCCGTTCTGCGATCGATCTCACGGAGGTTAAGAAAGGCTTCGTTGGTCTGATTGTGAGTGGGAGTGCATGGTTTGTTTTGCTTAATAGTTCCACCGAAGGGAATAAAATACACCGCAATAACTTAATAATGCTCCGAGATCCAAATGCTAAGTGTGATAACATTGAACAAACGTACTCGTGCTGTGCAAACTTTATATATGAATCCTTATGAAAAGCAAAAACTAGAGGAGTTCCCACGGCAAACAGACAGCAAGACAAAGCAAGCGAGATGATTAGAAAGGATGGCGGTAAACTATGTTGTTAATAAAACATGGTCATTTGGAAAAAGAGAAATGTTGACTTACAAAGTAATGCAAAATCTCTAATTATTATGTCGAGTAGTATAATAATTATATATCTATCCAAAACGTGATAAGTATGTTAGTATTAAAAATAGGATGAAGTAAACAAATTGGTATAAGAAAGCGCTGGGATTTTTAACCTATCACTACTAACTAAACACTAAAATCGAAACATTGACATCATCTTCGGCTGACTTTAACGAGAAGCACAGCATAATAGCATATTAGTTCTGTTATTTAATGATTCTAGTCAAAGAAATTTGGACAACAATGACGTAATGACGAATTATTATGCTTATTCAAACTTTGAAAATCTTAACTCGCTACCTTTGGATAGATAAAGGTTATTTTTCTTGTTTATCGTTCCAGAAGAGAATTTCCAAAATTTCCTTCAACTAACGCTCCAAGGATACCTTATAGCTACTAACCATAAACTATTGACGGAATGGGGATCATATTTTCTAATCAACTATCCTTTCTACCGAATGTTTTAAAGAATATCTTTACTGTGTTAAAGGTCAAAGCACAGGTCATTTGCCTCTATGGATAAAACGTTGAAATTTTCAGTTTCATTTTAATCAAATGACCTTCAACCATTTACATCTCAAAGATCCTTAAAAATGAAAAGAATTCGTTCAGGCATCCTTATTCTATAAGTGGAGCTAAATGAAAGGATTTATATTTTTAATATAAAAGAATTTATTTCTTTAGCATTTACGAAAATGCTTTAGTGAAAGTGGAAAGTATTACGTAACAGCTAGAATGGCTGTGATATAATAACTTACAAGGAATTCATAAATTTTCATCTTAATGCAATCGCCACTCTATCTTAAATATAAAAATGTTACATATCTTGATCTTTGCAAACATTTATGTCCAAAAGGTGATAAACTAATACTAAAAAATCAAACTACAAAATTCAAAAGCATCTTTGTGAAGAGCAAGCGATTCGACGGAGATTTTTAGACATTTCAAGCCAATCGCGAAAATTTTTGAAGGAAAATCGCGAATCGGCAATAAAAGATTTCCACGCCCTCTTTCTCTCATAGGTTCATAACCAGGCTCGAGATATCGAACGACATATCTCGACGAGGAAAGCGCAAAATATCATCTCCATCTCAGGCAAGGAGATTTAAGGCGATCACACGTTTCGAAACAGTGAGAAAGAATGTGCTAGAGATGCGGGATGGAGGAGTCAGAGAAAAAAGAGATGGAGATGAATCAAAAGCAAGAAGTGAAAGGACGGAAAGGGGAATGTTCCAGGTTTCCATCTTTATGCGAAATAATTTATTCCTGAAAATATTCAAGGAATACTAAAACTAAGTGTTGCTACCCTTCCATGGACCAACTTTATATATCATTCATAATAAAGCTTTATATAAACTTTTTACTCAAAAACAATAATTTTTTTAATGCAGAAATAATTTCTGCCAAATATAAACTGCATAAAATCCTCAGCTCGTGGACAGCGAAACAAAAACGCTGGGGTGATGAAAAATTGGCCGCGTCTGTAATATCTACGCTATGCTCTAACTAGAACATATACGCGTATAATATTTTGTTAAGCTTAGTAGGTATTATATTTTGGTATGATTTTCAAATTTAACAGATTATTAGAAGTGATTGTGGATACGTAATGGAAGGCAAACCAATACGAATACTGTATAAATCCATCTTAAACGTAATTCCTTTCACAGATAAAAGTTAGGGCATCACGGCACTGCTATCAGATGCGCAATGCTGCGCTGCAATGTTGCCTCGGTGCTCGATATGGAATATACACGAGGAATTCAATTAAATTTAGATGTATGTAAATGAATAAAGAACTACGTAATTTATCCAGAAACCGATATCGTACGTCGTAGTTCCTGTTCCTAATGCATATTTTATAATATAAGAATAACGTATAAAGGGATTCTTTATAAAGAGGCACACCGTCAAAGCAGATGAAAAGAAGAATTGAGGAGGCACGGAGGTGGAGGAAGGAGGATGGAACTTCCCAATAATCATCTAAATCCAAGTAAAAAAACGAGAAGAGGAGATTGAGAAAAAATGAGTCGAAAATCGTACAGTTGGAAAGAATGAATAGATGTCTCCCCTTTCCCTCCCAACCGTCCCAACTCCTACCCCCCTCCCCCTTTCCAAAACCCATCCCTTAGCCTTAGAACCCCATTTTTGGCTTTATACGGCACAACGCGCGGAGATAGGAATCGCGTCGTCAGAAGAGTAATCGCCGGCCACTTCGGCTATATTTTAAGATCGACTGACCCCATTTGTAACGTTGTCGTCTGAACTAATATTCAGATGAATAGGAAGAGATATAGAAAGGGGACCTCTATGAGATTTGAAAGGGAAAAAAATAAAGGGAAAATATAGAAGAATTTGTGGGAAGTCGAGAAAAAAAGGAAACGATTAATAACTGGCGTGGAGGAAAAAGGCAATGCGGAATGGAGGATATATATAGGGTGCACACTGTCAGAGAGGAATTATCCAGTTTCATCGAGAATCGTCCTCCAAATCTTTATTTAGGGTGACGTCCGTATTTGGACGCCTTTGAAACGCAAAACGCTCTAGCCGAATATAATGTTGAACCTCTCCACTCCGTGACGCTCGGGACCGGAGGCTTTCCGGATTATAGAATTTTCGAGCCATGGGTGCTAGGTATATCATGCCTGTACTGTCAGTGCGATAACTAGGGCGAGGCGAGTGGCGAATCTGTCCAGGGCGCAACGAAGCAAGGAGCGCAAAAAATTAAAATCTCAAACTATACTATCATATACTACCATACACTATACTACATATACTTAGGGATACGGAAAAAGTATCGATACTTTACTCATATCGGTAATTTCCTTTCGATACCAAGTACTTTTGTACTCGATTCTTTTCTTTCGATTTTCTAGTGACATCGGTACTTTCGGCCCGATACTTTTGTGGTATCGATACTTTTCATTCGATACATCATATGATTACGGTATCGATACTTTCGTTTCGATATCGTATCCCTACATATACTAACATACTATAAGGGAGCAGGTGTGAGTTTTCAAGTCCGGATCTGATTGGCTACCGAGAAGCGACAACCCTGCCTCTGGCGACAAGGAATTGAACTACCTCCTTATTGTAATTTAAAAATAAAAATTTGATGCATTTGCTTCTGAATTGAACCAATTTTGTATGCATTTCTAAGTCCGATGATTGTCTTAGAACATTCCTTACGTTCCATCGTCTTTGCAAAATCGAAGATAAAACGTACGATTGGTGGAAACGAATCAAAATTGCAGCTACGGAGGATTCCCACATGCCATCTCTCGAAAAACTAACACTTAACGATACACAATATAACTTATATAAGAAAGCATGACCGCTTAGTGCAAACATTGTCGTGTAACCACAATTATGTTCAGAATCTATCGCAAAATAATTACTTTCTTTCGATTATCTCAAATAAATATAAACATTTATGTTGCTTTGGAAGTGTCAATCAACGAATAACAGTGAAAGAAAACATTAGTATTGTTGCCAATAAACAGAAAAATAAACAGAAATAGAGATAATTATTTATTTTGCACTCTAAATAAGCATGTTAATGAAGTCAGATATAGAAATTAAAATTGAAGAGTATTTGAAGATTGTTCTGCAAAAGCTGCTCAAGTCTTTAGGAAAAAAAAGAAAAATAAAATTAATTTAAATTTATTTAAATGAAATCACGTTTTGTATACACTAAAAAGTAAAAATAAATCTAAAGTTCACTTATTTGAATGTTCCATAAAGTACAAATAGTTTGAAGCATATAATAGTTGGGTATGTAAAGTAATGCTTTAAATCTTCATTAATATTTCTTTGCCACACAACATTTATTTGTCCTAATCTATTTCTAATTTCTGCAACATTCAATTATGTGAATTTCTATATTTACTGTTTGCCTTTTAGTGCACATAAAAGTTGGTTTAATTTTTTATTTAATATGTTAACGTAATACTTAATTCACGGGCAATTGCGACAAACTAACAATTAACCATACACAATCTAAAAAAGCAAATATGCATACTTACGGCGAACAATGTCGTGTAACCAGAATTAACCAGAATTATTCAGAATCAATCGAATAAACCTTTCGATTATCTCAAATAAATATAAATATTTATTTCCTTCGGAATAATTATTTAGGGCAAACAATGGAAAAAGTTGGAATCTACCTTAGTTCAAGCATTTTTAGTAACAGCCAATATTATGTGTGGGAAACTCCCGTGTTGAATCAGGAAAAGCCACCAAGATCTGAAAAGGCTTTGCATCCGGGCAAAGACGGAAAATATACGAATAATGTAGTCTCTAAAGAACCATTTTAAAATTAGTTCATCATTTCTGCAATCCTTTTACTACTGCATAAAGATTAGAATTATAAGCTAAAAGTTAAACAATTGGGGCCGAAAGCCTCCAAGTCCTCTGCAGGAGCTAGGAGTTGATGGCACATAGGGCCGGAAATATAATAGTAGTAACTAAATAAACAAGAGACGATAATTTTTGAATATATTTAGTACTTTGCCACAAGCGTTGAAATATCTCGTTACGGTGCTCTGCAACGTCATTATACGTATTACCTTAGCCATAATTTTGTTTTTAACACGAGCATATCAGTAAATAAAGGATAGGAAGGTATAAAATGATATATAAATGGATATACATGAAATTTCTCATATAAATATTTTGTTGCGCCCGATCTCGAGGGAATCATAGGTGAAACGGACAGTTTTTACGTTTTACGGACGTATTTTACATTTCAAAAATTTTTCATTAATCTATGGGAACAACTAGTACCAGAAAATGGAACTAATATTCACGCCATATTTCCTGACAACAGAACCCCGGATTTTAGAGGTGTTCAACTGAATATTACGTTTATTTATTTAGTATTTATTTATTTATTTAAGAAATATCACTGGAGAAACCTGCACATAAGCGAAGAGTAAGAAAAAGTGAAACACTCACAAGAGCGCATAATTTTCTTATTCGTTGCAGTGATTAATTCAATTTATGGAAATTTATAAAAAGCATTCCGTCGAGGAGAGAAAATACGCCCGAGAAAGAACTGAAATTTGAAGTCGAACGGTCAAGAAGACGTTGACCACGTGGGAGAAGGAATACGCTAGGACATTATCCCACGTATTGCCGCAATTTAAGGGGAACGGTCTCACTCTCGCCCTAACGTTAAAAGGGTGCAGCCCTTAACCTGTTTGGAGCAGATGGGAAAAATCATTGGGGCGTAGGCCACGACTACGTCAAGTTAGAGCAAAACATACGCTTTTAGCGCTCGTGGACAGAAAAATCTATACGACGCCTTTCTCTACATCTGCTTCGATAACAAGGGAGGAGCCCCTCCGCTCGATTTTACTGATTTATCCGCAGTGACAGCTGAAAACGGGATAATACTGTTTAGTGTGAGGAGAAGAGAACAGAAGGAAGGCGAGGAGCGCGTAAACAGGGTTGCCACCTCGAACTAAATTACAACAAAAGCAATTTCAGATGAAAAACGATCGAACGCAATTCGTCATGTGGAGATTAAAATATATATTCTTAAGACTTCCTGAAACTATTTCCGAGTAAGTAACCTATTCCATTAACTATTAAATACACTATACAAACAATATAGAAATAAACTAACTTATATAATCGTTCAGGAATGAATTATTCGCTTTCAAAAGGTTGCAGTTCTAGATCGGATACAAAGTTTACGAAATCAGAGAAATTCGTTTCAAAACTCAATAAGATGAGGAGCTCAACTTCGATTAATTTTACTCCTAGATTACGTCCATGCGTCCAAATGTTGTCCGTCATCTAAAATATCCTATCGAAATAGAAAATTCTTCGATTTTACAAATCCGAAGTTTTCCCTAACGTAAAATGGAGCACCAAGACTGACCAGAGACTTCGGGTCCACTCTGCGATTGCAATTATATGCATGAATACGAAATCAGGAGAATGCAAGGATGACGAATAACGAAAATTCGACGATTGAAGGAAGATGCTACCAGAAAGAGAAGTATTTTAGGATGGGACGATACGGAGTTTACTTTATTCTAATAATATTATTATTCACATAAACGCTACAATTGGGAGAAGGTCCCGGTGGCAGCGGGTCCCCATCACAACTCAATACATAATACCCAAATTACATAATAAAAATTGGGTTTACTTAATACAAAAATATAAGCTTTTTGATACCATTTCCTATACACTATATACCACTTCTTAACTTCAAGTCACAGGAACTCCCGTCACAACAGCTTAGGTATCACTCAATACATAATGCCCAAATTACATAATAACAATTGAATGTACTTAATACAAAAATATAACCTTATATGAAGAAAGAATGGCGAAAAAGCGAGGGAGACTTTTTCCAATAATAACTATGTTTATTATGCTGCTACAACCACTCATCGACGCTACTCTAGACAAGAGTTTTCATCTAAATCTAGGGTATTCAATGCATAGGCTGCTTTGTTCAAGATGAAAAAATTGTCGTTATCTTTATCATTTAAGTCACGAAATTAGCTAGATGTCGGCAACCATTTCCGCTTTAATCCTGATCCACATAAAGTGCCCGCCATCAATTAAAATAATAAAGTAAAGTCCGCCTAGTTAATATAATGAAACCTGAAACCGCAAGGGGGCAATGGCCCCAATGTCTCCCGTCTGTCTTCAAGACTAAAATGATCAAAACCAAACACGGGACGCAGACAGTGGGCAAACATTTGCTAACCTTTAGTCACACCTAAGGGACGCTTTTATTTCCAAACCATCTTCTTTTTTATTTTTTCATCTCCCTCCGACCCGAATGACCTTCTACTTCAGCCAGTTACGGTCGACGTGAAAGAGAGGAGATGGTGAGGTGAGGGGGAGAGAGATGGGGGGAAGGGAGATACGCCCGAGACGAGATCACGCCGGATAAAACCTACGCGAGCAAAAATAAAAAATTAGGTCCTTTAGCGACGCGAAAAATACAGACGCTTTTACCAGTTTATATTTCCATATTTTAGCGCGAAAAAAACACCTCGAAAAGGACGGCGAATGGGCAAAAATTACTCATTTTTTTCCCCGAGCAAGAGCGAAAAAAACTAAAAGGATCCGTTACGCTAATTGAAAAAAAGCCTCGTGATACGCGCGAAAATTGCGTCGCACGGACCGACTTCGAAAGTAAAGCGAAATCGAGGGAAAATTCATACGGTACCAGGAGAAAACGAAAAAGAGTACGTCTTTCAAATTGTATAGGGCGACACCTCCAGCGAGCCAACCTTTCTCTCGATGTAGCGAATGAAATTCCTGTGAGGATTCACTGCGCAGAGAGAAAGAAAGGGAAAGAATAGAAGGCGGAGTGAAAGACAAGGGACGGTAGAGAGTGAGAGGGGAAAGGGGAAGTTGTCGCGGACAGTTTCGTGGGCACTTGCCTCTTAAATTCCCTCCCCCATTCCTTCCTTCCCCCTTCGCCATCCCCGCATTCGCCCCGTGTTTTCTCTCATCCATCATACCTCGACGTTCCTCTTTTTTTACAACGGGAGCACTTATTTTTGACGGCTCTCTCGGAATTCCAAACCCATTCATCACGGGAGCACGGGAGAGAGAAAGAGATGGAGAAAGCGCGTGTGTTTGCGCGCGAATGGAATGGTCGGCAGACGTGTGAGCGCTTGTGTGCGTGTGGTTTTGGGTAGTTTGCGAGGTTAAAAATGTGGTCCGTTTTGTGCGATGCGTTTTTTTTTGTCTCAGAAGGGTTGTCTCATTTTTTTCTACACAAAAGGCAATGGCTACCCTGCGTGGAGTGGAGAGGGTTTTCGTGTATGGGAGGGAGAGGATTGGGTTGAGAGGAGGAGGAGGAGAGAGGGTGAGAGAAGGTGTGAGGGTGGGACGAAAAATGTTTGATGGGATGATTTGACGGTTCGGGTTTTTTTTTTACTTTGTTCACGGAGGTTTGGTCGGATGGACGGAGATAGAGAAACGGTTGAGGCGTGGGGGATTGGGGCAGATGTGAAGAAGGGTGGGGGAGGCGGGGGTGGACAAGGCGGGGGTGGGCGAGCGATGGTGGTGTAATTTCGTGGCATGTGGGAGACAGCTGAACGAATGAAATCGGTGTGTATTAAACCCTGTCGTCGTGCATTTTTAGTGGCGCCATACCGACAAATGATCATCGAACTAAAATTTTATTTTCCATGCTATTCGCCTTTCCTCGATTTAATAAACCTTTCGTATTTCCTACTATTCCGAGTTAACGATTATACGTGGCGACGGTTGTATTTACTTGGTGACAAAACAAGATCAGGCGGTGGTCAGTAATTTTAAAATGATTTTTTTAGCAGTGCAATTTGCATGAAACAAGAATGTGCACACAACTCTGTTTACATCTACATGTTACCATAGAATTCACCAAATTGGTGGCTCGCAATGGGCGCAATCCGCCAAAACCTACCTAAAATTATCTCTCCTATTGCGATCTCGTATTGTCCTCGGAAAGAACGACCCTCGATAACGCTCCGTCATACAATCGATCTCGCGTATTTTATCGCCACGATCGTTTCTACCGATGTACCTTGAAATTTAAATAATTTAATTCTTCCAAATAGCTCTGGGAGACGGATTCTTGGCATAATTATTTATACAAGCTCCAAAGAGTAATAAATCTGTACATCAACTACAGATTAATTTCAAAATTTCTTTTTAAAACACTGGCAAATTTAATTACATCACAACAAATGTGGCACGAATCTGTTTCATTTTAGTTACTTCACATCGGCTCAACTCGTGGTACCTAAAGGCCGGCGTCAAACGTGATTACAAGACCCAATCTCGTCGTCGGGGTGAGGAAATTTTCACTGCTTCTGCCAATATGACGGAACCTTTAAATACGCGATGGATAATATTCTGCTAAATATCAAGCCTTTCATGGAGCTATTCAAAGGCAGAATTAGAACATTTTGAGGCCCGGATGGGCGTGCGAGACGGTTAGTCCTCCAAAGGCGCCCCGCCCTATTGTACCAATTACATTTCCCTCCTCCATAACACTCTCCCTCTAACAACCGTGCTTTTCCTCCTTCCACATCCGACTTCCGAACCATCCCCGCCTCTTTCCATTCTTCATCTTCTTGTACGCCAGATGTTACGGCATACCATTCTCCTCCCCCCTTCTCACCAAATCCCCCCCACTCCCTATTCACCCTAACCCCTTTTCAATATCCCCCCATGAATGCGACTCCCCCTCTTTCCTTAAAGGCTCATTCTCTTAATTTCCCATAAGCTCTCTCCTCCCCTTCCCTCCAAAAACCTCCATCTCTCTCTTTCACTCCGTGTTCGCGAGGAATTTCAACTCACCCTCTTTAAAGCGTCCGTTTATGGATAAACGGGTCGATGATTTGGTAATAATGGGTGTTGAAAAGTGGTATTCCATGCGTCGGTAGTCTTTTCCCTCCCCACCGCCTCCCCTCCACCCTTCTAACCCCTAAGAAAAATCTCTCTCTAAAACGCTACCCTCTTAAAAACGATTACGGCGACCGAGTTAATGGAAATCCAAAGGAGATTCGAGGACTCGACCTTCGAAAAAACGTTCATTTTCGCGGCCTGTAGCATCGATTAGGTTTTCATAAGGTCGCCGTGAAAATTGTTTGTTTGATATCCTCTCCCGTTCGTCAGGATGCGAGAGTGGCAGGACAATTCCGAGATGAAAAACTTGAAACTACTCATGAGGCTGGCTGCATTAGAACGTCGAAGAAAAAAGTCACTTGGATGATATAAATACCGGACAATTTATTTCAATTACTAGCTAATTATCCGGGCTTTTCCCCGGGTTTACAGTCTCGAATTTTTCATGCTCATTTCACTCGCTAATATTTTCATTCAAACTCAAGGTTCTCTCGAGATAAGTGGCCAATGTTCCCCGTAATTGGTATGAACAAATTAAATGTAGATTCAAATTTGATATTTTGCAAAACATGTTCAAAATAAGTTGCGTAATTTTGCAAAGATTTAACACGGAGCTCTAATCAAGGTATGATTTGTAGGGCACCCCCTGCCCTTCCCCAACCACCACAAAAATCACAATTCTGGCCCCGAGGTGCACATCCTCATGGTCCCATTAGTAAGTTTACGAAGTTTTAAGTCAATAATTTTCTTGGTTTTTGAGAAATGCTGTCCACACACAGACAGACAAACTCCGCCTTTTATTAATATAGATTACTAGTGCAATTTCCCGTCAAATAAGACGGTTATGCGTGAATTAGAGGATCGTTTTTCCCTAGGACGATAAAAGACCACAATAGGAAAAGATAACGTAGGAAAACTATGGACCCTTGGTGCACTGCACCCCCTGCCATCCACCAAAAAGGTGACTTGCAGGGTATGATGTAGATGTATCGATTATTTAGGGTAAAATGTCACCTGATTCGGGCGACAAAGCTAGAGATGGCATAATTTCTCCCATACAAGTGCGCCAAGATCCCTTTTCCCCTCCGATGACACGAACAAAAACTTTTTACCGGCGACGCTCTCTTCGGGCGAAGTCAGAATTATCGCAAAGGCGCGCCTCAAGTGAAACGGAAAGCTCGAACAATTGCGCTTGTTCTGGGCGCAGGGGCACGGGAAATTCTCTCTCTCCCGCTCGCTCCGTTCCTCCCAAAGGGTCACGGGTGCCTCCGCAAAACGGATTTTCCGGAGCATTACTCCCTTGCTCGTATTCATCGACCCACATTTGGATGAAATATGGACTTCCTTTTCTAGAACTCATTCTCGCCGTATAAGCCGGGGTTAACACTCCCTTTTTCGAGCTCTTAATGTTTTCTGGGTCGCATATTTATCGCCACTGTCAACTCTATTCCGACTACTTGGGCGCTCGAACAGAAAAAAACGAGTTTCCTTTTTTTCCGAGATGAGTTAGAGAAAATAATTTTGCGCGGAACAACGAGAATTTACAATCCTAGGGATTCGAAACCGAGACCGTGTTGGTAAAAACGGAGGGGAAAAAACAAGAAAATCAACTTCCAGGCGATTAAAATAATACATAGGGAACACCATGGAATTTTTATACAGTTATATTTCCGAAGTATTGAAGAAAGGCATTTTTTCAGATTGAAGATTAAGTTTCAGAATTTCCATGATGAACAAATGTATGCCTCATAAACATTCTATTATCGTTGAACTTCATTTAAAAAAAATGCACCATCACTGAAGCATAAAGAGCATACTGTCGAAAGTTGGCGTTAACGGTGCTCATTCCGATCATTTAACAGATGTTTGTGTCTTAAAATTTCGTTAAAATGGAATTATGATGAACCAGATAGATCAATGTTTAGAAGAACACGAGAATGTTGAGCTTGCGCGCTAGTGTTTAAGAAGCTTGCTTAAGTCCACTGAGACACCAAGGAAGATGAAATGATGAAACCTCTCAAAGAGGCGTTTTGAGAAAGATTTGCAGTCCGTACTTTATGGATGTAATAAATATTTTGTATGTTTTTAGTAAAAGAGATCGTTCTCCTTTATTACTATGAAAAATAAAACTATATAGCGCTTCTTCTAGCAGACCCAAGAGACTGCTTGAATAGATTTATTACGCATTTTATTACGCATTAACGCGATGATTTTCCTCAGAAAACACGGAATTTCCAAATAAACCTGAATTGAAATGTACATGTTTAAGGTCTTAGCTCTGCGCATACATCAAAGACAACGAGCAATTACAGCGTGCAACGGAAACTAGATCTCTTAAGAGACCACACCATCAGCGGAACTATGTTAAAACGGCTTCCAAGATAGATAGTAGAGAGGGAGAAAAAAAAAGGTTTTTAAGGGTTTAAAGTTCACCCCGGGAACTTCGCCCAGACGCCACCCACGCGGGCACCCCCGAAAATCCCATTAACGGCGTAATCTTATCTCCGGACTCCTCGATTCGCTAAATCCACATTTATCACGGCGCTAACCGTGCACCTTGCGCGCGCAGGAGCTTCCGACGCCTTTAACAGCCTCCCTTCCTCCCCGCTACCGACTGCAGGACGATACTTTCGGCAGTTTGGGATTAAACAATAAAGGCAATGATGCAATTCGGCATTAAAGTCGACCGCAGCTCCACCTCCGGCTCCCGAGCATTGCGAGCGCTAGTTACCGAGTTGGCGATAAAAAGGAAGACGAGGAAAAATTCCGAGTCGACTGGAGAGTTCATTGCTTCCCAACGCGCATACATCACGCCTCCGTCTGCTTAACCCATTGGGCGAGCGCGACTTCAACATGAGACGGGCGAGGATTAAAACGACCGCAGAACAGTACAGACGACGATTCGGAATGGATAACGAAAGCGGCAAGTTTCGGCGACAGCGTCGCGCGACCGTTCACATCAACCTCGGGAAGAACTTTTGCAGAGTTAATTTTTTCCGCTTTCCTTACTGGAAAACAAGTTAATGTAAATTTGCAGCGATAAAAAAAAATCTGCTCATGCGTTCGGTTTTTCCGTCTCGCTGACGCGCTAACTCCTTCCAAAGGAAACCAGATAGACATCGTTTTTCCGCCAATCGATTTAGTATTCTGCCTCGGTTCGCATGTTTTCTTTTGGAGGTACATATGTCTGTTTGACGCGCTAACTCCTAAAGGAAAGCAACTAAAGACTTCGTTTTTCCGCCAATCGATTCAGTACTCTCGTTGTGCACATTTTCTCGGTTTGTCCGTCTTACAATAAATGTAAAAAAACACCATATACTGTCTACTTCAGCAGCTCTTTCCTTATTTGTTAAAACAAAAATGTCAAACAAATCGACGACTTTTCCAAGAATCTTTTCCGTGTGAATGCATAAATGCAAGATCGAGGTTATAAGAGTTTCGCGCGCAAATTCATTGTTTTTCTTTCTAACATTTTCATTATTTCAAGAGTCATAAGGCTAAAATCACCATTAAGTAATAATGAATGTCCTTTTTTTCGTACCTGATATGTTTCCGATGTCGTTTATATCGAATACTCACACGTGACTTTATATCTCAAGTAGACCCCAACTCTCCATGGAAAAATCAGAGCGCGTTTTCAATGAACACGATCGGCAACTCGCAAATTCCCATTTTACGGAAAAACATACCTCAGCCAATATAAATACTATTTTAAATAGCTAATGTTGACAAAAAAATCGTGCAATTTAACAGCTCGTATAAATAAGTCTATGTGGATATGCATGTATAAGGTTTTTGAAACTGCTATTATGAGTATAATCAATGTTTTTAATCCTGGTTAAAAGTCACATCAATTTTATAATCACCGGAATTAATTGACCATGCTGAAGGAATGAAATTTATGGTGGAGACCTCAATTTTGTGACTTCACATATGCTCGCAACCGAAGAGAAGAAAGAGTTCTCGTTCAAACATCACAAAATAGAAAAATTTTGCAGCGATACGAAACCCTCGTAACATTCATATTTTCAGAAATTTAAACGGTGAATTTAGTCACTTTAGATGGAATGGGCTTTTTAAATCACCAAGTATTCCTTAAAATACGCAAGCATGCCACTCTTGGCTGCAGACACATTGATAGCCTCTGGTATTCTAAGGCGGAACTTTTCGTATTAATAAAAGCTTCAGCAGTTCACCAACTGCCCTTCAATCACCACGAAAACAGCTGGGTTTTCTGGTCCGCTTCCTCGACGCTGGCAACGTACTCCGATTCCTGTTCTTGTCACAAACAAAAATATGATACGTAAAAAATTACCCGATGAATGAACGAGAGAGACACGGCAGCGGTTCCCAACCATTTTTACTTCGCAAACCCCTTGAGCTAACGCATTTCTCGTCGCGAACCCCTTGGGTTAACCTTTTATCTTCGCCAACCTCTTGAGTTGTAACAGCTTTGTCGGCAAACCCTTAATACATTTTGTAAAAACAAATCTTTTTCAATGCGTTTAGTTTGTTTACAATAAAAAGTTTATATAGCACATTGTAAGTAAACGTTTACAATAAAATCAGAATCTCTGAGATTGCCATCAGTTTCTAGTTGGTACTTATGAAATTAAAATATAATTCATGAAGCATAAGAAAAAAAAATTAAAACAAAACCATGCAGCTCATCACCACCATGCTGCTGTCCGAAGACAGGTTTTAGCTGAATCGCTGCCTCCATTTCTCTCTCTCCCTAGAAGCATGCAGCTAATTTGATACAAATTAAGATATTGGTAAGAACTGCAGAACCAAGAAAGTGAGAAAGACGCCATCACCAAATTTTTCTCGCGAACCCCTCAGATTTATTTCGCGAACCCTTAGGGGTACGCGAACCACCGGTTGGGAAACGCTGCTCTAGGGCATGACGTCACTCTGTCTCCCACACAAAAAGAAGCTCTTCTTGCTTAATTTTTTTTTCCAAAATTGTATCTCTTGGCAATGATCCGGAAAGGCCCACGATGAACTTGCGGTGGGTCTCAGGACCGCCACGCAGGTCTCTCAACCCCTCCTCCTCGTTACCGCAGCGCGAGTTATATCCATCGGTGGAGAACGAGGCGCCGGAGCGTAAAATTGGATCTCCGGATCACCCAAGGAGGAGAGAACGCCATCGAGGTTGTAATAATGCAAGGAGGGAGTAAAAAGAGAATGGACGAAGACCGGGGTGGTAAAAAAATTCTCCGATCGATATAAATCCTAATAAGCATCGGCCATCGGATATGTTTCCAACTCACGTCCGACGCGAAACACTCCTTAAAGCTGTCGAACTATTAAGAGTTACGCCGAATGCTACGCGCGTTTAACGTGCTATGCCGTATAGGTTATAAAAAGAAAATAAAGTACGTCTTTGCGTGGGGAGCGGTGGAGTTTATTTTAAAACGTTACGGCGAGGTTTTAATACAATTATCTCAGACATTAAGGGGAATAATAAAAAAAGCAGGACGATCCCACTCGGAGAATTATGACGTCATTACAACATTTGAACGCGTTAGTAGAAGTAGCTTAGCCAAAGAGCAGCTGTTTTACAAAATATAACAAAGATTAATATATATTTGCCTCCTTAAACCTCTATCTTTTATAGCTGAATGGCAAAGGTAGTTTTGAAAAGTTCTATTATTCAAACTGGCGAATCAAATTATTTAAGACACGCACATTCGCATAATATTTGCAAGCAGGTGTCATTATATATCATTTATGAAATCTAAAGGATGTGTTCCGAGTACGTCAATGCAGTAGATATACATTTAATATAGGTGTATAACACATTACACAATCACAAAAATGCTCAAAACTAGCTTTTTGAAAACTACTCACGGCCCGGTCAATCATTTGAAAGGTCGTATATGGTCCGCACAGTGATATATAGAGTCTCATGCCCTTTCGGCAAAACGTTTAGTGACACTTGCCTAAAAAGAGTAAAATGCCGCAAATTGAAAGAACCTTCGTTCCAAACATTAATGCTAGTGAAACACACGGAGATGCCCTTTTTATAAGATCTTAAACGTCAATGCCATTGTAGAGAGCGAAAAACGACAGCAATATTTCCTAGGATTCTAAAAGTTAGAGATATCAACGTCGAACAAAGGAAGCTGTTAACCACCTAAAGCCAAGTTGTAATGAACGGTGATGATTATCTCCGCAGTCCAAATGTATAACCACGCACCCCGAAATATCCTCTCCTAAACTTCCCATCTAAAACGTCAACATCTTTGTCTAATATTTTTAGGCATCGTATCGAGGAGAAAGAGAGGAGGGATAGAGAGAGAGAGAATGGGAGTGAAAGAGAGGCGAGGTAAGGGAGGTAAAAGGAGTATTTTAAGGACCTAATAGCGGGATCGGTGGGTCCCATGGGAAGGTAAGTGGATCTGCAGAGGAATCCTTGTATCAGCATTATCAGCTTGTTTGATTTACGAGAGAGGGCAGAGTGAGAGGGAGAGGTTTTCGCGTGGAAGGGCACGGAATTCGGACCCTTCCTCCACCTCCCAGCTCAGCCCTCAGTGGGCAGGTCCCTTCCGCTCCCTCCTGGGGAGCTAGGAGGGGCGAAAAGGGGCGGAAGGAGAGATAGAGAGGAGAGGAGTGGGTGATAATCTGCTACGTAATAGCCTCTGGAGGGAATGTGTCCTCCCAATCCAAAGTATGGGGGAGGTGAGGGGAAGGGCAGCGTGCGTGGGAGGCAGCTCCAGAATTATCTAACCACCTCCCACCATGATTCGATTGGATTTGCACACGGCATCCGGTCTGCGAATGTTTGCCAGAGTTGTGTGTCTTGTGCGTCGAGACGAACATTCGAGACTGGGTGGGAATAGGAGGAGCAGAAGAGGTACGAGGAGAGAGATAGAAGGAGTTACTTGAATATATATTTACACGCGAGTATACCCTCGGCACAAAGGGGTTTTTATGAAGCACCCTCTCCCACTACTATAAAATGAAAATAAACGCAATAAGCACATTCGGGTTCGACGGCTGCACTCAAGGTTGGGTTAATCTCCTCTTTGGGTGGTCGGCGCATTCTCCATCTCTATCTAAAATTTCTATTTACCTCAAAGGGGGAGTTTGCTCCGGGTGGTTTGCTTCAACTCTCCCGGCAAATTTCCCTTTTATCTATCTCTCAGTCTCTATCTCTTCCATTCTTAACCCGCTTTTCTCTACCCCCATATGCCTCCGACCTGCGCCTCCCCTAAAAGTCAATTATTGAACCTTTACGAGGCCAAGAAGTTCTGTCGGTGGTTAGAATGACACGGAATTTCGAAATTGGCGAGGTCGGATGCGGGAGGTTAAGCTGATTTCGTCCGTGTAACTGTATATAGCGGTAAGAACCAGGCGATGACTATCCCCTCCTCTCTCTCTCTTTTTCACCTTTCATTCCCGTCCCCACCCCAACCCCTTAAGGGGAGAAATGGGTGCCATCCGAGGGTATTTTAAAACCCTCTCGGTAATTGTCTTCCCTCCCGCTTTAGGAATTCGTAAATAATCGCGCTTATCGGGGGAATTAATTATCGTTACCGTAATTACGGATGGCAGTGGGATCGGAGGGAGGGGCTGGATAATTGAATCGAGAGGTGAGGAGGATGAGGAGGTGTCGACTGAATGAATCGCGAGGTAGGTGGAGGGATGGAGGTAGGTGTAGGGAGGGAGGTAGGTGTAGGGAGGGAGGTAGGTGTAGGGAGGGAGGTAGGTGTAGGGAGGGAGGTGGAGGAAGGGAGGTAGGTAGGTGGATGGAGGGAGATGGAGGGAGGGAGGGAGGTGGAGGGAGGGAGGTAGAGGGAGGGAGGGAGGTAGGTGGAGGGAGGTAGGTGGAGTGAGGTAGATGGAGGGAGGTAGGTGGAGGGAGGGAGGCAGGTGGAGGGAGGGAGGTAGGTGGAGGGAGGAAGGTAGGTAGGTGGAGGGAGGGAGGGAGGTAGGTGGATGGAGGGAGGCAGGTGGAGGGAGGGAGGTAGGTGGAGGGAGGAAGGTAGGTAGGTGGAGGGAGGGAGGGAGGTAGGTGGATGGAGGGAGGGAGGTAGGTGGAGGGAGGGAGGTAGGTAGGTGGAAAAATGGAGGTAGGTGGAGGGAGGTAGGTGGAGGGAGGTAGGTGGAAAAAGGGAGGGAGGTGGAGAGAAAGAGGGAGGGAGGGAGATAGCTGGAGGGAGGGAGTTAGGTGGAGGGAGGGAGGGAGGTAGGTGGAGGGAGGGAGGTAGGTAGGTGGAGGGAGTGGGGTAGGTGGAAGGAGGGAGGTAGGTGGAGGGAAGGAGGTAAGTGGAAGGAGGGAGGGAGGTATGTGGAGGGAGGGAGGTAGGTGGAGAAAAGGAGGGAGGTGGAGGGAGGGAGGTAGAGAGAGAGAGAAAGAGAGAGGTGGAGAAGGGAAAGAGTATGGAATCTCGACCGAAATACTGCCGAGTAATTCGTGTTCGTTTTCTCGCGAAAGAACTTCCCAAGTATCGCTGGCCGATGACCAATTTCCTCTCATTACCGCTTTTTTGAATCGCTTTGTACATTCGGCTTTTCTGCCCGTCCGTCTTTACCGACAGTATCTATGGAATGCTGCAAACTGGAGAAGCCAAAATTTCAGGATAGGTTTCTCTATACAAGAGCTAAACATGATGAACGTTTAGTGGATCCAAGATCAGCTGCAGGGAATTAATCGGAAAAAAATCGCTTAAAGCACATTCTGCTACAATGCAGGCAACCAACGATACACCTAATCTGCGATTCTTTTCTCCGATAGAAAGTCAACAGCAGGTGGCAAAAAGCCCCTTATGTAATTTGCTCCACAACTCTTCCCCCACTTGTTTCGATTAGGCAGCGATCCATAAACGTGATGGAATTTCGAAACGCGCGACGATGTATCCCTACACACGGGGGCCGCCCACCATGCGAAGACGACCCGGCCCACTAATTCGGCCGACGCCGGACGGCATCGAAAATTTCGCGGTCTGCCCCATCCCCGCGATTCGTTTCCGTTTGTGAATCGGTTAAATCCCTCGGCAGAACCGGAGTTTGAAACCCGATAATTGGTTCCAACTGCGTCTAATGCAATTGGGAGAGCGATAACGAGGCCAAACTACTTCCAAAAACAAGCCGGTTACTTGAATACAAATTGCGCCTAATGCCCGTTTTAATGACGGCAAATAGGTCATTATACGGAACACGTATGCACGTTCACTATGCGCCGCATTAATACGTTAACTGTTCCGCGAAATTATTCCTCGCGATGAATCGATTTAAACCGGTACGCGTAATGGTAAAAAAATACTTAAAAAATCCCGAGACTTTTTCCCACCTCTGATCTAGACCTTACGATGGAATCTAACATCAACTGTTAAAAAAAATTTCGATCATAAACTCGAAAGAGGAGCCTTGGGATTATAATGTGTATAAAAAACCTTTTACGCTCAAGGCTACGTATGGTAAGAATCCCATACACTCTCTTCGAAGGAGAGAATCCCTTATGTAACGCCGAACGTTATTACATAAAAAAGGCGAGTGCGCAAAACTATTCTCTCTCACGCCCGCAAAAAATGATAATCATCCAACTCAAAAAGTAGGCATTTTCTAGCCTTTTTAAACGAAGACTCCCATTTAAAGAAACAGAGAGGGAGGATGAGAGAGAGAAAAGGAATGAAAGAGGGAGTGAGAAAGGGGATTAACAGGGGAAGGGAGGGAATAAGAGTGGAAAGAGATAAAAAGCGGAAAGGAATGAGGGACAGAGTAGGAGGGTGATAGAGAGAAAAGATAAAGAAAGGAAGAGAAGAGACGAATACGCATTAGTCGCGGAGACCAAGAGAGGGACAAAAAAACGAACGCCTTTTCCCCAGAGTGAAAATGAAGACCTACTTAGGCATTCAATAGCACCTGAAAGGAGAAATATGCAGCGGGTACCTGCGGGGTGTAGGAGGGAGGGAGGGGTGTAGGAGGGAGGGAGAAGGGGATGGAGGGAGGGAGGGAAGGAGTGGAACTAGTCAGGGAGGGAGAGAAATGAGCGAGAGGCGACTCCGCCGCCGCAGCTACCGGCTTGATGAAGGCATGAAAAGAGCCATCGACTTTCACAGGGCGGCGCCGGTTCTGTGTGGAACTCCGAATTCAAAGGAGCTCCAACCTCCTCCCTCCTACACACCCTATCTCTCTCCTCCCTTCCTACCTTTCTCCCTATCTCCCTTATTTTGCCAACCCGCCTTTTGAAAACGGAGCGGTATCGTTGGCTCCGGAGAGAGTACGAGAGAAAAGACGCGTTTTAGGGTTTTCGGAGGAAGAGAAAGATGGAGACGGAGGCGGAGAGAGAAAGGGAGAGAGAGAGAGAGAAATAAGCGAGCAGGCATCAAACACTACGGCCACTGACAAAAGGAGTTTTATTTTTTTTAATTTCTCGTCGCAGTCCTTATAGGAATCCGCAACTGGGGAAAAATAAAATTTTAAAATGCACGAAGCGGTGAAAATTGCTTTGCTTTTAGCTCAAAATGCGTGTGTGTGTGAGCGCGCGCGTGAATCGCCTCATTTAGCGATTACAAAACGGCCTCAATTCGGACGAACGAAGACGTTTTAAAACTCTACGTGTGCTTGTGGCTGGAGCCTTCTTTCCATTCGATGCGAGAGACTGCTAAGCATTGAAAAAATATCAAACCGACGATGGCTTCGCCGTGCGATCAAAAACCGATCCAAATATCTTCCTTCTTTTCAACCCGACTGATGGAAAGAAGAGCCGTTAGGTCTAAGAAGGATTTGCTGACGGAGAAAAATAGGTTAATGGCGAATCGCGGACATTTGTGTGATCTGGAGAAAGGGATGGATGCGTCGAGAAATACAGGTGGACACAGGATCATTGAATTGTAAAACGCTGACTTTCAACAAGAAGCATAAGATTAATGGAATGTTTATAAATGGACTAAGAACAGTAAATTTCATAGAATAATAATATCCATAAGCGCTAGCAAAATTTTCAAATTGAAGGAACCTAAATTTTGCATGGTACTGAACCTACAAATAACTGTAAACGGCTTACGTTAAAACCTCTTTCTGAAGATTCCCATCTCATAATTATAAAATACATTAACTTTGGTAATATTATTTAAAACGAACTTCCCAATATTTGTACAAATATTAGTGAGTGTTACAATCACGCACGTGCGCAAACATACAGAAAAAGAAAGGTGCAGGTATAAAGATGTATACTCATATGCTCTTATCAATGACGCATTCTTAAGGACTAATAAATTTATATGTATATCAGCATAAAATATAACTCTAGAACAGTAGGATGGAGACACATGAAACAGCAGGAAATAACGTGGCACATGTTATTTATGCTTCAAAATGTGTATGAAATAGAGCGCGTAACGTTTTATCGTGGCGTCATTGACCCTCCGGGTCAACTGCCGCTTAGCAGTAATGGGACGGCATATATCGTCATCAAAATCAATGTTTTCCCGTGGAGGCATGCATTTCACAATCTGCCCTATTTCACGTCAGTTTTATGCTTAAAGGAGTCGTAAATTAATATTCGATGACGAAAAATCTAAAACCGATTTCCAAGACGGAAAGAAAAAAACAGAAAACGGGCGTTTTTTCAAGAAATGGACTTTTTGAAACGCTACTGCATGGTGAGGCAGGATTCTTGTATATATTCACTAAATTGTGACCATTTCGAAACTTTCAAATGCTATCTCTACGCCACGACTATGATTCTGATGAACAAGCAATGGCGGGAAACCCAAAAATATAGGAGGATATACCTATAATTTATCTTTGGATGAGTTCCAATATGAAGATTGGATGAAAATCCAGATATATAGATCCTCCAGTCAATCTATCTGATTGTTAGTGCCGACCAAAGCACGTAAGGGCATTCATATGTAGTTGATGTTCTTTTGCATTCGCCTCGAGAAGTTAAATAGGTAATGAGAACAAGGGGAGAAATCACTAAGTACAATAAAGACGCAGGGCGTATTTTTATTTCTTTTCGCCGGTAACTATAAATGAGCTCACTACGGGAATAAATGTAAAAAACAAATTTGAACAATTTAAATTAAAATCAGCAAAAACGCTTTGACAGAAAAGCAGCTGTAATCGTGTAATCGAAATTTTGAATTTGACTGATGGCCATCATTGAGGTCACGAACATTTCCAAATAAAAAATAACTATAAAATCAAAGAGAGAAAACAATAAATTGTTATATAAATTAATTTATCACAATCATACGGAGTTGTCTGGTGAGAATATACCGCAATCCATTACGCTTTCATAGCGTTCACACATTAAATCTAATTTATTAAATACCATTATTTTTAACTGATATACAACTTTATTTTCAAAATAAATTTTATCCTTTTAGGTACTTGAGAACCACAACAACCTGAATGAAACGTAACGAGCACAATTCTTTACGACACGGGATGCGGAAAAACGATTTGATAACTTAAAAAAATAAAAAGATCCTGACAGCACGATTTTATTACATGAAAAAATGGAGCCATTGTTTCATTATTAGCCCACCCCATAAAGAACGGGAGATTTATCTTTTTACTAAAATATCTCCGATAACAAAGAGCATCTAGGCAGATGGAGGAATGGGCGAGC
The DNA here is from genome assembly GCA_028673005.1 of Tanypteryx hageni. NCBI lineage: Eukaryota > Metazoa > Arthropoda > Insecta > Odonata > Petaluridae > Tanypteryx > Tanypteryx hageni. Next base: position 38,955,915 of record CM054118.1, read on the forward strand.
ATAAAAAATAGCGCCTCCCATGGACACCGAAAATACAAACGGCACACACACACACACAGCAGTCTATCCTTCAGCGCAGGACGTAGGGAAATTCTCACACGGTCCATTGTTCGCCAGTTTTGCTGACCCCCGCTCTCCTTCACTCAACCCTCCTCCATCCCCTACTACATGAAAAAATAGAAGCTTTCGTTTACAGGAGACGCAAGGAAAAGCGGTGCCATTTGCCGAGAGAGAGTTAAATGAAGCAGAGCTTAGCCATGGCGATAAGCAGGCAGGGGAGTTTGAGGTCCTAGGTTTTCGAGGAGAAAAAGAAAAAGGGTATTTTTGAAAAGAAAAAATACAGAGGAACCTCACGAAAGTCGCGTCGGCGTTTCAGGGGTGAATGAGGACCCACCCTAATTGCCTCGCGGGAAGAGAGATATCGGGGAAAATGGCGGTGAAGTCTAGGATTGAGAAGGAAAAACCTCGGCCATTCGGTTCAATATTAGAGCGAAGGTCTCGGGTTGGAGTAAGGTAGTGAAATTAGAGCAGGTTAAAAGCGACGACGGCGTCGCTAAGGGGGAGGTTAAAAGCCGTTTTCAAACAAACAGTCCTTTTAATCCCCTCTTCGACCCCGCCAACTGCCCGAAACAACAAAAGCCTTGAAAACCTATACGGCTCGGATGAGACAGGAGAAGGGGAGAAAGGGCCGTCTGAGAGTTTTGGGATTAAGCGCCGTCGGGAAGGGGTCTTAAAACTCACTCTCGTGACGCTCCGACAATTGCGCGAGAAGAACGAACAGCGACCACGGATGCAAGGTCAACGAAGCGTGAGAGAGGAGGTTTTGATGAAAAGGGCAGAAAGGTTATGAAATATCCTATGAATCCCCACTAGCGAACACGTTTTGCGAGGTAATAGAACAGTGACCTCCAATAATTTTCTACATGCGATGCCCTTTCAAAGATAAACGTTATTTCGTGGCACCCACATCTTTATTTATTGTACCTATCTCATAAACAACAGTTAACGGTCTTTTACAATAAGCGTATTAACGACAACAAAAACGAACACATAGGACCATGCCCTGTAATAGAAGATACTATATGACCTTTCATGAATTATTACGCAGGGTACATGATTAATGATGATAAATAAAATTTAAATAGTATTTTATTGTAATGGTTTAAACAAGCAATAGATAGGAATACACGCAATTAAAAAAAACAATTCATAAAAAATAATACCAAAAGCAGTATAGGGAAGACTAAGGAAATAAATAGCTGTCCTAAAGCGCATGTCAATGATAACTAAGAGGGTAAGATGAGATTCTTCAGAAAAAAGGTAATACATAAAAATTTGAGAAATAATTTAGTCTCCATGACTTCGCAATGCATGTGCTATCAAAAATGAAATGTATAAAATAAGATTTATAATACCTAGTAACAGCCTCAACTTACGCACCGAGAAATCTAAAAAACATGCCTACCTACGCAACATTTATTAAGTTGGCAAAGAAGATTTCTTAATTATTTTTCCGCGTGAAAGAGATGCTTTAAAATGAATGCAGCTATTGCGTACTTTAGGAGAGCTTCATTAGGTGATGATTATCAATCGATTACTACTTTAACGCCTAGAAATTCGATCGCTAGGCGTTACTATGCAAACGGATCTGGAACGAAAACCCTAGCGAAATGACGATCGCAAAAAACAGGACGGTGGCGTAAATAGATAAAAACAAACCTTGAACCGACAAACAAGAGTAAAAACGTCTTAAAATGAACGCAGAAGGCATTCCCAACAATTACGCGCGCATTTACGACGTCAAGAGCGACACTCGCGAAGGCAATCGTCCTTTAGGATGACGGAAGGTGAAGGTACCTAATGATGTTGGAGGGTACGCAAAAAAAAAGGAAGCGCGATGCGGCGCAACTCTAGCAACTTTCCCTGATAAGATCTCCTGGTTTGCAATCCCTCCTCCCCCTGACAAATTATAAGTTTTTCCCGAAAATAAAAGATAAAAGGCTGCGAAAGAGAGAGGAAGGAGTGAGGGGCGGCAGACGGAGGAGTAAAAGGGAATGGAACGTCGACATGTTACACATAGAACAAGGGGGATGCGAAAAACTGAGGCTCTAAATTACGACCCAAAATTCGCTTTACATAATTAGAAAGGCACTCCAAAATTGCAGGGGTGGTAGAAAAATGAAACGATGGCTTCCTATTAAATTAAGTTAGGGGACGGATACTAATTTTCCAAAGTTGGAGAGATACAACATAGCTATAGAAGGGAATCTTGAGAATTCCGTTAAGCCAAAATTGCCTATTAAAATAAAGTTTGGCATTTGAACGCAATTAAGCAATTTTGGGGAAAAAATTCCGCCAGACTTGCGAATTCTAAATACCGTACTTGGGAGTAGAATTCGTTCTGAATTTTGCGAGAAAAAATATTATACACGAGGATAAAAAACCGACTTACATTTTTAAAAGAACTGAAAACTTCGGCATCCCTTTTTTCGAGTCCTTTAAAATTATGAGGCTAGTTCCAAAGTTGAGAAATTAGTAATGAAGGAAATTTCCTTTAATATAATATTACACAATGATAAAGAACAAATTAAAAGTGTGATATGGAGCTAAAGCGAGAAATGAACTAAACTCGCTCGTGCTCATCTCAACACCTGAAACGTATGAATAAAACATAATTTACTCAAAAATTAAAATTCCAATAAATTTCCATTTCCACCGGGCGATGCATATTCTTTTTTTCATCAGAAAACTTTCAAAAGAGTTTTCATACAAAATTCTCCAAAAGTCCAATTATCCGGCAAGGCAATCCCCTTCACTAATCGTGGGATACTTTTGAAAAGAAACAAAACCCCCCAAAACTCTTCCGCGTAACTCCAAACATCCGTCCTCCTCCCCACCAACCCCTCTCCCGACGTCACAAGATTTATGCGATTACGGCGCTCCAACACTGGCGCAATATTCTCTCAAATCCCATACTCCCAAAAGGAATACGGATATCGGATTTCGCGTCGCGGAGGAATCTGACAGCTCTACGACGGAGGGAACCGATCTTTGCGATTGGGGGAGGGGAGAGAGAGGAATAAGCGGGAGAAAGTGGAGATTTCGGAGAGAGGGGAGGGAGAAATGGGGAGAGCCAAAACAGAGAGAAAGGAAGGAGGGAAAGAGACGGGGTAAGTAGGTAGTCTGGAGATTTCAACCTCCGATTTTTCCACCAAACGCACCCCGGTCCTAAATCACGACTGCAAAAACACCTGCAAAAGACCCTTCCAAGGACGAACGTCATTTGCATCGGTGGTCTGTGAGCGTGAATATTGGGAGACAGAAGAGAGAGAGGGGGAGAGGCGTAAGGTGGAGAGAGAGGGGGGGGGGAGCTAGGGTGGCGCGGGGACAGGGTGGAGCCGCCATGGGTGGTCGGTGGGACCGAAATACCTGTTCCAAAAATTCCGAAAAAACCAACGCGATTGTGATATCACCGTCGAAGGCCCAGACCTCGAGTCCCAGAGTCCTTTCTAAAAAATCGTGCCTGAGTCTGGATTTACAGGTAACCCCTTCATGCTACAAGCGACCATTTTAATTCGGCCCTTTCGCGTGAGAAGGAGTTTATTTTTTTTTGAGCCGCCAAATTTGGGATACCTCTAAAACGCGAACATGAACCTTTATAATGCTAAATTTCCGCTATAAACCAGTATCTCGCTCATGCAAGGTATGAAAAAATTCCATGCTTACTGTTTTTATTCGATTAGAGCATAACGAAATTCAAAGAAAAACATGTTGATGATATAAGCCAATCCGAATATTTCTGGTTTTTTCCATATCATTATGTGAATTGGATCTTAAATTTTAGGGAATAAACAAGTTTTTATAAAATGGATTTTGACATGTTTAACCTATAATCATGTACTTGCCTGCGGACAGACTACTAATGGTATGTATGTACGTTGCCTGTCAACATAAATCCACCAGGCAGCGAGCTTAATCATCTTTGAATTCGTAAATAACGTCTAAATTTCCATCTCAAAGAATTCGGGTATTATATACAATATGAACACGAAAATCAGTACGACAAAGACAAGGCATATAATATACATTTATATCAGAATCTTAGCTAAACCCCAGATTTTCTATAAGCCCATTTTATGCGCCCACAAAATTTCGTCATTTCCGCGCTACTTTTTAACATAATTTAACTACAACGCCGTGAAGCACGAAGGTCCCAACTCCGAAACTTCTAGTGGTTTCCGAGGTAATGATGTGGGTACAGGCGTCCCTCGCTGATCACCGTCTGCGATGCTCGTTATTTCGCTCAATCGCTTTTAACACATTATAACCCTCCGCGCAATCGGTGACTCCAACACGTAATTGTCAACGGAGTACAGAGCGAGTAACGCCTATGCGCCGTTTAAAATTATTATTTGCATCATAATATGTATTGCTTCATAATATTTAAACCGTTTGTTTACATATGTTAAGGACTAGGTGCGTAGGAATACATTCCCTATATTTACATTGCAACTATGAGAAAACAGGTTTAGCTGATCGCGATTTCCCGGAACCAATTACAAACGTTCACCGACGGACTCCTGCATTTCAAAATTTCTATCGATTTAAAAACCCTTTCGAATTTTGAACTGCAATATTCTTTGTTCATAGTCATCGTAAGAAATGAAAGCACATCATTATATATCGACGTTTCTTACAGAGGAGGATATAACATATAGGAGGATACTAATGTTTAGGCACTTCCAGATGAGCTGGAGATTCGAAATTTTTTATTAGGTAGGATTTTATGCAAAACCGACGAGAAAAAATGAAAATCTTGAAAAAGTGCAACAATTCGGCTGCTAAAAATCCGCAATTGTTCAAATAAATTTTCAAGGTTTATGTATTTCCGAATATACCACGGAGCTGAAATGTTTTTTAGAGGTAGGATTTGTAAAAAAAACGAAATAGGGATTATAGAAATTTTGATATTTTTATTTGTTTGGCAGTTAAAAATTCTTAAAGTTTAAACAAATAGGTAGATGCTTAGACATTACGCCGCAAGTTAGGGAGCTGAAATTTTTAAATTATTAAGAGGTTAGTCTATGTAAACGAATAATGATTTCAATTTATCCATAAAATCGTTATTTTGGACGTTAAAAAGTATTTAAATTTAAACAATTAGATAAATGCTATTTCACTTCTAATTGTGCTATTCATTTTAACTTGGCAGAAATGTGTGGCATTATTAACTCAATGTGGGAAAAGTATAATATTTCGAAAATTGCAAAAATTAGTGATTGTTTTACTCCATTATTGTTCCATAATGAAAAAAACAAAAACCCATCCAGAGGAGAAATCTTTAGAATTAAAGAAATATTTCTCATGATGAAATATATCTCTGAAAAATTAATGTTTTTTTCAAGGTGAGATTGAATGATTGCAGTATGCAAGCACCTTCTACTAGTATAGAATACTGGAAACGAATTCCTTCTTCGAATCTGAATAAGAAATTTCGACCTATAGCGATCGATTTTGTATTTTAATAAAAAACAAGGACACAACCATCAGTGAACCGTCATTGAGAACGGGCACTTTGTATGCAATTTCATAAATGCTTCCAACGTTATAAGAGTTATATCCATCGCTTTTTACGGGTATCTTTTTACTTTATAGAAGTAACGAAGGAAAATTTTAAAAATAAAAAGCCCTTAACATAAAATCCGGAGGTTGCTGTTAACCCGCACCAAACAACGCTTCCTGGAATTTCCCAGGTCTTTTAAGATTCCTCTCTCGAACAGTTTTTATAAAAATTTCTTACGTCGGATTTGGTTGCTATAGGCTCAGCAAGTTCGGCGAAATACAGGGAGCGAGATACAGGGAGCGAGAGAGTGCGCGTAGAGAGCACGAAGGAAGAAGGTTATCTCATGCGTAAGCACGTTCCTCCCCTTAGCAAAAAAATCCCGCCGTTAACGGATAGTGGATGACATTAATGCCCCGATATGAGGCCGTTTTCTTTATGGCCGGCCATCATCCGTTTCATAGCCTGAATTACCACCAACAAAATGGGCGGAGAAAAATTGCGTAATGGCCATTCAATCAAGGGGCAGGAAACAAGATTTACAATACGGTTGCTGCGCCATAAGCTCCGAAATAACGCGTCTTCGGACGGGCAGTCAATTTTTTATCAGGATTTTACCTTTCGGGACGGACATCTCTTCGAAAGTACCGTAACATATGTATATGAGATGAGTGTGTATATATGTATGTATGTGTATATGTCTGTATATATATGTGTGCGTGTGTGTGTTTTATAAATCCGTTTAGTAACAATGGTGGAGTTTCTGCCCTGAGCCACTTACACTTTTCGCGAACGACGACCTAATTTACTCACAGCTGCACCTAACCTCCCTTTTATCTATGGAGTGATTGGGCATCAAAATTATTTACGATGCGAAACGCTCGACTTCATTCGGTAATTGAATGTGCACGAGTTACACTCTACGACATTCATTGATTACAAACGTAGCCACGCAGTAATTAAATTATTGCTTTTAACTGGATCGATGGTAAATACGGGTAAATTAAACTATAATACCGATACTTTAGTCCACATGAAATAGTCAACACGGCCGATCATAAACAACGCGGGAAGCGGCTCTTTAAAAGAAAAAAGGAGAAAGGCCAAAGAATTCCGGATCGATCACGAATAATACATCGCGCGGCATGGGAAACTGCAAGCATTTCACGTTCCCCACGCATGAACGGCACTACTACATACAACTCACGGCTGATAAAGGGAGAGAAACGTTTCATGTTTCAACAGCCGTGATCGCCACTCATTTCCCCATTAGCATGCATTCATTGGCCGATAATCCTCTTTTTTTTATATCGCTGACCAAACGAATTATACTCGTCAGCCCCTTCGGCTCTCGCGCCGCCCGGATGACGATAAAAAAAGATCTCCCCCCCCCTCCAATCGATGACGTAAATGAAATACTTGAAGCGATTTCCCGCTCTCCCCACTCAAAATCTCCAACCTTATTTAGGCACACGCGCTCTCACGGACGCATAACGTATTTCCCTTATGGAACTGATGTGAGAGCGTCCATAAATACCCCATCCAATTTATAGCACAACGATGCTCGCGGACGTGTGCGTGCGCCCGCGAGACCATTGCAAGCGGCGTTAGGAAGTCATTTGTTTCCGCCACCTCCCCGGACCCTGAAATTTACCATCCTTTATCTCTTGCTGCGCCCCCTCAAAATCCATCCACCGCTCATAAAAAATCTCCCCACAAACTCCTTTTTGACTCCCACTTCCCCTGCATGCACATCACAACACCTCCACTAGAACCATAAATCGGAAGAAAAAAGAAAGAGGGGCGAAAAAAAATTAAATCCCTCACTTCTCCGAGTCCCTCAGGGACCGATTCCGAATTGCCAATGATATCGAACGCGGGAGAGAAAGTTGGTTGAAGGATGGCGAAAAAATACACACACACACACACACGAGCCAAAATATTTATACCCGATCGCGTCTTCGCTCATCTGTTCCGGAGATATGGAGAGGAGGGAAATGGGGTGGGAGAGAGGAAGACGCGAGCGCCACGCTGCGGCGGACAGGTTTAAATAGCCGGGGACGGAATACGCGGAGTCCATCCGGGGAGGACGCTTCCCTCCCCCTCCTACACCCTCTCTCGCGAGGAATTATGGGCAGGGAAGTCAGCTTCCACACGGGAGAGTTACATTTCCACACGTCGCTGGAACACTTCATCAGCCGAATAGCCATCTCCTGCGCCCACTTTTCCACGCACTCCAGAGAGGCAGTCGTGAGTGATTCTCGCGTGGATAGAACTTTTGGAGAGCACGTGCCCTCCCAAGCCCCTCCCATTTTTCGCGTGCGTTTCCCTCCGGGGAAACCCGCAAACCCCTCTATTCTCCCCATTCCAGCAAGCACGCCGCCCTCTCCCTCCTTTGGAACGGAATTCCCTTTCCTCCCTCCCATTATAATTTTTGTGGGCAGGGGGATTATCTCCTCCGCGCCGTGAATGCAGGGAGGGACCTAGAATTCTTCCTCTCGGGAAATATGCCGCGGAATTTCATGCGGTCGGATGGGAGGGGTAGATGGGGAGGAGGGATGGGCACGAGAAAAGATCTATAAATTCCTTTTCTCCTTTATTTTTATCTGCCCTGGGTCCAGTAATGCGAAAAACATAAGATGAAATATAGGAAGAGAGAGAGAGAGGGAGGGATGGAGGACGAAAGGGAGGGTAAAAAGAGGGAGGGAGGAAGTAGGAGGGAAGGAGAGAGAAAAAAAGCATCGGGTCGAGAAGAGAAGAAAATTTCTCCGCTGACGCGAATATACAAAATTAATTGAAAGGGAGAAAATAAAACGTTTTAAAAGCCTTTTAATTAAAAAATATACGTCCCTTCTCATTCGCCGAATAAGGAATCTCTTCAGAGAGACCGGAGGAATGAATATGCCCCCCTTTCAAATGTCGGGAGAGGCGACAATTTTCTTGGAATCGCTAATGCGGAGGGCAAGCTTTTCCGAAAAAAAATAACTGCCTAGCAAAAAAGGTTGCATAAATTTCATGAGCCCCTAAAAAAATCAAATGTGTGCGATAATTTCAGAAAAATACCCTCAGGACTGCCCCGTAAACGAGAAAACGTTTGTTTGCTTCGGATGCGATTAATTTTTGACTCGGAAAAAGTCAAACTGTTAACTGCTGTTTCATTAGTTTTTGACAAATGTACATGTTAGAGATTCGTAGAATTTTAGGAGAATTAAACTTTGAGCGCTACTCACAATGAGCCTAAAAATAAAAGATTGAATACTCTGTATTACAGTCAATGTAAAAAATGAAAAATATTTCGATCTAAATACGATTTACTTTAATCAAATCCCTCCATATCAATAAATGTCCATAAAATAACAAACCTTTGCTCAACATCCACTAACCAATCGAGATATTACTAGTAGCGTAACTAGGAGTAGAAGGGCCCGCGGTAAATATCACCGATTGTTCCTCTCCATTCATCTCCTCACCCAAGAAATAGATACGTTAGAATAAAACTGAAACCCGTGGTAAAACTTACAAAGTTGCATTGTTGATCAGTTATCAGGAATGTGCTGACAAGGAATATATAAATAACTGCAAAGTCATTAAGAAATTAAGATAAAGAGAAATCGCTAAAAAATGTTTTTTTTTTTTCTACATTCGGAAAAATTCGAGGTCCCGCGGAGGACCCCTAGGCTTGAGGCATTTGGCCGCTCAAGCCACCCTATTGTTGCGACACTGGATATTATCCTACACCGAATGGACATATACAATATCTCTCTCCTGAAATTATGCTTTCGTGACAGATAGGCGATAAAACGAGCAACAATCCTCTCAGGAATCCGTTTGACATAAGAAACTTTATCGGCAGGAAACGTAGAGTGAGCAGGTGGAGCGGGTTGCAATGCAACGGCGACACGTTCCTGGAAAATTACAGCACCTGGTGCACGTTGCACACACCTCAAATCCAACGTTTCCAACTACGATAAAGCTCAGCTGGCTTTGGCTCCGCGAACTTGTTGTTTTCGTGTAACCTGCTAGGAGACGAGTAGAAAATTGATTTTCGGGAGGGTAAATCTTGCGAAAAAAATAATAAAACGTCGCAGGAGGATTGGAGATATATCTTATATTATGGGAATTTGAAATCTCGTAAAACAAAAAATTGTTACGTTATAAGGAATCTTCCCGCACGGGAATTCTTTCTGCGGACCATATTGCGAAATCAAATCCATACGAGCCCATAAAAATAAAACGTCGCATTATTCTTCCTCCTCCGTGGCCGGCTCAAGTTTTCACTGCCATAATGGTCGATAAAAAAGCAATACTAATAATATTCCTACTCCGGTATTCTTCCATATCCAGAAATATAGCCCTATATTGAGGCAAGCCCTTCGAACTAGCTGGGGGAAGTTAGAGAAATGGGTGAAAACCGCAAGAACACTTGTTAAAATCGTTTCATACGAACCCGCCAAAGTAAAAGAATACGGCAAGTGAAATTCGCATGTAAAACACTCGTGGTAAATATTCGAGACACTCAGCATAAAAGTTTTAATCGAATGCCACAAAACTGCATAACATTCTTTATTAAAGCTAACCTTGGAATTCAAATAAGTGAAAATATACCGTCATACAGCATTCCCTTTATCTGAATAGCAGATGAAAGCAAAATAAAACAACAAGCCATTCCAATTGAATATGAAGTAGAAGATATATTTTATGATCCATACATCCATCCCAATACATTCGAGTATTAACTGCTATTGCACTAAACCTTGTAATGTCTTTTACTAGATATATCTCCGAAATTGTCATAACAATGAAATCTGTGGCATACATAAATAGGAAACTGGCCCAGACTGGGGATTTCTGTCTCTAAAAACAGCTCTTACGACTAATAACAACATAAAAAGATATATTTATTTCAAAAAACCAAAACAATTAATTCCATTTTATACACACACACACACACATATATAATGGAGATTTCTGTCTCTAAAATTAATTCCATTATATATATATATATATATATCTCAGTTATCTCAGTTGAGAAAAATAATTAATTCCATTTTACACACACACACATATATATAATTGTATATATATATATATATATATATATATATATATATATATAATTATATATATGTGTGTGTGTGTAAAATGGAATTAATTATTTTTCTCAACTGAGATAACCATCGCGTAAGACGAGTGATTTAGTCACCCCGGCCACCAGATCTATGCATTGGCGCTGCGATAAATGTTAATTTCAATTCGCGTGGGAAGATAGATATATAGTTATAGGCATTAAAAAAAAATGTTTTTTAGTAATTTTTATAATATCATTATTTGACAACAGTTATCACATTATTTGTACTATTGCTTTTTCTGTATTTATATTGTTGAAGCAAATCTGAACAAATTACAAGCGTCCATTTTTGCAAAGAGATTAAACAAACTATTGTCATTGATCGTGGTGTAATAGAAGTCCCTTTATTTTAATGTGGATTTGTATTGATACGAGCATTCCTACGTTTTTTGAAGGGATAATTCTGCTAATAATTGTAAGTTTTTATTTATCGTAATTATAATTGATAGTAAGTTTTTATTTATCTTAAAAACTTTTTATCTTTATTCACTTAAGATTATTCTAAAAACTGCTTTCCCTATGAAAAGGCCATTGAAAACCTGGTAGGAGATTGTTAAAATTTTAAATATTGTTAACGGCCGCAATAACAACTTCATGGAGATAGTCAAATATTTATTTGAGCATTTGCACTAAACTCTAAATAACTATAAAATTTCAGATCCCTAGTTCGTCCCGTAATACCTAAACATTTATCTATTTGTTTAAAATTTAAGAATTTTTAACAGCCAAATAAATTAAAATATCAAAGTTTCTATGCATTCTATTTAGTTTTCTTTACAAATTATACCTTTAAGAAAAATTTCAGCTCTGTAGCACATTTGAAAATAAATAATTCTTGAAAATTTGTTTAAACAATTGCGAATTTTTAGCGGCCGCATTGTAGAAAATTTTAAGATTTTTGTGTTATTGTCTATAAAGAAATTTCTACAAAATGTTTGCAAAATTTCGTAGCTACGACTTATAATTTCCATGATAAAAATTAATAAACTTTTCTATACAAATGGGGTAAAACAACCCCTAGAAATGAACAACTTTAAAATTTTAGATTTTTATTTATTTATTTAATAATTTTTTCACATACAGCGATAACGCCAATTTAAAGTGAAAAATTAAACATTCAAAGATTAAAAACATTAAAACAAAAATAAAGTACAAACAATATAAAATGAAATTCAATGTAGTATAAGTGTATGCAGAGGTAGTCAATAAAATTATGTTGTGCGACAACATGACATTCCATTTTTAAGAAAAGACTCTTTGGACAGTGAGAAAGGATCTACATTAGGGGAAAGTGAGTTTAAAAGGGAGGGGAGACGAAAGAAAAGAGAACGTTTAGCAAGCGAAATTATGGGGGTGGGGAAGTGAAATAAGAAAGAAGAGCGAGTAGATCTATTAGGAAGACGGAAATTAAATTGAGCAAGTAACTCAGGACAGTCAGTTATTGTATTTTTCTAATTGGTTGTGACAAAATCCTATTATCGTGCAAAATTTCAGCTTCGTATTCATTTTAGATTGGTCTACACATTGGAATTCCTTTTCCCCATGATAACTTATGGCAGATTTTTCTCTAATATTTCCTGTTTTTGGATTTTGACGTCGTTATAAGTTTACGACGTATTTTTAAATCAATTGCATTATAATACAATCCACTGATTTTCTTTAGAAGCTCTAAATTAAAGCTATTATTATATACAGTTCATTAACCCCCAAAACTGAAAGGAGTAACGTTCTTTTATTTAATAACGTATATCGCGTTTTAAAATTATGACGTCATCATATGTATACGTCTTCGGTTAAAATCAATGGGACAATAAGAATTTCCCTATTAAAAAGCATTAAAGCGATGATATTATAATAGGGATTGCCAATTCCTATTGTAAAGCACTGTCCTGGTTGCTACGGTAGTTGTTCTTTATAGCTGAGCATCTGCTTTTTCCTATTAAAAACATATTTCTTCGTCAATTCGGCACCAATTTGAATTTAGTCTTCAAAAATAAGAAACCTCATTCTTTTAGCTATAGAATTGATTATGTCCCGAGTTTCTATCTGAATTATAACTAATTTAAAAATGCAGATTTGTGAAACTCGGCACAGATTTCCGTTTTTCTAATGGAGTATCGAAATGGAACATTGGGTCAAAGACACACCACTAAAAAGAAAAATATTTGTAATTTTTGATTTTTCTGGTTGGTTGTATCTAATAACCTACCATCCTGCCAAATTTCAGGTCCGTGGCACATCCAGAAGTACCTTAGATTTTACATCATATATCCAAATATAATAAAATCCCAGGTTCGTCCGTGCGTAACCGGTGGTAAAAATACATTAAAAGGCGAATAACTTGATCAAATATGTACATGTAACAATGAAACTTGCCGGAAATGGTGTGCTCTGACGAAAAAAATTTTACGAAAAACGTCCCGAGTTCTCGTCCATGGCTGGTGATACATTCTCCATAACATAGCCCGTAGAAATCGATTTTCCGACCTGCAGGCTTTTTTTCATTTGCAAAATGAAATTAGAAGTAATTGACCTACGATCTTCGGATAAAAGCCATTTGAAAGGAAAATAAACAAAGATTCTTATTCTTATCGTCGATTTTTGCTTTCGTTTCGAAATCGCTCGAACTTTGCATAAAAATTCAATATTTCATGAAGATATTGCGTTTTTTGTGAAAGGTTCCCATGACGACGGAACAGATTCTTGAACTCTCCTCATTATTGTATGCTTTCTTATATATGCATAAAATTGACACGATGCAGAAATCATGAAAATTCAAGAGTCCATGTTCACAACACACCATATCTAGGAAAATTAATTCCAGGCGAGGATCGCACATTCACAAAATACGTCGTTTTAAAACAGCTGTTACACTAATCATTAAATCTCCAAACAAGTTTTGCCAAAAATAAACAATAAAAAAACAATTAAAGAAGTTTTAGTTTGTGAAATTAAAAAAGAAGTTTTTGCATTTGCTTTTTTTCAGATGAAAATTTTCAAACACTCGAATTTCTATTTTTAGATTTTTATTATCATCCCGTCATTTTTGACGAGTCTTCGCTAGTATATAAATATATCCTACGTCAGATGCAGCTATTTATAATAGATATATACTAGGGGCCCGTTGCAGTACTTCCTGCAAACATCTTGAGACCCTTGCGTTAAGTGACCCAATGCGATAGTTCCTATGACAAAAAATTGTTACCGAGTGTTATTAGCTGAACCAATTTTATTACCCCTCTTAAAATGATTATATAGCTCACACCATTTTCATAACCAAAAGCACATACCTACATAATTTATACTACCGGTAATTTTTTGTTTTGTTCAATATTTCTGATGGTACAGCATTTCGTATGTTTTGTAGTTTGTTTAATATGAAGTAATCAATGCACCGGCCACGCGTTAATGTCGAAAGAAATTAATCACAAACATTATCAATATAGTAATTTGCTTTAACTGAACAATAAAAATTGAAAACGAAACGATATCTTCAATGCATGCGTGAAAAATCTTTCTATTTGAAATGTTAAGTGGTCCATTATTACAATGCATTGGAATCGTTTCTTTTCTTCGCTACGTATTTCATTTGTTTTATATTTACACGAAAATTTTCACATAAATTTTCATTCGCTCATTGTCATTGATGCGTTTATTTGTAGGCATAGTGCAAATGCACTTGAAAGGCCGAGTCTAACAATGCAAGAATCCGAGGTCAACAATTGAAATGTTGAAAAATCGGAGCAAATCGAATATAAACTTAAAATTTGAGCAAACACGAATTAAACAACAGAATCGCGGTAAGAATAAGAATCTTCATTTCTTTCTGCGTGAAATGGTATCAATCTCGAGTCCGAGTCTCGATCGTAAGATATTTTAAAATGTTAAAGAATTAAGGTCTACGCTTCGTATTCTAGCCGATTACCTGTTAATCAAATGAAAAAACGAAAACTATCCTGGTATCGATCCCATGCCTTTCCGGGGGACGCCTACCCACTTAGAACCTGTAGGAGTTCGGGCCGATTAATCAGGCGAAAGATTTATCGAAATCGAGCCGACCGTTCCCGGTTTATTTGCGTTCATGCCGGAAGGCTTCAGACGCAGGCAGGCAGGGACGCACGTAGAGATACAGGCCGAGACAGCGGTTATATACACACACACACATGTATATGTACACACACACACACACACACACACACACACACACACACACACACACACACACATACATACATACAGAGTAAACCCTCGATATTCGCGGGGAATACGTTCCTGGAAATATCCGCGAATACCAAAACCGCGAATTTTAAGACCAAATTCTTATGAAATAGACGGCGCAATATACATCGCACGAACTTTCTCATATATGTACGTTAAGGTGGCATTTATAGGGGATCAATTTTTCAAGTTCAGAATTATGTTTGCAGCTGTTGTGGATTTTGTGACCACTGATGTAAAAAAAACTCGGAACTAAATTTGGGGCCTCTACGACGAAACTAACCCGGCGCTCAACGGCTATGAAGTTTTCCACTGAGAGGAATGATAGACACAGCGTCCTTCACCCGTCTATATTACTGTACATGGCGAAGATTGTGGGAAATTCGAGGTGCTACCCAAAAGTTCAGGGAATTTGAATAGCGCACGTGAACCGCTTGTAGTACGGCCACTCGCCGCTAGGTAGTGCTGGCAGTATCCTTTGTGAATAAGTGTGCAACCCGGCGGCTAGCTGAGTGGACGTGTTCGCAAGTTCTGTTCGTTTTTGTAACGTCGTGTTTGAGTGGTTCTGCGAATTTGTTTCGAACTGGAATGGCTGATGTTAAGGAGCAAAAAATTTGCATCAGATTCTGCTTCAAACTCGGTAAAACGGCAGCAGAAACACACAGAATGCTTAAACAAGCATTTGGGGATGATTATTTAAGCCAAAGCAAAACGTTTCAAGGACGGACGGACATCTGTCGATGACGATGAGCGTTCTGGTCGACCGTTGATAAGCACAACTCCGGAAAACGTCGCAAAAGTGCGTGAGGCTATCCTGGCAGACCGAAGGCGAACAATCCATGACGTTTGTGACATCTTCGGACTGTCGTACGGGACGTGTCAACGCATTTTGTCGGAGGACTTGAACATGAGACGCATTGCTGCAAAATTTGTTCCGAGACTGCTGAGCAACGACTAGAAAGACCATCGCGTTGCTGTCTGCAGGGAGCTTCAAAATGAAGTTAGAGATGACCTCAACTTTATCTCCAAGGTCATAACTGGTAATGAAACTTGGGTTTATGGTTATGACCCTGAGACAAAGCAGCAGTCGTCACAGTGGAAGTCGCCAAATTCACCGCGGTCGAAAAAAGCTCGCCAAGTTCACAGCAATGTCCAGTCCATGCTGATCATTTTTTTTTTGACGTCGACGGGATCATCCACAAAGAATTCCTCCCACCCGGTCAAACTGTCAATGGAAAGTTTTACTGCGATGTTTTAAAGCGGCTAATGGAGAACGTCCGACGCAAACGCCCAGACAAGTGGCGCAACAATGACTGGATGCTCCACCATGACAATGCATCCGCCCACACGTCACTCGTTATTAGGCAGTTCCTGGATTCCAAAAACATGACAGACATCCCCCCCAACCCCCTACACTCCTGACCTCGCCCCTTGCGACTTTTTCCTGTTCCCCAAAATGAAACTCAGGCTGAAAGGGCGACGTTTTGACACGATTGAGGAGATCCGGGCAGAATCGCAAGAGGTGCTTAACACGCTTCGCATCATGCAAAAAACGCTGGGAACGCTGTATAAAAGCCCAAGGGGACTACTCGGAAGGAGACGGTGGAAATTAGGACAGCGTAAGTAATTATTTTTTATGCACAAATTCCCGGATCTTTTGGGTAGCACCTCGTACTGTCAGACAGTGTAAGGTAGTCAGTTGGCAGCATCAAACACAACAGTACTGGGGTCTTAAATATATCAAATTTTCAAAATTTATTTTTAAATGTCAGATTTTTACATTTATCTATTGCTACAATACGTGGTTAGCAGTTTAGAGCACTATAAAGTAACAGTGAGTATTACTTTCATGTACTTTCACTTGACATGGCTTTACTTTGTCCGTATTCCTTCATGAGTGTCTCCTTTCTTATATCCGAGACTCGTGCACGGTGATCATCAACAATCAGCAACAAATATTGCTTCTGTTCCTCAGTTGTAGAGATGTGGTTGTTGTACTGATTGATGAGGGCCACTACTCTCTCACAATGTTCGTTGGTAACTCTGAGGCCTCTCACTACTCTGAAATCGTCCTTTTCGGACCAGAAATCCGGATCACTAGAAAGGTACTGGGCCTATATCCTCAGTTTCTCGAACAAAAGTCTTGTATTAGGAGTAACAAAGTCAGCCAAGGTCAACTCCATAATTCTCTCCTCCCGTGGCGCATTGGCCCGCTTGGAGGGCTTCGTTTTGGCTTCCTTGTCCTTCATGGCTTGTATCATATCTCTTTTCACATTCGTTGAGGTTTCACTGTCGAAAAAAGCTAGCGCCGCTAGTTCCTCACTTAGATACCAGAGTTGAGCAATAAGCTTCCGTAAGGCACTCGCGGCGAGTGAGGCAATGACTTCCTGGTACTTGTAAAGGCTTTGCATCAGGCGGAGATCATTACGAGGTGCTGACCTAGTATCCGGGGCAGTGTACCAGGCTCTCCGATAAATGTTCACAATGAAAATGCATACATCTCTGAGCCCTCTCTCTTTCCTTGCCGTGAGCTGTTTAAAATCAGATCGCAGCATCCATATCTTGAGACTATAGACGGCTTTCGCCACCCACCTCGCTCGGCGGAGTGCCCCAGGTACCATAAACCAATGCCACGCGATGGAACGGCGCCAAGGAACACAATGGAGAGCTCCAACAGCTGTCGGTAGTCGCCGCGAGGCTGGTATGTCTGCCAAAAAACAATGGTATGGTGAAAATATATGTAATGTGTATTCGCCGACTGGTGTTTTCCGAAACTAAGTTACACACACACATAAATTTCTACATATCTTCAAGCATTTCTTTAATAGACCGATCCAGCCAAAGGAAAAGAGAACTCACCTCAGGCTGAAAAGGCAAGGATGACGCCTGGGTTGCCTAGAGACTGTTGAACGATGTGGTCACCAAGGCCAGTTTCGTATTTAGTGAGGTCCATCTGTCGCCAGGCCGCTTGAAATCTCTTGAATAGTGCAACATCCGGCCCCACTAATAACCAAGTGAACCCCCAAACACTGCTTCCAGTATAAATTCAAAAATATGGCGTCTACAGGCAAAGTTAGCATTTATTTTTTAAAAAGCCTTTCGAGTAGGACACACGCCGTTTAAGCGATCTATTAAGAAAATATTTCAGAGGGAAACGACTCCTTACATAGGGAAACGACTCCTTATAGAGGAACAAAACACTCTCATTAATGATTAAGACATAAATTGAGGTCACTCATTACCTGTGACTGATGCTGTTGTGTCGAAACAGATTGCTTAGATTTGGTCAGCAATGTCCCAGTCACTCACCGTCCGAAACACAGACTCGGCTTCCTCAGCACCTGTACCTTCGTTCGTGTTAGGAAAGTCGAGGATTTGCTCGGCATTCACCCCAGTTACAGCTATGGCAAGCCGAGATACATTCTGTTTCCACGTGAGAGCAGGAAGTAGTTTCCCGTCCCAATGTAAAACCAACACTGGCGCCCCAAGAAACTCTTCCTTGATCTTGTCAGCAGCTTTCTTCCTTGCAGCAGATCGCTGGTGTCGTGAGGTCTCGCGGTTGATAGCAAGATCCTCCACAGAGTACACGAGACTACTTGCCGTCGCAGACACCACTAGGATTGCCTTTCTGTTACTCATATGTGCCCTATCTATGTTTTGGGACAATTCTGCTGAAAGCACGCTCCTCCTTGCTCTTTTCTTTGGAAGACCGGACGTCGACGGTCCGTCAAAGGCAGAAGGATCACACTCCTCAGCGCAATCGTCGGAGTCGCTCGAGAAATCAATCATAGCCGGTGCACCTAATTTATTAATTAATGTTATATAATTAATAAATTTAACAACTAAATTGAAACTAATAATAATAATCCACTACGGCACCTGCAGCTGCAGCATTAAGGCGTTTTTTTTTCACGAGCCCTCAGCTTTTCGTGTCGCCTTTCTCTGCTAGCCTTGCGGGACTCCAGGGCGGCGAGCTTCTTGTCGACGCCATCCATGTAACCACGCCTACCTTACTCCCTTTGCGCCAAAAGGAATTCTTTGTCCTCTTGATTCTTGATCAAGTTCAGTGCATTGACGTGAGTGACGTCCAACAAGTCATCCAATGATTGAACAAACTTCCTTTCGTTACTTTCTTGAGTTTCGGTGCGCCTACCACGGTTCTTTTTCAATTTCACCCATTCGTCGTATTTCCTTTCCAACTTCTCAATAGCACGCTGTTCCTCCATCATAGGTATACGACCTTTGCCCTCCCACAACACCTTTAAAGCTCCTATGGCGGATCTTGCACTCTCACGCACTGTTTTCTTTTCGTTTCGTACGACAGCACTTCACGGGTGGACGGAAGTTTCTTCTCCGGCAGCATATCGTTTACAAATCCTATCAAGAAGATTGTGTCGTCTTTCCTCAGAGACAACGCCATGTTGATACCACAAGAAAAAATCCACCGTGAACACGCAACAAACGACTCTTTTGACCACGGAGTGGACGCTGACACTGAAGCACCGTTGAAAAACCAGTCAAACGCACTGCAAGTCCCAACACGCCCACGAAGCCTCGTCCGCCTGACGGGTGCCGTCGGCAGACGCCCAAGCGCGGGGTGGAAGCTTCAAAAATAGCATGTTGCACGTCGCTGTTTGACAACTTTGAAACTTTTCCTACCTTTAACGATCGATATTCGATGCTGATATATATTTTCGAACGTCATGAGGCCACATTTACTAAACAAGGCATATATTGTATAAACACTGAACCGCGGGAAAAAAACGTTCACTTCAAAGTCGTTGAGCGGCGGGTTGTTGTCCTCTAACAGGGCTCCAATTTTGCACACTGCTGTTTTACCTTGAGTGTTATCGAAAAAACAACAGCGGCATTTCATATTCCAAAGTTCAGAAATAAGTGCCACCCTAATGTAAGTATATACGTTTGCTCGACTGTGTACGCTTATAAAATAAAAACGCTTATAAATCAAAGTTAACCGTAGTTTAGCGTATATTTTAATGCCACTGCTCGATATTTAGTAATTTTATGGCACATATGGCTTAGTAAGTATTATCTGTGACATAAAGCTGTACTTTTGGATGGATTTTAATCAAAATCCACAAAGCAATTTTTGAGTAAATCGAATTTTGTTTCAAAATATTCTAGAATAAAGTACCCGATATACGCGAAGGATGAGTTCCTGGAAAAGGCGCGCATATCGAGTTTTGGGTATACCTGGGCCTAAAATGTATGTATTGTATAGGATTGGTATTTTCGTAGCGTATTTTATAACTTTTTTTATTAAAAATTCAAGGGATATTAATAGTTTAATAGAGTCAAATAATAACGATGAATAAAAAATGCATTCTTGTAAATAAAAATGCTGCTTCTTAAGTGTAGTGAATAAACTTTTCGCCTTCTCCATGATTATAATCTGACTGAGTGGCATATGCCGTTGATTCATATCCTCCACCCACATCGATAATAGCGATTCCATCTTCTCCCTTAAACTGATTCGCTGGTTAGTGAGTTTATTTGCGGTTAAAGGGAGTTACTGCTTCTATTATTTTGTTTTTATTATCGCTAATGGTACGCAGAGCTGATTCACTAAAACCCAAATCGCGTGCAACTGCTGTGCACCGCATATCTCCTTCCGACTTTTCTGTAACTTTTAATTTTATAGATAGACTTATTGCTTGCCATTCATTCTTATTGCCTCTACCAGCGCTGTCACTGTATTTTTTGGAGACATAATGTAAAATTTTAATTTTAAATCACTATAAATACATAAAAATATAGGATGGAAGGGATATCAGGCGTAGCAGAGAAACTGTATGCGAACTTCAGATAAGTATATGTAAACCAATGCGTTTATTGGCTGAGAGCTGTCTGGATTGCTGGCTGCTATTGAATGGCTAGAGAAGTTCGTGCTACTTCTGAATTTTTTTCTATTTTTTCAATTTTTACTTTAATTTCTCTTTGATGTAAAAATATATCAAGCTAGTCGCGCAATAATGAATCCGCGTATATTAGAGTCGCACATATCGGAGTATTGATTGCTGTATCAGAAATGATACCAGAGAAATATTACATTTTTATTTACCGGTTTATTTTTTATAAGTCGTAATTAGTCAATCAAAAATTATTTTAAATATATCTCACTTGAATTATGTAGATGTAATATTTACCTTTACGTTCTTTTCTTTGTTACATTTCCTTCCGCTTAAAAAATGCTGCAGGCACACGTAAATAAATTAAGCGTATTTTCTTAGTTATGGCAGATTTTATTAATTTCACTTTCTGCGAAGGTTGTTTTAGTTGACAACAATTACTTCTCTCTATAGAGGAATGTTTGTAAGTACGAAGCGAGTTACGACTTTCTTGTTTGATTTTCTTGGAAACGGCTACTTCTACGATAAAAATGTATTTGGCAAGTTCTACAAATTTTATTTGAAAACTTTTTCGATATGACTAATATTTTACGAGATATGAGTAAAAGTTCGCATTTTGTTTGCATTAAAGTGTTATCCTTGACTGGGTTATG
Source organism: Tanypteryx hageni (assembly GCA_028673005.1). Taxonomy (NCBI): domain Eukaryota; kingdom Metazoa; phylum Arthropoda; class Insecta; order Odonata; family Petaluridae; genus Tanypteryx; species Tanypteryx hageni. The sequence continues at coordinate 38,977,344 of CM054118.1, forward strand.
TGAACCATCTATGACATTTTATTATAGTCATTTTCCATAAGTCTACAATACACTAAAATGCAATCGGTAGAGGCCGAGAGGAAACATGCGTACGGACAGAACAAAGACAATAGGCGCTACGTTGGAAACGAAACGCGCCTACAAAAAGAATGAAGTAAAAGCGTTTAAAACGTGCATCCTTCACTTCCTAAACATGCAAACTTTATATATAGACGCACATTGCAATCACAATGTGCAATTTTATCGTTAAGACTCTCCTCCCATTCCCTTTAAATAAGTCATCTTCGACGTAGTTAGCGACCAGTCGGAGAACACCGCGCGGCTTTATTATCCTCCCGTCCGCCTTCGATTTACAAGGCATCCGGTTACTTTTCACGGCTGACTACCATTCCGCGCCATTACGGCCATTTCCCATTGCCGTTGATTATCGCAACAAGAGCGGAGACACATGAGTCTGAATTCTTCCCCACACCCACACTCTTCCCCTTCTCTCTCCACCCTCCCCATCCTACCCTTCACCTCGTTAACCTAGCACAGCAACCCACGAGAAATCGTACACAATGGGTAAGTTAGTCGAAAATGAAAGGTGGTAATAATTCTGACTCGTTAACCTTTCGGGCCTAGGGCACAGAGGTCTCTCTCTTCATTCTTATGCATGCACACACATACACAAACATATGTATACATACTCAACCCTTTACCAATAAAAAATCAGACGATACTTAAGCGGAAAATAGCATGGGGAAGAGGTGTAAATAAAAAATTTCAATTATGAAACTTTGCCAAATAACACTTGTCCTTCTCCTCCCACTTGAATCCCTTTTTAAACAATCCCTCCTCTTTATTTCCTTCTCACTCCCACACCTCCCTCTACACACACAATCCCACCCATTACAATTCTGAGAGGAGCGAACACGGAGGGTGATCGGAACGCCCGCTGGAGTAATTCAAAGGGCGACCTTGCGGGACAACTTGGCAACGCCGCTTCCTCCCCCTGCCACCTCTCCTTTTCCTACACCCTGAAACTCCCTCTCTCCACTTTCCGGGGGGATTAAAAAAATAAACAAATGAAAGATCGAGCGAATGGAATTTGGGATAGGGAAGCGGATGGACCGTAAGCACTTCGAAAGGATAGATGGAGATAAGGTGAAAGAGAGAAGGATGAGAGAAAATGGAGACAAAAGGGAAGAGGTAAAACAGGAGGAGGATGAAGAATCTCCCGTAGTCTCGGGATGTATAGCGTCAACCCTTCCGCCTCTTTGCGGGATATCACGGCACGACCCCCACCACGTCCCCTCCCGCCATGCCCTCTTGCGGCCTTCCCTATAACCAACAAACCCAAACCTTCCCTCCCGTCTCTCTTTCCCTCGACAATGGAACTCCCGGAAACAGAATAAGCTCACCTTTGGAATGGAATCTTGACCGCAAGACACGACATTTTCCTGGGTTTTGTTTTTTTTATTTAAAGTAGCACGGATCTAGGGAGGAAAAATTCGGGATATTTCGGAAGTCAAAGTTCGTGGAAGACCTCGCTTTGCTGAATGCATGTAAAAGAGAAGCTTGAGCTGGCATTTCTAAAATATCCGCGTGCGTTACGGCGTACAGTTGGAAGGGAACCGCTTAAGTTTAATTCCTGCGTATAAGGGGGGCTTAATAGTTTATCATTTTGCTACTAACGCTGTTAAGCTCATATGGATTTAACAAATAGTAAATGTTTAATTAAACGTGAAATACTCCTATAGCCAAACAATTAGAGGGTTAAAACACCCAATGCATTTCGCCCACAAGGTGGGCATCGTCAGGGGCAAAACCTGTTTCAACAGTGACTGGGAGTCAACTGCAAGGTTTGAACGGAAAGTATTAAGAAGACGACCGAGAAACAAGTGAAGCGCGGAAAGATTTTTCGGCGTGTGTGTTGTTTACATCTGTCAGTTTGTATAAGGTCTTGTTGAAATCTGTGTCCGTGTTCATATGTGTATCGCGGTTTTTGTAAATGTGAAGGTTTTCTATCGAGTTTAGTGAGTTATTGGCTGAAGTTATCAATGTTAAATCGTTTACGTGTATACTATGACCTGTTTCTAAAATGTGGTTGGCAACGCTTGATTTTTCAAAACGATTATATTTATAGTGAGCCATGTGTTCCTTGAAGCGTGTTATTAGTTTCCTTCTTGTTTGTCCTATGTAATTTTTGTCACAGTGTGAGCATTGTATTTTACAAAACAACACCTTGCCATTTTTGGACTTGCTAATCATAAATAATAGACAACACATTGAATTTGACATTTTTAGAAAACCTACATATACTGATAACTTCATTCCTAACAACTCCTTTCACCCTATGAACCAAAAAATAGCTGTGTTTCAATTTTTAACACAGATTATGTAACATCCCCCTCAATAAAATCAGATATGCAAAGGAACTCAAACACATAAAACTAATTGCCGCTAAACTTGGAAACGATAATAATTTAATTAATAAATTAGTGAGAAAACATAACTTTAATAAAACCTTGTGCAATGCCACTTCCCTCAAATTAGACAACAAAAAAGAGGACAAATATGTAAAATTGCCTTATTTTCCACCATTAAACAGAGGCTTGAACAAAATTTTTAAACATAAGAATTATACCATAACATATACAAATCCATATAATTTGAAAAATTTACTGGGCAGTACAAAAGACACAACATAAACCTTGAACAAGTCCGGAATTTATAAAATACAATGCTCACACTGTGACAAAAAGTACATAGGACAAACAAAATCGTTTCTTTTCGACAAATTTTGTTTATACCTAAAACATCTTCAACTCCAAGTTAATTGCACAAAAAATAATTTTGCCAACTTAACACACTCATTCTAACTTCAAAGATACATTAAAGGTACATTCAAAGAAATATCAAAGTAATATTAAGTTTTTTACTCGTCTTTAAAATCTCATTTTCACGAGCGATATTTTGCAGGTAAACTAAAAGGTAGATTGACGGTTAACCGTAATAGTTTTAAGTTATGATTATGCAGACTTATAATCATTCGTTCATTTATAAACCGCATGTAATAATAATACAATTATACATACATGCAGATGATAGACGATCTGAAGTATTTAAATGAAATTTTAAATTTTACTTTATTTAATTTTAAATATCTTACTACAAGTAGAAAAAAATCAATAAAGAAACCTTTAAAACAAGATCTACCTACAAAACTTTCAGATGAGCAATAATTAAATTTTGGCGCAAGAAAGATGTGAAACTTTTGTCTGAGTATTTTTGGCTAATTAACCTCTTGGATTATTATAGCCATAACTCCTTCCACACCGAATACAATCACAAGGGAGGAGGGAAACCCGGTGCCGGCATTAGTGTACTCTTAACGAAAAGCACCAAGGGGGCCAACGGCTTAACGTCCCTTCCGAAGGACGGAACACTTTGCGCAGTCACCTCAAATCACACAAACAGGGGGCCGGACGACCTTGGAAACATCCTACTTTCGCAGGATTCGTGCCCGCTGCCCTTTTGGGCAGTAGGCTAGTAGCAGTCGGCGTCCTAACCACTACACCACCGGCACCCCTGCAAATTTTGTCGAATAAAATCAAACAAAAGCACCGACACCAGCGAAGGGAGCGTAACACTAGAAAATTAAAATATTATCGAATCTTTGGGAGTGAACTTAGATTCAACAGTAATGAAATTTTATAAGGTGCCTTAATTCACCAAATTGATTAAACTACACCATCCGATATACTAGCTTAAATTCGTAGTAATTCTTTCAAGATAGTGCTGACGAATCTACAAAATACTTGTAACGAAGAGATATCAAATGGAAATTAGATACACGTTTAAGGCTGAGAAAGAATGCAATCAAAAACTTTTCAAGGAGCAAATATCAATTGCCGCCCGTCCCTTTTTGCAGCCGTAGAACTAACGACCCGAAATAATCCCCAGCGAAAATGTGACATCAGCGAAGCGAAAAGCTAATCCTTGATACCGCTAAGGGGAGAAAGCCTTTCTAATGATGCGATACGTGACCACAGCAATCATATCCATTTGTTCCGGTAGTCTGGTAATCTGTTCCTATAGAAACTAATTATTTTAACTGGAACCTCATCGTAATTACGAGGTGACGCCCGAAGCAAATATTGGTATAAACAATGTCGTCCCATGCGCGGATTGAGCACTCAATGGGACACAGAGCAAAAAATTATTATTTTTTCGTGGGGAGAAAAATGTTTTCGAAGGTATTTGGAACGAAACTAAACCGTCGCGCAATAATGGAGGACCAAAGGGTGGAGATTTAAGATCTCACACCAAAGCACCGTAAGTGGTCATAAACGTCGGCGAAGGAAAACAGTATTCCAAAACGAATTTCTGAATGCATTGAGTGCGGCGCAAGTAGCGTGGTAAGAAAAATCGAGCGACACCTTTAATTTGCAATATTATTTTGATCAAATTTCATTCTGTATACCTTATAGCAGCGTTCCCGGTGGGCCGCCAAAGGATTTGAGGACCGCGAAAAATTTTAATACATTTAAGATCGGTTAACAATATTTAAAAACCGCCCCAAAAATATAGCGAGAACTTAACATTTTGTAAAAAGCAAATAAAATAGATAATTAATGAAGATTTAATTTAATTGCTTCGTTTTTTAATAACTTGCTAATTTTAGCAAATAACGTAGAATTTTCTCCTGCCTATATGCACGTATATATATACGTGGACCGAAAAAAATTTCTTGTAGTTTAAGTGGGGCGCGAATAATTTCCTTTAGCTTAGGTGGACCGTATCATCAAAAAGGTTGAGAAAAGCTGCCTTATAAGATACATTTCGGAAAGGGTCGCTAAATTACGATCAAAAATAGGTATTTAGAACAAATTGTAGTTATATAAACTAAAAAAATCTGGAATCTGAATATTTATCGTTCAATGGCTATAGGCATATATATTTTTTAGAATTTTTCATGCTCATAGGCGTCATGATTTACTGAAAAAGATCAAATGACCCGAGGATACGCAGTGCGTTTCATTTCGGGGGATGCCTTTGCATTTAAAATAACCTTTCTTGTTTTTTAGTCTAAGAACTTGGAAAGTAAATGAAAAAGTTGTAAAGAAGAATATTTTAACATTTAACGTTAAAAACCCTAAATTGAGTGCACTTATTTAAAACAGTCAACGAATACTAAAACTATTCGGAATAAGTCCTTTTAAAGCTATAAAAAGTGAAATAATTTATTTGATTTGGATTCGATAATTCTAAACCCAAGCTGGTATATGTATATTACGGTTCGTTCAGAGGAAACGGTAGGGACGAGTTCCGTCCCTTCATATCTCGCCCCACGCTAACAAACGCTTGCTAAGGGGGATTTAGGTCCAATTGTGCAACATCATCATCACCCGACGCCTTAGCCTCATTCCTCACAACCTTCCATCCCCCCCCCCCTGGAAGTTATACTTCTCCGCCACCCACCGTATAAACCCCGCACCTGCGAGAGACGCTGTTTTTGATGAGGAGAAGGGGGACGTGAAGAAGAGGCGGAGTGAAGGAGTACAGCGGCGTGGGATAGACAGAGGGCGATGGCCGCATACGAGGGAAAAAAGGAAGGAGAGCGAAGGAGAGAAAGGTGTGGAAAACAGATAAGATAAGGAAAGCAGACGTTACGTCCCCATCTTACATACCTTTAAAATATGTTTCATACGCTTCTAGACCTCTTTTTTCCACTCTCCTTCCCATATAAGTATCTACAAGCCTCCTTCGGTTAAGGAAGACGGAGAAAGAAAAGAGATGTGGAGAGAGAGAGAGAGGAGTTAGGGAGAAGAGAAAGGAAAGAGGAGGGTAAGGTCATAAATACTTAGGGACTCGCAGGATCCGGCGTTTCCTTCGCTCCAAAACCCAACCCACTCTCGTTTTTTCCCGCATTATCGCCCTCCCCCTACTTCTAAGACCCCCCTTCGACCCCCGACCGAGAAGGAAGCGACCGACCGGGCCATTACCAGACTACCCACCCTCCCTGCCGGCAGAATCTCCCGCCTCGCACTCTTAAACATTCCTCCTCTTTCCTCTCCGTGCTCTCGTCCAAACTTTCGAGATGTGATTACTTAGTTACGAGAAACGGTCCCCGCGAAAGCGGACTCGGAGATTTCTTCCCTCCCGAATTAAAAAGGCGGAGTCGTTGCCGTTTTTTAAGTTTTTAAATCGAGCCTCCTATTTTTTGCCTTCGGCGCTTTATTTGATGAATAATTAAAAAGGTAAAAAAAGAGGTTTTATTTTTTTCCACTTCATTTGTCGAATTCTTTTGTATATCAGTAAAAGTCATAATTTCTTGGTCAAAGGTCAAATTAAATAACATGGCAAGGAAAAACACTTCTTTTTTTGCCGAAATAGCTCAAACGTATACATGTGAAGTAAAATTAAAAACGCTTTCCGAAATATTAAGCAACAAACCTGCGAACGGAATGAGTGCCACTGCTTAGTTATTTTCATAAAAAATAAATGCACCTGGAAAGACTTCAGCAATGTAATCTAGAAAATACTCGGAAAGTTGCTTACACGAGCTGAAGATTCTCCGTATCTAAAGTAAAATATTTGTATTAAAAAGGAATTTTTCCGATTTATCTCAGGTTGGGAGACATACTATCACTATTAGCTTAGCATTCGGATACACAGCGTAGATTTTCGCAATCATATAAAGCAGGCATATCAAACTAGCGAGTCGATTCATGCTTTTATGTGCTCTGCACGAAACTTTTACAAGAATTATTTTCCACAGAATGGGTGCTTTACGTTCTTATTGAGTACGTCATGACGCTTAGTTTTCTTAATTATAACACTTAATGGTAAGCGCATTGCTCAATCATTCTGACGTTTTCCCAATGCGACCTAACTGGAATATGCATCTCGTGGACGCAGCCCTCAAGTATCACCTAACTCGATACTCCAGCTTTAACAACCTGTGATTAAGTACGGCGGGAGAATGAGTTGACATAAAAAAGTAATTAACGTTGGAGACTCACTAACGTTATAGCCAACGGGAGTATTTTGAAGATAAATCGGGATCAGAAGTGTTGGCAATAAACATTCTTAGGCATAAAGAATTCCAAAAAAAAATAAAAAATATATCAGAGCGTATCAAATTATAATGCTAGAAAAAAGTCATCGATTGATCTGTAACGAGCGAATGCTGCCTAAAAGGTTTGAATCGATTTAACGATAAAAAGTTGAGCTTTAAAGGAAACTGAACTGAAACTCGGTTTTCGGTACATACGAAAACGCGGATAACGCAAAATGACGCTGTTTTGCGATTCAATACATAATTCACGTGTCTCACGTTGTTAAATTATGGGAAACGGTAATTTGAAAAATTATTGCTCCGCAAAATAACCGCGTTAACCTTTCACGTGACGCAACAATGGGGTGGTGACGCGCTTTATTTTTCGTATTTCCAAAGGGCGAAATGTCGACAACTAACCTCGTCAACTCCTGGTTTAGAAAGACAAAATTTTTAAAACTTACCCTTCTACTCCAGTCAGTTTCTAGCACCAGTTTTTGCCTGAAATTTGGTCGTATCTGAAAGAGAAAATAATTTCATTTGTCATTCAAACATTTTTCAAATCATTTCTTTTGTGAAAGGAAAATTGAAAGGTTTTTAACACATTTCAAAAAACATGCAATAAGAGAGAATTATTGTGGGCACAAAGTAATCGACACACATTCAGAGTAAGGGAGAATAGCCGCAGTAGCGTAAAACAAAATTAAACGTCTTCGTAAATAAATGCAATAATTTAATTCGGTCTCAATAAATGTCAACTAACAAATTAACGTACAATATGTATACACTCACTAACAGAAATTAGTCAAATAACAAATACGGCCATAAAATGTATCAAATGATTAAAAACTGACTTTAACAGAAAATTTAATATTGCAGTCTAGAACCTAGAGTGGCGGTTCCCAAAGTGAGGTCCGCGGACCTCTAGAGTTCCATGGATAGATCTGCAGGGGTGCACGAAAAATGTGTAGTGAGACCGTAGACTGAATGCAGCTCAGTATAGCATAAAAGCATGCACCAAAACGCATCGAGAGCCGCCCAAAAGTGTTAGGAAAGCGCGCTATCACTCTGTATGCTGAGAAAAGGCGATTTCAAAGTTCCCATTGATTGCCGTTGCTGTTCCATTACCTTACTTACATTATTTTTTCTATTAACTTGAAGAATTTATAGCCATGTGTCTTTTGGGATAGTTGTAATATTTTCTGTGGGGCAGTGATTTCGAATAAATCGATAAAATAAAAGAATTGGTTAATTCTTCCTCAATTTTGGGAGGCGACATACGCGTTGTTTAATGATAGGGTCTACGCCTCCTCGAAAGACTTAAGCGGGTGATAGGCCATGTAAACTTTGGGAACCGCTGACCAAGAGGAACAAATGCAGTCGATGTATTGAAAATTTGTGCAATGGAGATTCAACTTAACGACAAGAATTTTGACAAGAAAAACATCATCTGCGACATAAAAGGTCGGCTGCTTTTACATCGCAGGAATTAACAAATTAAAAATACTTGCCAAAAATAATTACGGCAAACTCTTACGCAACATTTAATAATCATCTACTTCTTTCTAAGATCAAGAAATGTAAACTTAAAAGATTGCAAACCCATAAGTTTTCTAACAAAATTCGCGATAAACACATTCTCAAATCCATTAAAAGCGATAGAATTTGTCCGTGGACTAACGACGCAATAACTCCTTTGTTCGAAGCAAGCTACTCCTTAGATTCGTCTGAAAGAAACGTCCACCCTCGGCCGGAAATTCGAGCGTAACTACATACCTTGGCACGCGTTCTCATTCAGAAATATTACGGAAAAGATTAATATGCAAAAAATCAGCCCCGAAACCCGACTCCGTTGTCGTGCCACGAGGGAGAACCTGCCTAAATAAAAAAAAAGAGGAAGAGAATGAAATTCCGCAGCGGGTGTGGTGGAAGGGAAGAGGGGCGTGTCTCGACCATTTAGTTTCGAAGCAGTCACTTTGGTGCGGAAAGGAGGGATTCTTACACGCCAGTTTCTTGCGGCGCGTGGGAGGTATGAGGAGAATGGGGAGAGTATATGGGGGAGGAAGTGACTCTAGCGTTTCATCTTTTCTCGTGAGGAGGAAGAAAAAAGAGGGAAGACAGAGTGATACCTCCTCCTGAGGAGGAAAATGACTGCACGGTCTTCGCGACAACCGAGCCGTAACAATGAGAAGGAGCTAAGTGGCCTTTTCCTCTCCGAGGGGAGAGGGATGGGGGAAAAGGAAGAAAAAGGAGGGGGACGCACAGGTAGTGTACACGGAGAGGAAGAAAAGAGGGAGGTCTCCCTAGTAATTTCTCGCCCTATCGCCTTTTTTTCCAACCCCTCCCCTATCTCCCATTCTCGCCGCAATTTCGAGAATATGAAAAAATAACGGCGAGGAATGATCTCTGGCGGCCTCTCACACACACGTGGAGGACTAATGCATTTATAAACGGGGCAGACAGCGGAGGACGGAAATTAACCCTCCATTCCACAACCTTTTGTGCCGAGACTCACTCTGGAAATTTTTTATAGAATTCCGAACCAGGTTAAACACAACGTAGAGTAATTTGGCATAAATTATTCCTCCTTGAAAGAGAGAGGGAGAAGGGGGAGGCTCATTTCCTTTGCTCCCTTCGTATTTTCTTGATATTCTACGTGAGGGGTTGGACGCGCGGAGAGGGCATGTCGTGAGAGGGCGGGCGCGCGGCTTAATTTGTTAGGGAGTGAATAAGGGTCGGGGGAGAATAGGAGGGTCGTTTGTAATTAGCTTATCTTGGGCAGTGAAATGGTTGCGAGACTCGACGGACTGAGGTTGCCGAGTTATGCAAAGTTACAGAATAGAGCACACATAATGGCGTTAGAAATATAAACAAGCCTAAATCAAAATATATGCGTACATTTTAAAAATATTTGACGTAAATGGAGTTCTGAATTTGATCTAACTAAAATCTGATACGCATTTTTCGACTTCTACAAAGGAACGTAACTTTACACAACAACAGCAACGTCCGACACATTTAATTAGCCACCGAAAGCTTGAGGGAATGACCGCCAAACGATCGCCAGAAAGACAATGCGGAAAGCTAATTCATAGAAATAAAAATAAAAACTTTTATTTTGAACAATTCAGCTTCTCGTTTAATTTTACCTTATATTGTTGTGACTGTCCCATACCCGTTCAAGATGTAATAATCACTCCTCGTAAACGAAATAGATCATGCAAATTCAATGGTGAACCGCACAGATGTTTCGAAAATAATGAGTACGGTAAAGCACTGGCACGCAGAAGGAAAAACTTGGCCGACCTCTGGTCAAACATGTCTCCACGCATTTTGTGCGTCCGCTGCTATTCTAGCTTCAATCAACTTACATAGACTGCGCTTTTATTGAGTTAAGAACAGTTTTTTTCGAGCGGAATAAATGCGCATCCAATGCTGAATCAGAACGCCGAAGAAACATGAATCACCAAAAGGGTCAGAAACGCTTTCTCTACCCTTCAGGGAATAAAAAAAATCATTTCCTATTCCACAGAGAAGAAAACGAGACGAAATCCTTCAAAGACGACTCCTCTAGTCAGGAAAAATATCAACAAATCTGACTGGGGTCGTGTTTACTTGCGCCTCAGCCTCTTGGGAAGCGAGAAGGGAAGGATCGGCTTTTTTAATACCTCTAAACCAGTCGACAGAGTGCGGAGGTTTCCCGAACTCATCCGGAACGGAATCATATGGCCCCACGAGCGCAGTCAGAGTACCAGATGTGCCGCTCCCTTGCAAAGGACACCGTTTGAATATCTCACCATCCCCTCACACCCACCTTCCTCCCCTTGTAGCCACTAACTGCGTTAACCCGCACCTGTTCCCACGAGGACGCGGACTGTAAGGTATGCGGAATCCGCGTGTGCGTATTTAGTGGGTGCCAGAGCAGATTTGAACACGAGGAATTTCGCCGCTACACGACCGCGACATCGTAATTAACCTGTTATTTAAAAGAATGTGGAAAATGAGTTCGGAGGACCACCTGGGGGTCTAGAAGGTTTAAATAGATTGTTATTATACCGATCGTACAACATCGCTTCTTAGACTAAATTTATGTGCAGATATGTGCTTATTTTGGAGTGGGAAACAGGCAGCAAACACCTAAACGATGCGCGCAATATACCCGAATTACGACGGTAAAAATGTCGACGAGGGCTCGAGCACAAGGTAGAGGCTGGTTAATGGGACTACGAAGGGCACATCCGAAACAGTAAATTTGCACTCGGGGAAGCGATGAAAGTGGGGATGCTGGGTGAGAAGGAGAATAGTACGACAAATCACTATTCATACACCAAAAGAGAATCAATCGAAAATTGGGATTGGCGATACATAAAAACATATACATCTACATGTTCGTGAAAAAGAATTACGATAAAAAACAGAGCGTTACGTTACTCATTGAAGAGTTGAGTTGGCCATCGTTGAAAGATCGTAGATTACAGGCGAGACTTAAACTTCTAGATAAATATAGGTCGGAGATATTCGTAAATGAAATGAAGGATATTATTCGACAACCAACGTATATCGGACGGAGGGATAATGAGGACATGATTCGCGAAATAGATAGTAGGACGGAGAGGTATAAGGAGTCATTTTTCCCTAGGACAATACGTGACCACAATAGATAAGTGAATAATAATTAGTAAGGAACTTGGTGCGCGGCACCCCCTGCCATCCACCGTCAAGGTGACTTGCAGGGTAATATGTAGATGTACCCAGCATTTCGCCAAATGGGTGTGTGAAAGGGGATGCAATGCACCCAAGCCTACCTAACAGTTTTCTCTCGCAGATTTAACTCTTGTTATGATCTCGTATTGTCCTCGAAAAAAGATCCTCTATAACTCTCCGTCCAACAATCATATTTGTTCGTCAGGATAGTGTCTTTTTATGTTACTTCAACTCTTCCCAAAAAACTCCTCAGAAGTTTCGATCTATATTTGCCCAGAAACCTTAACCTAGATACCAATCAGCGGACCTCCAGAGATACCATGTTAAATTCCTTCAACAGTCATGTGACAAAAGGAATTCAAATGTATTTTGAGTTCGTCAAATTGGAGATTTTTTATGACAAGTAAATGTTGTATTAACTTACCGAAATACTGAATTTCATCGAATCGTAAGCATACAAATACGCAGATAGCCTCTCACTTATCCACGCAAATATGAAAATTATGGTGTAAGTAATTGAAACAGCCTTTGGTGGCCGGCGTGCGAGCCGTATTTTTAGCGAATCCTACAAAGTGGGATGGCTGGAATCATCGTATAAGTCGAATACGAGGACTCTTACGGCTTCCAATTGAGTCGAATTCTTTCAGCCAATAGAAAACCTTAATTTTGCATAGACGAAAACGTTTTTCAAAGGGGGTTTACCTTAAACAACAAATCTAAAAATATAACTTCAATGAGAAATGCAATTTTAAAAAAATACACACGAGCATGGGCGGATTCAGACTTCATCCAGGGGGGGGAGGGTAATGTAGGAATGGAAAAGCATTTGATACATTTTTGTTTAAAATATATTTTAATCAGAAAATGCAAATATAGAACTTATTAATAAAAAGCGAACACATTAAGACTGCACAGGCAATACATCGATTAATACTGAAAAAAGAATTAAATAGAATTTTATTCAACAAAATTAATACCACTTAACAATGTCTTTATGATTTTAAATTAAAGGTTATACATATACATAACATATTTTACGAGGTTATATATTTATATTGTATTAATGGCGAATGAATGCAGTTAGTAAGTATAAATATGGAATTAATTAGACATATTTTACATTATAAAATCAACATCTCAACACGAAGAAATGGAGTTAAATGGTAATTTTTTCGAGTGTTTAGAAATTCTAGGGGAGGTAATTACCCCCTTTACCCCCCCTCCCCCCCTTGAATCCGCCCATGACGACGAGAGTGATTTCGCAGAGATAGTGGACACAAATTGTTGGAAACGAGAGAAAAAATAAACGCAAAAACTTTTCAAACGGCTGCGCAATGCGCGTGGACGGACGTAGATAACTCAACGGAAGTTCATCTTCAATGAACTCAACGATACGACTGAGAGGGAGACTGATTATACGAGCAATATTAATTCTCGTCCTCGGAGAAACTTTCCGGCGTAACGGGGAAAAAGCAAACGAATAAGCTAAACCGCGAGGGCATACCGGTTTTTTTGTTTTTTTAGGAAAGCAAACTTTTTCATGTATTGTTGCAAACAAACAAACACACATACGCGCTTTGTCTTATCTACTTCGAACGAAGTATCAAAATACGGTCGTTAATTTTGCCCGAAACTTGCTTCCCGATGCGGGACCTTGGAAATGTCCTCATTAAAAACGGAACGGGTCCGGCATCAGAAGAACTTCATAACTCTCCGGACAAATACGACGTCGGAGCCGAGTATGGAAAAAAAGCCGCGCATGTATTTACGACCGCGAAAGATAACGCTCGAACCATCGCAGCAAATCACGAGAGGATTTGATGAAAACTTTCAGAGAATGAACGGATGTGTGCGACCTTTTCAAAGAGACTTCGGTCGGAGCGTACGCCCATTAACGCTTTGCTGTAGATTCAATGCGAAGTAATGCGAGTGCACTCATTTAACAAGATGGTGCACCTCTCCTTAATAAATTCACGCTTCACATAATGGAATATACTCCTGATACAGATGAAATTCAACTATGAATCTTCCGCGAAAAACTTCGTGGAAGGTGCAGAGTTGAATTTCATATGTGTCAAGATTATACACGATAGAAAATTTCACCATTGAAACGAAGAGAAAGAGACAATGAGAACGACGATACTCACGAATTTATTGATTTTCAGTATAGCAATACAGGCTAAAAATTAAATGGAGCAATAAGCCACATCCGCTGCTCAGATAATAAACGCCGAAGATTATGACTCGGTCACTAGCCAAGCTATGTCCTCAGTTATTAGTACGAATCCTTATTAGATTGTTTCCTCATCAAATTTTAACTTGGAAACATTACTTTTTAAGTAAAAAATAAAACTCCGCGGAATACAAGGGGACGTCTTTTATTGTCTAGACAATAATAACAATTTGCGACGGTTATAATGCATACATACATATTTAAAAACCCCGTAGAAATATCAAAATCTAAAACAATATTGCAGCTCGAAGCATATATACAATAAATGCTATATAATTTCAAAAACGTAAGAAAAACTTATTTTCGGCTCGAAAAAAAATTTAGAATTTAGATTTACCTTTTCGAAAAATGCTCGTCAGAAGCGTGTTAAGCGAGACCAAAGAGCAAAAGTCAAAGATAAAAGATTTTATTAATACAGCCGCAGTACCGAGAAAAAGACTGCTGAAATGCAAAACGCCAGGCTAAAGGGCAAATACGGCTCTGGCCGCATCGACATTTTTAACAAATGACCTCCATGCATAGACATTTTTTTAACCGAGAGCAAATAAAAGAACGAAAATCAATCAATAAAGAGAGGCGATGATTTAAGAGTTGACGCATAAGACCGCCTTTGTCGCAATATTAGACAATAAATACTCGGAGATAAAAACAAACTACGGCATTAACGCTACTGAAGTACGGATACCGACAGTCAAGTGTCACCCGCCCCCGGCTGTGAACGCGTCAAAAAGATAAAAACTCGTCGGCCAATCGGACAAGCCCGCAAAAACCAAGGAAACATTTAAAACGATTTCCCCGTTATTTTTATTAAGCAGCTCTTTTTTTCCAAGAAGGACAGCAGCCCCGGATTAATAAAGAGACATGAGGAATGATTTAAGAGCCCCGTGGGTCGCGACCCTAGGAATGCGGCGGAAACTTTGAAAAAGAATTAGATTGGGAGAAATTCAATTTACGATCCTGAACATTGACACTTATTCCTCCATAAACTCCCCAAATCCGCGCGGAGCGTCCGCCCCTTCGATGAAATAGCAAACATATTACGGAGGAAATATCGCAATTCAATTATGAAGCAACGCAGAGATTGATATTATAACACCATAAAATTTATTAGTGAGGCCATTATTAAATAAGATAGACTTGATAATTAAATCCACAAGGTGAAGTTATTAGAATATCATGCGTTAACATTATAACTATGGTATGCCTTAAGTTCCTTAACTTTCGCGAAAGGTCATTCCAGGAGAAATATTGCTTTGACGTAACAAAGTCCACAAATAAACATCAACGGCCGTATCTAAAAGCCAAAAAAATGTTAAAATATCAAATATTTGGTGGAAATATAATGAAATTTAACGGATTTAAAAGAACAAAGCAGTTAAACTGAACTCTAATTCTTTATCATAATAAAAGATTCTCATAAAATATTCAGAACGCCTGGGTCATAAGTCATCCCGCTAGTCTAACTTCCTAAAACCTGCGAATCTGAATTAATTCCAAATGCGACGAAATAACTCGTACATATTATATCTAGAACTTTCGCTATAAGTTTAACATGAGGCCGCTGTCTAACTAAATTGTGTGAAATTACGTAATTTAAAACCATTCTGACACAATCTATCATATGAATATCAATAAAAATAATGCGAACGCTAATTTTAACGCCGTTAGCATCCATATTATTATAACATCCAAATAAGAATAAAAAACCATATACGTCAGCGAATGTCAAAAAATACCGAAGATCTACCCAATTTGTGTAAAAGTCGACAATCAAAATGGGGTGATCAAAAGAGTCGCGTATCTTTCGGAAGAGTTACACGACAAACCTTCAAAAAGGAATTAAAAACAAAAAAATATAAATCCTCAAGCCAGAACGGCGGAAAGCAATTCCGTCACTCGTAAAGAATAAAGGCGAAAACCGCGAAGGCGAGAGGGAAAGAGAAGAGGAAAGAAAAGGCTCGGGAAAAATGAAATACGCCACCAAAAACTTATGGCCACTGACGCCGTCGAAAAGGACGAAAAGGAAGAGGACGCCGGGAAACAGGATTACGTCATCGTCAAACACAGATGGTCCCTTCAGCGAAGGCGCGCTCAACAAAAATTAACCATGCAGATTAGATTGAGGAGAGGTAAAGATACATTTAAAATAGAGTTTTAATTTATTGCTAATTCACTCGGCCTCTAATGAATGCGTAGACCGTTCCTTTGACCCGTGGATAGGGCGAGACGTGGTGGATATGGTGCGAAGCGAGAGATTGGTTTGAGGGGCGGGAGGGGAAATTAAAGAGACGAGGAGATTAAAGAGAGGAGGAGATTAAAGAGGGGGAGAATAAAGAGGGGAGAATAAAGAGGGGAGGATATAGCGGATGAAATGAGTTGTTGAGATGGCGAGGAAAAGAGGAAGATGGCAGAGTACAAAGGCAGAAAAATACCTAAAGTCGAGTAACAGAAAAAGAGAAACCATGAGGAAATAATGGATACAACAGGTTTCATGTCCAGGTGCAGGATGACGATCAAGGATAAACCGTAAACATTCCTTGGGCGATTGGGTTTTTATACTAAGTACATCGGAATGCACAAACTAAAATTAACGGCGCAATATACATTGCACAACTTTCTCATATACGTATATACGTTTGGTCGACTTGGTACGCTTATAAAAGAAAAACGCATATAAATCAAAGTTAACCGTAGTTTAGCGTATATTTTAATGCCACTGGTCGATATTTAGTAATTTTTTTGGGATAAATGTCTTAGTTAGTATTATTTGTGACATCAGGCTGTACGTTTGGATGGATCTCATACACGTATATACGTTTGGTCTCACTACACTCTTTGACCCGAAATTAACTCTTGTGCTAGGAAATTCACTGTCAATTAGGTTAATAATGCGTAGCAACAGAACTAAAGTGACTGACACCATCAATCTCTCACGTCTAATACCTCTCACTAATATGCGCGTGGCGTTAACAGAGAAGTACGGAATTTTACACTAGGAAATGCCTGGGTTCCTCCTCCCCTCTGACTCGTGCGCTGAGAGTCTTGTACAGAAATAATGCCATTGGACGATATATAGTAACTATTTTTGGACACATGGCTTAGTATTATTGGTGACATCAGGCTGTACATCTGAATGGATTTTAATCGAAGTCCGTATAGCCATTTTTGAGTAAATCGAATTTTGTTTCAAAATATCCAAGAATAAAGTACCCTTAATTGTTGCGCAATATCGTTTATCTCTTCAGAATGTCTTTTATAAATGATGTTATCCATAAATATGAGATATCATTCGATTTAGTTTAACCGAAAAGCTGTAGTAAGATCGCGGCGGAGGCGTGACGTCATAAGGCTTAGGTAAGGTAGCTTAGCGTACATTGTAATGCCACCGGACGCCATATAGTGATTTCAAGAGAAATATGGCTTACGCAGTATTATTTGTGACATCGAGCTCTACAATTGGATTGATTTTAATAAAATTCTCTGGAGCCATTTTTGAGTAAATAAAATATTTCTAAAAATTACCAATAATAAACTACCATTCATTTTTGTGCGCTATCATTTTTATGAAAGGGTCTGCAAAATATGATATGTTGCACAAATACGAGATATCATTCGATTCCATGTACGCGTTTGGGCCTAAAACAGCGAACAGATAGACAGACAGACTGACAGAAGGCATGGCGAAAACAACTTTTATGGACTCAGGGACACCTAAAACGTGTATTTCCATCAAAATCTCGAATTCGAATTTTTTCACGATTACAATACTTTCTCAATATACTAGGTATATGAGAAAGTAAAACGATCTATATATACACATAAATTCATATTCCAGATGAGTGTGATCGTTCACGCTTGAGCTCGATGCAAGAAAAGTAACACCGAGTAAAAAGTCATGCCTTGCGCGGCTATTGTTTGACGGAATTTTCTTCGGTAAAATCCATTACAAACAAACCTAAACAGTGTTAACAGTCATTGGCGGAGGTACCGCACTGGCAGCTGGGGCAAGTTCCTGGGACCCTACGCCTTAGGGGGGGAGGGGCAAGAGATTTAATGTAAAGACAAGAAAATATAACATAGGTGCCGGCGCAGTGGCAGTGCCAGTTCCATAAAACCGCAATTCCTATCATGGAGCATTATACTAAACCAAAAATGATTTCCATAAAACAACTGATCAGTGAAAGAGCTTAATGAAGATTGACTAGGTGTTATAACAATGAACATCCACCTCACTCTTCCATCAAACGAGTCCATGACAAAGAAAGCTAGTAAAGTCGCGCTGATCGTCCAATCGCTGACGAGACCGGGCAACAAGAAGATCGCTCACAGATAATCTCTTTCATCACGTAATTACGGCGAGAGATGAGACAATAGGGATGGAGGAATTAACGCGAGAAAGATGGGACTCTGCAAAAAATGCGACAAAAATATCAAGTATACATGCAGTGAAAATAAAAACAAGTGAACAACGCAGAAAAATGAACAGGAAGAGAGAGAGAGGAAATGAGAAGAAAAGAAGGGATTAATAAAAAAATACACGTGGCGATTAGTTCCCTCGATACATTTGGCGGACGTATAGAACGAGGACACGAAAAGCGAGATTGAAGGGGGAGGGGAAAAGTAATTAGCCGTAAAATAATCGATTAATCGATCACAACGCTTTCTTACACTCATCTCAAAACGCGTCGTTTCGAACTACTTAATGAGGGTAATCGAGGAAACGACGACGGAATGCCAAAACGCCGAAATCAGATTCCGTGAAAGGGAGAGATAAAGAGGCAAAACAATAGAAAGGCAGAAAGCGAGAAGAAAGGAAAGATGAAAGGGAAATTCGGAGAAAGCGAATGGAAGAGACAAAAAATCCACAAGGGACAAAGGAATCCTGTTAATAATGAAAATCATAGGGAACGTAAGGAAAGAGACGATTTTGCAGAGGAAGAGGGAATAAACAAAGACAAGCTAATAAGATACAAACCTACTGGGAATACTAAGGAAACATAAAGAAGAAGTCAGGATCGAGAAGGAGATTCCAGAAAAGCGAAGATGACGGATAGAGAGGAAAGAACAGGAAAAAAGGAAAATTCCACATAAAGGGAGAGGGCGAAACTTAATCAGTTGATGAAGAATGCGGGGGAAAAAGGAGGGTAGCTAAAATCTAAGGAAAAGAGATCGAGAAAGGGTTCTATAGAATGATACGATGAATATATATATATATATATATATATATATATATATATATATATATATATATATATATAACAGAAGAGAAGGAAAGGATTTGAAATGGGAGGGGGAGGAGATCGGGTCGTCAGGAATGTGAGGGAAAATCTTTTATGTTATTGGCAGTGAATGGCTAGTCAGATTGAGATCCAGATTGCTTCGCGAGTTCGCCAAGAAGTTTAATAGATAACTCTAGGGAGGCAGTCAGACGTCATATAAAAACGGATTGATAATGAAGAAACTTCTGAATTGCGAATAAATTTCCATGAAGGCTTCTCCGAGAAATGAAATAGACAATCAAAGAGGTTTTCAGGTATGAGAGCGGGGAATGAGAGGATATTCCGGGCGCCTTTTTAAGCTCCCAACGATAAAATAAATGGAGGCTGAAATACAGATTTTACGACGCGAATGAACCACACACAGGATTTCACAAAATGTCATACGAAGAGACAAGGATAGTGTGAAAGCAAAATACAGCACAAATGAGAAACCGACGAAAACGTACTCAACTTGAAGGATATGGCCAATAAAATGGATACAGCCGCCAAATATGCATCTAATGGTTATTTCAGTTTTAAAAGTTTTTAAGCAATCGATCCACAAAATTTGACTGCAAATCTGCGCTGTCATAAAGCTAAATAAGCCTTTACGTATATATGCAATGATAATTGATTAAATTCCAAATATAATTAGGCGTTCTTTGCCGACGAAGCGGTAATAGCGGAACGCCTAATGGGCACGTCTCGTCCGTCTGTCTGTCGTAACTTCATCTCCTAAACCGCTACACGGATTTTAATTAAATTAGGACGAGTGATCGTTAATAAAATTTACTGCCTAGCTGTGATTTTGAATTGCATCCGTCAATTAGAACTTCTATTTTACATAATTACTTTAATAAACTTATATTCGTTTCTCGTTAAATGGCATCCGTCAAGCAACAATGAAATACTATATTTTTCTTTACCTAACTCTTATATGATCTGTAAGATATAGATTTTTTAAATTTTCGGATAGAGGACAACATTTACTACAACAAAGTCGGCGAGACAACACAATTACGAGTTATAATTTCCGAGATACAAATTCGACAAAACCCCGAGCTAAACATCGCATATTTTGTTTATATGGATCGCTAAGACGGTTATCTCGGCAAACAACAATTAAAAATCCATATTTTTATCTCCCATGCTCTTATATTATCTGTGACGTATAGATTTAAAAAAATTATTCGAATAGAGGACAACATTTACCACAAAAAAAACCCACGAGAGCATATAAGTACGAGTTATAGTTTCGAAGATAAAAATTCAAGAATCGCCCAATCTTTCGATACCCTTTTATACGTATTTCTCATAAAGAACGCCTTTAAATTTCTGTGTATTCCGTTTATGGAGTATATTTTTCCATCTTGTTTTAATACTTGACAATATATCACAACGAAGTTTTAAAAATTATGAGTATGATATTTAGTCAATGTCATATGCATATCAATAACGGCAAAAAAAGTGAAAATGTAATGATAATTCCATGTAGCTAACCCGTAAAGTCAACTGTTCAATGAGAGATAAAGGTAAAACTTAAAGATGTCAAGAAAAAGGAATGATAAATAGCACTTTCCCGTGCAAAATACGTAATCTAGTTATCGCTCCGATTACGAAAAACGAGAAAAAACATCCCTTCACAAGTTCAAACCGAGATGAAATAAAAGAACATGAAAGCAGTTTTTCCAGTTGCTAGCCTTGATGTTAGACATTTTCATCTACATTTCCATCACTCCAATCTACATTTTTATAGCTCAACAACGACCAATCCATCATCGGTAGAATTTCTATAAATAAAAGCACCAAGACATTTTCGTGCATCGGCAGGACAAAATTAATCTTTGTCAATCAAATCTGTCAAGCGCAAAATACAGAGAGAGAGAAACAAGAGAAGGCGCATATATAAACTAACATGAACTCGTAATGACGCTGATTATTACGGAGCAGGAAAAGAGGATGAAATGAAAGTTTTGACTCGGGAGAAAGGAGGAGGGCTACAGAGAAAGGGAGAGTGGGGCGATACAGGAGAGGGCTTATACAGGGAGGGGAGATATAGAAAGAAGGAGAGTGGGAGGGAGGGCGATAGAGAGAGGTAGAGAGAAAAGGGAGGAAGAAAAGGTGGAGGAAAGAATGAAAAATGCCTTTATTGGCGAGGTTGACGATAAGCAGCCCTCTCATCCTCGGGGAGTGAGGAAGGGAGAAGAGGATGGATTGTGGGAGGGAGATATAGAGTGAGGGAGGGGAAAATCATGAAAGAAAGAAGGGCGTGAGGGAGAGTTTGTGAGAATGAGTGTGAGAGGGGAGTAGAGGGCGAGGTGAGAAGAGGGAAAAAGACGGAGGGAGAGGAGAGGTAGAGAGAGAGAGAGCGAGAGAGAGAGAGAGCGAAAGAGAGGTAGCGAACGAGGTAAGATAGATCGTCTTTATTTCGGCGAGATTGAGACTAGGCAGTTTCTTCTTCCATCTAACCCATTGTCAATTTCAAAAAAGAAGAAAATAAACAGAGAATAAAAGTAGTAATAAAATAAAAATACGTGGAAATTTGATTGTGAGAAAAAAAGCTAAGGATAATTAAAGTAAACATCCACACAAGAAGGGGAGAGTGAAAAACCTGGGAAACCTACTGATAGCAATATTTAAAGATTGAGAGGATAGCAAACGATAATGACACAAAATGAAATAGACACAAAGAGAGGGAGAGAGGGGGGAGGAAGGAAGATTGAGGTCGGTTGAACTGTAGAAAACATACACTCGTCGCCTAAATCTTCAAGTGCTAAGCATCTGATCCTTTCAGTGCGGATGAGAAAAGACGCCGGCGTTTGGCGATGGTGGGGACGATAAAAGAGATGTGTACATGAAAAGGGACAGTGAAAGAGAGATGCGTATAAAGCGTTCGAGAGAGAGAGAGGGATGGAGAGAGCGAGAGGGATGGAGAGAGAGGGATGGAGAGAGCGAGAGGGATGGAGAGAGAGATTGATTGATGTGGTCTTTATTTGGGGCGAGATTGAGACTAAAAGTCCCATCTTCCACCTAACCCCTCGTCATGAAACATATATAATAATACATAGCACTTTATGTAAATACAAGTAACAATAAAAATACAAGAATTGGAAAAGAGAAGATGTAATTATGTGGGAAAAAATAAGGACTGCTGAAATAATGAAATCCATGTAAAAACCCCACAGCAGGAAAACACCCACACAAGAAGGGGGGTGTGAAAAACCTGCGAAACCTACTGAGATTCACTAAAGACATTAATACCTGAATATTTAGAACAAAAGATGAATACATGAAAAACTTAAAGCTATGCATCAGAAAAAATTTGGCACAATACGAATACATCATTGATGGAATGAACATATGAAAATGACAAAATGAATAGAGGGATGGAGAGAGAGAGAGAGAGAGAGAGAGAAAGTTGGACATGGAGACAAAAATTCCGCGAAGCATAGACTGGGAATAGTGGCACGCATCAAAGCGACGAAAGACAAAAGGGCGTCTATTCAAATCCAAGAGCGAAAATAAATCCATGGAAAAGAAACTCTAACGAAGTCTATTTTAAATCCGAAGGAAGCAAAAGGATGGGGACTAAACGAAAACATGCTGAGGATAAAATAATGATTCCTCGGAACAGGTTGAGGTGGATTTAGAAAAAACGAGCTTCTTCCATCAACGATGTCCATTAAAAAACACGTCCTCCGTCTCCAATTCTCCTAGATGACCTAATAAAGAAAACCACGCCTAGAAATAAATTAACGGGCCCAGAATTCTTTGTTAAGTTGGCAACGCAAGCACATAATTTACTACGTGATCCGAATGTTTGCACTGCCGACACGATCGCCCATAAATTGCGATCACTGCGTTGGCCCTTATTTACCGTTCCCCGACTGTTATAAATCCACCATTCACAAACGACAGAGAAGGTCTCGGATTTCGATTTCCGTGGAAGATATTAAGAGTTTCCGATGCCAGCAATCATTTTCCAGCATTTATAACTTCCCCGAGGGTCATTTTTATTAGGTTTCGAAAGTTTCGCCGAACAAAGTTACAATTCCAATGAACGAACGAAGGAGAAAAAGTCGAGAGAAATATTAATACGTGGAAGAGTGGATCGAGAGATAAGAATTGAGTTGAAGTAGGAAAACAGCGGAGGAAGAAGAAATTAATATAAAATAGACTCGGACCTTTCAAGGACACAATGGATGGCCAAGTATTTTCGTTATTAAGGCGGGCCGTAGAAGGGAAGCGAAAGTCCATCAGGGGGGAACTATGTTACGGAAAAAACAACCGAAAAACACAACCTTCAACATCCGTAGATTTATTATACTATATAATTGCCAAGTGCACGCAAACACAAAGGACTATTTTAGAATAAGGATTTGTTTCATGATTTTAACAATGATGGGAAAAAAGATTTCTTGGCACAATACGACGCATGAAAAGGTAGAGAAACACCGTTGTAGATACAAATACGAAATAAAAATGAAACTTAACAACTACGCACCTTTAAGTTGTTTATTTGGAAAATAAAGCCAAGTTAACTTAAAATATATGAAATAAAGGTAGTTAAATTTAGGTAGTAACGCAATCAAGTATTACATAGGGAAGTTACCATTTCTTCTGACGAATTAATAAAACACATAGATGTTTCCATTCCATCAATTCGTAAACCTGTTAGACATAAGACGGATGTAAATTTAAACCTTCAAAAATGCTATTCTTAGGCGAAAAATAACAGAAATCCAAATTGTGAGCTTCGGGAATGTATGGCTTCTTTCGTTCCCCGTGATTACAACGACTACCCTCACATCAACGCCCATCCTTCCTACGCCTTCCTCCACTTATAAAACGCGAAGCTGCGGCCAATTAAGAAGAGACGCCTCCATAATTAGCCATGAATGGATCCGCGCAGGCGCGTGGACGTGAAACCGCCACTCAACTGGCGCGCTTCCAGACGTGTCCACCTTGCCTCCAACGGGCGAGATTTTTCACGGTTCCCACGCCCGTGCGAGGCCGTGGAAGGAGAGAAATTAACACGAAGCGAACCAGAATAGGAACTGAGGAGTTAAACGAGGAATTGTGCAGAGAAATAGGGAAGAGAGAGGAGCAAGATATCCAAGCCCATATCTCTGCCTCATTGACGCATACACGAAACACGCAAAAATGAATCTAAAATTATTCAAACTTTTTTCCCCTGTGGCCTGCCACTAAATAATATAAATACATACAGTAGCCTCCCGATAATCGGATTAGGCTCGATCTTTGAAGGAAAAGTCACCAGTAATTGGTACTTAAAAATTCTGCAGGAAAACATTTTGCTCAGCATTAACGAGTTGTACACCAAGGAACAGTTTTACACCCATCAAGGAACACATAATCTAAGGAATTCGGCTAAACTTTGTGGTAAGCGATAATCATATTCAGAAGATAGGAACAACTATGTAACGTCCACACAAATTTATTTCATGACCGTTTTCGCTAAATAACTAGCGTCATCACCTGATGATTATAACTATTTAGCCGTGAAATAAATTTGTGTGGAAGTTACACCTTCTTAATAAGATGGAGCACCGCCACATTGCCGCAACGGTGTACGAGGATACCTCAATGACCATGTATCTGGATGGAGGGTAGGACGAAGAGGAAGTGCGGAGTTCTCCTGATCTGTCATCCTTAGACTTTTACTTGTGAGGTAATTCATGCGTAATTAATGTGTACATACTGTAATTACATAACAGAAGGGGTAAACGTAAGAAGGGACAATATAGTCTCAAATTAGCCCTAAATAAAGTCGTTTGTCTGTCTGTCTGAAGAAAACAGTGTATGCTAGAAATCCAAGAAAACTGAAGGAGTTGAGGCATGAGACTGAATTGGCCGTTACTGCTATTTCACTGACAACATGTGCACAAGTGTTTCACTCTGTACCGCGTCCTTGTCCACAATGCACTGGTGCTGTACCAGGCATTTCGAAAATTTGCACCCTTAAACTACATGGCCTAACAATGTGCCATCATACTGATGTACAAGTAAATATAAAGGTGAATAAGTTGTATACATTTTGGGACACCCTGTATATAATATATATATATATATATATATATAGGAGTCCATTTTCTGCGGCACACCCGTTGGCCGCGCACCGTACTTCGTAAAACCCTTGCGACATTCAATCGAATGATACCACGCGGCGAGGGAGGGAGGGCGTGATGAATACATCACGTACCCCTTAGGATGTCGGAAATAAAAAAAATAACTCATAGCCCTCCGAGGAAGAAAAATTGCAATTCGGGAGCCTCCATAAACAATTCACGGCGACGGCCCTGATCCTGAAAAGACCCGCCACCTGATTACTACATAAGGCGGAGATAATTAGTGAAAGAGAAGAGAGGAAGAGGAAAACACGGTGAAAGGGAGAGTAAAGAAAATAAACTCCATCTCCCTCTTTCCCTCTCTATCTCTCCCATTCTACAGTCTGGAAGAGACAGGGCGGAGCCAATTAAGGAGTGGATTACCGTGGCATGGGAGGAAAGGGAGGTTTGAGGGACGGAGGGGGTGGTGGGAGGGGAGAAGTTGGAGGAAGAGGAGGAAGACGAGAGTTTGGGCACAATGAAGGGATTAAGGGAGAGAGAGAGAGGCTTTGGAGGATGAGGGGGGAGGGGAGGAAAGTGGGAACATGCGGGTAAAAAGAGAAAGTGACATCACGTGCGAAAGAATGCGTCGTAAAAAAACGAACCCCCGAGAGAGTGGAAAAAAAGGAAACGAATTGTATGACAGGTCGAAGAAGACAATGGAAGGAATTGGGGTAAATGGAGAGAGTGCGCAACGCGAAGGACGGAGTTAAAAACAACGAGAGGACACAGCAGAAAAAGTCTTAACTTTTGAGAGGCAAGAGAAGATCAAACGATGAGTTTTCTTTTTTTAGCTTTTTCTTCCTATTTCTCCTTGCGAAACTCTTTCCCTGAACATGTAAACACAACGGCGGCAGAACTAAAAGGGGCGGGGGCCGATCGCAGCTCTGACATTACTGGATTCGCCCTTGAACTCCCTTTTAGTGCCAAATCCTTTAATACTCTACCACGGTTAACGTCCGTCTGAGAACAGAATCGTCTCCTACCTTTCGTAGAAATTTTCCAAGTACGCTATGTAGATCCAAAATTACAACACTCATAGGAAACTTTATTTCTAGGAATGCGTATCATCGAAACATAAACCCTATATATAAATCTTACAATAATATTCGATCCAGAACATTGTATGTGGATTTGCACAAAGACGGGGATATTAATTTGGTCAGCTAGCAATCGTGTCTTTATCGGCGTATAGGTATGTAAGCATATGCTTGCGTGAATGTATGCATTCATAAAACGATTGCGAGAGGATGAATTAACATTTACATTTGTATTACTCCCCTGCAAGCCAGCAATGGCGTATGGCAGGGGGTGTCATTACAACACACAAATGAATCTAAGGATGTCTTATCGCATTTGGGAAAAAACCATCTCTCGATTCTAGCGACTATTTCGACGTATTGTGGTGAAGATGTAGCTTTGGGAATGATAGACAAGTAGCGAAATAAGCAAGTAAAGGAAAATAGCAATCGACGAAGCGGAGCGATAAAAAATAAGAAAAAATACGCCAAAAGTCGATGAGCACGATGAAGGACGATAAAACAAAAGAGCTTCCCGAAAATAAGAATGAAAGTAGACGTGAAATGAAAGCTAAACAAAATATACGCACAAAAAAAGTTTCGATGATAAAAAAATACAGAGTACGAGTGAAACGACGGTGGAGAATCACAAACGAATAAAAACGAGGAGAATGGAGGAGAAAATCGGGGCGAATTGGGAGGGGACGGGGAGAAATGAATGCAAAGTTAATGCAAACTCTGTCGAGGAAACCGGGGACCAATGAGTATACCTGAAAAATTGGGATGGGCTGAAGAGAGTCGAATGCGAATTAATCGAAGAGGTCGATTGGTAAACAACAAAGAAGGACGAACCAAAAGAGATGACGAATACTGGAATGGCGGGAAACACTAAGCGAATGAAATTTACCAAAAGGGAAATGTAGTTAATTTAAAACCGAAAAAGCATACCAATGGAGAGAGAGAGTGGTAAGGGTGAAGGAGAGGGTTAGGGAAGTAGAATAAATGAAGAAAGTTAGAAAGAGTGGGAAGAAAAAATTTCGGAATGGAAAGAGAAAAAAGAGTGTGGGAGGTTTAAGGAACGCGGAGTGGGCCTTACGCCTCCATCCGGAGAAAATCCGTTGCGTAGGAGACTGGAGTAAGTGGAGAAAAGGGCAAGGAGAAGAGGAGGGAAGAGAGAATGGAAGAGAGAGGAAAATAAAATGAGAAAAGAGAGGTGGGAAGGAGAGGGGAGAATAGAGGGAGAGAGGGTAAAAAAGAAAGTGAGATAAGGAAAAGGTGAGGACAGAGGGGAAAAGAGAGAGGTAGAGAAAGAAGAGGGAAAGAAAGAGAGGTGGAAAAGAGAGGACAGGTAATGAGGAAGAAGGAAGAGGCAGCGAGAGACAAAAAGAGAGAAAGGAAAGAGGGAGGAAAGGGAAGAGATTCTGCAGTAGGAAGCTAGAGCGGAAAGTGCTGAGGAGGGGGTCATAGGGGAGGACAGAGGTGGGAGAAAAAATCGAGTTTGCGAGTGTTGGGCGTTTTTCAAGGATGCGGAATGAGTTGGAATGAAAGTGGAAGAAAGAGGCGGAGGAAAAGCTAAGGAGAGGAGGGAAGAGGGAGGGAAGACGAAGGGAAGATAGAGGGAAGAGAGAGAGAAAGAAGAGAGGTAATCAAGCCAACGAGATCGCAGGTTTTTCGGGCGCGGTCTTCGCCAAGGCGAAAGAGCATATTACCGGCGACGAATTGAAATGAATTTTTTCGGAAAAAACCCTTTTCCGAGGATCTTGGGAAGCATTCGAGGAATTTTTGAGTCGGAAACAAAAAAAAAATACCTCCACGAAAATTACGGTCACGCGAATTTCGAAAAACGAATTACATCCGATATCCTTGATTAAAAAAAGCAAACATGAAGCCGTCGTTTGTGGCGCACTCTCTCTAGAGACCGGCGAACCTTGAAAATATCGGACTGATGTTTATTTTATTTCTTTTTAAATCCCACCGAATTTCGCGAAAGGGCGAATTTTGTAGATGCTTACGGAAACGAAACACTAAAAAAAATTGCCCGGAGGAGGAAGTTTGAGACCCTTTTTAAAACATAGCGAAAGAAGTTTGAGAAGCTTGCAAATTAGTTGAACGAACACGACTGATTCCATTTTAGTTTCTAACCCCGTAAACCAGAGGAATTTTTTCCTCAATCCGCACTTTATGAACATGTTAAAAGAAAAACATAAGAAGGGCTTTAGTGTTTTTTACGATCATTGAAGATAGTCAAGTCCGGTAAAAAATTCATTTACGATTGCCGACGATAATCGTGATAGGCTTTCGCGTCACGATAAAAAACGGCGCCAGCGACATATTTTAAGCGCGGCATTCCACGCAATAACCATGCGCTGTTTAAAGTGACTTAAGCATTCAAAACCTACTGGAAAATTAAACAAAATCATTTGAGAATAGTCCGCAATAAGTATAAAACAAGCTCGCAAAAACCATATAGCATTTAATTTCAATACGCACTCACTATTGCCATGCGTTTAATAAAATAAACAGCGCAAGCGAAGCAAGATGGCATGCGATTACTACCATAGTACTCAGTTAACATAAAAGTAATAAGATGTATTGAACATTTTTACTCGATTATATTACGAACCAAAAAACGAAAATGACTTAAGGTATAGTTAATAAACTATTATAATCAATAAAATGTGTTATACCAATCAATATTTAAATTATTATTTCTTACAAACTCATTCTAAAATATATTTCTCACTTTTGAGTACACAAAATTTTATCATCCTGTTATAATTAAAATAATATCTTTTCCTTTTGGAAACTCTTTCTGGTTGCACTTTCTTATTTGCATAAGTATTCAATATCTTGTTTGAGCTCACCTACGCATTGTGTCAAAAATTTCGATAAACAGTATTTTAGGGATGTATCTTAACCTATTCAAAATACAAAATCATTCCGGATAAACTGCAGGTCTAATTTTTTATATATTTGTTGGTCGACTTAACCTAACCATGACCTAGCGAATTTTCATGCCCATATAGCCAGCCGTTCTAAAGAAAGTTAAGATAAAAATTGTTCAACGATAGCCTCTCATTAAAATCGCGTGTCGATTTCGCAAAAAAAATTTCCCGACGTAGACCAAAATGATAAACCTGACGAAAATCGGGCAAACCCTCTTCCCTCGAAACCACTTTTACGGAATCGTTTTGAGGTCGTAAAACGTTCGTAATAAAATACAATTCACCCATTCCTTCAGGCTAGCACACCCATACTCCTCTTAATCCACCCTCTTAGAGGAACCGATAAGACGGCAGAGAACTTTTTTAAGTCCAGATAACCGAAATGGAGGCAGGAAAACAGAGAGCGGGCCTTTTATATATTTTCGCCCTCTTGTCGGGGCTCTCTCTCTCTCTTTTTTTGTGCCTTGGATATCGACTCAAGAGAAGGGCCCGCTAATGGCCGCAAAAAAAGGGCATTAGAACGGAGCTTACGCGCTGGCGCGCGTGTGTGTGAGCAACCGTGAATGTCATTCCTCCAAAATGGGCAAACAGATTTGCACCACATGCCCAAAGCAGAGGGAGAACGAAGGAGAGGTTTTGTGTGTGAAAGAGAAAGAAAGAGAGAGAGAGGCAGAGAGAGAGAGGCAAGTGGGAGGAACAACATTAGACTTAGTATCCAACGAGATAGCAAAGTGATTTGATCGGAAATAACCCGACGGAAGAGCTTCTGGAGTTAAACATGTGGCTCCCTCCGCGTGGACCGAGAGGGAAAATATGCGGGCGTTGAAAATAAAAAAGGCGAAATAAAATATAAGGGCGATGAGAATATCTCTTTGGAAAATAACCTTCAAGCGGAGAATGGAAACATGGTGATTGCTTATCCGATAACAGCCAACTTGGGTTACGGGGACAGAATACGATATGAGCAACATTTGGATATAAAAAGAACAGAAGTTTTTGACGGACGTTCCGCCAGCAAAAGAAACTCAAACGCGTAAAGATATCGCGAAAAAGAACTTCATCTTTTTATATCACTTCCACCTTCAAACATTTACGAGGAGAACTACATCGAATTTCCATAATTATAATTGCCGTGAGAAGCGTTTTGCATAACATTCCGTCGTTTTAAAAAATCCAACGCCATTCCTGGAGAAATACTTCTAGATCCAGGATAGTACATAAAATGTCAGAAACATTAGCTTTTTTACCATCTTTAGCACTAACGTCACTGGCCACAGCAGAAACTGCATATTTGATATCAACCCTTTTTTCCTGGAAACAACGACAAGAAATGAATTGGAAAAAATATACCACCAAATTAACCATTAAAAGTACATGGGTAGAAACGATCATGATGATAAGATACGTGATAACGATTGTAGGACGGAGCATTGTAGAGGCCCATTCTTTCCGAGAACAATACGAGACCACAACAGAAAATTCAAATCAGCGAGTGAGAGCTGTTAGTTAAGCCTCGGAGAATTGCAGATTGGTGAACTACGGGATAACATATACATGTAAACAATTACACAAATTTCTTCTTCATTAATGTTTACGGTGCAACAAGTGGTCTAGTTTAATTATGTTCTGCAATAGAGATGAAAGCTACGTTACGTGGCTAATGAACACCGAAATTAGGTGCTAAATATATTTCTTAGTTCATGAAATACAAAATTTATTCTTCTTTATTTCATAGCGAAAAAACTGTCAGCTGGTCGAAAAACATAAAGCCATTCATCGACTCGTAAGCATTCGCTCAGTAGTTTTTCATCGTACGTTAACCTATAATTAACAATATAAAATAAAATACAGGAAGGAGAGGTGTTGACAAGCGAGAAAAACTTCCATCAGTATGTAGAGTAAAATGAAACATTTCCCTGAGATAAATACAAAAATACCGGGCTTTATAAAACCATGAAAAGAGGTCCGAAGTCTTGGCCTTCACACGTCAATCGGAATTAACAGCTGGAACTCATCACACATCAACGAACAATTCTGCCTCACGGATCGATAGAAAAGAAACTCGAAGAAATCACTCGCTCTGTCGCGAATGGAAACCAGCCTCGCTATAAATAACCGAAACATTTTCGACCTCCGACCTTTTTCCACAAAAATCCATTCACACGGGAAAACGAAAACCACGAGAATAAAAAAACGAAAACCACCAGAATAAAAAACGAAAACCACTAGAATAAAAAATCAACACACTTGGCTTGAGAGAGAAAAGAAAATTAAAATATCGTAATGCTTGTCAGAAAGAGTGGAAGATCTAAGCGATACAGAAATCAAAGTCGAAAGGAACAAACAAGAGGGAAAACCGGGGAAAAGACAAATGTCCTTTAAAAAAACTGGCACAAAAAAGTAAAACTCCAACGACAGCGGCACTACATATGAATTTGCGCGTAATCGCACGTAACCCACACCAAATACGTACACTTACGCAAAGACAGTAAAATATTCGCATTTAAACGCAATTATTCAATTATTCGCGAAATAATCACAATGGAGGAAAATAAGCTCCTTGGACTAAAATAAACTCCTAAAACACCAGTACTACATACACATATACGCACGCTCAAACATAGACATGCGCAAATTAAAAAAAACACGTTTATGCACACACAGACGCAGGCTAAAGCAAAAGTCCCACTCTCCCTCCGCCAGTTCCTTACACATCTCTGTTGTAACGCGATTTCGCCAGCATCTTTCCCTGTCACTCAATCATTCGCCCCTCCCCTCCGACCACCCACCACCCCTTGACCTCGCCTTCCGGTCTCGGAGAGAGAGGTCAAGTCCTTTTTCACTCGGAAAGGAATGTTCCATTTCCCTCGCACGAACCCGTCTGCGCCCAACGCCGAAACGAGCCAAGGAACAGGAATGTGTCTCCGTCACTCTGCAGTAAACCTATAACTCGCGACCGACCTGAATATATGCGGGATGCCAGAGTTTAATGAGACATTTCCGTCCTTAGGTATTTCATGCGAGGATTAAAATGCATATTTTCGACGATTTACTGATGATAATATTTTCCAAATCGACTGATTGTACCGATATGATTCGACCATAAATATTGGAACTGATGTTAAAAAAGAGTACGATCTAAAAAAAAAAGTTCCCTCAAAGCTGCGTGTTATTCAACCGTTGCCGTAAATAACAGTTTGACGCTGAAAGTGGCAACAAGAATCCCCACGAGAGAAGGAGAAAGAGAGGAATTCGGTTTTGGGTGTGACCCTTGCCTTCCAACCATTACGCTCTTCATGCCAAAATTAATCTCGACGAAAGTTCTCAAGGGCGCATTAAATACGTCCTCATGGAAGCTGACCTCCGTTCAAAACTTACACAACAAAAGCATTAAAATAACTTGACTGGGAAAGCTACAAAATATCAATTATGCCTCGTAAAATGCACTTCGATAATTTGTTACGTGGTGAAGAACCGTGATCATTAGAAACGCAGTGATGCCAACAAAAAAAATAACATCTCCCCGACAGTCTTGAACCAAGTCTCTTCCATTTTCACTGTCTCTTTCACTTGCACGCACTCTCGTCCTCGTTCTTTTTAATTAACCAGATGCCACAAAGCTGCCGCGCGCCCTGACCCCGTGGAGTTCTCACCCTATACAGCGTTAGCGCTACCCCCTCCCTCCACCCATATCGAAGGCGGAACGCTCAAGAGGAAAGAGACGACAGGCAGAAAAAATAGCTATGAAGACGAATGTATAAACCTGTAGTTCTTAACTTGTGGGAGGCTCCCCCTTAGGGGGATGTACGAGGATTTCAGGGAGGGCGCGAAGCATTTTTGACCAACATCAGTTCTTTTCTCAAATTTCTACCTGTCATTTGTTTCTAATGCTGTCCAATTTACCCGCTCTAATATATTTTATCTCTTTTATAACTATTTAGATGATATATATTTTTTTACTGATGTATTCAAATGCTCTGTCAACTTGTCACCTTCATAACAGACAGACAGACAAACGACTTTATTTAGGGCGAAATTGAGACTATATAGTCCCTTCTTACATTTAACCCTTCCGTCATATAAGTAATTACAATATTTACATATTAAAAGAAATTAAGTTACATAAATATTACAGTAAAATATATACACATTACAAGTTAATTAAATATTGGTTAATAGATCACAGAGTATTACCAAAGAATATTGTTAGTTTTGTGGGTCGAAAAAAACTGTGTATCAGCTATATTTTAACACAGAAAAAATTTCCCACTGCGGAAAACACCTACGAAGAGAAGAGAGGTGTAAAAACCAGCGAAAAATTCCTAAATAGTTCAGTGAAAGAGAAAAAAAAGAACAATAATTTGAGAAAGGGAGAAAAAAATCATAAATAAATACACACATTAATATCCATATAAGGGAGGGGGTGAGAGGGAAATAGGGATTGTAGGGTAAGATATGCCTGGGAGATTACATCGTAATTAAGTAACGGATGGAGTGCAGACGAATGGATGTATTATACGTAGAAATAATATATGAAAAACTATAGGAATCATTTTAGACAATACCGACTTATTGCCGACTGCTCAAAAATGACGCCAGATGTCAGCTGTGAGTTGTGCGTCGAAAACAAAATGAAACAGATTAGAATTCACTAAATAAACACATAGTAGAACTCAGCTCATGCGATTACGTAAGCAGACAGAAACATATGTCATAAAAATTGGTTAATGTTATTAATAATATTATGTTGATAAATATCCTTAAAAAACAAAAAAGTTTCTGAGGATGGAAGGGAGCGCGGGAATTTTACATTAGAAGGGGGGCGTGGAGATTTTAGATCAGAAGAGGTCACGAGACATAAAAGGTCAAGAAGCACTTGCATAAAAACACTAGTAGAAGGCGCAAATATTTATGTGCAAATGCACTACTCTGTAATTAACTTGAAAATTTCAGCTTCCTAGCTCATCCCGTAGTACCTAAACAGTTATCTATTTGTTTAAACTTTAAGAATTTTCAACTGCCAAACAAATTAAAATATAAAAATTTGTAGAATACCTATTTCGTTTTTTTACGAATTCTACTTATAAAAAAATTTCAACTCCGTAGCACATGCGAAAATATATAAACCTTAAAAATTTGTTTAAAAAATTGCGAATTTTTAGCGGCCGCATTGTTGCACTTTTTCAAGATTTTCGTTTTTTCTAGTGAGTTTTGCACAAAATCATACCAAAGAAAAAAAATTTCGAATCTCCAGCTCATCTGGAAGTGCCTAAACATTAGTATCCTCCTATATGTTATATCCTCCTCTGCAAGGGACGTCTATATATAATGATACGCATATAATACACATCGGACGTCTCGGCAAAACAAAAATGTTCGATGCATTGCAGAATATGTTACAATGTATATGTACAGGGCGGAAAAGGTCACACTAGTTCTCCGTACTGAATGGGTTCAAACAAAACAAGTGTCATGGGTTTCTTTAAGTAAACTAACGCAGGGTTGGTGAAGAACGACTTTGACTCGTCCTCCGTATTGAATTGGTTAATATATTTTTTGCCTATAACATTATATTTGTGTATTTTGTATAGTAATTTATTTTGTTTGTGGTCTTCCAAGGCATACACATATGTGGATTAAAAATTCGTTTTCAATTCATTTAACAGTAGAGGGACTTTAAACGGGCCACGGGCCGATCCTACAATTTCTTCGACAACGTACGGCCGGGTCCGAATTTGTATGTGCCGTGGCGGGCCTATAAAATCAGGCCCGTGCAGGGCTCTAATGCCGAACCGTAGGGTAAGACGATCACGTGAAACGCAGTCTAGGTACGGTACACAGTACATCATATGTTTCCTACGATTTGCAAAGGTTATTTATGTCAAATGATGGTTATCAATTAATTGTATACGTACATTAACTGTTTATTTTTAGACTTTAAAGGTGTTTTATGAAATTGTTTATGGCCGTCCATATGTATTAACGTGACCGGCTACAAGTTTCGAAATTTTCACGAATTTCGAAAGACCCCACCGGCTTATTAGTTCGACGGATCTTGACTGCACTGTATATCTTATTCGCTAGTATAAATAAACACAATACTCCATTTTTATTTGGCATACATCCATGACACAGTGTTACGTCATTAACTTATTTTTATTTTGAATTAACCCGTTCTGTTTGATCATAAACTGGTAAATAACTTCTATCGTTTATCCATATGTATGCGGATATTCTCATCTAAACATACTAACATATATACATAAATATATAATGACAAAACAGTTGAAAAGGCACATGAAGAACAAAGACATTCTATGACCCTCGAGCCACGCACTTCGCATTCCATCGATAAATTTTTAAAAAGCAGCTGAGGTCCGATCAAGTAATTGGCTAAAAAAGGATCAAGATAATATCCACGGGGAGTTATTGCACGCCAAAAGATCACGGAAGCATTCTTTGAGAAAGTACAAGGTACTCTGCGAGTGCATGACTGCATGAATTTATGAAAGCCTTCTTAATGAAAGGGGTACAAAGGGATCGCTATTATTTCTTGCTGCCTTTTCTGAAAAGGTCTTGCGAGAACAGATTACACTGATTAGGCGTCCTATTCTCTCTCTTTCAATTCGGGGATATCGGAATCGCGATAATGCCATGGGACAATTATAGATCTTGGTTTTAATTATAAGTCATTTAATTTGCCGGATTAGCTCGAAATTGATCATTAAAAATAAAGTATTTGTATTATTTTGAGGGGAAATTGTATTGCAAATGTATTTGTACGCATGTTGAAAGATTATCTGAAGATACCATACAAGAAACGACCGGGCACGAAAGCAAATAGGAGTTTGAATTAAAAAAGTGAGGTCGCTGAATTGGCAGGTCAAATTTAGAGGTCAGCGTAGAACCTTTAAAGTCATCGAAAGGGTTCCAAGAAACAGCTGAGTCCCGAAAGGAAGCACAAAGACATTGGCGGGACAAAGGAAACGTGAAATATTAAGGGCCAACACTGAAGAAGGCGGCAGGTGACGGGAAGAACTGGATGAGTCTAGCTGAGGCCTTCATCAGAAAACGCCTAGAGACGGGGCGATAGGAGAGAGCTTTGCTTTAAGCATAGTCTCCAATATTTCTCAACAAATATCGATGAAATCACAGAATTTCCATAGGTTACATCAGAACACTGTCGCCTGATGATAATGCATACGGTGAGTAAGAGAATAGCTCGCGACGAGCAGCTGTTGAGAATAGAGATGGAGAGTGAGATGTCACGCGGAAAGGAGAAAAAATATTTCGCAGTCGGAGGTCGCTCCAGCTTATGCAGCTTAAGATGTTTATCGGGATCCATGGCGCGCAGAAGGTCAAGTTCAGAATCGTTTGACATTTAAGAACATTACCGTAAAGAGCCGCTCATGGCTGAAATTAATTCGAGAAACTTAAAAGAGCATTCCAGACCCGAACTTTCAACTTTCGCCGTTTAAGGTTTTCAAGGAATTTCGATTTTGTGACAGGTCTTCCGCAAAAAAAATGATGTATTCTTCGACACACGGAAAAGGGAGCCATTTTTCTTCATTTCTTAATATAAAACGAGAAGGTGTTTAAGATAAAAGGCGTATCTTCGGGAAAATCGTTAATTTTGGAGATGAAGTCGTACGAATTTTCAAATAACGTGAAAACGAATGCCGTTTAAACACGCAACAATGCGCCAAAGAAATTTCCACGGTCGTTTTTATTATTTTGTCTTCAAATTGCTGAAAAATTTTAATCTGTTTTAAAGAGCCGACTATAAAACTGCGTAATACGTATCTATGACTAGTATGACACAAATTTAGGTAAAATCTATTAAGCGTCAGGTACAAAATAAACGAATACATTAGACATCATTCGGAAATGATAAGTCACTGCAATTAAATACATACGTCAAAACAAAACATAAATAAATCACCTGAAAGATTTTGATAAAAATTTATTGGAATTATATTTAAATAAATAACATTCCAAAGGGAAATTTCCAACAGCTAATTTTTTTGAGGGCAGTAAACCACAAAAGGTGCTTAACTAAAAAATACATTTAAAGAAACAGAACCGAGATTTATCAATAGCTTTTGAACCTTTCCTTGTCCTTGAAACGGAAGGATAATGATGCCAAAATAGGTGAAACATTATACAAAACTATAAGTTACGCAAAATATAACTATGCATAATTAAAACCAGTGGAACAAAAAAGTAACACAATTTATTTATTTCATACCATGGCTTACACTAAAACGTGGTTAATTAGTTTTTCCCCTCCGAAGAGCGTTCCATGATCCCGACGAGAATTCTAAAATTAACCAGAGCACAACAAATTGAAACTCCGTAAATCAGATCTCAAATCGAAGAGGTAGCCGCTATATTTGACTTTTAAAACCGTGAAATAACTCACCTCACAATCTTGAGAAATAGAACGAGCGGAAATAAACTCCTCCTTATTAACTCTTCATCGATCACTATTTTTTTCCTAAAATACGAAACAAACAACAAAAGCGGAAGCTACCGAGATTGTTAGGCAAGAAAAAAAATAAAGTACAAAAGAGCCGTGTGTCACGAAGCAACGGTTACCCCCTTCTGACACCTTTTCAGCGCGTTGGTGGATTAATCCCAGCGGTATGACACACTTTCAGAGGAGGAGCTCAACACTGTTGGAGGACTTGAAAGCCCCCTCACTCCCCCCGCGTGTATTATGAGGAGGTGGCGGCGGCAGGAGGATATGGTAAAAGGATGGGGAGATGACTTGAGAACGGCAAGGAGGATCCCCATACACCCCAAGGGCACCTTAATTAATCCTTCGCGCACCCACCAACCCAACCAAAACCCCCTTCCTCCCTCTCTCACCCCCTTCTCCTCCTTCGACTCCTCCCTCCCTCTCTCCAGTCTCACACACACACCCAAGGAATCCCCCGCGGGTTTTCGGTAACATCAAAAGATTCTCTCTCCTAACACACGCTACATTCTCCCCTCCCCTTCCCTCTATCTCCTATCCACCGCCCAAAGGATACATAGGCCTTAAAGAGCGAAGGAGAGGGAGAGGGGGGAGGGATAGAGAGAGGGGAGGAATAGAGAGGGGGGAGGGATAGAAAGGGGGAGGGATAGAGAGAGGGGGAGGGATAGAGAGAGGGGGAGGGAGAGAGAGGAAGGGTGGGAGAGAGAGAGAGAGGAGGGGTGGGAGAGAAAAAGAGAGGAGGGAGGGAGAGAGAGGGGGGGAGGGAGAGAGGGGGAGAGAGGGGGGGGAGAGGGGGGGAGGGGGAGAGAGGGGGAGAGAGAGGGAGAGAGAAGGGGAGGGAGAGAGAAGGGGAGGGAGAGAGATGGGGAGATAGAGATGGGGAGGGAAGAAGATAGAGGGGGGAGGGAGGGAGAGAGAAAAGAGATGAGCTGAGAATGGGAGTGGAAGGGATAGGGAGAGAAGGATATGGCAGTCCTCCCACCCACTCCCTCCCTCTCTCGTTGGGAAACGTAATGAGGTCACCACTATACGGGTAGGGATAATCCCTTCAGGCGAGCCTCAGATATATACTACTATGAAGGGAGAGAGAAAAAATAAGAATTGGAGGGAGAAAATAAGGAGTGGAGGGAGAAAATAAGGAGTGGAGGGAGAATATAAGAAATAAGAGGGAGATGAACAAAAAGTCGAGATGATGCGGTGGTCGGATGGATCGATTGTATCGCGAGGGGGGTTTATTTTGTTGTTTTATTTCCCTCAATATCGATTATAGGTTCCGAGTGAGGAAGGGGATTAAAGTAGAAAGGTTAAGAGAAAGAAAGAGAGAGAGAGAGGAGGGGATTGGGAGGAGACCGATCTGTTCCTTTCGTGAGCAATGTTTTGTTTTTTTGTGGAGAAAGCATGTCTGAAGTGCCGAAGCGATATCATGGAACCGAATACGTTGAGATAGACCCAAAAAACCGTAATGGCGACGTTGGCTCGAGATAACCTGCATTTTAGATCGCGCTCGCGATTAAAAAAAAAGACCGATGAAAAGGAACCAGTTTATTCGCACGAGTGTTTAAAATAATACGTTCCTTTTTCGCCGGAGTATCCTGGAAATTTTGGGCACTCTAG
Organism: Tanypteryx hageni; assembly: GCA_028673005.1. NCBI lineage: Eukaryota > Metazoa > Arthropoda > Insecta > Odonata > Petaluridae > Tanypteryx > Tanypteryx hageni. The sequence continues at coordinate 39,016,769 of CM054118.1, forward strand.
CCTGTAGAAATCACTCAAATTCTTAGTGCCTCTCGCTACGCGAAATAACACGTTATCGTGAGCTTGTAAAAATTACTGTTTCGATGAATTTACGAAGTAAAATTTATCACTTAGGTTTCATAAAGTGGGGCTTGTACAAAATGGAAACTGTCCTTATTCTCCCAGAACAGGGATCGGCAACCTTCTATGCACTGCGGGCCACACTCGTGAATCCATTTCAGGTCACTAAAGCTTCGGCGGGCCAGATTAGCGTTTACATCAGAAGTTATCTAGAGACTAGCTAACCCGCGCAGAACATCTGCGCGCTAGCCAAACTTTATAATATATAAAATAAATGAAACTTTTTTTAATTAAAACAGCTATATTTTTATTTACATTAATAGTTAGAATATGCGATGCGCTAAAATAAGCGCACCGTACATTCGAAGCGATATAAGCACACTGCACAAATATTAGTTTAAAAAACGTCTTTAAAAAACACAATTTTCTGTCATGATTTTCTGACACAATCGTTATAGATTCGAATGAACTTACTCTCGAGAGACCCACATACAATTTTCCATGGCTAAATACTGGTTTTTGAAGGTGAAGGCAAATTTTATCAAAAGTCTGTCCCTGGGACTTCTTGATAGTCATATAAAAAGCTAATCTTCCTGGGAATTGTTTTCTCTTAAATTTAAAAGGCATGTTTGTGTCTGATGGGATGAGTGGAATTCTTGGTATGAGAATAGTTTCAGAATTATCTAAATCTATAACTCTTGCTTCGATTATGTTACGTTATAGTCGTGTAACTGTGAATCGCGTCCCATTACACAGACCTTTCGAAGGTACTAAATTTCCGAGTAACATGATCACAGCGCCTGGTTTCAATCTCAGTTTGTGCGGAGGCATTCCAGTTGGCGTCAAACTGTTCAAAAATTCTTGTTGATCTGTCGCATCCTCACTTGCGATGGTATCTACACTTTCGTAAACTATCTCTTCTCCTGGTATACGTTCCAATACACGATTGTTTAGTTCAAGTGAGGCTGAGAACTGATCTTCCTTTAAGCTGTTGAGGGGTGACTGTATTAAAATCTATATCACCATATAGTTGCTCGATTGGATATTGTATTTGTGGATAGCATCTTTCAAGTAATTTAACTGTTCCTGACTTCACCTACTTCTAACAGCCATTTTCAAATTCTCTTTTAGTATCCAGAGCACGCATGTTTCGATTTAGTTTCATTATATGAAGTTCACACCAGAGGTGATGTTTTTTTCAAACAGCTGGCAACCGTCAGAGATCGTGAACCCCTCAATATTACAGGCAAGACTTGACGAAAATCTCCACCCAGTAGGATGACCTTATCACCAAATTGTTTGGTACATCTTGTCAAATCCTTAAGATGTCTAATACCACGTTTAAGTATATTTCACCAAATAACTATATTTCTTAAGTATTTTTAATAAACATTCAATTTAGTCCAAATTAATGAGAATAAACTTGAAATGCAAGAGATTTCCGATAGAAGACGAAAAAAGACTACGAATAAAAAACTTCGATCATTCTTCTTTTAAAATATGCAGGTCCGAGGTTTGTATGTAAATTTGACGAATTTATATAAGCAAATGAACGGTAGCCGATATGTTTGTTTCAGCTGTTAATATATCCTGTTGCTTAGCAATACAATGTTATTGTGTGCCACGTACCGCCTAAGCGTTTTATTATAATAGGTTTTGTGATCTCAAATGAGTGAAAATCAAGTCTAAATAATTAATTAGCGGCAAGTCTTCACTAGAAAAGGTTTTGAGGCAATAATTTCATTGAAAAATATGAAATTGCCTATATTCAACTTTACAAACCACATTTTCCTTAGGGGTGGCGGTGACGGAGTGGTTAGAGCGTTGGCCCCCTTGGTGCTCTTCGTAAAGAGTAGGCTAATGCCAGCACCGGGTTTCCCTCATCCCTTGTGGGTGTGTTTGGTTTGTAAGGAGTTGTGGCTATAATAATCCAAGAGGTTGATTAGCCAGAAACACACACAAACAAACACATCTTCATCATAGCTTCGAGGGCCGCATAAACAGCTCTCGAGGGCCGCATGCGGCCCACGGGCTGTATGTTACCGATCTCTGTCCTAGAATAGGGAGTTCCACTGCATGAAGAATTCTTAAGTTGAAGTTAGGTTTTAGATAACAAAGATGATAAAAACACATTATGAATAATAACAGCAACAAAACTTAACGAAAACGAAGAGGCTACTATGAGATTATGGCGATGAAAATTCCCTTTAAAAACTAAAAATGAGATTGAAAACAAAAATATTCCAAACAAAAATTATCAGCCCTCGGAAAATTTTTAAATCTCAAGTATCGAGAAAGGTTTTAAACACCAAACGACAAATTGATTGTACTAAATTTGGGTGTAAGTATTTTTAAATTTTCTCATGCTTCAAATAAAAAACTAAGCGTCCAACTGAAATTTATTTAATATTTAAATTTAATTTTTAACTCCGAAAAGTTTCACTATACCTGGATCTTGAAAAATAAAACAAAATAAAAACAGAAAAAATATCGTTAAAGCTGATCAATGTGTGAGGTCGCGTCAACTGCGCAGGCACAAAAATCCAATCCCTTGCGGAATTATTTATAATTTTCGATTCTCTCCTTTTCCCTTCTCCATATAAATTTAACGCCGTCGTAATTACCTGGGTGAGTCGAAAACGATGAAAATCCCTCTGCGTTTTAATGACCAACTTCAATAAGAGGCAGAGAGAGGGGCTGGCGGAAACAATTACAGCTGCGGAAACAATCACAGCCGCGAAAACCTTCCTCATCATATAAGAGTAAAATACGGAAGGACGATTACTACACACCGGCGGAGAAATGTAAACAGGGCAGACAACGGGGAAACTTGTCCAACAGAGGTCACTGCTGCGAGGATGAAGTAGAAATAAGGAAGGAAAGATGGAGAGTTTGCTGTTAAAACGCAGGGACCACATTGAAAACTGAACGCTGCTCAGGCCTCACGACGGCTGTTCGAAACTCGAGGATTCGTCCCGAAACCGAGCTCAGGTACCTGCCCCCTCGCAGCAGGGGATCTCTAGCCGACCAAATCATTTGCAATAAAATTTTACCTTTTTTATGATGTTAAATTAGTGAGAAAGTAACTCGAGCATCAAATCCGGGTAAATGCGCTGATTAAGAGCGTCTTTTAAATGTAATTCTACGATAAATAATAAGGTACTTCTACATCTACATGTTACCCTGCAATTCACCTATTTGGTGAGTGGCAGGGGGTGCAATGCACCAAAACTTAACTAAAGATTGTCTATCGCAGGTTGAAATTTTCTATTGTGATCTCGTATTGCCCTCGGAAAGAATGCGCCTAGATAACGCTCCGTCCTACAATCGATCTCACGTATCTTATCGTCACGGTCGTTCCTACCTATATAAATTGGTGATTCAATTATTCCTACAACCTTGTCTTTTAGACATTCCGATCTATATTTCTCCAGAAGCCGCAACCTTGAGTTCAATCTACGATCCTTCAGTGGTGCCCAGTTCAAATCTAGTGGTACCCGCAAAAACTTTTGCGAAGTCAGTCATAAATCTGCATGTTGAAAATAATCATCGTTAAAAATGTCCACAGCTAACATGCAATTTACTAAATAATAATAATCTTTAATTATTAACGTTGCAACGTTAAATTTGACATTGATACAACTATAATTTTGATGCTTCATAAAAAGCTTAATAGACGCTAATTCAATCGGAGGCACCAATGCAGGTCGCCTTGGCAACACCCAGAAAGAGTACGAAAAAGCTATAAAATTTCGAAAAGAAACGCTTTTCTAACAAATTCTTCCGTGTAGCATCTAAACATCGCAAGAATAAGATATTTTATAGCTTTTGATGTCGAGTAAAGCAAAACGTAGAATTCGGTCCCTATTTACGTATTTTAATGAATGAAGGAAATAAACCTTGCACACTGAAAAATCAAAACTTCTGTGTAAACATATGGGAAAATGTAATCGTCTCCCGGAGTCGAATCCGGGACACTTACGTAAACGAAAATAGTTTTCCTGGGGTCTCCAAGTTGGCAGAAACAAAATGGCGTTTACAGCATTTATCTATGACAAATTGTTCAAGAGATAAAAGGGGAGACGGGCGGACAGAGAGACAGAGAATATTAATATATAAAGATTTATGCTCACATGTAATCTTGACGCTCAGGAAAGTTTCTTGGACGGGATTGCACTGAAAACATGAAAAATGTGTATTATATGGAAGTTGGGTTGTGTTGGTTGGTTGGTTGAACTGGATTGTGTTGGGTAGGGTTGGGTTAGTTGGTTGTGTTGGGTTGGTTGCAGGACAAACTTGGTGGCCAAATATATTAACAGAATGGGCCAGAATTGTTACTACGACTAGTCCTTAACTGTTTTCAATACAATCCCGTCCAGAAACCTTTAAAGGGTTGGTATTCCTGAGCGTCAAGATTACATGTGAGCGTAAATATCTTATTATTTATCGTAGAATTACGTTTAAAAGACGCTCTTAATAAGCGCATTTACCCAGATTCGACGCTTGAGTTGCTTTCTCGCTAATTTAAAAAGATGAAAAGTTAAAATATTATTGCATAAGATTTGGTCGGCTAGAGATCTCCTGCGGCGAGGGGGGCAGGTACCTGAGCTCGGTTTCGGGACGAATCCTCGAGTTTCGAACGGCTAATCCGAGTTAATGACGGTCGTGAGGCCTGAGCAGCGGTAAGTTTTCAATGTGGTCCTAGCGTTTTAACATGAGACGATGGATAGGAGCGTCGCAGAAATGAAAAGAAGAGAAATAGAAAGGTATTTATTCCGATTTTCCACACAAAGAATTCGATATATGAGAACGGCGACATCGACCTGATGATAAGCGACTACCAAATCAACCCGCGCCCACCGCCACCTCCTCCCTTATCGAGTCGCACGCGCGCCCTCTGGTGGATGGCCGAAATAACGAACAAGGAAATCAGGGCCGGTGTGAGGGCGGATGCACATTATGCCGTGCGTAGAGGCACACGAGAAGAATAGGCCACAAAAATGTCATTTTCCTTGTCCCCTTATAGTCAGTCGTATCTCAATTCACGGAGGGAACTTTGTAATCTTTACCACAACATCTAAAATAAATTGTTTATTATTATTGTGCTTTCAGCAAGTAAAATTCTATAAAGAATCACATACGTACATACATGTGCAATGCAACAATATCACAACTTGCAGGATTTGTCTATCGAAAGCGAAGAAGTAAAAAAAATAGACTGCCATGACATTATTACTAAACTGGAGCCGCATCCGAAATGTGCACTTCAAGATAGCATGCTTAGCCGGAAGCATGCTAGAACGTGACGTCATGATAACGTCGAACATAGTCTGCTTAGAGATCAGGCTATGGACTTCAGATTCGGACGCTCTTGACGATAGTAGCGACATGAACGGCCTTTAAATGTATCAGGTTTGGAGTAAGTTCGTCAGCGTGGTCGCGTCGTCATCGTAATGGAGGAGTTGGGGATTTTGATCTTTGCGGTTAATGGGTGGAATATGCACATTGCTAGAATCTTAGCTGTAATGGCGGTATGGAGGCGTCAAAATAGGAATCGGGTAATTATAGAATGAAAATTCTGGAAAAGTGCGCATACTAATTATTATTCTTTTAATATTTTGGCGAATGAAAATGTGACCGATTAGTATGCATTGAAAGGCTTAAATTGTTTTATATATTAAAAATTCTAGTTTAAATTTTACTGAATATTTTTCCGTAGCAAATTCGAGGCATGTATTGCAACAGCCGACTTAAAACTTTTCTGCTGCAGTTCGTTAGATGTCCACATCTGAATTTTAGAATGCATTTTCGGTAAGAGGTACTGGTTTTATTGGATTTTATTATATTTTATTGTCTATAAGGATTTTACGACTAATGTTATCGTTTCAGAATAACGAGAAATAGTTTTGCTGAACTGCGCCGAATATTATACCCTGAGGATTGTACCGGATGGAGTACAGAAATAGAACTAATGTTATTTATATGCTGGCTAGGATCTACTGTATCCTATAGAATGGTGTCCCTGGCATTCGGAATACCGAAATCGACAGATATCATTCACAGGGTGCTTGACAGAATAATTTTGGTTCTGCCAAGTATTATTTGCCATCCTGACGCCATCGACTTACAAGAAAATGGAAATAAATTTGCTGAACTTGCTGGCAATGCTGCATTCAGTCACGTTGCTGGATGCATTGATGGATGCCACATTCGTGTCTTGTGTCCCAAATCCGTCCAAAGAGATTATTTAAATAGGAAGTTATTTTATTCAATAAGTTTACAAGGTGTTTGCGATTTTAATAAGAGATTTATTAATGTGTTTTGTGGCTTCCCTGGTTCAGCCCATGATTCCAGGATACTGAGGAACAGTCCTCTCTATTTAAATGGAGTTTTCCCTCCAGAGGGTTATACCTTATTGGGGGATTCAGGCTATCCCTGTTTGGAGAACCCCATAAGGATAATCACACCATATAGGGATCCACAAAATGAATCGGAAATAGAGTTTAATAGTTCGCTTTCAAAGTGTAGAATTAAAGTGGAACACACTTTTGGCATGATGAAGGTCAGGTGGAGGACTGTATTCCACAAAGCTCTGGAAGTTAATGTATAGGCAGCAGTAAAAGTGATAGCGGCCTGCTCTGTTATGCATAATATATGCATAGCTGAAGGAGACTTGATACAGAATTTCGGTAATGTACCAGCTCTGCAGCCACGTCAAGGCCATGTTATGGAAGGGAATGGATTTGATTTAAGAAATACATTACTAGAAGAATATATATATATAATAGACAGTAAAAGATTTTAATTTTAGTTTCATTTTTGGAATGAAGATTGTCATCATTGGTTATATATGCAACGAAGTGCTCCCTGGTAATATATATAAATGTAATGCATGTTTGTCATTTTATTACACAAGCACCACCGCTCTTTGGCAGCTTGATTGTGCGTGATGCTGAAATTGCTTTTACTAACATCATTAATTTAATTTCTTTTTAAATGATATAAGGAAATTACTAATAACTTAACAAGAAAGGGGATAATTTCATAAACTATATTAATTTAAAATTAATCTTTTTGTATAAACAAGTACGAAAATTAAAAGTAAAGTACTCCTTTAGCCAAACAATTAGAGGGTTACAACACCCAATGCATTTCGCCCACAAGATGGGCATCTTAACAGTGACAGGGAGTCTGAAAATTTTATTAAGAATCACATACGTACATACATGTGCAATGAAACACTATCACAACTTGCAGGATTTGTCTATCGAAAGCGAAGAAGTAAAAAAAATAGACTCCCATGACATTATTACTAAACTGGGATAGCTAAAGCCAGGCGAACACTGCTCAATTTAAGATATGCTATAAGCAATTTCTCTTAATTTTAATTGTCTATTAATATAAGACTAATTTACTGTAGCCATGTTTCTTTTAATGTTACTGCGTCGGTAAAATTAATGTAAAATTTAAAACCGCATTCATTGACATCGTATCTCTTGGTATAATGAGTTGGAACACATTTTTTAAACAATAGTTCGAGGGGCCCAAAATTTTACTTCGCATACGGGCCCCAAAACGTATCACGAGAGCGCTGGAAGGGGACACACGAAAGAGAGAAAAAAGTCGTAAATAATGGACGAGAAAAGTGAAACTGAAGGTCGGCGTAGGGAGCGGAATTTAACGCGCGGAAAAAACCCCTTTTTTAATATTCGCGAAAAAAATACAAAAAGCTACAATGCGTCTCGGGGGTTATTCAAGCGTCCAGCAAAAGCGTCACAGCGTGCGTGTTTGCGACGGGAATCCGTTAAAAATAAAAAAGGGGAGAAAAGAGAGAGGGAGGGAAGAGAGTGTCTTCGAGCAAACAAAACGGCAACCGAAAAAACAAAACGCTGTATGGTTGGACGCGGTGCGCGCGCGCACACACACACGTGCGGCGCACAAAAACCGCGGGAAACGTGATGCTCTTTTTTTCCCCTCGCTCCTTTCCGGAGCTCTGCAAAGAGAGCGGTTTCGAGAGAGAGAGAGAGAGGGCGGGTTGGCGTGTTTGTCGTGGAGGGAGGGCGTGGAGAAAGGAGGGAGGGAGAGAGGAATGAGTCTCCCCTATGCCATTACTGTGAAGTGACCGTTAAATTGCTGGGCGTGGCGGCAGGAAGGAAATTTCGGGACGGGGCCACCTAATGGTTGCCAAAAGAGAAGTGCGAGAAATAGACTTCGAGGTCTGCGAGGGTGACGAAGGAAACACACCTCCCTCCCCCTTCTCGCCCACCTTCCTTCGTTGCGGCGTTTTTTATGTAGCGGAAATGTTTACGCGACGCTCCCAGAGTGGATGACGTATTGTCATAAACAAAAGACGCCTTTTCTCCTGGACTCCCTTCATTGTTCTAGACATTAAAAAATTTCGAAGTCCTCTCGTTATTTCTTTAGAAGTTTACAATTTTTCGATAATTTGCGTTAATTTCCTGCACTGCTTGCGACATTTTTAGAATCTTCTATCTATAAATTTGTACAAAAAACGCAAAAAAAAATATTTAGTAAATAATGTAGCATTCCGTCGCAACTTGCCCTTTTCAAAGAAAACATAAATTCAATATTATTTTACTTAAGCACAATATACAAAAATGTCATCATGGCCAGGAAGAAAATGGTATCTAAACTAAAGCATCCTAATTGATAAAATGCCAATACGATGGACATGTAGACTAACATTTATTAAACGACATTAAATTACACCAAACCGCACTAATATTTTATTATACAACTAGCGTAAATGCCCGTTGAAATTCAACGGGAAAATTGGAACTTAATATATTCAACTATATTGGAAGGAAGTGAGCTAAATCTGACACTTATGCGAACATTAGATAAGATAGATGAACAGGTTTTCATTTTAATATATTTTTTTATATTTAATAGCAAGAAAATAAGAGTATAGAATTTTTTAACAAAGTTAACAACATCTTTAACGTTCTATTCCGAAAAAATGAGCTATTATGGACTCACCAGATATGTTGATTTTCTGTATGAACAACAATGCCAGGGGACCGTTTCAATAAAAATGCAAAATTTTGATAAATTTTCGAATACTTTAGCTTAATGTGAGCGAAATCGATTCGAAAACAAAAATCGACGATAAGAATAAGAATCTTCATTTAATTTCCTTTAAAATGGTGACTATCCGAAGATCGTGCGTCAATTACTTCTAATTTAATTTTGCAAAAGAAAATGAGTCTGCAAGTGTGAAAGGGGTATATTTAAGATCCCTCTTATGGAAAATCCCATATATCGTTCCAACCAACAGATTGAGGCTTTTATTCATAGTTTAATGTTAAAAGTTATTAATTAAAATGTCAATTTTTCTTTTTCTTTTCTGTAAGTCATTAAAAACATGTTGAGGACTAATTTTGCTGTCTCGGTTTATATTTAATAGTGCTCAACCATTTAAACGGTCTTGAATCATGGTGTTCCTCAAATATGTCTTCGATCTTCGCAAGAGCAAAAACGATCTTTCACTTCTGCTTAGGACAGCTCGAATCTTGAAAGAGAAAGGTACAGTCCTGGTCAAGACAGTGCTAACCATATGGTGTGGCGTATAGAATATCTAGCGGGCGACTCTATTCTAAATTGCACTAATATGTTGTAACTTATTTGTTTTGCAGCTTTTACCCATTGTTGCGCCCTTTTCATGTTACCTCTCCCTCCAGCATACTTAAGGTCATTTTTCTGAAAAGGAAGCTTATTTCTTAAATCACCCATGGACTTCCCCCTTACTCTTCTCTGTTGACAAACTCTCCCGTTTTCGGAAAAGGAGGTTTATTTCCCGAATGTAGTGTCTTCTTCCCAGAATCAGTATTTCTCTTCGAGTACGCGGACCAACGCCGACTCCCCTATTGTCCCTTGGATGTGCCATCAGACATACGATTCCCTGGTATAGGCAGCAGGAAAACCGCCTGTGGCTTTTGCCTATGCCTTGGGCACCCACGCTTCCTTTTAGGTCCCCCGCTCACTTACATCACTTGTCGCTCAAGAAACATTTATGCCATTTACTCCTTTGGCGCCTCGGGCGACCACCCGTTTCGCCCGCCCCTAAAGCCGGCTCTGGATCCAACATAAAATCGCCAACGTAAATTTCAAATTTTTACGCGCGAATACGACTTTCTGAAATATTTTAACAACAAGAACATTCTTATCTGCTTTTTTAAACAATGCGAACGCAAAGAGCTTCATTTTGTAACAAAAGGAACGGCGTTCCCATGCGAGCACTGTTCTTAAGGAAGAACATTTCGAGTTTAAGGGGGGCAAAAACCATCAGCCACCCCACCCCTCCCCCTGGGTGCGCGCCTGGTCATATTAAACGACTCAAGGTTAGAATTTACTTGAGATACTTACAAACTGTAGCTTAATAATTATTTAGTAGTAACACAGGACTCTAGGTGGACTTAATGTAATACTTGAACCGGAAATGACATTCACTGGTCTTGCTAGGGGAGTGGCTAACTTGTCTGCCTCCTTATGCAAGTGTCGCAGGTTCGAGTCCGGATTTAGATATGGATGTTGTGACTGTCTTTGTCACTGTTTAAGAAGCTATTTGTAAAAGGCATTTGATGCGCTGTTTAAAAACCAAAGGAAACAAACAAATAAATTTAAAGTATTTGCCCACCGAGGGTGAGACCACAAATAAGTTGCAAGTATGTATTTATATGCAAGAATCGGCAAGCTGCGCTATGTGGTTGTAAAATTTACGATCGTGTTTCCAGCGACCAAAAAATCATAATTTCTGTCGATAGTTTTAACAACTCAGCGTTGATTTAAAAAAAAGCCGCTGTATCGATGCAAATTCCAAAGAATACAATGCTATCAGATGTCGACAAAATGAGAACATCGGCGCGGAATCACTTAATACATGTACGGGTAGGAAATTAAATGATCACGAACGCCCAACAGAAAAAAAGGAAGGGCTGAAAATAAGCGCAATAAAAATACAACCTTGGCAACGGCCGACGCGTTTTACAGTACCGGAATAACACCCAATAAAATGCTCCGACATCTAACGCAAATTACCAGTTCAAAAAGGACAGTGAGGGGAAAAGAGAGAGAGAGAGAGAGAGAACACACGATGGCCTTAAAAAATGCCTCGCGGGGTCGAATCCGTGACCCCATAAAATTCTTGGAACGACAAAAACATTCAGAGAGACATAAGTTTAAAAAAAAAATGGGAGAAAATCTTCCCTTAACGCAATGATGTCTTCATTTCGACACAATTGCCAGAGAGAGAGAGAGAAAAGGTCCACGCGAAAAAAGCACAAGGCCGTCGGAATAAAAACACGAAAACAAATTGAACGAAAGAGGGGGAGAGTTTTTTTGTGTTAGTACAAGGGTGGAAGGGGAATGTGAGAATCGGAGGATGGGAGAGGCGGAATCGAGGAGAAAAACCGAGACAGCTGATGCGAAAAAATACTCGAAATTTAGAAGGGAAGAACGAGAGGAATTGAGCCTCACACGCAAGCGGGGGAGTAGACGGGAAAGAGGGCGGAGGGCAAAAAGACGCCGAAAGACTCTTCTCCAAAAACAACACGTCATTTCAAATACAGCATGTTCCCTCGATTTAAAAAGAGAGATACGTTTCCTGGAAATGAAGTTTGGATCCAAAGTGTTTGAAGTGACCGTTTTTTAAATATCAAACAGATAATAACGGCGTTTCACAACCTTAAGTGCCCGTCACGAATAATACCTCCATATTTCGAGAATATGCAGTACAATTCTGTTTTTAGGCTGGTTTCCAAAGGAAACACCCTTGATCCTGTCTGTGTGTATGTATGCATGTATGTATTGATGCGTGTGTGCGTCCACTACTAACAACTTTTGCATCAATGGACCGATTTTCATGGAACTTTGTATTAGGCTCGTGCTGCTAGGGCCTACCTCCGGGCTATATTTTATTTGGCGAAGATTGAAGTCCCGGGTTCGATTCCAGGAACATTTCTTCCATATTTGATTTACATAGGAAATCCCACATCCATCGTGCAGAGATGTATATTTTAATACTTTAAAATATCTTAAAATTGTGATATCGGAGCGAGATTTGTATTGTTCTAAGAGGAAAAGAATGTAGATATTTATTCTTATCACCGAATTTTGATAATTGATCGTATCTTCTTGAATTTCTACTAAAACTATTTGCGTTTTACACCGCATTTTATCGGGTTGTTGCCATGGAGACGATTATTGCCGAACTCGACTTGAATATTAACGAGTGAACAAATAGGTTATTTTCTTTTCCGCTCGACTATCCTTCAGCAATGGGCAGTTGATCCATACATATTAGCGTATAAATAATAACATTTATTAAATTCGTTTATTTTAAAAAAATACATACAAAATATGTCAGAAAGAGATTTTGACATTGCTTTCAGTACCTATTTTAAACCTGATAATGCTCTATTAATTTGTTTTCCAATTTTTCTCTATCATCGGGAAACTATGAATTACAAATGGTATTTATGGTATGAGAATTCCTTGGAATGACTAACACATAGTAAAACATTTCCTGTCAATATAAGTAATAAATTCGGGCGTCAACTTTGGGAAACCAGCCTGCAATACTCCTGGTTTGGACTTCATGTCTATTAAGTTTCGCTTGTGGCGCAGTATAAAATGTAAAATTAATCCGTGGGCGGCGTCAGACTTTATCTAAATTAACAGAGCTGAGGTGTTCAATAGTTTACCTTATGATGCTGGTTCAAATTACGCAGCGAAGTGATCGCTTTATTCTCGCTTAATCGTTCAGTCATACAGCGTACTGCTAACATCGGTTTATTTTGTGTCAATCGATACCTGTTAACTTCTTCAAGAGGAATGAATGCTGTAATTCAAATATGAGTTGCTGAGCTCACCTTATAGCTTTAAACCAAATAACGATGAAGGACATCTCCTCTAGCAAAAAAGCGAGAAAACAAAATGCGCATTTTAGTTACAAAGTAGCCGTCGCCAGTGGCAATTCAACGATCGTTTTAATCGACCGTTTCCTTGTGATCGGAACTATGTTTGTCAGAGATCGTACCCCGTCAAGAGCGCGGTGGGCTGCGGGAGAAAGACACGGAAAACAAACAGCGGAAAGCTTTCCTTGATTTTGATCGTACCGTGGCGGAAACGAACACGTGGGAGAAACTGTCAGAGAGCTGGGAGAATATGGCGAGAGAGAGAGAAAATCATACCATCAAAAACAAAAATCAACTGATAATCAAAAATAACACCGTTTCAACGGAACTAAAAAAAAGCCTTTTATTAAAAAAAAGACAATAGCGTCCACACGCACTTAGTAACGACTCTCAGGCTTTCGCACCAAAAAAATAAACTCCTCTATCACTCCTTTTTTAAATATTTGAACGTGCCGGGCAGAGGAGGTAAAAAAAACTATACTTTCACGGAACACCGCCGTTGAAAAGTTTTTCTTCGCGAATTAAAACTATAAGAAGCTCGGCGCAAAGATGTGGATGGGTCTGGCGAATTTATTTTCAAGATTCCAGAAGTAGTAAAGGAAGTAGTAAGGAAGTTAAAAAAAAATAAACAAAACCTTTGGAAGCGAATGCTTTAAGTAGGTGAAAAATCCGCGAAGTTTTAATTCGGACATCCGGGAGATGATGGCGTGTCAAATTAGCGTTATAACTTGAAGACGATCCGCAGTAAAAATTAAAATTTCTTTCTAGCGAATGATTTTTTTTCGAGAACGAACAAAAGGGGGCCATTAATTAAATTCGCCGAGAATCAAAAAGAGCTAACAATGCGAAAAATACGATCGCACTCGATCTCGAAAAACACCGCCGCGTAATATAATCCAATCTAACGTGCCTGAAGCGAATCGCTGCGGTAACGGACTGCAAATATATTTTTGGCGCGTCGTCGGATTCTTTCATTAATGAAACTAAAATATTAGCAGTGAAATTCGCGGATGATTTACGGCTACGAGGCGGCACGGCGGAGAATTTAAAAAAAAAACTTTTAAAAGCGGATTCATAAAACAATTTACGTCGAAATTTTCAATTTCCCGCACCAGCGACGGAATCTTAACGATTGAGACCTAATGAATCCGAAATCAACAAAATACACATTACACTCAAGGCTGGTAAAAAATATCATGCTTCCTTCTCACTCAAGTTTTCAGCGTTCTACATTTGGTTGATCTTCACCGGAGATTGCTGCATTATAGACGAAATGCTCATGCAACCGATTTTTCATAAACTTGTTGTGGCTATTGGAGGTACCTAAGATTAATACTTATTTCTTCAATTTTTTTATAATCAAGTGCTTAATCCTGAAGTTTCACAGACATTAATAAAATTACCGTAATGTTTTCATACCACGCAAAAACAAGTAGGGAAAGTGAACAAATTTTATTCGAAGAATTTTTGATATGACAAATATTTTACGAGATATGATATTTTTTGTATCCTGTCAATTGGCACCCCTGATTCTGTTATGTGATCCATTTATATCATTTTCTTGTCGCCTTTGCCCCAGAAGTCCTAAATACCAAATTGCATGATAATACGTTTCTTAGAAGCTGAGAACGAACATGCGTACGGACGGAAGGACAGCCAGACAGACCGAAGCTAATAGGCGCTCAATCTGGAAGAGAAAAGCGCCCAATTAATACGATTATTTGAACCGGGATAATTACTTGAAAGCTCATCTGATGGTTATTATGACACCGTTTGGATTCCCTTCTCTTGAATGAGAAAATAACTCTTTCGGAAAGAATGCGGGATGCCCAACGAACTCAATGGTATACAAACTGACATTGCTGTTCCAAAACCCACTCTGCTTCCCATACCAGGCAAGTACAGGGATACTATCCGTAATGCGCTAAATATTTCCGCCGCACTTCAAAAAGCTTAGGTACAAATATCGATTCCTTCCACATATACGAGACCATCGATGTATAGTCTAGTCTCCGAAGACACACACAAACACAGGAGAAGTGCACTTCAAATGCAAAAACTCCAATACGCCCCGAGGAGTACATTTTCCCACGCGAAAACAATACGTCCTCTTCCGTTTTATTTATTTCTTTTTTGTTCATTCCCAAGCATTGCCCTGGGACCTACATATGCGACAGAGTAACTCCAAACCGCAAAAAAAAACGATAGGAGGCCATTGAAAAATGTATGCGGAGTGCGCAAGCTTACTCCAGAGAGAGAGTGGTTGAAAGACCTGGTATTCGGGTGGGGAAGGGGAATAAAAGACGATGGGAGCGAGGCGAACGGGCGAAAGACTTTCTGCTACTACTAACACAACAACGGCAACAGAAGTCCCCGAACGTCATTGAAAAGGGGTTTTCGGGAAGGGCTTCTTCAAGAGAGAGACGGCACGAACGCATTGTCCCCTCCGCGTACAAGGGAAAAGGAAATCAGGTCATCGTTTCGCTCGGAAGAAGACGGCGAGGCGAAGGGAAATTTTTCGAAGAAGCGGGTAGAATTGGCACCCTTCCTCATTCCCGTTGTACTGTATCCTTATCCTAAGGAAAGGAGTGTGCGGTTTTGTGCGAAAGAGGTAAAAGGATAAAGGGACGAGGATAAAAAAGTGACCAGTGAGGAGAAAGCTGAATAATTTAATATTACCAGAAAGAATTACATTTGGGCTCGGGTTGCTTTCCACGTTAATTTTTCTTAAACATCGATGCCGAATATCGACGTTTATTTTAATACATTTTCATATGCTTGGCAGTTTTCTATCTTTATATTTCTTAAGATATAATATAAATATAGATATTTATTTTTAAATGTTTTGTCCATTTTTAATTAAAAAGCTTTATACATCGAATTCCATATAATTAAATTGCACCCTAAAATGGACGGTTATCGACGACAATTCATTTTCGTCGAATTTAAAATTTTTACGAATTCGATTTAAACCGAATTCTACCAATCCTAATTATATTTCATACAACGTTTAATGTTTTTATATAGGTACCCTCATTTGAAAAAAGCTCTACGAACCGACTAAGAACAGCGCATAAAAAGAAATTAGTTTGTTGGCCGACGATAGGTTCAGATCGGTGTTTCGCATATAACTACACTCACCAAGTCGAAAAACGTTTAACACAAACGAACGGACAAACATAAGACGATCGAAATAAGACTTAAATTGTACAATGGGGAGAATAGAGCGAAGGATGAAGCGGATTTGGAATGGGAGAATACATTGAGTGGAAATGGGAAACGGAAGAAGTAGAAGAGAGAGAGAGAAAAAAAGGAGCAGAACGAAAAAAAGAGGGGAGAAAAAGTGCGATAAAAACAAGAGAACCACGGATAACGGGTATTGTCGCGGCTGCCATAAATCACGCGACAATTGTTGCCAGCTCGGTCCACGGAGGATGGATACGCAGACGGATGGAGATGAGGGAGTGTGGAGTGGGTGGGAGGGTTTCTGAAACCGCGAGAGAGGAGGAGAGGTGGGCGGAGGAAGGAGGAGGAGGCGAACGGGAGAGAGGACGGATGAAGAATGGAATTGAAACGCTCTCTTCGCGAAAAAGAGGGAGGAAATAGGAGGTGCAGATGCATGAGAGAGAGAGAGAGAGAACTCCTTCTAAAGCGACGTCTCAAGTGTAGGAAAAGAAGTTTTCTCGGAGCAGTGGAGTAGAGAAAGGAGGGAGTAAGGGGAAAGGAATGAGGGGAGGAATCGATACGATAGATACACGTCAAAATTCACACGTCCTCATCCCAAAAAAGCTAAGAGGATTGGAGCGAATGGGAGAGAAGGGAAAAGCCGAGGCCGTAAGTATTGGAGAAATGAAAAATGTAAGGGAATTTTCATCGGTTTGAGGTTCCAATATATATTATTCCACATTTTCCGCGTTAAAAGTGCAGTAATCATTTAATACCCACCGTTCGGTTTTGCGGAATAGTTCGCATTAAATTCAAAATTGAATTGGTGGAAAATAACACGTAGTTTATTTGACATATATGACTGTGACCTAATTATTGCCGTCCGCTTCACCAAAAACATTCTCATGGGATGGTAAAATAGAGAAATAATTTTAAGCATTCTGTCGAGTATGCGATGGCCTCACCGATTCTGTAAAACAGCCGAAAATTCAAAATTATTACGCCGTAACGACGCATCTAAGTTTAATTTTATCTATACTCATGCATAAATAATTAAATTTCATTCTTTAAGACAAAATACTACCAAACGCAAACGAAAATGATTTCTGCATCGTGTTATCTCCGATTACATTTAATCCCGGTAAATTTTAAAATACATACAACTACAAATTTACTTTTAAAACTATATAAGGTTTCATCCCCTAACTGCTGCAATGAAAATTTCAATAATCACAGAAAGCACGTAAACTGCGGAATAGATTATCACAAATCCATTCCGGTACATCCACCCGAAGAAAAAACAACAACACGAATCCCAAAAATTGGCAATATTTTCGCAAAATGAAGCTGAATGACGCAACCACGCAAAAACTTCAATCTTACAAACGAGCCAAAAACCGAAGCGAAAAATTTGTTTAATTCTACCGCCGCCCGACCAACGCAAGCTCGGATATTTTTCTCCGTTCAACAAGTAAGGAAACAGAGAGAAAGGAAAAGGCAACGCGGCGATAGAAGCATTTTGCGAAATAAAACAAAACAAACACGCCGTCGTATTGAATTTCATCGCAATCATAAACAAGCATTTCGAAAAAGGAAAGAAGAAATTCCATTCGGAGAGCTAAAGAGATAGAGGAAGAGAGAGAGGAAAAAACTCTTTGGAAACTCCAATTTTCCAAACTGTCCCTCAACTCCGAGGGGAAGACAATCCATCTTCGGAGTTTTTAGCCGAGGCAGCAAAAGAGGCCTCCGCCGACGAAAGGAGGCTTTTTGACCGATAGAGGGAAACGTAGAAAGAGATAGAGGGGGCGAGGAATATAAATCCCTTGGGAACGTTGCGGGGTGCTCCGAAGAGCGGAATTATATTCAACTACATAGGGCGAGCAGAAGGCGTGGGGAAGAGCTCCGCCGAAAGGGGGGAGGGGATTCGGAAACAAGTAGCACTCCTTCGAACATGACTGGGGCGGAGATACTGGAATGTTTTGGACGAGAGAGGGGAGAGAAGAATTACTTATGAAGGAATCCACGAAGTTTCCTTAGCGTCGACAAGGAACGTATGCATCCCTCCATCGTCGCCGACCATGAGGGTATGCCGTTTCTTCCCAATGTGTTTTCATTTACAAGTATACGCACGCTTTCTAGAGCGCGAAAGTGAAAAAGTACTTTTGCCATAGCGTGTTGGTGCATGAGTAGTCCTTCGCCAAGGAATCCACTTCTGGAAAGTGCACGCGAAGGTTTTCAGACACGTGAAGTTTAAGGTGGGGAGCCAGTAAAGATGACGAATATTTCTTCAATGAATTATTTATGCATGAGCACGTAACTTACGCCAAACTAATATTTCTCAACATAATAAATAAGGAATGACGTATTTCCAATGGCGACATAAGATCAAACATTTGAGGAAAGTTCGAATATCCAGAGAGAGGAGATACGAGCACACCACCATGCATCACCATAAGGACGACCTTGAATACACTTGAACCGCATAGGAGTTTCGTAATGTGACTGTATATTCGAATAAATACATGGCTTTATGTGCATGTGTTTACATATGCATATACACGCATAAATACTCACATACATACCCACACATTTGCGCGTGCGAGCGCCTCGGAAGATGCAAGATCTGATAGACGTCAAGATATCCCAACCCGCAATAACATCTCCATTTTCTCTAAATCACAAGTTTGGACGTTGAACAATCCGGCATAATTACACATAACGAATAGAAATAAGAATACAAGGTAAGAGAGAAGTGGATACGATCGATAACGCAAGGCCGTGAGAGAGAAGGAAGTTAGATAACGGATAATGACAACAGTCCGCCGAGTGCTAGAGAAGAGGAATACACACGAGGGAAGGCAAAGTGCTATCGTGAACACCCGTCGGAACCCACGAAAACGGCACTGAGTACCTGGGCACCCGGGGGACTATTTTCTAGAGAACCCCCGACTTTTTTTACGTCTCCCCGAGGATACAGACGCTGAAGTAGGGTTGGAAAGAGATGGAGAGAGAGAGAAAAAAAAACAAAAAACGCAAGTTCCGTCCGCAAAACTTCCGCTATAGCTCATCAAGATGAGAGCGAGGAAAGAGGATTGGGATTGGATGGAAGGAGTAAGCAAAATGCGAATGTGACACACCAGAGGGGTCTTTCACGACCCGAAAGGGATGAATATGTGAATAAAAGACCTCTCAACCGCTGCATGCACACACACGCACAAACAAAGAGGCGCACACATCATCTCATTCCGAAGAGAGGGATGCTCCCTTCACACGTGGTAAGGAATGGTTGGACGCATAAAAAAACACATGAGGCGACGGGAATAGGAACATGATCCCTTTAAACATCTGTGTCTTACAATTAAAACGAGGTCACTCCGTATTTCGCCGCGACGGGACGCTTTAATAAACGCAGCGGGAATAAAGTCTCCCCCTAAGAGGAGAAACTAACTTCACCGGATAGGATGGTAGAGCTGTTTGATGGGCTTTTAATAGGTTTCACGAAAAGGAGGTCGGGGAATAATTTACGCCGCCCGTCACGACGACGATCCGTGAAAAATTTATCGCCCCGGAGAATTGTCCGATTCCGATTGGTCGCTCCAGTGGAACGCAAACGATCCGCGCTTTGCGGACGTGCGTGGTTTAAGCAAATATTTCAGAGTAGTTATCGCTACGGATCGTCGGAATGTTTCCGAAGAATGAACAGGCGAATTATTAAAAAAAACCCAATCTATGAAATCGAACATAAGATATAAAAAACAAAGGAGATAAAAAACGGGTTTGTCTAATCCTTCGCCGAGTTACGAACTCTTTAATCGAATAACCCACTTTTCATAACTCGAGGAGTATTTGCGCTCCCGCGACAACGGGAAGTGAGATTAATAGCTGCGTAAATGAAAACGACCGTTGAGTGGAAGCTGAAGTAAGATTAATAATATGGGCGATTTATAAGTGAAGGCGTGTCTCGGAATGCGTGGAAGAGCGGATCGCGACGGGTCACAAAATGGAAAAAATAGTCGTCGATATTTTTTGTTACCCGGGCGCATAGCTCCATCGGAGCGAACCCGATAACTCAACGGGAAAAACAGAAACTTTTACGCGCGGCCGAAAAAATAAAATCCTATCTTCAATTCCATTAGTAATAATAGCGACCTGAGCGACTGTGCAGTGCCACGTGAAATCTTTATATTCCCTTATGCGCCTTCATTTGGCTAATGGTGCAGAATGAAAAAAAAAACGTTCGAAATCGTCCAACGCGCTTTTCGCGGAGGAGAAAATACGATTCCGAAGCTAAGGGAGAGATTAACATCAGGTCGATTCATCCCGCGCACTGCGGACACCGTCCCTATTTCAATGCTGTGCGACTGTGACGGAATTAAATAAACTAGGAAAAGCCTTCCCTTGATGGACCGAGGAGAAGAATAGATGTGACGGAGGAAGTCCATCCGAAAGCCCTGTGTCCGTGACATTCATTTTTTCTGGGGATATTTTTAGTCTCCGTAAATGACGCAATTCATTTACGGCGTAATGCGTTCATTATTTTAATAGCGAAGTTACGTGACGTGATTAACAGAAAGGGAATCTCCGACTTCAACCCAAAGAAAAATTATAACAATTAACGACGCCGAAGACGCCCTCGATTTTTTTCCGCGTCTGTTAGGCGGACCGTGTCGCGTGGAGAGGTCGCATATAAATTAGGCGCGGAGGAATCGCGAGAACGCCTGGCGGAGCTATAATTCCGAGCATTCGGTGCAAGAGCAACGGTGATATTTGATGTAAATTTAAAAAAAAGTTAATTGATACGGGAGAGAAGCTTGAAATTCACCGCCGTCTTCGTTAAAGCCAACCTTATAACGTCGTCTTGAGAAGCGAAACAACGCGAACACATGGAAACAGTTGAAATCGCGAGAAGTTCATCGTTCGGAAGGCGAAATAAATCACATCTGGCTTCCTTTTTTTGACGGCGACGCATACATTATTACTTAAAGCAGAGCAAAAACCAAGAGCAAAGTTCGCTGCACCGATCTTTAGGGAAGAGGTTCATGTCAGCACGAAGAGAGGGAAATCGCTTTCCGAAATTTCCACTGCTTTTGACTTGTTACAGAAATGTCATTTCAAAGAGAGAAAACGAAAACGAGGGAAATGTGACCGGCCATAATTAATGAAAGATGCTCCCTATAAAGCAGTCGTACGTCCAGTTGAGAGCGGCGCCAGAATAACTAAATAATAAGTAGAATTTTAACACACCTGTTACATGAAACAATTCAGAATTTTAATATAAAATTTATGCGTGTTTAAATTCAGCGAATCAGAGCTCACAGCAGTCTTAATTGGCGAAGCGGTCAAAGCATCTTCCCGCGGGTTCTTATGTATTCGCCTATTTTTTCGCTCTTTCACGCTCATGATATTCCACCGAAAATCATTTCACACAAAAAAGTAAACTCTCCACTTTTCACTCGCGCGTTTTCGATCCCACGTAATTATATTTCAAGTGCTGCTTCTCTAAATTTGAAGTTCCATCTACATCTACATTTAATTTAAGTTTCGCTCAGGCTGTAATTTAATCGCCATCATTTTACTACTACAATATAACTGAAAACGATCATACTTCAAAATAAGCACTAGTCACTATCCTGTATAACCATAAATAAGGTGCATTTCAGCTGACTTTAAGAAGCTTCTGTTGCATAGAGTCTCTCAACAGTAACTTTTTGCAAGTTTATTTTCGAATGAATGGACGCTAAACCAGCTACATCCATTATTTCACCGAGAAACGACTTACTAAGTCTAGATAACACGTTTAATCATAATTTAGCTAGCCCGGCAGTGCAGGCCATATTTCCACTTGGACCACAGTTAAATTGCTAGGAAATGTAGGTAAACTTTGAATGCGCTACTATAAGCATCCCAAAATACATGCATGAATAAACTCCGAGTTTGGCTACGTATCCATTCACATTACGTACACAAAATAACCGTCGATACGTTAAATATAGCGGGAAGACTTGTGAATGAAAAGCTACACTTGATAAAATTATCAGATCGAAATGGCCCGCTCGTGAAAAATAACACACGAAACTTCCACAGAAAAAAGTATAACTTCATTTGAGAAAATTCCGAAACATTTTTAGATTTGGGCCTTATAAATATTTTGAAAGTTTCCTTGCAATATCGTTATAAACTAATTAATCTGTAACGATCACAAAATGCTATAAATTTTAACTAAATTTTGCTGAAATTAATTGAAAACACGTTCGAAGCTGAAGAAGACAATTTTCTTCAATCGCCATAATATTTTTTCGATTAATGGGTACAAGCGACACGAGATTGTCTCTTAAATTAAGCCCGAGGACCAGTATACGCGGCGGAACAAGAAATGGGCTATAATATATTCTCCAAGAAAATCTTGCCGAGAAATTCGGGCGGACAAAATATTCACGTAAAGTATACGCCCACGTAGCCATAAATAGAAGTGTCTCCAGTAAGTAATGGAGGGGGAGGAAGTGGGCAGCTACGATCGCTCTTCGGAGCGACACTCCGGATTCGACGCCCTTCGGAACCCCATCCGTTTGCGTCACACATTCATCACCGCCATTTTAAACCATCGGACCGCGGAGGAGATGACGTCACCGCGAAACCAAAACTCGGCACAATAATGGCTGAGAAGAGGGAAGCGGAGGAGGATAGGGGCGAGAATTAATTCGTCCTCTGTTGCGCACATAAATGAAAAATTAAGCACGAAGAAAAATGGAGCATTTCCGAAAAAATTATACGACGAAAAAATAAATTTAGTCTATAGTTGTCAATGGCTGCCTTCGACGAGGAAGAGAAATGGGAAGATGTCAACAAAGTCATAAGAGTCACAACAAATGCACAGCAACCGGCATAAACTAATAACAGTTTTTTCCTCGATTAAGGTAAAGCAAGATTAAATTGAAATTTTCACATCCATCCCAATTGGTGTCTTTCCTGATCCAAAAGTGTTGAGCGACGAACAAAAATTGCGATGGACGGACATTTTTTCTTATCTCAATCAAGGAATTGAAGAGGACGACAGTTTTCTGAAAAGGATCATGAGGATTAAGTATGGATTTTTCAGTATGATACTGAGACCAAATTCGAAATATTCAGCAGAAAACTCCTGAATCACTGAGACCAGAAAGTCGCGAATCTTCAAAATCGAAGGTGTTGATATTTTTTTTATATCGAAGGTACTGTTTGCCCGAATTTATCCTCGATGGTCAAAGAGTTAACAGGGAATATCGAAGTCTGAGAGATGTAGGAAGAGACCGCAAAAGTTTTGGCTGGATGGCAAGAATCTTCATTGCGAACCATCGCGCAGTGCTCTCTCGGTAAAGAAATTGTTGGCAAAATTTAAAATCGCTCAGCTAAGTCATACGCCGCGCTCATCCGACTCCATCCCACTGTTCCGCAATCTAAGGCAGGACTCGACAAATTTTCTAAAAATCTAGGCGCCACTTCCAAAATCTAGCAGCCAGCGCAGGCGTTACATAATTTTGATAGATTTTTTTTATCATCGTCAGAACAATAAATGTTTAATGATTCAGACATGAATCTGCTATAATAATTTAGGCATGCACTTTTATTTCTGCCACATTATGTAGCAGAACATATTAAAATGAGACTTATACATCTGAAAAAGTATAATGATGTTCTGAAATCGTAGTTTACGAACAAGAACACAAATTTGCACTTGTTTTCAGGAACAAGAATGCTTACGATAGATATATTCTATTTTCCTGCTCCTGCTGCTGAGCCCGATAATACAATATGACAACAGCGCGTGACTACAGTATAACCATAACATAACTATAGTGAGCATACACAATATCGAGGCGCCAGCATGAACATCTTAGGCTCCCGGGATTTGTCGAGCCCTTATCTAAGGAATACTTTGAAGTGACGAGTCTATGAGTCAGTGGAAAACGAGGAGAGACTGAGGAACAACACAAAACAGAACTAATAAAAATGTCTCCGCGTGTGGAAATGCCGTTGGGAGAATTGCATCGCTCGGCAAGGAGACTATTTTTTTGGGGAATATGTTAAGATCTTTCCTTTTCATACCTGCAATTTTATGACTCATCAGTTCGGGAACTATTGGGTCACGCCTTGTACTTCCGTTATGTTCGTGGGCGTATACAATGAGTTAATGCGAATGTTGTTTAGATGTCACACTACTTACTACTCAATCCCCCAACACGAGGCAAAAAACGACGGATCCTATCTCAAATCATCCACCCGAAGATTTTTAGCCTACTTTCCAGAACGGAAATAGGCTTATAGTTTCGTCGTTGTGTCTGTCTGTCTGTCCGTCCCACCCTTTTGAACCGATAGACCGATTTTCATGAAACTTGATGGAAACCTCTTGCTACTTGGGCCGAGCTCCCGAGGATAGTTTTTGTTGCGAAGATTGAAAGTCCCGGGTTCGATTCCAGGAACTATCTTTTCCATTTGATTTACATGAGAAATCTGAAATCCATCGTGCAGAGTAATTTTCTCTTGCACATTAGAATATCTTGGAATTGTAATATCGGAGCGAGCTTTGTACTATTCTCTGAGGAAATGGATGAAGATGTTAATTATTATCGTAGTATGTTGCTTATTGATCGTATTTCTTTTAAATTCGTGTAAATACAGGCGTTTTTGCAGTTTTTATCACTAATTACGACAGTGTTGCCATAGCAACAACCTTTGTTGGACTCGGATTCGGTATAGCCTAATACATACACGCGTTTTTTGCCACACAAATACGGGTGATCAATTTAGTTTTTCGTTTGAATTTATTTATAATATTTTATAACGCTAAATTATTAAAATTGGAGAACACAAAGGGCAACATATCCGCGGTGGTTTTAAAGCTAGTATTCAAGTCAATATAAGTATAATTTATTTTAATTTAATTTTAGTAGGCATTACATGTTCCGTTTGGATCATCTTGTTAATCGTAGAATCTTGCAAAACCCAAGCGAAATGCAATATCCCGCATCACTCGGAGGAATCAGGCGGACCAACCCAAAATGTGCCGTCAGCCCTTTTACTCCCCCCCCCTCCAACACCTCCTTCTAATCCCTCAACCCCCGAAAACACACACACTCTCCCCCCTCCCCCAATTCTCAGTATCACATTCCGGCATTTCCGGCACGTATAGCATAGTATACGGGCGGCGCTTTTCAATTTTCTCCAAGTGTGCATCCAGCGTGGAGGTTGCTCCGCGTCCAGACCATTACGAGATGTGGGTCATGCGGAGAGAGTCCCTCATCTCCTTGGATGAATTTTTTCCATCCCTCCGTGTCCCTTACGAACTCCCCTGATTCTTTAACCCCTCCTCTTCCTCCCTCTCATCCACACACACACACTCGTATGCGTGTGCGCGCTCACTGAGCACAGAACTAGGCGACTGTGAAAGTGTGATGGACTGAGACGATAAAAATGTCGAGAGGGGAGGTAGACGAAAGAGGAAAGAATGAAAGATGAGAGGAGAGAGAAAGAGGGCGAGAAGAGTGAGTCCATTATATAAAACCGAGGAAAAGAAGTTTGGCGGAGGGAAGGAGGAGGCGTGGTGGGGAGGCGAGGAGGCGTGGTGGGGAGGCGAGGAGGCGTGGTGGGGAGGCGAGAAGGAGCGGTAAATCAAACGGCGTGGCGGGAAGGAAGGAAGCGAAGCTCGCGAGGTCGCGGACCGTGAGTGAGATACTAGAGCAGAAATTCTCGCGCGAAAAAAGGAAGAAAGAGCGCATAAAATGCAGAGCAATTCCGCACGTGCTTTGTTTAACGAAGCGACCGATCGAAGGGAGCGACGGAGAGAAAAAATTAATAAGCGATAAAAGGAGAGACTTCGGAGAGAGAGAGAGAGAGAGAGAGAGAGAGAAAGAGTGAAAGAGAATTTCGGAGAGGTTGAGAGTGAAAAAACTGTGAGAATGGGAGGACGGAATATGTGGAACGCTTTTTGAGGGAGTTCTTAAAAAGTACATTTTTTTGAAATCGCTCTGTGGCGGCGAGAATCGAAAGAGCGGAAGAAATAAATCGCGAGAAAAATAATTCCTCAAAGGAATAACCTTTTTAGGGAGGTATTTTTTTTGATTTTCGCGATTTTTTAAATGCCGAGCTCGCAATTTTTAAGAGCCGTACATGGATTACGCCATGATTGGCTGACGAATCTTTTCAATATCGCACAAGATCATTCGCTTTAACTGAAATGATTTTTCAAGAGGGTAATAATATAAAGATCGAGTAAAGATGACACAAATTTACAAAACGTAACCGTAATTCTTCGCAGCAATAACTTCAATAAACGTGGAACTTCATTACAGCTTGAAATCTAAAAATATCAAGTAAATATATTTTAACATATTTCAACAGGAAGGTCAATGAAAATAATTTAGATTTTTATCAGTGGATATCAAAAAATAAATTTACTGAATAATAACAGAATTTTTAATCACAACAAAAGCGAACTATTTGCATACAAATATAGGGGCCGCGGCATTGAAAGATGTTTGAATTCGCTCGTTGTCATCTGACACGTATTCAGAGAACGGCAAAATTCAAGGTTTTTAGAACTAAAAAGATTTAACTAAAATAACGAGTATATATATATATATATATATATATATATATATATATATATACACACACACACACACAAACATATATCTTGGTATTCACGAACTTTTGTATAAAATTTTCATTGGTCCACAATTAGCAATACAGCATAGAAGGAAGATACATTTAAAAATGAGAATACTCCCACCAAAAATAAAAACAAACGAACTTTGATTACAACGAAAGCATTCGAACCGGCGATCTTATGATCGGGTTGCCGGCACCCGAGACAGCTCACTCGACCGGCAAATAACTTGAAAGACGATGGGGAAATGTAAGTTGGGTCTACAGACGCTCGCACATAGTTATCGACTGCTTATTTAACGGCCGTGGGAGAGACACTCTCCGCTCCGTAGAGTCAATGCTTCTTTTTTCCTGGTTTCTCTCTTTCGCCAGCTTTTCATCCTCGTCTTCTATCTCTTCCTCCCTCCTCGTTTCTCTCATCCGATACTTGTCTCCCACGTTCGCGACCTCTCTCATTCCCCATAGTTCCCTTCTCCTCTTCCGTAGCTTCGCATCGGATCCCAATCCCAGAAAACTACGTCGCCTGACGGCATCATTTCATTCCGGAGGTCCCTTCTCCCTTTCGTCCTCCAAGTGTGTGTGTGAATTCCCCGCAACTTGGTCCTACAAAATCTCTCCACTCGAACCTTCCTTTAACAATTCATCTACAAGTCGCGGATAGTTCTCCATACAAAAAATAAATAAATGGCCTTAAATCTTGCATTTGCTTTATTTGCTGGAGATCTTATTTTTTGGATTAATTTAACACAAATACTTTTTAGTTGCATTCAGTTTCACTATGTAGCTTCTAAAGACCTAATTACTGGAAAAAGAACACAAAAAAGACCTCATACCAGAATAGTATGAGGTCTTTGTACGTGTTCTTTATGATGCGATAACTGCAGGCAAAAATGCATATCGATATAAAAAGCGTAATTTGGGTCATGTTTTCCCTCTTTGCTTTAAGCTAGAGTTGAGTTAAAAGTCGATTTTTAAGAAGTGCTCGACTTTTACAAGTAATGCTTTAATAACCAAAGACAACATATTGCAGAGAATAATTTTATTAAAGATAAATCGGAAAGTTGATAAAATTATTCGAGTTTTTATTTAACCCCCTTATTTTTTCTTAGATAAATCGACTTGATATGCAAGTTAATATAAATTAAAATAAACGATTCCATAACAACGAATCACACAAATATATCATAAAACTTAAATATAGTCAACAAACTTAACCTTTAAAAATTTTTCGAAAGGATGGACTTAATCAAAATGCCCCATTAAAACGTAAAATTTCTCAATCATCTAGTAGTTCTCTGGTCAATACAAATTCCAACTGATAACGATAAAAATGCACATATTTCGCGCACAAAGATCACACGTCACATACGTGTTTTAAATAAAAAATATCAATGAATCAAGAAAGATCCCTTCCCTGAATAACAAAAATATCTTTCAACCACGACCTCTCTCTCTCTCACCATCTCAAAAAGCAAAGGATTATTTCGAAGGGAATTTCACCTCCATCCAGGGCTTGTGCATCAGCATTATACACGAGCAAGGGTCGGGCATCATCCCAATCTCCCCGGAGCCATCCGAAGGCACGTATTGAAATCCTAAGCCACCTCCGATACTCTGAGGGAGACACGGCAAACCACTCTGCCGGTTTCCAACGGGAGATAAAGGAGAGAAATGAGGAAAGGTTCAAGGAAGCTGAACGAGAGAGAGAGAGAGGAAAAAGAGAACCTTTCAGAGTGCATCAACGACCTCTGCGAGGAGTATTCGGAAACTCCCGACAAGGCACCCGATAAATGAATAATGTCCAGCGACAGCGCCATCCCATAATGGAAATTTTCGCCAGCGTGCACCTAGTAACGCCGAAAAATGCGACGTGAGCTGCTTCCGCGATAAGTTTTACATTTGCGTTTTAATAAACGTATGACTATACTGATCTTAATGGTACATATCCACCACCCACTCTTCATCCGAACTCAAAATTCATTATTCAGGGAATTCATGCTGCTTTCAAGAAACCATAAACTACGCGCTAACCAGGTCGGTATATTCTCATGATTATTCAAAGACAATAACAGGATTTTCTTCCCACATAATACGACTCAGGCGAAGAAATGAGAAAATGGAGAGGCGATTTTTTCACTGTGAATGATCGCATATTGAGAAATTCGTATATCTTATGGTTCCTCCTCTGTACTTACGAAAAGGTATAGATGAAATATTCTAACGTTAGCCACCCTCGTAGTTTAAAACCCCACCTAACTAGATATGAGAGGAGGAATTCGTAATACTAAAACAGCGAGTCATGTATGAACCAATAACACAACTACAAACGATACAAAAATGTGTACATATTTTTGGCGAACAACCAAGACATTAAAACCAAAGTAATCGGAATTATGGAAAATAACAACCCATGAACCCGAACTGATGACGACTTCAAACTAATAAAATCGGCGGATTTATCCGTGGCAAAATTTATTTTAAAAAGTATTTTAAAAATTATTTTATGCGACACGAAGTTTTAGGAAAGCTCCAGAGAGAGAGAGTGAGAGCGTTCTGATTTGAACGAAGAAAAGATTTAAGCGAATATAACGTTATATCTTTCCTTCGATAAGGAGATGATCGATCAATGAAATTGAAAGGGAATTCTGGGATTAATTCGAGCAAAAATTATCGAGGAGAAAAATCCATCCAAGCGGTAAACGACGCCTAGGTTCTTTAGAACAGACGTAAGCTCCTTCGAACGCAAGGGTCTGGAAAAGGGTTGTAAAGACGTTCTCCCTTGCCAGGAGAGAGTAATTCGAGACGTTTTAAACTGGTATCTGCATCCCTTTCAATCCCTTCGAGTAGTAAACCCCCCGACCAAAAAAGGATAGAGAAGCATTCCAAGAAGTAATCTTACATTCGAATTCTCATTAAACTCGATCCAGCTGAATGGCGTAGCTTTCTATGCGCATCGTTGCTACGCTATGGATCGGAGATTTCGAAATCCTTCCTCTTTTTCTGACTACGGTAATTTTAAAGCCAACACGATCGAGATTGAAAAAAAAAACCTGAGCAACAATTTTTCCCTTTTGTTCGCCGAAACAAACCCTCCAATTCAAAAATTGCCGCGGTATTCTAAGTACATTATCAACGTAATTTTTACTACAATCATCGTCTCGTCTTAACTTCTTCGGAGACGAATATTACGGTAATTGTTTCATTTAGTTGAAGATATTGCCGCGATTAAGACATTAAACTGGATTTTTCAGTTTTAAGGGATTTGCAGACCTAAAATTAGGATTGCCATACACCGATAACCTGCAGGTTAAAATTTCAATTACCATGAATAAATATCGGAACCTAATGGTCACATATGTGTTAGTCTACTTGATGAGATGAAATAAATGCGAGCCAACGAGATCGACATCTCGCAAAGATTAACGATCCACAAAATTAATCGTCACTTTTTCATCACATTCTCGCATTCTCTTTGAAAAATTTACGCTGGAAAAAATAAAAGTTCACCCTCGTTTAATTGACGTTCAGTCGAGAACCCAACCGTAACGATAAACGACGCTGACAAACATAAAAAACCGTCCCAACCCTGAAACATTAATCCAGCCTATTTCCCAATTCAACGAAAGGTTCCACCTGCCGCCTAAATAATAAAACTCCCCAAAGGCCGTACGTGTGTATCTGACCCACATCCCTCCGTCAACCACTTGTCACGCTAAATACGCCACTCATTTGTTGACGAACGCGACCAGAATGGGGTAAGAGCGGGGTTGGTTAGAGAGAGGACGACGGTGGCTATAATATAACCCTTCCCTCCCCAAATCCCTCCCTCCTTCTTCCTCAACCGGCAGCAACGTCCGCAGCACACACACACAACCGGTGCTCTTCGTCATCCCACAATGGCATAGTGGCATCGCCCTAACCACCGGCTCACATAACAGATCGGACCCGTGGGAGAGGAAGATGGCGTAGGCCGCGGTCTAGGACCACACAAGGCCTGGCGAGGTCGGTGCGGGCGCGGGGCCACGGAATGCAACATGCCATTAGCAGTAGGTAGGACGGCTATTAGTCTCCGAGGCTGATCTACTAACAGGGAGAGTGCGATGGAGAGGGCGGAGGGAAGGAATGGAGGTGCATTTAGACTGTTTGCCGGGGCTAACCCACGAGGATGTGGCGTGCAGTGAGCATTAGCTGGGGCCGTCTCCGATTCCGTAGAGGGTGAAGGAGAGGGATGAAGAGAGGCATGGGAAAGCGGCTTCCTAGATGGTCGACGGGATAAACGTTCCCTTTATGACGGATCCGGCTCGAGAGGAAGCTATATAATCCCGCGTGAAGCGCGGATATAGCAGACTTACGGCAAAGGAAAAGCGCAGTTTGTCCAGGTTATGCGACATTTGAAACGTCAAACAGTCGATAGAATACGGTGAACCCTGATTCCGACGTTTTATCTCAACGTAATAAATTAAACTGATTCAGCAAATCGCAACGACAGAACGTCTTAGAAGGCTTAAAGATAACACTTTGCATGACAAGCAAATGGAGAACAAATGATCGAGTTATAATAAAATTCATAACGAATAATTTTTAAAAATTACGAATTATTAAAAATAAATACTATATTAAATAGAAATTTCATATTCATAGGAAATTATTACAAAATAATTCATAGAAATTGCATATTACCGACTGGACTTGACGCAATCAGTAGAACTGAAGTGTTTCATTAGGAAGTATATAAGGAGCTACGCCAATAATTTAGAAAACAAGGTGCTAACGTAAAAAGTAAAAAAAATATAGAAGCTACGCATACCTGAAGATGACAAATCTGCGAAAAAAATTGAGAAAATTAAATAGCAATAAAGGCAACGGTAACATTATGCGCGATTGGAGATCATAATTCTTTTAAAAATCGTTAAGCAAAAAGCGAATCTAAAAACAAGGCAAATAAATAAAATATATAAAATTAATTTTCGTAAAAAATAATTTTTAAACATAATCGAACAAATATTCCGTTCCTTCAGAATAAAGCAAATTAGACCCTGAGTAAGACTGGTGATTATTAGACCTCGCCGTCAATCGCTATTTGCATACATGTAAATTTGCATTACAAATGCTATGTACCGGCCAAAAGTGGACACTGAAAACTCGCATATGTTTGCTTACTACCGAAACAATTACCCGCCAACCGCAATTTCGGCATATGATACTGATGGCGCGTAATTATTACATTTATTACGGCCTTAACGAGGCAGCATGGTGGAAAATTGGCTCGATGGCGCCCAATAGGAAGCCCAGATAATTATGGCTGAAAACACCACAAAACCACAGGAAAATCCGCCATCCAGCTCAAATACTAACTCAAAACATACTTTTTCCACGAGAAAACGTCCAGCCTCAGAATATACATACACAAAATAAGAAAAATGATGAAAAAGTGTACACTGGCAGGGCACGACTGTACACGAACCGAATTATGCCTAACAATTATTCCATGACAAGCTAGGAACAACACTCGAGAAAAAAAGGGTAATTATCAGCTTTCAAAAGACCAGTTACCGTTGGTGCTACACGCAACGGAAGACAATTCGCGATAGGTTTCAGTTAAAATATTGAGCGAGGCTAATTTATTCCCCGAAAGCCAGATCAAGCGCAGGAAAATTAGCATATTTATTGTGTTTCAAGGATAATTAGGGGAGCACATTTGGCGGATCGTTGTGGAATCTGCTCGGTTATAATTAGCAATTAAGGGCAACTAGTCTTGGGAATGTTTTATAGAGAGAAAAAGAGAGAGAGGAGGTCGTAAGAGGAGGCGAAGAACTAATAGACCTCGCTGCGGTTTAATTAGAAAATTGGCCTCCATTGTTTGGGGTCATAATTACGACACCACGCACTGTGTTCTAAGAAGTTCATAAATAACCGCTCGGCTTTGAAGGAGTCTACAGGGCGACTTGTTTTTTTGCGTCAAACGCAAGACGCATCGAAAGCTACGGATAAAGACACCGCTACTGTTTTTAGTGTTCGGATATTTACGACACCGCTTCCAAAAATGACACGTTTGAATAAAATACAAAAATATATGAACGTTACAAGATAAAAAGAAGCCCTAACGAATCTCAACAGTAAGAAGTAAAAAAATCACAATTCAGTTTCAAAGAAAACGATTAATTCTGTAGCTTTTTCAGTGAACAATCTATATCAAAAGTTGCTGATCGTTTAACGAAATGGAGTTGGGTTAGAATAAAGTAAACAGTTATGTTCAATCAATGGTCCTTTGGTACGTCATTCATAAAGTTTCGCACAAAACGTAACTACGGGAATAACTGGTGCTTCTGACAAATAGATGCGTGCTTCACCATGGCTCGGTCACAATTTTACCAAAAACATGATTCAATTATGTTAGTTAACTTAGGCAAATGTAAATATCATTACAGAAAAACTTTCACTTGAGGTACGAGCATAAATAGGATGGCGCCGAGAGCAATAAATATTGACTCAAGAGTATTCGTGAGCGCAAGACTTTCCGTTCTAAATAATTATCACTACTGCTAAAACACGAAAATGCAAACAACATCGGCCTTTGAAGTAACCAACGAGTAAAGAACTTGGAAAAAATCATGACCACGTCAACACGTAAATCGAACACTAATTAATGAAGCCCAAATATCGACGGCGTATACGTCATACGCGCGAGTGAATGTGATAAGATGTCGAGGTCGCAACATTAATTTACTAGCAACTCGCGATAACGGGCGTCTGACGATGTTTTATGACACAGTTACCGATGGAAAACAGAAATACGAGCAAAAACACTGCAGTGATCTATTAACAAGGAAAGTATAAATGCATTAAATTAGCGGTAAAATAAATACCGAAAATGATCGATTCCTCATAAAAAGCAAAAACTATAGTGACTTAGTAGTGCGAATCTGTGGACTTGTGCATAAGTTCTTTTACACTGATTTGAAAAATAAGATGGTGTGTGGCAGGCATTGGTTATCACAGATATAAATCGGAAGCCATTGTGAACAGGAAAATGATTAGGCATAAAAGTTTTACTGAAACGGTGACGGTCGTAATTTTCCCATTTTATTCAACTTCACTCGTGCGACCATGATGCAACCATGCCTAAATCGTAAAATACAAATATAAAAAGTCGCACGCCACTTAATTTATTTTACAGCTACGACGGGATAGAAAAAACCAACCGACAAACTATAGAGAGACGTGGAATTCACCTCAACTTCGACGTTGGTGGCCTATCTAACGCTTTGGAACGCATTCAAAAACCCTTTTAAAAAAAGCGCTCGAATAAGGCATCAACCGATAACGAATGGGCACTAAAAAAATAACCCGTGGAAAAATCATCCCACCCATAACATACAAACAACACACGCCCTTTTACAGATTTTTACACGGGAGACGCGGTAATCTACGCTCGGAAAAAAACTCCAAAACCGATCCACGAACGGCCTTTGGAACCTCGTCGAAACTAGCCAAATAGGAGAGACGAGCCACAAAAAAATATCCAGTAAACAGTGGAGCTATAATATTAACAAAAAAAACTGTGTGACGCCTAAAAAATAATTGATAAGGGAAAAAGCTTCTCTCTCTCTCTCTCTTCACTTCCAGTTGATCCACGCCCAATCGCGCTGCGCGTGTCAATTTTCCTCTCCCTTTCTCCCATGGCGTTACAGGACACGGTCTTGACGAACCGAAACGACTATGGAAATCGGGAGGGAGATTCTACCAGCCTAAATGGAAGGATCTAGAAAGCTCGCGCATCTGATCCCGTCAGAGAGGGAGGGAGGGAGGGAGGGAAGGAGGAAGAGGAGGGAGTGGGAGGCATGAAAGGAGGAAACCGACAAAGAGGAAGGACCGCCCAGCGAGAGAGTGGACACAACGA
This sequence comes from Tanypteryx hageni, assembly GCA_028673005.1. Lineage (NCBI taxonomy): Eukaryota > Metazoa > Arthropoda > Insecta > Odonata > Petaluridae > Tanypteryx > Tanypteryx hageni. Next base: position 39,051,470 of record CM054118.1, read on the forward strand.
CGAATGGCGCGGCGGAGAGATGGAGGAGAAAGACGGAGAAGAGGAAAAGGTGAGGGAGAAAGGTAAAGGCGAGCTGGAGAACGATAAAAAAGGGATAAGGAAAAGGTACCAAAAGAGGAAGTAGGGTAGCAGAGGTGCAAGAACGGGAGATGGTTGGGAAAGGAAAATAAAAATAGGAGGAAAAGAGATAAGGTGAAAGGGACAGGGTAAGAATACGAATAAAAAGGAAGAGAGAATGAATAGAGAGAGTGGTAAACGGGAAAGTTGAGAAAGTAAAAATTTAAGGGAAAGAAAGGGCGAAAGATACCGGGTATGAATACGTACAGATAGGAAGGTGGGATAAATAGGGAGAATGGAGGGCATAAAGATGGAGAGTTTAAGACCAGTCGGCTTCAGTATAATTTCATGTAGCTCTCTCGAGTTTTTCGAAATCCAACCTCTGATAAGTATTAATATTAGCTATCATTAAACTGGACTTAACGAAAATATTGCAGACTACTTGGTAGCGTGCCTGGTTCCACAATTCTACGGACTCGGGTTCGATCCCTGCCGAGGGCATGGTCGTTTGAGGTGATCATCGCAATAGTGGAAATGCTCATTGTAAATACCGTTAAGTGCTGTTTATGAGTGTTAATAAAAATAAACTGATGTGGGCAACACGTGACTTTCACCATATTTATATGGCAAATTACATGTTGTTAGCTCTGGGATCGTTGTCAATATTTACTTCCGGTTGACAATTAAGAAAAGAAAAAGGAGCGTTACTAAGACGTAACTAAGCGTCAATTGTTAACAATAGTCTCCGATAGGTGGCGTGGTGGTTGCAGCTAAAAATATAAGATATCTCTTAAACAATGCATTATATGGAAAAATGTATCAAACAAAGGTTGTAGAAAATGAAATTTCCTACAACTTTTATTCCGATACATTTTTACATTTATCAAATATTAAAACAAATATTTCAAAATAACGGATAAGTGACAAGAGTAAACACCCACTTCCGGTCGACCGATTTTTACCAAAACTAATCAGATCTTCTAACTTTTATAAAAATGTTAAATATAAAATTTTGTGTTGACCTGATTAATAGTTTTTGAGTTAGAGCGCCCACAAAAATCGATCACATACAGACAGACACACACACTGACATCATCGCGAAACTAGTCAGAACGTTGGAACAATTTTTGAAACGAGAAAAACGTGTTCAGGGAACCTTAAAACATATATTACCGTTGAAATTTAGAGTTCGATATTTTTCATGAAAACAATACTTTCTCATACTACCAATATGGAGAAAGTAATAAATGAATAAAATAAATAAAATACATGAAGCACCCTGAAAATATTCCTAATAAATGTCCCACTAAATGTAAACCTTGCTATTTCAACTACACCAATAAAGAAATTTTTCGTAATCTAGAAGTAATTATAGCTCCAATTTATTATTAGTAGGACCCCTTAGTTTCGTATCCCTTGAAGTAGACCGTTAATGAATAAAACCACTGATCCAAAGAGTGAGGGAATATAAGGAGAACGGGTTGGAGGAAATGGAAGCCAAATATCAGATAAATAAAGACGGGTAGAGAGGGAAATAATGGGAGGAACAGGAAGAGAAAGAGGATCAAAAAGAGAGATCGGAGATTAGAGATATTTGAGAGAGAATTAGGAAGGAGATAAGAGAGAATGATAGTAAGTCTGATGGAGAATACCCTGTAAAAGATACGGGCAGAGAGGGAGAGAAAGAGATAAGGAAAGGGAGGGATGAGCGGGACCCAAAGAGAGCGAGAGAGAGAGAGAGAGGAACAGGGGTGGACAACGAAACACTTCCGTCCACCAATGGCAAGGCACTACCTAGTTGGGAGTCGCCACGGAGGCGGCGGTACGTGTGGGAGGATATCCCCAGCGCACATACACACGAAATCCCTGAGACCACGAAACGAGAGCCTTCCATTGTTGGATGAGTCCGCGGCGCAGAGGGGGGGGGATACAGAGGGGGAAAAGGAGATGCACGCGAAGAATAGGGGATTTTACGAGGAGAGAGATAGAGAGGTGAAAGGAGAGAAAAATCGTAAAAATAAAGAGGGAGGCGAGGGTGTTGGGGGAATAAGAGGAAAAAAAGATCCTTCGGTCGCAAAGGGAAGCGAGGTCCCTGTAAAGAGGGCCCACGGGTAAATTGATACGTTAAAAGGAAAGAAGAGAGGGGTACTCGCGGAGTAAAAAAGGTTCCTTTTCCGAAAAGAGAGGGACGAAGCACAAAAGAGGATTTTTTTCGGACGGTCACTTTCGCGGTGATGAGGGTCTTAAAGGCCTTTTTTTGAATGCTTATAAAAATTTCAGCGCGGGAGGAAAAAAATCACATTGTCCGTTCGGCGGGAGCGTATTGGGTGTCGCTTCAGAGATGCGCGTAACGATGATGATGATGATCCGCAGGCGAGAATGGAGCATTATCCTGAATGAAGAGCGGTTAAGCGCCGATCGCCCAAGAGGGCGGAGTTGGAGGGGCGGCGTCTCAATGCGGATGCATGCAGGTGTAGCGATATCCACGTCTCCAGCAAAAGGACGGGCGTGTGGGGGTGCCGGTGGTGTAGTGGTTAGGACGCTGGCTGTTACTCGCTTGCTTCTTGAAAAGGCAGCGGGCACGAATCCTGCGCAAGTGGGATTTTTTTCAAGGTCGCCCGGTCCCCCGTTTGTGTGCTTTGAGAAGACCGCGCAAATTCAGCTGTTCCGTCCTTCGGAAGGGCCGTTAAGCCGTTGGCCCCCTTGGTGTTCTTTGTTAAGAGTAAGCTAATGCCGGCACCGGGTTTCTCTTCTCCCTTTCTATCCAGCTATTCATTGCACTACCTCTTAGATGCCCATTGCGCGTAGGCAAGAGATGAATCAGCTGGAAACATACACTAGTACGGGCGTGTCGTATGGTTCGTCGGCGAGGAGGGAAGTAGGGCTCACGCCGGACTTTAAATGACGTGCCGTGAGTGACGCCGTAATGACGCGACGTGATATGACGCGGGAAAATTTTCCGGCGGACGAAACGGAGCGTAATAAATGACGCGGACCATGAACTGATGATCGCGAACCGTGAAAATGAATTCAAAGTCAAGCTTTTCCATGCCTTCATGAATGCGTCCAAATGTACCGACAATAAATAATCGCGGAAATCGAATGTTATTACGGCGTAGAGTAATTGAGTTTGGCATAAACCAGTGGTTCTTAACCTTTTTAGCTCCCCGCACCACTTGGTCTTTCAGAATATGCTTTGATTTACGCAAATGTTTCTTTCGAAGACATGAACATATAATCGTCTCATTTATAATGACTTGCGTTTATTCAAAGGCTGTGACAAATTAAATGACATTTCTCCAAAATGTTTTGTTGTATATTTTATTTTTTTTTCTATTTAAATTATTTTTTTTTTAATCTCTAGATCAACACCTCGCACCCCTAGAAACAGTGCCTCGCACCCCAGGTTAAGAACCACTGGCATAAACTGTTCGAAAAATTCATCGCCAATTTGTCAGATGCCGAAAATCAAAGCTCGAAAGGATATGGGACCCTATATGTCCTTTCAAATTTTATTTAAAAAATTAATAAGTGTATTTGAACCTCCTAGACAGTATTGCGGTTCAACAAAGAGATTATTAAATAATAAAAAGTCATTGGAAACCATATATTTTAAAACAGGAGAGTTCAATAAAGTGGCGAATCAAAGCTCTTTTCCTCTCCTTTCCTGCCCCCCTTTAACAGCATTGCTTAAAGAAAAACAAATGAGGGAATAATTGCAGAGCAAATTACATAAGTTGCTTTTTTCACCCACTGCAATCTTTCTATCGGAGTAAAGAATCGCAGACGGGGTGCAATTTTGGAAGCCTACATTTGGAGAGCATGTACAATTTAGCGATTTTTCCAATTACTCCCCAGCAGCTGATCCTATATCCATCAAATTTAAACCATATGTAATTTTAATGTAGAATTATATATCCAGGCGTTTGTAATTTACCTGATTTTTAAGTTATTTTGTAAACGGACAGACGGACCGAAAACAGAATACAAAGCGATTTCTTTTAGAAAAAAGTGCCACAAGTAAATGAAACCAGCTTTTATATGCATAAAAGTAATAAATGCATATAAATTATATGTAATTGAATATTTCAGAAAGTAACAATAGTTGTGGAAAAACAAAAGCTGTGTGAAGAAATATTAATGATTTATTTGTTAAACATTACGATAGACACCTTTAATATTCTCAAAACAATTTTTACTTTCAGGAGCATTCAATTATGTGAATTTTAGATTAATAACATTTTTAGTGCAGATAAAACGTGATTTCATTAAAATAAATTTATATAAATTTTATTTTTCCATTTTTAGTCAAAGACTATAAAGGTACTCTGCTATCGCAGCAATTTTCCTCAAAGACTTTAGAAAATACCGAAATATTAATTTCTGTATCTGGCTTCGTTAACACAACATCAACGACGACGAGGACGAAAGATTTACATGGAAGAATACACAAACGTTTCACGTTAAAAACTAATCTGTTGATCTACATGACAGATATTTAAAAAATCGATGGTAGGAAAACAAAATTTCGTATTTTAGACGTTCGTTGTTTCAAGTCTCGAACTAGTACAATGATTATATTTTAATATGCGAATGATTAATGTGCTACACTCATCCTCGTGTTAATCAAATGAAAAAACTGAACGTTCCTGGAATCGAACCCATTACTTCAGTCTTGACGGAAAGCAGCTTAAAATATAAAAATTGTGCTGCTAAAAATTTCCTGAAACTTTGATCGTAAAAGATTGATAGGTATTGAAGTAATAAGCTCTTTTTTCATTCTCCCATTTAATTACATAGACAAAAATAATTCCGTCTTATTTTGTACACGGACAGACAGACGGATGAACCTAAAACACTATTTATTTTAGAAAAAATAGCTAAAAATTACAAGTACAAGTATCTCACTGAATATATAATTTTGAAATTAAAAACGAAGACCTATCTATTTCGATATGTTAATTGTTTTTGCATACACATTACTGCCGATGCTTTTTTCCATTTAATATTAAAATTTACTATTATAGATAAATATAATAACTTTCCGAATAAATAATGGATAACAATAAAAAGTTTATAATTAACAATATAACCGCAATTCATTTAGAAAATAATTCGCATTAATGCAGCATATATTCTATACGATTCGATGAATATGGCAATGTGTTCGCCACAAGTGGGACGAACATCTCAATCATGTTGGGCACCACTGCTTTAAAAGGAAAACTTAAACGTCGTCCTCTCACTGCAACACCATATAGCGATCACAACGAAATGCAGGTAAAACGCAGGCAACAAAAATCTCCGCTAAAAAATAATAAATATTGCGACCGTGATTTTCCAAGCGTTAAATACCTTTGGTAATTATTTCGCCGTACCAGGGCGAGCGTTATTTCATGATGCCACACTCAACCGAGAGAGAGAAAATGAGAGAGACGGAGAGCACAAAATCGCACGCAAACATTACAAAAAATCTCGGCGAACTAACGAAAAACAACGACATTGAAGGGAGGAAGAGAGAGAATAGAAGAACATTCATATAGATTTTTTACCGAGGTCTAATACGGGAGACAGGATGGGAAAGGCGAGGATTATGAGGAGATGAGAGAGGAGTGGACCAGGTTGGCAGGGAATTCTCTCGGGATGAGAGAGGGCGAAATGGAGGAGATGAGAGGATAGAAGGCTAATTCCCGCAACGGAGCGTGCGAGATGGACAGGTGGTTAAAGATGGACGGCTGGGAAGGAGGGAGATAGAGGAGAGATAGAGGAGAGGGAGGAGAGAGTGAGGGGAGGGAGAGGGAGATAGGTAAGAGAGATTGGAAGGTAATCGGCCGGACCCTGGATTTACCCAATGTATTCCGATCGCCCAAACTCCCTCTCCCTTTTCCCATCCACTCGCAACACCAAACGGATCCCCAGTTTTACGGAATTTTGGAATGGAGTCCGCCCCCATCCTCATCTTCTCCGCCCCCGTGCCCCCTCCGGAGGGAGGGAGGGAGGGAGGGAAGGAAGGAGAGAGAGAGAGAGTGTGTAACACCCCTCGATCGGCCTCCGTCCCTCCTCACCCTTTGAGGAAGGACGCCCACTACCACACCCCTCCCTCACTAGCAACGCAACCACGCAACCCCCATTCCCCCAAGGGCCGCACACGTGTAACTACAAGCAGCTCTCCAACCCTCCCTCTTGGGGGAGGAAGTGGCGGAGATGGAGGGTGGTTTTAACGGCGGCGATGGTGGTGGTGATTGGTGTACTATCCGTGTCCATGCCTCTTAGGGGGTTGAAATTATAAATAAATGATCGAAGGGGTGGAGGATGGGGGAATGGGTCGGTTGCTAAGGATCGTGACTGTTGTCAGAATAGAAACTCCAGCACGCGCGTTGCGTTGCTCGGCCGCCCGAAGAGAGGAGGGGAGAACAAGTGAATCGAAAGCTGAGAGGGCGCACCCATCGAACAAAGTCCGTTCAGGGTGGGGGAGAGGGAGAGGCGCGGTGGTAATGATATCTCGGAGAAATGGAGAAGAGGGAGAGAGAGGTTCTAAAGCCAGGGTGGGCAACCCTGTCACCACTAGTGGCGAACTGGCCACGAAAGTGGGGCGAATTTGAGTTTGCCATATTTTGGCTCCAACAATAAAATGTAACAAAACTGTTTCCTGACAGCGTGTGCTGGTTGCAACTTGACATTTTCGATTCCGCCTTCTGAATGACTATTGACGCAATGCCGCCATGCAATACTGCCCTCCACTCCCTTTCCCAACACTCAGTTTCATCTCTGCCTCCAGTTTGAGTCTAAACCCAACCTTGAACGGGTGGTGTCTACAATTTGACATTTTTAAGCGTGCGTTTGCGTCTGTTTCGAGTGTGCGATTTTCACATTTTTTCCTGCTTCAGTTACTCGCAAAAACTGTTTTTAATTGCTAAAAATTTTCCATTTTCTTCCATAGAGATGGCTAAGTGGGTTATTCGAAAACGAAGTGAACTGGCAGCAGACGATAATGCTGAGGTGAGTGAAGCAGACGAACTCATCGATTCGGAACTTAGTGCTAAAAAGAAAACGGAATAGAAGACGTGACGCGAAAATTTCAAGAAAGCTGGGAGCTGAAATTTGTAGTGATGCAAGTAAACGAAAAGCCAGTGTGCCTTCTGCGCAAAAAAGGTTTCAGTAAGAATAAGGCAGACATTTTGAAGAGGCACTTTCGCAATATGCATAGCGAATTCGACAGTAAATTTCCAGTTGATGGCCGTAGTCGTGCCAGTGAAATTGTCCGTCTAAAATCACAATTTCATGATCAGAAGAGCGGTTTGAAGCAGTTTCTTTCGTCGAATGAGCTGGTGACGTTAGCTAGCTATAAAGCAGCCTGGAAGAAACCATTTTCCGATGTTGAGATGGTAAAGGAAACTGTGATCACTGTGATGGAAACTCTGTCGGAGAATTAAGATTCGAAGGTGAAGACTGATATCCTGCAAAAAGTGCAGGAATTGCAGATAAGCCGCAGGACGGTTGTTTGCAGTGTGCTGGAATTATCGAAAAACGTAGAAGAGCAACTGTTTGAACAATTGAAAGACTGTTTGTGTTTTTCCCTGGCGCTGGACGAGTCAACCGATCTTACTGACACGGCGCAGTTAATCTTTTGGGTTCGGTTTGTGCTCCCCGATCTTAAAATTCGTGAAGAAATCCCTGCACTGTGTGGACTGCGAGGTCGAACGTGTGGAACTGATATATTCGAAATTTTTTTAGAAGCTTCAAAAAAATGTGACCTGGATCTGAAAAAAACTAGCTTCTGTTTACCGACTTTTTCAATTACCGGTAATTCGGTAAATGTTTTCATAAATACCGGTTTACCGGTAATTTATCGGTAACTTTCGACATTTTCAAAAAATTATACATTTTAAAATTGAACGATAAATATAAATAAATAAAAAATTTATTTCAAGATAAGTACTTTAAGAAAAATACAACAAACTTGAAACAAAATCGTAAATAAACCTTTGATTAAATAAACACGAAAAAATAAACTCTGAAGATAAGTACCTACTTGAAGGAAAACACAATATAAACTTTAAACAAAAATCGTAAATAAACCTTTGATTAAATAAGCATGAAATAAACTGTAAAGACTAAAGTACTTGGGGGAAACACAACATAAACTTTAAGCAAAAATCGTAAATAAACCTTCGATTATAAACTCTAAAGATAAGTACTTTAAGGAAAAAACAACATAACATTTAAAAAATCGTAAATAAACCTTTGATTTATAAACATGAAATAAACTCTAAAATTTTATTTTAAAACAAAATATTGCAGCTTATTCTTTTTAATTTGTTGTCTCTTTGGTTGTTAAAATAGGCTCGAAGAAAACAATTTATCCAGACTTTGGTCTCCTATCTGCGACCTGATTTTTGTGCATATCAACCCTGCTGTAGAAAACGCTCTTCCTGATTCGACACTCGTTGGTCGAACGGTCATTAGGATATCGAAAGCCATTTAAAAATATTTTTCTCTTAATTATCCATCTTGAAAATACGTCGTTTCCTTTCTCACGACATGTGTTAGGTCTTTCGTTTTTTTTTTTGTTTTCGAGTTAGAAATTCATAGGCTAGATCAGTTTTTCTTTATCGCCATTTGAAGTTTTTCCTTCATCGACAACGAAGCCGATGTCGAAGGAATCTCGGAATCGGAACCAATGACTTCAGTTAACTTAATTGTATTATCTGTTTCCTTTTTATTAGAAACGCGTTCAACTAGCTCCACGATTATCTTTGTTATTGTGGATTTGTTGGTTTTATTAAAAATTCCGGAATCTTCATCATTCCATTTCGTGGGATCATAAAGGTACTGCAGCGCGCGTGAACCAATGTGCTGCGAGGTTTGTTTAAAAAAGAGAATATTATTTTTATTCTGCTATTTAATTACTATCCGTTAAAATACATCAGGGTAAACATAAAATAGTTCTAAATAAATAAGGTGTGTAAATAAATTTTTGTTCATATTAATAAAAGTATGACGTGTAATGATTGTGTAACTAATTTATTTAGGTATATTAAAGTGCGCCTAATCAATTTTAATATCTACTCTATCTCTTTATTGAACATAATAAATTATTATCTAGATGTTTAGATCTACTTAAATATATATTTTACAAAGATAATCAGCAGGTAAAATTATTAAAACATACATTAAATACGTTCTTCTTTTACCTAATTACCGGTAAATTTAGTAAAGTATTTTTGCGTCATTTACCGGTATTGCAATCTCTGGTTACAACGGATGGCGAGCCTGCGATGATTGGAGGTAAATCGGGATTTATTTCTGTTTTGAAGCAGCATTTGAATGAGAATGGCGTGAAAACCATGTTGCTCTCCTTCCATTGCATTCTGCATCAGAATTTGTGTGCTCAAATGTCCGGAACCGACACGTTGAAAAATGTGATGGATATGGTTGTGAAAATCGTGAATTACATCCGAAGTGGAAGTTCCCTCATCCATCGACAGTTTGTTGAGGCTTTGAAATAATGCGGTGACTGTGATTTTGAAGATCTTACTGGCTTTGCGAATGTGAGATGGCTGAGCAGAGGAAAAGTACTGGAGCCAATTATCTCTATGCTTCCTCAAATTCGAGATTTTCTTCTTGAGAAACGTCAGATCGAAAGATTTTCTGGGATTGAGAGCCCTTCATGGCAGTGTGTTTACATTTTCTGTGCGATATCATGGCTCACCTGAATGAATTGAACGTGAGGCTCCAGGGAATGGAAAAAGTAATTTGTGAGCAGGCGCAGCATATTCAAGAATTTAAGTCAAAACTGAACCTTCTTCTTAAACAAACTTAGGACGATTTGACCCATTTTGCAAACCTGGCTAGATTTCTAGAATAAAATGAGGAGTGTGGTCTACTCAACGTGAAGCGGCAGCTTTATGTAAACTGGATGAAAAAACTGTCTCAGAAATTTGAATCACGCTTTTCTGATTTCAACGACTTTAAATTGGCATTTCAGTTCTTGCGTGATCCATTTCACTTTGATATTGCAAATTCAAGCAAAGAAATTGCCACCCTTCTGTCTTTGGATAAACGCGGGTTTGAAGATGATTTGCTTGCTCTTCAGTCTGGAACACTTGAAAGTTTGGCAGAATTCTTCAGTCACAGAGATGTGGGAATCTATTCTGACTAACAATGATGTCTCAACTTTGAAATCGGGCATTTCGAAATTATTGTCTGTGTTTGGATCAACGTGGGTGTGTGAATCTACGTTCTATAGAGCAAGATGGGATTCAACAAGTCAAAATACAGATCTGGAATTGTTGATGTCAATTTAGAGGCGGAGCTGAGATGTGCATTGAGTTAAGATATTCAGCCAACATTTCTGCAACTTGTCAGACAAAATAATTGTCAAATTTCACATTAAATTTTCTCATTTTTTCAATTTGAACAATTTGTTTCATTTGCGTCTGAGGCAGTTGTAACTGAGTAGTCAAAATCCACATGTTTTGAATAAACTTGTTCAAACTGTGTTATTTTTTAAATTTTCGATTGAGCAACCTTATTTCTCAATTTTTGCATGGTGTGAAATTCGCCACACCTGTGGCTACATTGAAAAATAGGTTGCCCACCCTGGTTCTAAAGGAAGATGAGTCAGATCCGTTTCGCAGAGACGCCAAAGGATTATAAAACTAGCGTGGCGAACCTGTCCCTCATGATCAAATCATATCAATACCTTATACAGGTGGGTCCCAACCAACGAACTTAATTCGTACCTAGAAATGCGTTCGTAAGCTAAATGTTCGTAAGTTGAATTGATTTTTTCCATAATAAATAATTTTAAATTCGTTAATGGTTTCCTGAACCATTATCAAAAATCAATTTTCATCGTATAAGGAGGTAAAAATCGCGCAATTAGAATAAATTCGTATACTTTGCAATGAAATGTTTAATTTCGTTATACAAAGTTAGTCGTGTACAGTACATTCAATCCTTTTCGAGACAATTTTTGATGAATTACTATTCCGAAGAAATATTCTAACAGTTCCAGACATTCGTAAGTGCGAACGCTGTATTCGTTAAGTGAACAGGGAGTCACAATTCATCAGTACGTGGAATATTCGCAAGTACGAATTGTTCGCAACTTGAATGTTCGTAAGTTGAGGTCTACCTGTACTGAGGAAAGGCAAAATTAAGTCATAGAAAACATAGTGAAGATATGTTAGCGCTACTTCGTGGTTAATAGTTTAGTGAAGGACGATTTAAGAGTACAACAGGAATTCTGACCATTTCGTCGTGCCGTGTTCCAGCGAGTATTGCATTGTACTAATTTTGTCATCAGTCTATTCTTTGGAGTGATTTACAGTCTCATATTTTAAAACATCAGCAAACCAGCTCGATGATTAATAATTATGTAAAGATATTTATGACTTCAAAGTGACCAACAAGTACTTCTTAGTCGCTTAACGAAGACGTTTTATTTGATGACTAAAACTCTTAACTAAATAATCGTTATAAATATAGCCATTCACCGCTCTTATTACTTACATACAAACTTACGACCAACGTATTACTTTAAATGTCTTTATTTCTGCGATGCCCTCCTTAAAAAATTAAGTGAAATGAAAAATCTTCATCCTTGAAAAAATATCCGCGTATCAAGCTCGTGAATCTCAAATTATCAATTAAAAAACATCGGTAGCATGTACAACCCGGATCGAATAATGTTCTACTCAAACGGAGAAGTCGCAGGCAGAGGTATAAAAAAGCGTTAGGCCCCGATGCTTATGGCCGGCAGCGAGAAAACCTTATCAATGGCAACAAATTCCAAAACACGTCAACGACGGCAAAAAATCTATCCCGTAAGAACGCGATTGTAAAACACGGCGGAGACCAGCGGAGGAGTTAAGTGAATTGAAGGGGAGGTGTGACGGAGATTAAATCACACAAAACCTGACAATGGACCGCCACGGGCCTTCCTCCCTACCCTCTGCCAAAACCATCCTCCCTCCCTCTCTGGACTTACATGGACACAGGTCGGCGGTTGACCGTAGCAAGAAAACGCGGTCCCGATAGCAAGACCAGCTATAACTCATCCAGATGACAATCGATGCTATACACTCGATGCAACAAAGTGGTTTCCGAATTAGACTAGAGTGCATGGATTAGGGCCGTGGCGCTTCGGGGATATCTCCCATTCGATCGGAAAACAGCCCAGGATAAGGATTAAGCGTTCCATCTACATTAAATTTTGGACATAATTATGAGTTTTTATGGTGAATATTATACAAAATTCTATCTTACTCTTAAGATGCTACAATAAATTTCATGTAATTAAAACGCCCAAGTTTTTTGTATTTATTTTGCGAAGGATTAAGTACCCTTGCATAGAACGCACCGAAATTCTTAGGTCAAACGTATCGGAAAAGAATACGCCCTATAAACGGGTATTTGGGATAAATGCTCGTGAATCTGTTTTTTAGAAGCTTCGCATCTACGAAGGAAAATTCATTGGCAATAGCAACCAAACCATACACGGAAATATTCAAACTTCCCATCAGGAATTTTTTAACTAGGGAAAACACTATAGTGTTTATTAGCGCTCGTTCTAGGGTGTAGAATCATCTGCGCAAATGCATGCTCTTAGCATTATTCGGCCAGAATTCGGAGATAGATTGAAGTAAAAGGACGAGGATGAAAACAATAAAGATGGATAGTGCAAATATAGGATTCATAGACGACATTACTCATAAAAAATACCAATACCAATAAAAGATATAAGAATAAAAAATCCAGGAGTTTCTAACGACTCAAATATATCATCCACCGACATTAAGTTACTATTAAAAACATCTCTTATGTTTTGCAAACATATCTCAATGATAAATCGAATTTATTTGACTGATTGCATGAGATTATGCAAATGTAAACAGAAAAGATAATACTTTATGTCACCGTTAGACCTTTTGGTGAAAGAATAACTAAAGCCGATTATTTAACAAGTAAAAGATAAAAACATTCTTTCTCAACAATTTTTTTGAGAGATAGCAACTTAAATATCAAGCATAGGATTAAAATCTCCGTTCCAAAGAGACTAACAACAGATAAAAATCCTTTTCATAACTGCATCTCTATCACTTAAAGCCCTACGATACGCCGATAGTACGGTTCCCATTCTTACCACGTTAGATTATAGGGATTAAAATATCCACCGACGTATTAAATTCCAAATCTCCGAATTCTTTATTCCCGCTCCAGGATAATCCGAGAATCAATAACCTCTTGTTGAAACTACGAATAAATGTTAGTTCTACACTGAGGCGCATGGTGGGCAGATTTGGACAAGCACCCCCGGGCCCTTTAATAGCTTCCCGTTAAATGCTAATCCAGCATTACAAGGGAAGGAAAAGCCAGCCACCCACGATTACTAAAGGAGAACAAAAGAAAAAAGAATTTGGAGCCGAGAGAAAAATCTTCGCCTATTTCACTGCCTCGCGGCAACTTTTTCTAAATTTAGCGGTCTAAAATCAATCGGAAGCAAACGAGAATAAAAACTATAGAATGTGGCCCGTTGTTGGCGGAAAAAACTGACCAATTCTGCATAAATCGAGAAAGCAATTTTAAAAATTCTCATACATCTTCCAACTAATTTACGGTGATAATCTCAGGCCTAAAAGTAATTGAAATTCCTTATATATAAAATTAATCTCAGATCCATGCGTTGAAAAAATCGGAGGAAAAATCATGCGATCATCATCGAAAAAATTAACCAAGACATTTTTACGCTAACCAATACCATAAAATATGCATTCATATATTCGAATCATAAATATAGAACAAAGGTCCCAAAAAATTCAACAATTCCATGGCTGGCGGGCAGAAAGATAAAGGTTCTAGAACGACAGAGATGTGAAAATTTATTTAAAAGTTTTAATATAATCTTAAACAATCCCACAAAATAATTCTCAGCAAATATATCACGACTCTAATCAATGCTGAATCGAATTACATTTTAACTCAATCTTAAAAATGTTTTCTACGAAATTAATCGACTTATTCAAGAATAAGCCCTTAAAATTAAAAAGATTAAAAAGTACTTATCTCAGTTATCTTCAACAGCCACAACTTTTCAACATGTTGTAGTGGCTATTGTAGACACTTGAGATAAATCCTTATTTCAATTTTTCAATTTTAAGTGCTTTTTCTTGACAATTTCAGCCATAAGATGATTTCAATAATTCCCTGGCGAATAATTGACTTGTGGTCGACATTCCTACTTGAACTAAACGACTTCTGTCCGCCAGACACGGAATTTCGCGATGCCCTGTTTAAGCCCCTTAACATTATAAACGGCGGATTCAAACAACATTTCCATGCGCGATAGTGCAAACACAGCAGGTGGCTTATATTTCAAACCCGACAACTATTTAGCTATAGAGATAACGATAACACATTCTGAAGAATTAAAACGGAAAACATTCGGGAATTAGGTTCATCGTGTTTACAAAAACAAAACTGTTGTTTGTAAGCGCGAGGAAACAACTCGTCAGCGTTGCGTTAAAATAATCACCCCCTCCCCCAAGACTGGTTTGGGATATCTTCTCCGGCGCCGAAAGGAAATCCCAAACTCGCCACCCACGAATATTTCAGTCCTTAAAACGTTGCTTTATATAAGCAACTAAGTGCCTTCTATCAATATCTCTTCCGTACATTTCAAGGACGACACTTCGATTCACTTCGCACACACGCAGAAGGCAATACGAGAGCACACACGAACAAACATGCATATACGACTACCGCCAAGAAAAAGGTAGAAAATGACAATTCTATCCTCCCTTCCAAAACCACACGTTGATTGTGCAATACGTAAAACACGCTTCAACATAGCGAACAAGTTGAGTAAATCTCAGTCACATTTTTCGTTATATCTCCTCTACAGCTCCGCAAAAGAGAATCGGGCAGCTGGTTTGAACCACCGATCCCCACCCACCCTCAAATCCCAGTCCGACACTAGAGAAAGGGGATCTACGCCCAGATGATAAAAAAAACTCCGACACGCATAAGAAAATACACCGCTTTTAAAATGTGGACGGTCGTAAATAACCCTCCCCCTCTCCACGGCACCTTTGAAAACCGATACTTCCCCCTCCAACGCGCCTAACGTCCTTTACTTTGTCTACCCTTTCCCGCCATGCCAACTCGTATGCGCGAAGACTATGGCATCGGAAATAACGCAGTCCCTAATTTACAGCGCATTACGAGGTCAGACGAAGAACAAAAGAAGCACGCTCGAGCGAGAGGGGAGGATGGAACAAAAAAAGAAGATACGCCTCCGGGGACTGATCTAGTCTCTCTCTCTCTCGGTCTTCGCGAGAAACAAGAGACGGCCGCAGACCGCAATCGTCTCTCGATTTGCATTTGACACGTGACCTCGGGGGAAACGAGAAAGGGTGGGGTGTGTGTGGAGGGAGAAGGGGGTAGAGAGAATCAAAACGGAATTGCATGTTTGCATGCGATGCGAGGCAGACCCTTCGCTTTCTTTTTTGGCCGCAGCGCATGCATGGAGAGATGAATGGGAGGCCGCAATGTTCCTCGCATCGCAACGTATAATGTTCGACTCAAAAGGGACGGCCGATAGGGTTTTCTGGAAGGAGATGGAGCGTAATAAAAGGTTTTGGAGAGGAGAATCTATAAGTCACGCACGTCGTTTTTATTTTTCTTATTTATTTATAAGGCGATACTGGGTGCGCGAGTGCTTTGGTGTAAAACGGAAAACCGATTCTTTCTTCGTTAAAAATGGCCGCGAGCGGTAAAACGGAAATTACAAGCTGTTAGAGCATTAAGCCCGCAAATAACTCATCAGCAGCGGTAAAAATTGTGATATATCTACTGCGCACCCCTGATTACGGCTGTTTCGTCGCCGAAACGTGCATCTGCTTTTCCTGACCTTTTTTTTTAAGGTCAACGGAGAGACACTGTAACAATTTAATCTTTGACATAATGCGAGATAAATAATTCTCTAACGAATAAAAATCCTCGTTTAAAATGAACACTTCCAATTACCAACGTCTCAAAATAATAATGAATATAGCTAAACTACGATTAATACTAGTGGTTCTACTTTGATCGTAAATGTAACTCTCGCTATTCAAATTGGCTAGTCCTCAACAAATCTAAAACCACACGCGCCTCCAAAGTGATACGTAGGCGCCGATAAAAAAAAACACTCGAGAGATAAAACTACGTGATGGAAAAAAACCAAAACCGATCGATCGGAAAGAACCCAATCTCTACGATAAATTAAACGTCGCGAATATGTAGCGGCAGATCTAGGTTCTTTCGAGGGATTTTGCCCCGGATCCGTTTCATCGTTTTTTTTTAAAGGGACTCAATCCGACTATCTCCATCCGTAATCTCAATTTCGCGAATTTTTTACCCATATATTTATATATATTTCTCTCCCTCTCTCCTCTCTCCACGCGATCTCGTTTTCGCGGACGTTCTCTGAAGGAGAGAGGGAGGGAGCATGAGGGGGGGGGGGGCAGAAATTCCTTTCGGTTTTAAAAGGACTTGGGCGAACGAAACCCCGTTACTCTCACTGCTTCTTTCCCTTATTTATTCCCGACCTCCCTACCCTTCCTTTCATTTTCTCTCTCTCTCTTCCCTCCCCCCTCCTTCCTTATATCTCACTCCCGACTCACCCTCGCGGGTCTAATTCCGACCGCATAAATCATTTCGGGATTGGAATGGAATGCATCCCACGCGAGACGTTGGTTTTAAAGACCTAGAGGCATGAAATATCATCCGAAAAGGAGAAAAAGCATCTCATTTTTTCCCCCTCCTCCTCCGTCCTCGGAGAGGGAGAAGTTTATTCTCGTCCTATTGTCATTCTCCTCGGGAGGGGAAGAGGAAGAAGGGGGAGGAAGGCTGCAATTAAAGGCGCTAACTTTTTATTCGAGAGAAATTGGTCGCGCCAAAGAAAGGACTCGGGGATGATATATTTTCTCCGAATCAGCGAAGTGGTTTCGGCGTCGACGAAAAAAAAAACTTCCTCGGAATATAATTCGGAAGGCCGGGGGAAAAATTCTAAACATTTCACGCGAGATAGTTCCTTATAAAGGAATTCTTGCATTCCCGCATTAAAATCTCGTTACTTTATGAACGCGAAGAAAATTCATTCCCGATGAAAATTAATTTTTCCAGTCCATGAAAATATAAGACCAAAAAAAATGTAAAAACATAATACTCTCTAGATCAGAGTGAATTTTTCAAAATTAACGAAATAGAAAAACCTATGACAAAATTCCATTGAAACACTTTTGACGTACACTCCCAGCAAAGAGCTCAAACTACAAGTTTTTATAAAATCATTTAGTTATTCTTAATTTTTTGATTTCATTTTGAAGAAACAAAACAAATCACTCAGCAAAAATGCCACTATATTTTATTTATTTTTAAACAGCGGAATTTTTACAGGGTGATTTGTTTCGTTTTTCTCATCAAGTTTTTCTTTTCGTAGGCAAAGAAACAATTGAAGTACCGATCTTCGAGGATCGCCCGTACCGCCTCTCCTCTTATTTTTTTAAATAGATAAAGTCACGTTCAACTCTCTCGCGGAGATTTTGATGATGTCCCCGGCGTAAAATTCAAAATTCCAACGACCTCTCTAGAATATCTAACGGACGGAACGTACTCCCCCGTCGACGGTCGACGAACCTCCGTTTCCGCCACATACTAATGTTCTCATTTAGCACCCATGGGAAAATCCTATGCTGAGAATAACAAAAGCGGTCGGCAGAATTCCGAGAAATGTCATCGCATGAACGCGTGATTTATTCTCGTTTCTTTATTGGTTCCCATGTGGTAATAACTGTAATACTTCATAACAAATTATCCACCGAATTGTACATCGCATGAATTGATTCACTTCATACCGCACATGAGATGACTTAATATTTCACTTTAGTTTAAACCAGGGGTCTCCAACCAGTCGATCGCGATCGGCCGGTCGATCTTTGGCCCTTCTAAAGTCGATCGCTGAGCATTCCGTCGCCGCAATTACTTTTTATTGAATCAAGTAAGAAATGTTGAGACGATATAGATTTTGACTTTCGTTGATAGAAGTTCTTATAGCTCAAAAGCGAATGTAGCTTTGAAAGTGGAATCGTTCTTTGACTCAAAATATTTGCGCGAGTCAACGTTTTCTTGCAAGAATGGAATCTAAACAAAGCATCGCACCAGCTTAACAGATAAATATCTGACAATGGGTGAGAGTATTCGAGTTGCAGTAACAACTTACACACCAGAGTTTTCCATTACTGTAGAAAATATGCAGTGTCTGAGTTCCCTTTAATTCAATAAATAATGGTTCATAACATATGATTTTTCTGTTAGCATTAATGAAATTTTATTTAAAGTAAAATATTTTATGTTCAGAACGAAAACTCGAAGTTTTATTCGAGTTTGTTTAACTCAAATAAGTTGTTTGCAATCAAATTGGTAGGGAGTGTTAAGCAGGGCATGTTATGATGCTGGTTTCTGTCTCCTAATGTTGGGATAAATTTGTGGGGAACCCCCCTCCCTCTCGCTCAACAGCATTTCTCGCATTATGGCCCACGTAGACATAGTTACGGGTCTGGGTCGATCCTCGGTAAATTTACAAATGAAAAGTAGATCTTGGGTGCTGAGAGGTTGGAGACCACTGGTTTAGACCTACCAGTCTTGGCTGAGCGTGTACTAGGGTCGCAGGTTCAA
The DNA here is from genome assembly GCA_028673005.1 of Tanypteryx hageni. Lineage (NCBI taxonomy): Eukaryota > Metazoa > Arthropoda > Insecta > Odonata > Petaluridae > Tanypteryx > Tanypteryx hageni. The sequence continues at coordinate 39,070,250 of CM054118.1, forward strand.
ATCCAGCTTTGGACAAGGTCTTGCGCTCTCAAATTTTAATAACTCTACTTTGAAAGGTCGCGACATGCTATTCATGAGCTAAGCAAAAATAAATATGAATTATCCGTCTCTAGCGAGCCCTGAAAAATTCATCAATCGTAGCTTGCGTGGGCCTTCAAATAGACGTTACAAGTTCTCGATACAGAGAAATTAATAAACTCGTAATAAAAATATTGAGCCCCAACATACGATGACATCTGAAAGGAATTAAATATAACTTAAATTCTTACGATGGCAATATCATGAGTTCTATGGTGTTTTAATACAAACTTAAGATGCATCTGTAGGGTTGCCAAGGACACTTTCCATATGTAATGGATTCGTGCTAAAACAATCACATCTTTATTATCCTTTCGACATGGAATAAGCACTGGCGTGACGAGAATATTACGCCACTTTACGACTTAGCATTTCTTCGCATGTCCATACATAGTAAGGCTAAGTCACGATATGACCATTTCTCCATTCAGATTCAATAATACCAACTAGTGAACTAAATAATATTACATCTTGACATTGCAAGCAAAAACTATGCATTCAATGAGGTTGGTAGGTTTTAAATAACAAACATACGGTTATTTTGGTTCTAAGCATCTAAAATAATATCGATGACTGATATAATAATCCTTAAATTCTAACTAAAGCCTCCTTTCAACTATGCCAAAAAGTGCTATTCATATGCAACATTAGTAATTAATATAAATCAGCAATTCATATGGAAAATAAAGAAAAATGAAAAATACAATCACAAGTTTGCTGCAACTGTACTCCGATGCGATCTTCCTAGTTCACTCTTATTCGCCAATAATTTTCTTATACTCTTAATAAGGCTCCCTAACAAGAAATTACGAATTGTAGATGGACTTCACTTAATATACGGTAAAAATGTTTCCTTTTTCGGAATTAAGGTCCAATCCAACATTTTAAGCGCGACGCAGATTCATTCCGCGAAAAACTCCCAAATGAAAAAACTTCTATTAACGTAAGCCTCTGACGAAAAAATGACGAAGATAAAATCGATTCCATAAAAAAACGCCTCACTCGAATCCAGAATTAACGGCATCACCTGTTTGAGGAAAATGAATGACGAGAATTATCGATGGAACATTTAAAAGCGACGTAACACGCCCGTTCCTATCAACCGTTAGTCGAGGCTAAATGACACTCGAAATTAATATGAGATTAAAATTTTTTATCGCGAGAATCAAAAGAGAGCCCTCTACCTTTAATTATAAACTCAACCAAAAATAAATTTCGTGGTAACAACTCCGCTTATCGACTATAGATTTTTCTCGTCGCTTTCACAAATGATAACTGAAAGAAGTATATAAAGGTACTGTCAAAAAAAACTGCTGGAATGTTCCGAAAACAAAGCAACATCGATTGACGGATTTTTTGTAGTAATGACAGATATATTAATAGTATAACAAATATGCAAGTATTAGAGTCATTAAATTCAACGATAGCGATAACATAGTCCACAACAAGTTCTGGATTTGAACCTTAAACATCTGTAATCGCTTTAACAAATTCGACTCAGCTAAATTAAGCGGAGGAAAAAAAATTAAAATTATCTAATTATGCCACAATTGGAATTATAGTCGGATATGAAAAATAACTAAATTTAATGAAGATTTATGCTGAAATGATGACACATTTCACTGCGATTTACGAATCGCAGGGGTATCCATTACTGATTGTGAGATACGCTCTACATCAGCGACTAGAGCAAGCGGCCCGCGGTGTAATTTACTCCGTATGCACTATGATAGGGCCCAAACTAAAATGCACTTCTTATTAGATATTTCACGTAAATCTTTGTTAGAAATCGGAGAATATTTTAAGAATTGTAATATTATGTCCGCACTTTCAAAATACTCGCCGCTTGATGCTCACTCCCATTTATAAGGAACTAGCTTCATTATTCAAATTCAATTATCTCACCTCTACATTAATTATTAGGTCAAACTGGTTAGGGATGCCTAAAATTATCGATATGGGCCCAGGAATTCTACTTCTACTTTGATAAGAAGAAATACAAAATCAGAGATAAAGGGAACCCATCACATGATTATATGATTTAGATCAGGGATCTCAAACAAACATGGAGTATACGTAGGGTATGGATTTTTCGGGTTTTGCACGGTTTTTATCAGATTTTTACCCTCCGATTGCCTATTTTAGATTTAGGATTAAACCCGAAAAAACTCGAAATTATTAGTTTTCTTTAACAACGAATATTTTTAGATTTGGTAACAGAATTTCTATTCTGGCGCTTTTAGGCACCTCAGAACTTGTGTACAGTTCGATATGTTCGTGATCAGTCTGTATATTTTCTTTGTAAACAATTTATTCGTAAGCTTACTTTGTAACACAATCTTAATCTCCTTGGTTAGCTCGCGCCACGAACACCTTAGCTAGTCGCTGTTAGATCTTTGCTAGGATAAGAAAAAAAAGAGTCCAAGTGTTTGTTAGTTGAAAACACTGCGAAAGAAAAATTATTTCTCTAATATCTGGAGTGTTTTCAAAAGAAGTTGAATTTGCGCAGCCTGCGAGGTGTACCTCTCCACCTGGAGGCGTTTAACACAAAATATCACACTCTCAACCATACTTAAGGTATAGAAAAAGTTTTGATTTTTTATAAAACTTTTAAATTTTTAAACAAGATTTTTATTATTTTTTATCCGAATTACAAAATAATAAAACCCGAAAATTACCCGAGACTGAACTTTCTGTAACTTATTTATACCCGATTTTAACCCGAATGAAAAGGAAAATAATAAAACTCGATATTTACCCTCCGAATGAATTTTTTTTAACTCGAAAAATCCATAGGTACCCTAAATATATGGCGGGAACAGTATCGGATCCAATGGGGGGGGGAGCGAGAGGGGCGATCGCCCTCCCCTTGGACGACCGAATTCCCTAAACTTGGTGCATTCTTAAATTCATTTCGCGCGATATTTCTTATTCTACACCAAAAATAAAGCCTGTATGACAAGAGAAAGATAGATTCTGATAGGGATAGAGATTTTCAAAATGTGTGGTCGTCAGCAGAGGCGGAATCAAGGAGGGGCAATTGGGGCGATCGCCCCCTCCCCTCCCTTGGGAAGTTTCTGGATCCGCCCTTGTGGGGGAGGCATGACAAAATAATCAACCTAAATATTTCGCTGAAGCCCACCTCTGAAAATGACAATTTTAATATAAATACAAAAAATTAAAGCGCGATTCCTGAAAATTAAATATATTCTATTCATCAGGCATGTCAAATAGGCGGCCAGAATGCGAATTTTTGTCTCAATCAAATCGTTTCGAGATTTTATATACACATTGTATTTTTGTGAAAAGGAGACGGGCTTTTCAAAGTTATTGAGCAACAACAGAATGGAATTTCTAAATCGATTTTTTGTTTGCAAAACAGACGTCCAATCGACTACAAAACGTTTATTATTCCCAACTCTGGCCATTATTAAATAACTTTATTCCTAATGCGGCCCTTCTGTAACATCCATTGCGTTAATACGGCGCTGATTCCTCTTTGAGTTTGCCAGGTATACAAAGTAACTCCATGAGTCTTTCATGCTTTCTCACATACAATAGAGTCAAATTAATGAGATGGTCGCATTATATTTACTGGCGGACTGCATGTTTGAGACAACAGGTTTAGACAAATAACTTTTTAATGCGTATTTACTGAACGAGAGAAGACGGAAGAGATACCCTTATCAGAGTATACACAGATATGATAAATTGGATGCGTATTCCTCCTAACTATTGCAGCCCACGCAAGAATTACGGGGGAACTCTTTATTATTCCCTCACCCACTTTGCGCGATACGAGAACAATTGAATAGCGAACGCGTCGATGGAGTAACCACGCGATAGATATGCAACACGCCAAGGCAAACAAAGTACCTTTTTAATGGACTTAAGAAAATCGTCTATTCCAGCGGTTCCCAACCTTTTTAAATTCGCGAACCCCTTGAGCTAACCTATTTGGTGTCGCGAACCCATTGAGTTGTAATAGTTTGCCGGCGAACCCCTTATAACGGCGAGTAAATTTTGTAAAAAAATCATTTTGAACGCGTTTAATTCATTCAAAATAAAACGTTCATATGGCACACAGTATATAAACATTTACAATAAAATCAGATATTGTCATCAGTTTCTAGTTAGTAGGTACCCTGTAAAATTCAAATATAATTCTTGAAGCATAAGAAAAAATTGAGAACAAAACCATGCAACCAATTTGAAAGAAATAAAAATATTAATAAGAATTGTAAAACCAAGCTATTATCAAATTTTTCTCGAGAACCCCTCAGATTTATTTGGCGAACCCCTATGGATACGCGAACCACCGGTTGGGGGTAACGCTGGTCTATTCCATCAAACTCCACCCGCGGCAAATCCCCCCTCCCCCCCATCGCCACCCCAGCGGTCCATAGCTCGCTAAAGATAATCCCCGTGGAACAATGATGTCTCGCGGAGGATCACGCACAGAGAGATGTAGAGAAAGAGAGAGATGGGGAAGAGCATCGTGCATGGAAATTAGCGTCCTCCGACAACCGCGATCCACTCGATATAAACTGGTTTACCAAACACGACGCGAGCAATAAACGAGACACGAGTACGAGACCGGCCGGGGAACGATTCGAAAACGATCTTGTTTACATATCGCCCTCCCGCCATTGTTTTCTTTCCCATTCCGCGCCAAAGGGTAGCCGAAGCCGAAAAAAATTAAACCCCAGGGTTTTTTTTAATGCGAAGCGCTCAATTATGACTGACGTGTTACGTGCGGTCGCGACATAAAAAAAATCCGTACCATTCCCTCTCGAAAAAATAAAGCGCCAACGGACGATCCGTATCTAATGGTAGACAATGACAGAAATGCGTCCGTATAATAAACCATCGTTATACATAAAGAGTGGAAGAAGTGGAAGGGGTATGGGGGACGCGGTTCGAAACAGAACCAATAAGGTCTTCGGTAACGAAGCGTAGAGAGCGGTGCTGCCACCATGCGGATGAATGGGTCAGTCAGTCGCGAACGAGGGTCGTGAATAGAGGGTCGTGAATAGAGCGTCGTTAGGGAAGAGAACAAAATAGGAGAGGCAGAAAGGGAGAGGCCGTGACCTCGGCAATAGGAAAGGTCTAAAAAAAAAAGCTTCCTTTTATTGGAAAGCGGTGATCACTGCTCGGGATAGCCGTAGAAGAGAGAGATGGAGGTGGAGCGAGAAAGACGTATCTACACACATTGGGAGAGGGCATTCTGGGATTGAAAGGGACTCCTGGGAGGTTGGACAATGCACGGATTCCGCCGACGCTCCGCACACTTCAAAGGAAACGTCTCCGCATCACGTAAAAAGCCTTCAGGAGGACAACAATGACCGCTGATTGACCCGAGCGGCTTTTGTTTTTACTCCCGGTGGAGATTGCCCGGCTGACATCAGCTCCGAGAGGAATTGAGGAGCTCGAAGGGGAATAAAAAGGATCGATCTCCGCGGAAACGATCTGAGATCTATCCCTCCGAGAACGCGATTAATGGCGTCTAACCATCGCTAAAAAAAACGGCGGTGAATAAAAAAGCGACGTCGGAGAGCGAATCAGATCACCGATTCGAAGTTAAGAAAGAATAGAAAGAGAGAGAGAGAGCCCCCCTGCCGCTCTTTTATGCCGCCAGTCGTTCTTGTGCCCTTTTACAGGATTTGTGGGTCTTTTTAAGGCGTCCGCCGGCCATTCCCCTCCCCCCTCTCCTCTTCCCCTTCCGTACGCCCTATCACCTGGATCTTTTCCGTTTCGAGACCGCGGGTACATCTTATCCTCTGGCCGTCGTCCTATCGGACTTTGACCCCTTCCCGATTGACCCTCCAATATTTTCTATATTGCTGTATGTGTGGTAGGAGACGGCGCCACATTCCCCCCATCTGTGAACCATTGACATTATTTTTCAGAATTATTACTGATGGCCGCTTCGTGATATCTCTCCTCTCGACTCCCTGGTAGCCCTTTATACGCCACAAATTTTCACTGCGGACTCTTTTTCGTCCCAGCGGCTAGGGGTCGTATCTTTTTTATTGTTATTTTTTAAACTGAGCGGACTATCTTTTTGATACGGTCCATATTTCACCTCGAAACAACGCGGCTGGGGTTATAATGCAATCAATCGCGCATCTTTACCTCCCGCCGCATTCTTTGAATCGAACATGTTGGTCCGCGGGCCACAGACTATGACTTTGTGCCTCATCTACACTAGCTTTAATATATCTAAAAGGCATAAAAGGTATAATAAACGCGTTATTTTCTCGAATACTGGAAGATTTTTATGCTATTTATGAATACATAATGCGACATGCAGTGTTAATTTTTGCGGTCATGCCATCTTTTTGAGTCCATTGTGGATCATCTGCAAAGAAAATAAGTTTACCATATCTGGAAGTTTTGACGGAAACAATAACACCACGCGGGAAATGTATAATCACCTAGCGGATACAAGCTCGAAAACGGTAAACAGTACTCGAAGGAAAACAAACGGCAATCGTTAATCCCACATGCGCATCAATTTATAGCCATGCGCCGGAAGCGGTGGTGGTTTTTGCGAGGCTGCAAAAAAACTGAGAGCGATGTTGAAATACATTCAAGAAAATGTAAAGGATGTCAGCTGATTCCACAGAAAGAGATCATCTGAAACAAAAAACAAGAAAAGTACACTCCATAAATGGAATACAAAGAGATTTCAAAGGCGTTCTTAATGGGAAATACGTATGAAACGGTATCGAAAGATTAGGCGATTCTCGAATTTTTATTTCCGAAACTATAAGTCGTGTTTATATGGTCTCGGGGACTATCTTGTAGTAAATGTTGTTTTCGATCCGAATAATTTTATTGATCTTTACCTCACAGATCAAATGAGAGCACGGGAGAGAAAGATATGGATTTTTAATTGTTGTTTGCTGAGAGAAACATCTTCGCGATCGATGTAAACAAAATATGCGCTGTTTTTCGCGGGATTTTCCTGAATTTCTATCTCCGAAACTAAAACTCGTAAGTAAGTGGTCTCGTGGATTTTCTTGCAGTGAATGTTGTTCTCTATACGAATAAATTTTTTAATCCATATCTTACAGATCATTGTTGCTTGACGGATGCCATTTAACGAGATACGAGTATAAGTTTATTAAAGTAATTATGTAAAGTAGAAGTTCTAATTGACGGATTAAGTTCAAAATCACAATTGGACGATAAATTTTAATAAGGATCACTACTACTTAATTTAATTGAAATCTGTACGGCGGTTTAGGAGATGAAAGTTAGGACGGACGGACCAGACGTGCCCATAAGGCGTTCCGCTATTACAGCTTCGCTGGAAAAGAACGCCTAAAAATGAAGAAATATGGCGTATTCCCAAGCCGCCGAATAACATACTGCCACTTTTATGCACCCTTTAGTGCGTTAAATTTCAGCGGCGGAAAAAGAAGGATCTAGGAAAAACGTTTACGAGAAATTGATCGAAGATTTTCTTTCCTGCAAAAAAGAGCTACATGACTGATGCCCGTAAAGAGAAAAAATACATTTATTCACTCATCTGTAAGGAAAATCGAAAAACGTTCTGTAGGACATGACGGCATAGAACTGCATTTCGCGGAAACGAGGAACACCGGCAAAAAGATTTCCGGCGGAAAGGCGACAAACTATCCGCGCTCACTTCATCTTTCCCGGAGAATTCTTACGGCGAGAAACTGGAAGGTTTACAAGTCCTGAGAGAAGAAGAGAGAACGGAGAAAACCGGACATTACGTATTGGTCTGCGAATTACGTAACGATCAGTCATTTTCTATTAATAGCTCGGTCATATTTAGGAGTTCTTTTGTCCCTTTTCTCTCCCTGCATTTTATCAGATTCTCTCCTCTTTCCCCTCGATATTTTTCCTTGTGCAAGTGATGTGAACTTGCGCGCTCTCTCATGTAGACGCAGCAGGACCAACCCCTTGCCCTTGAAACGCGGTATCGCGAAAACGTTCTTTATTAAAAGGTCCTGCCTGGCGATAACGCCACGCGCTAGACGATATATGAGTGACGAACTACCTAAAAAACAAAAGAAAGCGGAATTCGTATGGTGAAACGACCTTGCGGTCGATGTTGACGGAGAGAATTGATAAATTATACGGAAAAAATCCGAAAGATTACGAAGACAACTCTTGTAGTCATAAAAGTATTGAGTGAAGCAGATGCGCTCCGCAATTACGTATTAGCCTTCCTCAGAGGCAATTCACCGGCGTTGACAGTATTATGGCTGCTGATCATCAACTGAGTGCGAGAAATCAATATTCATATTTAAGCATAAAATCCGGGAAAATCGATCGACGCCTGTTGATGAGATCATAATGGAATCAATTAAAATTATAACATTAAGCGGCTGATAACAAAGTGACATCCTTCCTTAAGATTAGACTGGCTTTCGGAATCCCGCGTATGATAACATTAACCAGCCGACAACTATAACCATCGATGACAACGAGCAGCTTCTTTTGTATTTATTATCTATAACAAACAGCAGACTAATACCGCCAGGTCAATGAAAGAAGTACAAAGAACACGAGCAGTGGGGTACCGGACAATGTGTACCCCCCCCCCCCCCCCGCCAAAACAAAATTGGAGTCTCAAAAAAAATTTTAGGGCCTAAAGAAAAAAATATGGGCCAGCTTTGGCCTTGGGTCCTCCCGACGCGCTAGGGTATTCGGTACGCCACTGAATGCATGTATTTTTGCGAAAATTAACGCAGGCTCACGTCCAGTGGCGGATTTACGCGCTAAACGTTTGGGGGCCCCTGGCGCTAAGCAGTAGGGGGCCCTGAAATCTAAATATATAGTGAAACCGATCGTGACGGCTACTCTCTTTTATGGCACCTATTAACGATCGTTTTTCTATGGAATCATAGAGACGTCCCACTGATTTTTAATTTGAGACATTTAATATTTCTAAGATTATGTACACGAACAATTTTTGAAGCCCCTGTCACGCGCCACGTGCAACCCCCTTAAACCCGCCACTGAGTGTGAGGGAGAAATTCAAGATTGAGGGTAACTGAATGGTAGGGAAATTTTGCCTTTCCCCCCATTTTCGCGGATCCACACGGAACCCGAATCTTTCGTGGAATCCTCGAGTTCCGCGTAACCCAAGTTGAGAAGCACTGCCACACCTCACGGGGCCCCCGGCGCGCGCCAAGTTCGATCCCCCCTTAATCCGCCACTGCTGCCGCCGACATGATCGACTAAACTTCAGCAGTAAGAAGACAAACTATTTCCACCGAGAGATGAAAATCGCGGATGCTGTAATAACAAAGCTAACTTTCCGAAATCGCCAAGTTTTTTAGAGGACCTGAGAGGATAAAAGAAAATGAAAACGCAAAAAACCCACAGCGTACTCTCTTCCGTATCAAGATCACGCTGAGCCATTATTGTGCGTAAAATACGGCGGGGTTATCGCACCCCGGCATCGATGAAAGTTTCGAACGTGCTCACACACACACACACAAACATGCCACACGCCATCCATCACACAGACACAAGCGTGAAACAATCGGAAACCATTATTACCACACACTCGGAACACACGCAACCTTCTATAATTAAAGACGCCAATAAATTTTACCTCGGTTTTCCTGAGTGCAGCTGCACCCTCCTCTTTCTCCTCGAAGCTCTCTCTCACACACACACTCCCGGACGCTTACCCCTCCGAAAAAAACGTTCCTCCTCTTCGCCAATGCAACCCTTTCCTCCACCTTTTTTATCCTCGAGTAGCAATAAAAAAAAAGGGAAAGGGAGAAAGAGTCGCGCTTTCGAGCGAGAGAGACAGATAGGGCGAGAATGAGTCCTCCCGCATCCAAGAGAAAAGGAGATAAAAGAAAGAGAAGGGGGGAAAACGGCGAGTAGAACCCACGTGCGTCCGGGACGATCACTCTTCTTCCCTCAGTCTTAACGCGGCGCTGAGAACGACGCGGAAAACGTACGTCCGAGCTTTTCTCCGCCGCACACAACACCCACCTACGGATTGTTTATATAAAAACGTGGCCACCTTTTCGCGTGCGCTTTCCCATAACACATCCCGGCGAATTGGACCGGTATGTGAAAGGCGCCGCGCCTACGACCGGGGAAGGAACACGCGACTCCAGTCTTACAGATCAACACACGTAACACGCACACGAAAACAGCATGGAGTGGGAACCTTGGGCTCAGTCCGCTCTTCTTCCCCTCTTACGAGGCGAGAGGGATACGTAGAAGGACCTCAACGGTGTAAACGACCTGCCCGGAAGACCTACACGACGCCGAGTCGAAAAGGAACAGTCAGACGTCGGATAAGGGAAGAGAAGGGATTCTCGCGCAAAAAAGTTCCCTCTGCGCCATAAGAGGGTACAAAACCTCTTATTTTGCTCGGACCAAATGGATAAGGTCTTCGAGGAGAATGGATACAGCCTACCACTGCTCTTCAACTCCACTCGGGAGAAAAATGCCAGTCTATTCTCGTTCCCGCGAGAGAGAAATGGAGTAGCGTACGAGTTACAAACACACGCTCGCGCACTAGTCTTCTCTGGTCCGAAGAACCTCCGACGAACGATTCACTTCTACGCGTTATTTAACCCGAGAACAAAATCAAGTCCGTGCTTTCGGGAGGATAAACGTGGTCTCCCGTCGGGAAAAACCAGCACAACAGCGTGTCTCGAGAACGCCACGCCACCTACTCGTGCCTACGTGGCGACACGTCGGGAGCCACTCTCAGACTGAGCAGGGTTGAATCTGGCCGAGGGGAGAAGCTCGCTCCGTCCTCCCGCCGTCCCTTCCGCCCCTCCGCCTCCTTTCCGACCACATTCTCCCTTCCCCTCCTCTCTCGCAGTCCTCCTTCCCCTCCGCATACGCCCTTCACTCTCTCCTCCCTCCATTTCTCTCTCGACGGCGGACCCAAACCTATAGGAGGCGCGTTCTTGCTCGTGCTTCGCAGGTTTTTCTCTCCCTTTCCTTTCTCTCGTGCATATAGAGGAATGAAAGAGGCTCGTGCTGTCTCGGTTGTGGCGTGCCGTTCTCAAATGCAACGGAAGGGTTTTTTCCCCTCTATTTTTCCCCACCTTACTCTCTTCGTGTCTTATTTCCCTCGCCAACGGCATGACGGTGTCGCGGAAAAAGAGAATTCTTTCTTACGACACACACATACGGACTGCGAATTTTTAAGACAGGGATGGCCAACCTGGGCATGAGCGGGAGCCACAATACTGCAATGGAAATCACCGAAGAGCCGCACTAAAATGTAATGAGACGACAAAATATATTTTACATACATATACTATATGTATATAGCTGGTATCTTTTTGACTAAATTACCTTACCAATGTAAATATTTATATATTTCCTATTTTTTCATGTTTATTGTATTGTATTTATATTAATAAGTAGTTATAGTAATTTTAAATTTATAAGCAAATCACAAAAACCGCAAGGTATTAAAATTTATTAAAATTATGTAATTATAATTAACAACCCCCATTGTAATTGAGCACTTTCTGACCGGCCGGGAACGTGGGTGTTATCACGAGGGACGGCCTATATTTGTGGTAAAACTATTTACCAAATAATAAAGAGAAAAGAAAGAGAGATCCTGCATATTACATACATAAAAACAAAATCCTACCCAATTTTTAAAAAACTATTTTTAATTTTCTCTCGGGTAATTCTTGGTAAATTATGGTATACCTAAGGCAGTCAAAGTTTCAAAGAGCCGCACAACAACTCTCAAAGAGCCGCATGCAACTCCGGAGCCCCCAGGCTGGCCACCCTCGGTTTTAAGGCGTTCCGAACTAATTTCTAACTAATATCTCGATAAAATTGCAGCGCGACGCGATTAGATTTCCTTTGGCAAAATATCGACAGAAATATTCGGAGCAAAATGAGGCAACATGCATCAAACGAGTTTATATGAGTGTAGGCGGAGCCGCCGAAAGGGGTGAGGCGGATGCGAGGCATCCGGGCCCCTGACTATTGGGACCTACCCAAAGTTCGGAGGTCTCAATTTTCAAAGTATCGGGTGCAAATGTTGCACAAACTTTTACTAAAAAAACTCACTTGGCAAACCGATTACCAATAAAAAAACGCCCCGAAAAAGTTATCATTTTAAAACTGGGACGCTCACAAATAAAAAAATTATCTACTGTTTACTTTAATGTCTGTTGTTTACTTACAGCTTAACGATGTTTATTTTATCAACCAATGCTTTGTAAAAAAACAATACAAACTCATTATTCAGATGTCACATATATCATGGGGAGAGGGAGGGCATGGATATTCGCATCCCCTTTGAGTGCTTTGGCGGCACTGACAATGAGTGTCAGCAGAGCGGGTGAAATGAGACAGACATGCAAAAGAAGATATTGCTTTGCCATAATGAAAGAAGAGGTTTCACGATCGTAATGACCTCTTACACAGCTCCTAATCAAATTTCAGGAAGGGTAGTGCGATAGACATACTGTCTCTACGATATCGATAAGGATGTTAGAAAGATCATATGGCTGACCTGCCTGCAAAGCTGCCGTCATCAGTGGAGATTCACCGGCTGCTTTATAAGCGAAATGCTGCCTAGGAAGAGGGGTAGTTAGTGTGCCTGGCTCCTGATGCAAGGGCTGAGAGTTCGAATCCTGCCAAGGGCATGGTCGAGTATACTTGTCATTAAAACTATTATAACACATGCAATTGGAGGAAACATATTTATGTTAAATAAATTTATGATTATTATCTGATTTCCCGACATTTTTATGACTACTGCAGACAGTATTTAATTTGATTCCAGCAGTAAGGAGGGCTCAATTATCCCCCTTTAAAGAAGTTAAATACCTTAGATTTCAATCACATACGGATTATTCAATAAAAGAACAACGAAATCATTGAAAAAAATTTTAAGTCGACTTAAATAATTAAAGCTCTTTAAATATAAATGTCGGTTTCACATTTCTTCTATCTTTACGCTAAATTTAGGAGTCCGAACTCGGACAATACTAACACTCCGGAGGCCCTTGCTTAAACCTATATGGTCCATATGGCAAATCCCCCTCCATTTTGCCTACGTCGCGTCGTAAAAACGGGAAACCTGTGAGTGACGCGGCTGAAGACGTCTTTTTTTCCGCCATCCGACGCCACGGAGCGAGTGCATGCGAGGGACGTTGGTGGGAACGTGTCGAGTTGAAGGAACGATGCAGTTATTTTTGGCGCGACGCCACATTTACATTTTTATTCAAAAGAGAGCAATCCGAAGGGAGGAAACATTTTCGGAAGGAGGATGGAGTGGAGGGGTGGTGAAGAGGAGCGGGAAAAGAATGCGGGTCACCGGATGCAATAAGACGATTGAAATGCGTTTCGCGGTCGACGGATGAATCGCTCCACGTGCCAAACCGAGGGATTGCCACACGAAGACTACGGTCGGTCGCCTTCAAGGAGAAGAATTAAAGAACTTTAAGGGCGTAAAAAATTTCGGCGAACTACTTAACGCGTTATAATCTTCGAACAATATTGCGCGCAAAATATTGGGTCGTCACGAAAATTTTTTAACGATTTATTGGTGATTTGGGACATCTTGGTCGAAATAGACAGGTGAGGTCTTAATGCGCCATTTATCTGCAGGGATCGTTTCTTTTTATTGAACTCTTTTTGTTAAATTCCGTCTCATATGCGAAAAATGCCATTTCCGACCAATCCTGCCCAAAAAACACGATAATTACCACAAACAGGAACTGTAATTTGCCATAGGTTCAATTACTCTCGATGAGCATTTAAAAATAATTTCACCGTCTAATACAGGGGTCTCAAACTCAAATCATGATAATGGCCCGCATGTAACCCAACTGCGTCGAAAAATAAGCTACGGATACTTTGCAAGTGTCGATTACATACATTGAGCAAATTACTTTAATTAAAAATATTTTATAAAAAATACATTTGGGTTTGGGCTGCATAATGGTATACATTATTTTACTTCACAAGCGCAATAAATGTTCTACGAGATCTGGTTTGACACCTAGTCACTGAAATCCCATTCGCAAAATATCTCGAAATAAAAGTAGCAGCAATGGATTTGTTTTTTTAATACTTTCCTTTACGATTAACTGCATGGCGTGTCTTTTAATATTGGCACCCGACTTTAATTTGAACTATTTTTTAACGAAATAAAAAGCGACCGGTTGCCAAGATTTTTATCGGTTGCTAGTGAGAGTCGAGGACAGAGAAACAAGAGTTTATGCGACTCGGAATGCAACTCGTTAAATCCTACTGGCGTGCACAACAGCCAAGTCATACGCAAAATAAAAAATATCGACCTTAGAAAGACCGTATGTTCGAGCAATACAGATCAGCACGTTGCATCCGAAAAGAGTTATCGATTGATTATACGGCTCCTAGAATGACAAACGGTTATATCTCTGATGGGCGGTAAAAAGGGCAGAAATCAAAAACATTTTTCGGGAGAGCTACAAATTTGCAAAAAATTTGAAAAATCGGAGCAAGGAGATATTTAGACACTCTGGTACCATGTCTACATAGAAAAAATACAGCGGCGAGCAGCTAGATTCGTGAAAAAGAATTACGATAAAAAACAGAGCGTTACGTTACTCATTGATGAGTTGAGTTGGCCATCGTTGAAAGATCGTAGATTACAGGCGAGACTTAAACTTCTAGATAAATATAGGTCGGAGATATTCGTAAATGAAATGAAGGATATTATTCGACAACCAACGTATATCGGACGGAGGGATAATGAGGACAAGATTCGCGAAATAGATAGTAGGACGGAGAGGTATAAGGAGTCCTTTTTCCCTAGGACAATACGTGACCACAATAGATAACTGTGAATAATAATTAGTTATGAACTTGGTGCGCGGCACCCCCTGCCATCCACCGTCAAGGTGACCTGCAGGGTAATATGTAGATGTAGATGTACATCTACATGATACCCTGCAAAGCACCTTTTTGGTGGATGGCAGGGGGTGCAGCGCGCCAGTTCCCTAGTTTTCCTACGTTACTTTTTCCTAACGTAGGAATACTAGGGAGCCTCGGTGCATTGCACCCTCTGCCATATCATCAGAAGTGAATGAGACCGATTTAAGCCCTTTATAACAGTCGAAAGAGAAGAATTTTCTTAACTTAGATACAACACAACGCTGAAAAATAATTACGTATCCCCTTTTGAGCGTCCACCATAGACATAACCAGATTCGAAAATAAGAACGCCTACTGCAAGTAAACTTTGGACGAATGTCAAAATATTCAGTTCTGCTTCTTCATTATTAAAGGATAAAATCTAAACTGAAAGACATTGGCACCTCGTCTTAAACGAACGTCTTGTCGTAATATTCTCAAGATCAGCTCGAAAAAGACGTGGGACGAGAAAGAAGTTTAAACATGCAAACTCCGTCGCGAGGGAGAGTGAAAAAAAGCGAGCATTGTTGCGCGAACAAGATAGCGCGCGATGGCGACTGGAATCCGAAGCGTCACTTTTCTTTAATATCGCAAAAGGAGTTAACACTAATAAAACCTCGACTCCTTCGACGAAAATAACGACGCTTCACATCGAGAAGGATTTGAAATTCTAAAAGGTATGAGACTGTCGCGACTCCTGGTGGTTCTTTTATTTTTTTGCTCAAAACTCATGCGGCGAGGAATTTTTATGCAACCGCGAGTTTCCAAGAATATCTTATCTTTCTCGGGACATGTTTGAATGCGCAAGAGGGAGTGGAAATAAATTTTTTAAAAGCTGAAAACGCGCACGCGCAAACGCATAAGAGTGCATCGCGGAATGTGACGAATCCAACAGAATGAAAGACAAAAAATTGCGACCTCTCCGACATGGCGAATCCGGCGAAAATAAACCGACAGACGAGTTCTTTCGCGAAATTGGAATCGTGCATTAATCTAAAAGTTAAAAAAAATTAACTACAACAACGTGGAAATTTTTTTTATTGTTTTAATGGACAGGAGCAGTCGTCGGAGCTTTTCATCAAAATGTACCTGAGAAATTGAGATGAAAAATGTTGCATCGATTTAATCGCGAGAATAAAAACGAGAATTAACGACGGCTCTTTTATTTTTAATCGCAATCGATCGAGTTTTACATCGTGCAAGAGGATGTGCGTTGATTGGTTCCTCCAAAACCTTCCCACTCGCCACCTCCTCATCGCTAACTACATTCAGAATTCCTATTGTATCCCGTCATCGTTTTCTAGCATTCCTTCTTCGATAGCTCGCTTTTGCACGCCTCTGCCTCTCAAAATTCCTGTCATCGTTTCCGTATTTATTAATGTAATCTTTCTTTTCAAACAATGGTTGATTCGGCTGATTAATTACGTGTAATTTTTTCTTACCTAAATCATACCCATATCTTGAACAAATCTCATTTATGACTATTATATATTTTAGCCTACTTTGCAGAATGGAAATAGGCTTATAGTTTCTTCGTTGTGTCTGTCTGTCCGTCTGTTCTCCCCCTACTAACTTTTATACCGATACACCAATTTTGCATCACACTTGATGGAAATCTCTTGTCACTGGGGCCGAGCTACCGAGGATAAGTTTTTGTTGCGGAACTTGAAAATCCCAGGTTCAATTCCAAGAACTATACTTCCCATTTGATTTACATGGTAAATTGGAAATCCATCGTGCAGGGTAATTTTCTCTTGCACATTAAAATATCTTGGGATTGTAATATCGGAACGAGATTTATACTATTCTCTGAGGAAAGAAATGGAGGTTCTAATTCTTATCGTAGAATTTTGTGTAGCGATCGTATTTCTTCGAATTTTGCGTAAATACTGGCGTTTTTGCAGTTTTTATCACTCGTTACGAGAGTGGTGCCATTGAAACGAATATTGTTTGTCTCGGATTCGGTATAGTCTAGAACATACACGCGTTATTTTTGCCGCACAAATACGCGTGAACAATTTAGTTTTTATTTCGAACGTATTTGTAATATTTTAAAACGCGAAATTATGAAATTGGGAAAAGTAGGCATCATAAGATTCGTTTGGATCATCTTGTATAAATAATGAGCACTCATATCGACTTGTTCTAAGGGCAGATAGATAGGTATCCGTCTTTATTTGCGCGACATTGAGACTAAGCAGTCTTTTCTGCCATCTAACCCATTGCCAATTACAAACAGGAAGAAAGTAACAAAGAATATAAATAAAATAAAAGATTACGTGAAAAAGTTCTACGTAAATACAATGCCAAGTTAGCATTTTTGAAAATGAAAAGAGATGGAGATGTGTGTGGAAGAAAACTAGAGATAATTAAGTACTATTCCCTAGGAAAAACCCCACTGCAGGAAAACACCCACACACGAAGGGGTGTCAGAAAAACCTGGGAAACCTAGTGAATTTAAAGAGAGAGAGAAGGGAAAAAGAAGGTAAAATAAAGTCATTATTCGAACACCAGATGATATTAAAAATTCTAAAACATTTCCATCAAAAAGACAAATATATTACCAGTTAAAAGTTTGACATTAGAAAATTTACATATTAACGAGGAATGAAATACAAAAGATAATTTCATCACTGTGAAGTTTCTTAGGCAAAACAATCTGTGAGTAATGAGATTAGTGGTCACATAAACATCCCACTGCAGGGAAACGCCCACAAAGAGAAGTGGGTGGAACAAATCCAGGGAAAAATCCCTGCATAGATTACTGGAACGCATGTACACACACGCACATATATAAGAGAGATATGAGGTAGAGATTATATCGGAATTTCAAAAAAAAATCTTTGAGTGACCGAGATCCCGATACAAAAGACCTATTAAGTTTTTATCCCAGCAGGAACGACCGAATTGCAAAGACGACCCTCGAAAGAAAGTGAAAGATTTGAAGCGATAGCAAACGATCTCACGAGAGACCGCGGACCACGCGACAAGTGGCGGATCTTTTGAAGGTCCCACGACCAAAAGGGGAAGACGGTCGTCAGCTAAGCTCAAGAGGCGAATTGGATAAAAAGACACTCGGGTCATACGGGAATTCCGAATAGAAAGAAAGACGCCGGCGGCGGATTTGGTACGATAGCGAGACAATCGCGGCATCCAAAAGTGTCGCAAAGAGGACGAGAAATGCCGAAATTCCTTAAGGTCCAAAATCCCATCGCTGCAAACCGTTCTCTCGTGAGAGGTGTTTATATTTAAACGAAATGCTCGGAGACTGGGAGAAGCGATACGCGACGAAGACATCAATAAATACAATCACGAAAATCAAAGTTTGCTGGCTTAGCAGCAAAACAATGTATATACTAATGAACGATGGAAATCACCCGTCATTCGACCATTTTCCTAGTCGATGCATGAGAAACATAACGGCCATACGCTTCGGTGATCGGTTAATTCCTTTTTGAGGGAAACGCCCAGGGTACTCCATGTCAAGCAGACAGCTCTTTAATTACGTTGTCTGGCTAGAACATCGATCCTTTTACTGACACAAAAGCTACTAACGAATAAACCTCAATTTTACCAGATTTGGTACCTGGGATATGATTTACCCGAGGCCAAATTGAGAAAACGGTTGAAGAGGTCAAAGCTACATGAATTCTGAGGAGAGATATTCATTCCAACAACAAACTCTTACGGGAACTTTTGGAGCACACTCAAGAGTTTCCTTTATGCTTTATAATTTTTTTTCGAGGACATCATGCGATGCATTGGGGATTTGACAAAAAGGAATGAATTTCGTTCCAAAAATTAGGAGTTTAACCCTCACATAACCGTTTAATGTTACAATGGCAAATATAACAACAGTTATATTTCAAGAGGAGATATACCCAGGGCCGTCTCAAGGATTCACGGGGACCCGGGATAGACGGCTGTCGCCCCTACCCCCTTCCCTTTATTATATAACTACAATTTTATTTTTATTTGTTTGCAATCTTACATTAATATTATTTTTCCCCAGAAATACATAAAAATAAGATTATCTTTTTCTATTATGGTCTCTTATCGTCCTAGGGAAAAACGATCCTCTATATCGCTCCGTTCTAGTCGATCTCGCGAATCTTATCCTCACTGTCCAGCCTTCCGAGATACGTCGGGCTTCTGATAAGTCCTACTACCTCATTCGCTAGTCCCTCCGACATAAATTTTTCCAGTAGTTTAATTCTAGCCTGCAGCCTACGTTCCTCTAACGATGTCCATTTCAGATTTTCTATTAATGATGTTACGCTTTGTTTACTATCGTAATTCCTCTTTACAAATCTAGCTGCCCTGCGCTGAACCTTTTCTATCTCGTTAGTGAGTCCCTTTTCGTAAGGATCCCACACAGCTGAAGCATATTCGACCTGCGGTCGAACCAAGGATAAATAACATAATTCTTTTACTTTTTCGGAGCTATTTCGAACTATTCTCCCTATAAAGGCCAGCTTTTTGTTAGCGGCACCTATCAATCGGCGAATGTGGGTGTCCCACGAGAGATCACGATGGATCGTGACTCCGAGGTATTTAATCGAGTCTGAAACTGGAATATCTACTCCGTCCATTGTTTCTACACCGAAGATTAAGTCTGTATGAAAAGGGAAAGAAAGATTCTGATAGGGGTAGGGATTTTTAAAATGTATGGTTGTCGGCAGAGGAGGAATCAAGACGGGGAGGGGTAATTGGGGCGATCGCCCCCTCCCTGGGAAGGTTCTGGATCCGCCCCTGGAAGAAACCGATGGTTTACTTTCACTTTTACTTGATATGACTTCACTTATCACTGGAAAGGCTTTGATGAACTTTTTACGGCTTTATTTTTTTTCAAATTTTCTTTGCTTCTTTACCTTTTCTCCTTTTTTGAGGTCCGCTCCTGTAGCTTCTTCCTATATCTCTCCCCTAGAGGCAATCTTTTTTCGTGACGGAATAGATACTAATTAATTTTAAATCCGAAAATTTTATTTAAATAAGCAGGTAACAAGGATATCCGTATTTATTATATTATAATAATTAAGAGATATCGACACTAACCTATTGAACTAAAATGTTGCAATGATTCTCTAGGCTATGTCCATAAGTTTCCAAGAGTAACATGTACACTATTTAACAGATATATTGAAAATTAATTTAAATGGCATACGAGTACGCACAGTGAAATATTATTTAATTATTATAAATAAATACACTAACCTGCTATATTTGAAGATAAATTCACAAAATGCCCAAAGAAAAATGATAGTAATCCATGATGCTCATTTGTCTGTAAAACTCATACACACGCCACGAGTAAACGCTCACACGGTTGAGGTTCCTTCGACGGCAGTTTTAGTAGAACTGAAGATGAATGAACGTTGCGCTATTTTTTGAAATTACAAAATGCGACAGTAGTGGTAGGCAAGGGCGGATTCTTCGAAAAACAGTTCCCTGAAAGTCAATTCTTTGTGTCTTTGCGCGATAATTTATGCTCTCTCCATCTGGACACTGTGGAGGGACCAGGAGCGTTTTGTTTCAAATGGAGGGAGATGCTCAGTAGCAATCCTTCATTTGCTCTATGCAGGGTGTCTTCCGGTCCCCATTCCAAAAGGTCTCAGAAAGAGTATTTTCAGGATCATCCGACTTAAAGCTTCAGCTTTTTAGCAATTCATGTACAATGCAACAATTTATCAGAATTTTGAGCAGTTGAAACTTGCCAGAAAGGTTAATTATCGCACTAGTTTTCCAGCCATCTACGTAATTTCCTGCTAATTGAAGGAAGAGCCCATCATATTTATTAGGTAAGAACCTAACTGGCAGCACTTTGCCTTATCGTATGTCCCTCAAACGGCCGCAACCAATGAACCGAACTGAGCGTGGGTGCATGAGGAAACAAAGAGGAACTGGAAGAGGGAGGGTCCAAGGCGTTACGCTTTGGGACCAGAAAAGCCTCTCGAGGTCCTCGTTTGAGACCTCACGTGAGGGAGCGAAGTAAAGGAGAGAGGCAAAGAATGGGTTGGTCGAGCAAAAGACGTTAATGAGTTTGCATAGAAAAATAACCGGAAGCCCCCCTGGGTAAGGTGCGGGGCCCTGGGCGACTGCCCACCCAGCCCCTCCCTTAAGACGGGCCTGGATATACCATTAGTGATTATCGTCAATACAAAACACTTTAGATTATAACACCAGACCAGTGGTTCCCAAACTTTATGCATTTGTTACCCCCTCTTAAGGAAGCCGAATTCATCGCGACCCCTCTTAAGGCAAATGACCTTATCGGGACCTCCTTAACCCTGTCCATCAACCAATAAACTGTGGCATAAATTTTAAAATATCATCTTTTTTACTGAAGCAAAAATTAATTTCAGTCAAAATATATCCATACATAATTTTTTTAAATTAAACAAGAACACTTTCTGCTTCGTCTTCGCGAACTTCTGAAAACCTTTTGCGAACCTTAAGGGGGCAGCAGTCCCAATTTGAGAACCGCAGCGCTAGACAATTTGGACTGATAGGCTGCATGTTTTTCGGTAGTTCACCGCGTTGATCAACGCGGTGAACTACGGAAAAACATGCAGCCTACAGCCGAACGCCGCGAAAGCCTTCGCACCCAATTTGGACTGAATTCTGAAAATAATTTATATATTAAATTTTCTCAGTAAAAGTAACAATCAACCACACTCGATCATTAACACATTATGTAAAGAAAGAACTAAAGCGCAAAAATAAATTTTACCCAACCATAAACACGGGCGGACACGCTTGATGATAATATAGGTGCAGATAAATAAAGAAAGAGATCGATGATGCGCAAAACACGCAGTATAAATAAAACTAAATACCAATGCAATATGCAATGAAGGATCGTAAAAATCGAAGTAAAAATACTTGAAAATCACCCACTTCTCCACAGAAACATAGAACGGCCTCTAATATGGTATTTATTGCATCGCAGACATGCACAAAGAGGAACGTGGTGTCATCCAAGTAGGATCAGCACCCATCGCCATGTGCTTCAGACAGAAACGTCGAGTGCGGCACGACGATAATCTGACTGCACCCGATGCACCGCGTCACGAAGTGTTTTAATTATCGCCCTGCGGAACCTGAATAGACGCTGATTGCACTCCACATTCCTCTCGCGAAATCCGAGATCACGTCGAATGGTTGTTCATTTTCATTTTGCTCTCGCGACGACGGAGGCGCGAATGAGACGCGACATCTTTTTTTATCCATAAAAACTCGAGAGAGAGAGAGAGAGAGAGAGAGAGAGAGGAAAAAAGAAGAGCGATTCCCGCTATCTTTTTATTTATCATCCGCCTTTTCTCCATTCTCATCGTATCTCCATCGACCTCCTCACACCAACCCAACCCACGCCCGGCTTCCTTTCTTCTCCTACACGATGGCGATAACTCCTTTTTGAAGTGCCACTCCCCTCAAAGTCGATAGCCATCCTTTTGGCCACTTTCCTTCCTTCCCTTTTCTCATACTCGCCATGACCTCGCTTCCTCCCTCTCTCCCTCTTCGACATCGCATCTCCCTTTTTGCGGAAAACGGGCGGCGTCTGTCATCTGTTTTTCTTCCTCCTCGCTCTCGCCGGCGGCGTAAGAGGGCGACACCATAATGTGTTCCGTGATAGACTCGTCCCCTCCCCTCTCACTCCCCTCTCCCCCCTCCCTCTCGATCGCTCCACTTTTCGCTGGACTAGTTGGCCCAATTTCTTCCGTACTACACATTCATCTTTTTTTAAATACGCCATCTACATTTTAAATTGTTCTTTATTTTAATTTTGACGGTTTATTTTTCTCGCCCCATCGAAAAATATTTTCGTTCCCCCTTTGTTTACGTTACGGCGATGAATTGGAATTTAATTTTTTTCGTTCCCGCATTTCGCGTTATATTTTTTGGCACCGAGCATCTCGACGAAGAGACCAAAAAGAAAAATAAAACGACGAGAACGAACTAAACGAAAACCTACCACGACCTACTTTGAGAGGTAGAGAAAAAAATAGATTTCCAGATTGTTTAGCAAAAACGACGAAATTTTAATGAAAGCTTAGTCTCTTTTTAAAGCAGGTGCTTGCAAACGGTCTAATTTTTTTTAGCGGATTTTCCGTTGGAGAATTGTTACTTTGATTATTTGAACGCATCCTCGATAAATAAAAATCGTTCCCTCCGATTCAGGGGTTTCGGGGTTCTCGACTAGAGTCCAATTACGCAAGAACAATCAACATCCAGATTTTTTCAACACGAGACTTTTAGAAAACGGATTTAATTCCGCGAAAAATGGCCTCTGTCGCGAGGTACTTCCTTCGTTGTTAGGTAAGCGAGCGTTGATAACGACCTCTCTATTTCTCGGCGCCTTAACGTTATAAAGCTGTGGTGCCAAAACTTTTTCAATCGCAGGCCACATCAGTGGTTGCGAATCCCTTGGCAGGCCGCATTGGATGTTGCCAATTCTTCGGCGGGCCGGATTCGAGTTTAAAACGGAAGTTT
The DNA here is from genome assembly GCA_028673005.1 of Tanypteryx hageni. NCBI lineage: Eukaryota > Metazoa > Arthropoda > Insecta > Odonata > Petaluridae > Tanypteryx > Tanypteryx hageni. Next base: position 39,093,716 of record CM054118.1, read on the forward strand.
TATGCGTATTCTGAGTTGCCATATAAGTGAAAATCAAGTCTAAATAAGGTTTTCATGGCTAACATTACGATATTTAAAGTTTCATTGTAAAAATTTGCAAAAAACGTAAGAATTTGTGTGTTAAATTTTTCGAATTGCTTTTTCGCCATAACTTCGCGGGCCACACAAAAACCCTTCGCGGGCCGTAATTTGGGCACCAATGTTATAAAGCATTAAAACGCCCATCCACTTTCTCCATTCTCCGCCTTCCGGAACACTTTCCGACATCTCCGGCGCCCCCCCTCCTGTTGCAAAAAAACATACATCCGCACAAAAGAATTCAATTATTGAGTTAATTAACCCGGTCCGACTTCTGTACCAGGTTTCGTCTCCGAAATTAATTTTCTTTGAGGCGATTCCGTATCAACTCCGCCAATTATTCCGTCGCGTCTCAAAACCTCTCTGCACATCTTATTTCATTCAAAATTCTATTAGTGAAATGCCTACCGAACTCCTCCTTCCACCGCCATATTTAAACATCATCCAAATTCCCCCTCCCCCGCTCATTCCCCCGCTCGCTCCCCAGACCATCCCTCACCTCTCTCACTTGTTTCACTCGATTGTTAATTAACAGTTAGGATTTCTTGTTGCTTTGACTTTCCCAAAAGCCTAGCACGCCACCCAAAGAAACATCGGAAGAAGACGTCCAACTTGCTTCAAACGCACCGTTTGGAACACGCCTCCCGTTCCTTGCTTCCAAGAGGTGGGTGGAGGATGGAGGGGGATAGGGAAGAGGGGGTGGAGGGAGAGAGGGAAGAGATGGGGAAGAATGTGGCGGGTGGAGTAAGAACTTCAGGAAGGAACGAGAGAAAGAGGGGTTCTTCAAAAAAAGCGCACGTGGGATCTTTATATATAAAAAAAGGTATAAGGCACGAAAGAAGAAGTTGAGATTTATGCTAGTATTTTTCTCTCTGCCTTGGTGTTTTTTCCGCTAACGGGATCTTGCGTTTTATATTCCGTGGAGTTTTGAAAAAAATCCCTTTTTAATCCCCACCTGACAAAATGGATAATTGAAACGGCGCTCAAAGGAGTTATCCTCGTTACGCGATTCTTTCCGTTTTTATTCCTTTCCGACGAGGAATTGTATTCGCTTTCCGCCGCGTTTTTCCTCATTTCCTCCGAGGGTTTCCTTTTCAATTTTTGAGCGGATTTATCTTCTTCCACCTTTTCCTTTTCCCTCCAACTCCCTACTCCTTCCCTTCTTTCTCTTTCTCTGCACGGCGTTCGATGCGGACGTTTGGGTGCTCCTTAAAAGCGTGGTTGCGAGCGAGGAGGGTGCGACCGCACTGCACCACGTGTTAACACTGTTATCGATCTCGGGCGAAAATAAAAAGTTCGCCCTTCTTCCAACCCATGCATCACGGCGGCGCGGTAACAACACGTGTTCATCAGACGTCAGTTCCATAAATCTTTAGCTAGTAATTCAGCTTCGGATTACGACGATAAAAAATGTGTAACTTTTTCTAAAATAAAAAAAACGTTTCGCATACTTAATTCTGCGAAGAGCCCAATCACAGAAAAGATCCTCACAAAGCGAGACCGAACTTATGTTGATCTCTGTTTTCCACATTCATAATACTTATTCGATGGTTATATTATCGCTACATCAGCTATCCTATGCTACATACCAGCGCGCTTCAACATCAGTAGTATAAGTATATTAGATATTCGTTCGCTGAAAATTTCATCTTCGAATAGTGATGATGAAAGTGTAAATGTGTTTGATCTCGAGGGCTGCCTCATTTTGCTTAATTCCACAGTTAAGAAAAATTTAATACAAGACGGTTAAATTTCAGTCTGCCATGTTGAGAGAATATACGTATACGTTTGCATTTTCTATTTCATCGCTATTCCGATCTCTTTAGGGTAAACGCGAAACGTCTTCGGGAAGACTCCCTTTCTATTTTTTATTTATTTAATTAAAAAAGGTCCATAAACAGCCAAATTTTGGCCTTTTACAATGGGTAAAGGGTGAGTAATCGAAATGATTTCCTACAACGAGTGAAACTGCCAATGATAAGGGACAGATACTTGCGTTATCATGCACATACCACGGAAAAAAACACTCTTGGAGCGCCGCGTAAGCGATTGGTAGTTGAATTATTATCATTCTTATCGCTTTCTAAAACACGAGACGCGAAGAAATGCTGAATTGACAACACTAGTCAAGATGAGAATCAGACGCAATAAACAGGTTGGCGTCGTGCGCATATCAAAGTTATTCATCTGTCATACCCAAAGCAGCGGTAAGCATGCTAAGGCATGAAAATTGATTTACGCTATTTTTCATGATCGTTGAGTAGTAGTTCTCCTCGGAATGCAAGGATGGCTCTTCGAGATAATAAAAATACTTAATAAACTATGTATCTTCAGTAGCCATATAAAGCTTGTATCGTTGGTAGCGTTAATATAAAGCTTGAGTTGGAGCTACAAAGTTTATCATTTGGATCCGAGCCATAGGGCGAGATCGATAGTTCACTTGTGAATGAGACGCCTCAGCTGAGCTTCCATACCATAAATAATTGATAGTTATCTTACAGAACCGTGACATTAACATTAACCACGAACTCTTTTAAATCCGCTGATATTAATGATAGCGTAAGAAACCGAAAAACAAGATAGTCTCTGAAAGTTGAAAAGGGATTCAACAACAAGCTTAATATTCGAGTTAACACAGCAAAGAATGCAAAGGCAGAGATGCAGCACGTCGTAGTTGATTGCAGATGTTTCCGATAAATTTGAGAGTATGATTAGTTAGTCACCACACAAAGGTACTTTTTAGCCAATAACTTCTATTCCTAAAGAAAATACAAATAGTTCTGTCTTAACTGTTAAAACTTTTATATATTGCTAAATGGAAACGTGGTAATGGTGAAAATGAGTGGAAAACGGCATAGTAACTAGTTCTCCATTGTACAGCTGGCGAGGATCATAATAAATCAAGTTATTATTTGGTTTATATTTGAATAAAATTATTCTACCAAAACATACTTTGAATGAAGAACAACAATTTATCAAGTTTTCGATGAGCTATAGGTGTCCAATGAGCAAATTCTCCTTGCAGTCAAGTTGTAATTTCCCCTTACTACCGATCCCAATTTTATGAACGAAAAAACATTCAACGTTCGCATTTTAAAAGTTTAATGATCGACTCCTCTCCACTTGGAAACACGAATAAGTTTACACCGAAAAATTTGTCGAAAGTTAGTTAACATAAGAAGAGAATATATATGACTGGAAGAAAGAAGCTCTGCAGTAGGGCACTCAATTTACAGCAGAGCTTGAGGTGATAAAAAAGAGCCACGCCAAAAAGACAATATAGCACTTAGATAATGAACTAAATTCGCGATTATTCTCCAACCTAGATACACGACCTTTTTGAACTTCGCGAATAACTGGTTCCGGAAAACTGAAGCAAAATACAAATTCGCGAAGTGCAAATCCTATTTTCCCATAGACGACATATTATTATGAGAGAGCGGTCCCCAGCCAACATAAAAAAATCAATTTTTTATTTTAATGTGGTTTAACAGAAAATAAAATAAAACGTGACCGCAAATGAAAACCTAGAGTTATAAAGTGAAAAAATACTTTTAATTACCTTCAAAATACGTAATAGTAAATAAAAACCCAGCATAACAAAGCGATTACACTTTTCCGCACTCATACAGTTTACCTCCACACAATTTCGCATTCAATTTTCGGTGTTATTTTATTCATTATAAGGAAATGGTTTAATTTAAATTGAACTACTGAAATGGAATGATGAATACGACATGCACGAATGTTTTCCTGGATTCTACAAGAAACATTTCTAACCCCCAAAAACAACACTACCATTAAAAAGTGATTACATATCTTTTACTAATTACTTTAGAAATGCATAACAAAAAATCAAAACCTAGCGTAATAAAGTTATAACATTTCTTTTAGTAATCGCGTTCAAAATACGCGGCAGAAAATCTTACGTTACAAGAAGATAGCAATTCTTGTACTTACATTAAAAATTCGTAATAAACAATGAAAACCTAAGAAAACAACAGTTCCTTAAATTACATTTAAAATAAAAAGGTAATAGCATTAAATCATTAAATATTTCGGTCAAAAACCAGCAACCTCATACGCGAAAAAGGAATACTTTCAAATGTCATACTCGTAAAAGTTGTGAAAAACTAAAAGCGCAAGACGCTTTTCCATTAGTCAATAATATCTAATTTGGCCGCTAGATGCCAGCAACTTCGACTGTTATCGAAAATAGCGCCGTTGGCAGTGAAGTTTAAATCGAGCTACAAACTTACAAAAAAATGAAGTCGATGGTTATCGCGTTTGTTTACTTTGAAAACTGCCAATAACGAGCATTATAAATATAATATAACATAACATAATATAATGTAATGTAGTATAATAATATAATATAATATAATATAATATAATATAATATAATATAATATAATATAATATAATATAATATAATATAATATAATGTAATGTAATATAATATAATATAATATAATATAATATAATATAATATAATATAATATAATATAATATAATATAATATAATATAATGTAATGTAATGTAATGTAATATAATATAATGACTTGTAATGCAATGTAATGTAATATAATAATAATGTCCTTTTTTAGGGTGTTAAAATTTAAAATGAACTTAGAAACATAAACTGATGTGGGCAACACATGACTTTCTCCATATTTATAAGGCAAATTACATGTTGTTAGCTCTGGGATCGTTGTCAATATTTACTTCCGGTTGACAATTAAGAAAAGAAAAAGGAGCGTTACTAAGACGTAACTAAACGCCAATTGTTAACAATAGTCTTCGGTAGGAGGCGTGGTGGTGGCAGCTAAAAATATAAGATATCTCTTAAACAATACATTATATGAAAAAATGTACCAAACAAAGGTTGTAGAAAATGAAATTTCCTACAACTTTTATTCCGATACATTTTTACATTTATCAAATATTAAAACAAATATTTCAAAATAACGGATAAGTGACAAGAGTAAACACCCACTTCCGGTCGACCTATTTTTACCAAAAACTAATCAGATCTTCTAACTTTTATAAAAATGTTAAATATAAAATGTTGCGTTGACCTGATTAACAGTTTGTGAGTTAGAGCGCCCACAAAAATCTATCACAGACAGACACACTCTCGAATTCGATTTTTTTCATGAAAACAATAATTTCTCTATACTTCTTGCATGGAGAAAGTAAAAAAGTAGAGGGATTTCACGCTTGTTGGCATCGTAAACGCATGACACGAAATCCAAGTAATATATGTTTCACACGAACGACATAATCGCATTTCGATATATCGATCATTACAGGCAGGACGACAAACCATAAGACACGTTGCCTTGCATTCCCCGTCACCTACAAAGATTAATTGCGGCGGGCGAAATAGGTCCCAATTGCTCCGTATCAAACATGCAAGGAAGGATAGGACTTCCACCAAACAGCGTAATGATACGAAAAATTGGGAAACTCTTGTTAGGTCAATGAGAACGTTTCCTTTGGTACACGTCACGCATCTAGTGTTTTTTAATCGCTTTAAGACTGCAAGATACAATAAAGATGACAACATTTCTTCGAATTCTCTTGCGGTTAATTTAAGTCGTGCGATGAATTTGGTTGATTGATACAAGACAAATATTTCTACTTGAATAGATTAAATTCCACAAATAGATTTAGCAAGATGCGATCTGGATTCAGATACCTCGAACCGCCATCATTCAATCGTTCTCCTGATGTTCTTATCTAGATTATTCGCTCGATGAATTGCCACCAAGGGCGGTGCCTTTGTAGCAGAAATCTGGTTTTCTCGATCGCTTTATAATCAAGGGAGATTCTTGACAGTCAAATTCTAGAAAAAAGGTTCTCGATATTAAGTTTCATTTTTGCTCTTGGTCAACAAATCGCCCTTATAAATATGTCTTTGTACGAAGAGGCTATTTAGCAAATTTCTACCTGGACAATTCAATATTTTTTCTACAGGTCTTTTACTTTTTCAGAACCTCGTGAATGTTTGCTCTTTTTAATGACGTCGCTGTCGCCTCTCTGTCGCGTCACCTCTCGCCAATCACTCGATTCAACACACAAATTCCAGATAAGACGTCATGGAAAAAGACGACGGAGCCTCGCGTCGACGTTTCAGTAGCCACTATTCACGTTCACTGTCTTTTCGGCGGTTTGACGAGATTACTTAAGTGCTATAATAAGTAAGATAAGACGGGTACACTCGCGATTCGAGAAGCTGTATTTTTTATTAAGAAAAAAATCGAGTCAATTTTAACCAAAAAAATAAGACGCAAACCAAGATAAGACTACAACCAACCAAAAGTGGTCCTCGAGTGGTTTATAAATGTTAAGGAGGAAACAACGAGTCAATGAGAGAACCTGGATTGAGATCCGTTAATATGAAAACTTCCCCGAGTTGCCATGTTTCGAGCCTTTTCTTTCTCTTTTGGGCTGTTTATGGCAACCGTCTGATCTCCAAGCTTATAAAAAGTGGAAACAGGCACCAGTGATGATGGAACTTGGCAACACGGCACTCAAAACCATCAAACCTCTTTCAGATATTTTTTGAGGACTTTTCGGTATAAAAACCGGTGTAGGGAGGACGCCAACTAAAGGATTTAATTATGCCATAGTAAATTTGTTTATTAAGGTGTAACAACGACGTCATTATGCAATAAAAAGAATTTATTTCGATACGGTAAGCAATTGGAGAGACAAGGCAGACAATGAATAAGATGTTTACTCAATATAACGCAGAATATATCCCATTAAAAGTGATGTGAGGGACAAAATAGATTTATTTAAAAGAAATGTCAGAAAAAAAGTTGGAATATAAATTCGCCTTGGTTTATCGCTCCCGCTAGTATATTCCAACGCGAGTATATTTTACACTCTAACATCATTAAAGTCTAATTCAGGGATGTTAATTGCCCCGTAACAAAAATAAACATCAAAGAAGCATCACGCAATACGCAACGTTTTTTATTTTTATTAATTTAATTAGCTAGACTTTTCTGAAAAAACGCCATTTATTAGCGAGAGAAAAGCTCTCGGGTAAATGGAAACCAGTAAAAATGAAATACGTTATAACCAAGGATTAGTTATTATATGAACGGAAGAACTTCACAAAGCAACTGGCGAATTCTATGGTGATTTTACAGCAATATTACATATTTTCATCTGACTGAATACGTCCGTTTTACAATCTCAAAATAACAGAAAAAAGAGATTTTAGATATTTTTATCACAACTTATAAATCATATTAGAACTGCATACATATTTCAAAGATATCTACTAAATTTGCCTATTACGACTTTTAGAAACGTTCACGGGTGTAGGTTTCCACCAAAAGAATACACCTACGCATTTACATTCTACCTAAATAGTTATCGCACACAAATACCGCGCGAAAAACTTCGGATGGAGGAATGATTAAAAAACCAAAATATTCTTATTCCTAACTTCAGATAAGATCGGCGGTAATATTAAGCTAAAATAACTACTGTTAACGTAGCGAAAATGTTGCAGACGGTCCAAGCAGGCCCAAAAAATGCGGGTTTAACCTTTAAAATAAACGTAAAAATACACGTTCCCTTTTACCCGAAAGTCTTGCGAAATACTCACGTCTCTGATATACCTACCTATGGCGCGAATGAAATTCGCGATCGGGCACATGACGTTTCCAAGAACTCCGGCGAGAAAAAGAGTGTGAAAGACAGCGCTAAATGGCTCCACCGAATGCACCCGAAACCTTTTTGTTATTGTTTGTTTGTAGAGTGTAACGTAACGACTGAGGCGAATGAATCAACCAAAGTTTCGCGAATCCGCATGAACACATAGTGAAGAAGGCAAGTAAAACTTTCAAGTGAACATTACGCATCATTTTCAATTCTTGTAACTTAAAAAAAACATAATTAGGGTAAAAACAGAAATGCCCACGTTGCCATAACATAACGCGTAAATAAAGCCTAGGCAACTGGAAACGATATTCAACATAGGTTCATCGCCGTAGGAATATTGCCCAAGGCTTCCGAAGCACCTTGAAATGGTTCTTGAACCGCAGGTATCTCAACGCCGCCAGCGCACGCCGTCACGAACGTGGGAAAAAAGAACAAATCCCACGGGTATAGACAGGTAAAGAAAAACGCCGTACGAAGAATATTTAGTGGGCCGGATGCTGCAATTATGACGACTCTTTTTTTTGGGCCCCGAAAATTTTGGCCGACTGCCCTACGAAGACGGTGCTACTGGAGGAATAAGATAAGCGCAGCGAACGATCGGGAATAAGTCCGCAAAAACCGTTTACATTTCCCCGTTATCAAAAATCTTCGATTCCGATTAGGAAGTTATGGTGCGGAGCTTAAATAAAAGACGCAGCGCGCGCGAAAAAGAAACGGTCGTTAAAAAAAGCGATATTTTGCGCCACCGGGGAGAACGGCGAACTCGAAAAAAAAGCAAATTTCGCCGCAGGATCCGAGTCAGCTATGACCTCAGTCAACGTGACTTATCGAATTGAGAGGTCAGTTTCCAGTTTTGTAAAAATGGTTTCACAAAAGCTCCATTTCCAAGAATCACGCGGTCGGTATTTTGAAATCCCTTTATGCGAGGAAGTTGGCAAAAAAAACAACGGGAAACGTATAGACGGCTCCACAAGGAACGAGCGAATTTTTCGAATTTACATTAACGTCAGATAAAAATATGCGGTGCCGTTAAAAAAATTTTCACTGTTAAATGCGTGGCTGACAGTCAATATAAACAAAAGAAAACGCTCGATGGGCCATCATCACCTTTCAAAGTAATTTCTTTATGCGTAAAGGACACACCTAACATGAAGATAAAAATAAACTGATGTGGGCAACACATAACTTTCTCCATATTTATATGGTAAATTACATGATGTTAGCTCTGGAATCGTTGTCAATATTTACTTCCGGTTGACAATTAAGAAAAGAAAAAGGAGCGTTACTAAGACGTAACTAAACGCCAATTGTTAACAATAGTCTTCGGTAGGAGGCGTGGTAGTGGCAGCTAAAAATATAAGCTATCTCTTAAACAATACATAATATGAAAATATGTACCAAACAAAGGTTGTAGAAAATGAAATTTCCCACAACTTTTATTCCAATACATTTTTACATTTATCAAATATTAAAGAAAGTATTTCAAAATTACGGATAAGTGACAAGAGTAAACACCCACTTCCGGTCGATCGCTGTTTACCCCAAACTAATCAGATCTTCTTACTTTTATAAAAATCTTAAATATAAAATTTTGCGTTGACCTGATTAATAGTTTTTGAGTTATAGCGCGCACAAAAATCTATCACATACAGACAGACAGACACACAGACATCACCGAGAAAATAGTCAAAACGTGTTCAGGGGACCTTAAAACACGTATTTCCGTTGAAATCTCGAATTCAATTTTTTTCATGAAAACAATACTTTCTTTATATTTCGTATATGGAGAAAGTAAAAATAAGAGCGGAGTTAAAAATCAATCCATTCCACATTACCTGTTAAGAATGCACTCTTCCGCAAATTTATCCGTTATTTTCTTATCCAAAATATAGTTTCCCACAGGCGTTATCTGAAAGAGAAAAAAAAACGCCGTCAAAAATCACAAAAATATTGAGATTATGAAAGTTACAGGAATAATTGTAATGATTCATACCAGGGATGACGAACCCTTTCTAGGAAATGTTCAACGATTTTGAGTCATAGATCGCTTCAATTACAATAACACGGGAGCATGAAAAATTTCAATCCATTCCAGCACCATATGTGTGCTTTCGAACATATACGTAAGAGTTTACATACACATGACATGAACCGAAATAAATGTGATATAAGATTTTAATGAAGAATTTTTTTATAATGTGCAATAATAATCACAGCACCAGACATAAATCGGTTTAAAGCGAACGTGTAAAAACATAATGATTTAGCATACGAGTTTTTAAACAAAATGTCTTAGCTCTAAAATACGAAAAAGATTCTTGTAGTTCATGCCAAAAAACCCAAAACTAAGGGTATTTTTTATAGAGAAAGATATCTTTGAGGAAAAAATTAAAAAATCTATGGACAACTTCTTACAAAATAATTTACTTGGAAAATTTTACAAATGCTGCGTTTTAGGTCTAAATAATGAGCACCAGTCTGCACGTTGCAGCGTTGACTGCAATTAGGATGTAACGATGGATGGAGATAGGAAAAAGAGCTATGACACGTACATTTTTAGAGGAAATATTCATTATTTAAGAAATAACAGTTAAAAAAACCTTATTGTATTTTATACTAATAATCGAATCGTGTTATAAAATCGCAATAATAATCGTTTTCCATCTTTCTCCTAGTTTCTTCATTTCACGGTATAAAATGCGATTTTTTTATTCCCTCTCTCCCTCCCCATGTCCTAATTTAAAAGCATTATAACAATTAAAAGCATTGGGCTCATTTCAACGGAATCAGAATTTCTCATAGTTAAAATCTCGTAAGGTTAGTTTCTTTTTACCGATAAACGATTTTTTAAGTCAAATTGTCACGGATGTAGTCTCTCTTCGAGAAAAACACATTTTGTTCTTTTGTCCGTTAAAATGTCCAAGTCTCAAGTTGGTATCTGCATTCTAACGAATTGTACACGGGTTTCCCTTGGTACAGAAGTGCTTTTCTTCAAATTCGCTGTAGTGTAATCTTATACTAACGTATTTGCTTTGAAGTCAGAAAAAAATATTTTTCCTTGTATTGTGGTAGCCCTGTTTAATATAACCGGTTGGTATATGCTATTTTGGTTATTTATTTATATGAAGATCATATAGGTATACCATACTGGATTAAAATACATGCGGTCAGTTCTATAAAAATACGTGTAAAAGAAATATTATTTTACCTTTTATATTGATGGTCCTGCTCTTCAGCTCCCGTTTAAACATTTTGATTTCATTATGGTATGTTTTACAAATCTTATATACAAAATTTAGCTGAAATCCCTTCAGCCAATTCCTTTCAACTCCATAATACTGAGAGAGTTTAATTTGTAATTGTGGGAGCCATGTTCAGCTGATCCGGTCCAAATATAATATTATGGTTCAGTATGTATGTGTACGTTATAAATATTAAATTTGGTAAAATTGATGTGGACAGTTCAACACAAATACGTGTAAAAAGAAAATTTATTATTTCTTGCAATGTGGCATCCCTGCTTAATATACTTATATTAAACATCTAGATTTTATTTTTTGTATGTTGCACATCTTCATACAAAATTTCGTTGAAATCGGTCGGGCAATTCCTTCAAAATTCATATTTACCGATAGGTTATATTTTGCAATTGTGGAACAGCTGCTGAGTCGTTCCGATCCAAATATGTCATTTATTTATGTGAAGATTCTATGTACCAAATTTGGTTGAAATCGGTTCTGCCAATTCTTCCCAGATATACTATGCGTACGGACGGACGGACATCACGAAGATAATAGTGCTTTTCAGCAACGACGAAATGCACTAAAAAGCTATTATATAAATAGAAACGGCGACGCGATGTATTTCTCATGGGAAAATTATTATTTGAAAAAATGAACTAATTTATAAGTACTCCAAATACAAAGGTTTTCAGATTCTCACCCAATACAAATCTACCACTTCCACATCGATGCGACGCACGCAGCTAGTCAACAAAATTAATACGTAAGATAACTGGCTCGGCGGTTGGCAACAATAGGACTTACGGTACGTTAGTACTGGACATACTTCGCAAGTGGTTAATTCAAACCGTATTTTTAAGTTTAGTTTTCAACGAAAACGGCACCGACACTCGCCTATAGACACAAAAAACAGAAGGAGCTGTACGACACAAGGACCAAAGTCGACTTCCAGGTCCGGTTGCCCATATATTTTTCGGCCAGAAATAAACCGATTGATACAGAGTAAATAAAGTTTGATTACAGAGAATGTGGGGAATGGAAGACGCAGAATTCTCAGAATACTATCTCGATCTAAAAAAAAAGACGCTTAGCGTTAGAAAAAAAACAGATGGGATTGAATGAACAGAAAGAGACGGGGATAGTGGGGCAAATGCGGCGGCTTCAATACGTTTTCTATTCAAGATCCATTTCGTACACGCGCGCGCTGCGTCGTGACCAAGTCCCACGCCCGAAAAAAGAATCACGCGCTACTCCTTTGTCCGAATCTTTCTTGATATCCCTCGCTCCTATTCTAGCCATTTCTCTCTCTCTCTCTCTTCTCTCTCTCTCTTCTCTCCCTCTCTCCTCTCTCTCTCTTCTCTCTCTCTCTTAAATTCCGTCCCTTTTCCCGCTTCTAATCTTGTACAACCATTTCTCTATTTTCTTTCCATCTTTAAGTATTCTTTCCTTCTCTTTTTAAGCGCGGTGATTATTTTTTTTTGAGGCAGATAAAATTTCATCTTCCACGACGAGACGCATGCAAACGAATAAAAAATACAATCATAATCATATTTTTTTAAGGCAATATTCCACCTTGTTTGTTCAAAACGTATTTTACTGAATCATTTTATAATTTAACGTAGCAAACAAAATTATATGAAGTCTACTAAAGATATTAAGGCCGTGAACACGAAATTGAATAAGGTTACTCTGCGCCGAATAGCGATTTTTAGAAAACACGCAAATGTCCTATTCCGTCTATGAAGCAATAATATGTAGCAATTTTATAATTACATTAATTACAGTCAGCTGTTTGACAAAAATTAACTATTTAGTTCGAAAAATCTCCTTGGATCGGCCTTGTACCGAGGCCTTTCTCGCATTGTCGTAGCTAAGCCTACGCGGTCCCTTCGAGCCCACCGCTGGAGGCTCTCTAACGAACGGAAAAATCATTCATTTTTATCCATGTTCATATATTAATGTCCGGGATATTATTTTTAATTTAATTATGATAGATAAGTAATGATTAATAAAACTACGTGTTTTATTATGACGATGAAATGCCTCGTAGAACATAAATATTTAATTTATTGTTCAAGAAGGGAGTCAGTCCCCTTCATGAAGAATTGCGCCGGCGCCCACTCAGCCTTAGCTACGCCACTGCTCTCTCGGAATTTTTCGCGAACGAACGATGGCCCGCGGCCGTTACAATAAAAAACCTTGCTCTGTATCACCTTACCTCACCTGCCTTACCACCATCGCATTTCTCTCAAATTCTTTTCTCTCCCAGTCTCATTTTTCTCCAGATCTTCTGCCTCCTACATTCGCCCCATTCTCACCTGTTCCCCTCTCTTTACCCCATCCTCCCCCTCATCTCCATAACTACTCCCTCACCTACCTCCACTTCTCACCTCCTTCACTCTCTCCAAACCCTTCCACATCCTTCCTTGCATTCTCACCGCATATCTTTTCCTCCTCATCCAACGCACGCCGTCTCTCCCTATTTTTTTCCCATCTCGTTCCTCCAAGCTGCGAGAGAAAAAAATACGCGAGGAAGGAGAGAAAAGAGGGAAAAAGCGGCGAAACCTCGCTTTTGTATGTGCGACACGCTCGCGCGGAACCAGTCAACCCGATAGGAGAAGGATGCCGAGCCCGCTGCGCGTCCCGCAAGGCACCGCACCTCCTCCCGAACATTTTAAATCTCGCTGCCACCTACTTCCTCTTTCCCCCCCCCCCCCCCTACCTCTTCCCATTTCCATCTCCACTTCCCCTCCACTTCTCTCTTTCCCTTCCTTTAAGCCCGCTCACTCCCAAAGAGCGGGAGGAGAGAGCGTGAGGAGGAGAGATTACGGAATGAAACGCATTTTAAAAAATTCGGAAGCTGGATAAAGGCTTCCTTTTTTTAAATGTAGGGAAATAGGATGAGACAGAATCCGCCCACGCACTAGGAATGGGGGTAAAGGAAGAGATTTACGCAAAAATTTCGTGGATCCTGCCAGTTTTCGGAGAATAGAGGGTTATTTCCGATAGTTTCCTCTGTGAGAAAGCAGAGAGAGAAGCTCAGAGGAATACTAGCTGTAACAAAGGAGGATAAGTGATGACTATTTCCAACCTAGTACAAATTGGCGGAGTAATACTCCAAAACTGATGGAGAGATGCATTCAAGGCATCAATCGACGGACCGCCTGCATTTCAGCAAACCTGAAGTTCCCAGAAAAAGATAACCATTTCGTTCTTTGGGGGAAACAATACGTCTCGACAAATGTCGCAAAATTTGGATGGGCGTTTCGGCGACAAAGTACGCACGGATGTACTGCGCGCATTAAATGCAATACAGATCCATTCCCTTGCGTATCTCCCTCTTACGCGCAAATAATTTTAAGTAAATTTTCGGAAAAACGCTATTTCACTCTGGAACGTTTTGGGACCAGAATCTACAAGATTTAACCTTTGAGATATATTTCATCCAAAACTGGAGACAAAATCTGACGAAAAAACATTCAGCGAAAACACACAAAACGCAAGCAAAACGTTCCATGCAAAAAACATATGAATCCAAATTATAAAAGCTTCGTTTTTAATCATTTTATGGAGTAAAAAAAGAAAAACGAAACAAAATATAACCATAAATAAGTAAAGGTGGAGACTACGGCGAAATTGATGTTCTTTTTAACAAAAATATAACCACATCGACTCGTGAAGCGTAACCCAATCTCGACAAACGGAATAACTGCTAACGTGAGCGGCGCATCTCGACCGAACGCGGCATATTCCGATCAAGGTTGATCGTAGATTGCTTCATCGAAATGTCTTCCTGCCGCATCGGCACCGTGGGCAAGCGAACGCGAGCGTCAAACGTCAACCTGCTCGCTTCGCAGCTCCGACCTAATTTGCCGCCGCCCCCGATCGGCTTAAGCTTGGAGTCGAGCCAAAAGAACTGGGCAGCGTCCAAGAAACCGCCCACAACAATAGCCACCAGGAGAGTGCATCGCCCTGCACTACTCCGTACCTATCGATGATTTCGAGTCTCGAAAAAAAGGCAAAAAAACGCGCGTATTTCAAGGTTTTCTCCGCCGAAAATAAAACGGAAAAAAGCTCCTCTTCGTGGAAAACCGAAAGAATCGAACGTGATTTCTCCCAGAGAATTCGGAAAGCGATAAGTCGGGTCGTGCGATGGAAACTCGATCTATCAAAGAAAGACATCACCGAAGGGTAGGACCGTTTCAACTTGGATGGCGATATCAATGCCCAAGTAATCGACCATTATTTTCACGAAGGACACTTTATAGATTTGGAATGACAGACGGTAGGAAAAGGAAAGTCCCCGTAAGAAAAGCAATAAGGCAAAAAAATGTCCGAATTTAAGAGATACGTAACGTTATTATCCGATCCAGTGCGAATGTCAGCTGTGTGTATTGAAACAGTTATAGACCCATTTTCCCGTAAAACGACTATAAATTGACTTGGTACGTGTCTGCATTCAAAAGCTCTGCATTTTCGAAGAGTAGAATGCCTGGGGAGGCAATGCGGAAGCCCTTGGCGTTGCTAATTTGCAAGTAGAGTCGTGAGCCCGGAATTCCGGAAACTTTCGAAATCCGTAGGTCTACTCGTTTCACTAAGTCCCCGTTCAATTTTTATTCTCATTTTATTTACCACACTTCTCCAGTGATAATTTTGATAAAATGACATGATTATGGATCCTGCCATTTTTACTTCCCTCAGGACTTCAGTTCCTCAATATATAAACTTTTGGTCTCACCTCCTTTGTTTGCCATAAAATGTTTATGACGACATACAAATTGGACTATTTGCACAGTTTTGTATTTTTATTAAGGCTAAGGAACTAAAATGGAGTATACGACATGCGCGTGGTATAAATGTTGAATCAAACTGTTCGTCTTGAATATGAGGAAAAAAACGTATGAAATCCTAATAGTCACGATGTTTCAGGATTTCCGATTCTGGACCGTATTCCTGCGTAATGTTCCTTCCGTTATGCCATATTTGATACGATCTTCCCGGTTTAACACCCTTTCGTAGGGTAAGACAATTCGTTATAATTATAAATAAAAATAGTTCAAGTTTAAGAATTAAAATATTTTTTATTTTGGGGAAAACAACTATGTAATAAAACTAAAATATGGAATTAGGTCTCAAAATTTAATCAATTACTATCTGAAATGCTTAAAATCAAATTTGAAACTTATTTCGATTCAATTGCGATTAAAAGCGATTCGACTTTGTAGGTTCTCATTAAAATTTAAAATATGTCAAAAGTAAAAGACGGAAAGTTGAGGAAGTGATTATTATTTTATGTATGTGCGCAAGTCAAATTTCAGTAAAAAGTAAAAGTTGTTTTCGCTAAAAACTTTTCAACAAATCCATTACAACGTCAATTTGGAACTAAACATGTACTTATAAAAAGCAAACAAATGGAGTGCGACTTGTAAAGAAACGCTCCAATATACGTGGAATGTGAAGGCAAAAATGCATAAATCATAATGCATAATTCATTATAATCACAAAGTAGAAAGAAGAATCGTGTCTTTAAGAAGTATTCCAATGACTTGAACTTGGCTAAATTGGAGAAATGCGGAGACAAGAAGGAATGGAATCGATGACCTCAATGCTAATATCACATTAGCACTATCCAGATGCACAACCAAGAACCAAATAACAATAAAAAGAGACAAACTCGAAATGTCACGCGCATCGTTGATTAATGACTCCTGACCGGAGAGCAGACGGGTAAGATGCCTTCAGCAAGGCCGACAACACGCACTGAAATATTCACGATGACACGCTGTTATTTTTTAAGCATTGACAATTAACCGAGTGACACAACAGCAAGCATCCTAGACGTGATATGATTACCTGCGAGTTAAAATTCTGATTACTCGGCAAACAACCGAGCAACTTCTAAAAACCTCTCTCAGAAAAAAAGTCACGCATCGCCAGCCATTTAAGAATCCTTCTTTGCATGCGCATTTAAAAAAAAAAAACCAGATACCCAATTGGTAGCATCGCTAAAAATAAACGGCGGAGTGAAACCTCCGATCGTATACGGCATTGGCTGCGTGTCGAAGAATGGTACATTAAGCCGGACGCCAAAAAGGCGCGTCCAACCGCGCAACATTCTCGCACGCATGCGCGGGCAGACAAGCCATCGGAAAAGAAATCGCCGCGCCGTTAAAATCGATCGCGCGAAGGATTTAAAAATTTCCTCCCGCGCCGAGAATTAAGCCTCGATTTCGAATGCGGAGCCATGGGCGGAGGGAGGATGTTTACGCGATCGTATTATGCGGGACATTACGTCGAAGAGCAAACCGAGATGCGAGGTCCCCACGTTCAGTTCAAAGAGACGCACACGCAAAGGATACAAAGTGATAGAGGCAAAGTGAGAGAGAGAGGGAGAGAGCAGGAGGACGGGGGAGAGAGAAAGCGAACGAGAAAGAGAGCTAGCGAGAGAGAGAGGGAACGAGACAGAGATAAGCCGAGAGAACGAGAGAATTGTAGAGGTCGCTAAGCCGGCTTCATATACGGGTTCGTCTCTCTCAAACGCTCGTGATGAAAAATAAACGAAAAAAGCCTCAAACCAATTGGATTGGAATCGATGGGATCAAAGCGCCCCATCCGATTGATATCCGACGCTCGCGCAATGCACAGGAAAATTTAAATTACTATGGCAACGGATGAAGGTGGACGAACGGACGACTCATCTCAGCCTCCCAGCCAGCCCAACGGTGTACAAGCAAACATTTCATTAACTATGGGCTCAAATAAAGATCGTATTCCGTTTAAAAATTCAAATTATTACAATCCGAGCCGACAGAAGCATATGGAATCGAACGATCAGGGGAGGCCCGTGGAATTTCGGCGCCCCGGGCGAGATAGCACTCCAACGCCCCCCTCCGTTAATGTGTGTTGAGATATTTATAAAACATATGTTAATTTATTCATCGCTCCGTAAAAATTATTATTATGAAAAATTAAAAGGAATGCCATGAAGATCCCAGCCTGTTCCTCGATAAAAATTGGTATCCATTATTTATTCACTTGCAAGTAATGCATAGATAAATGCTCGGGATCGCGCCTCCAAAACTTTGGCACCCCGGGCAGTCGCCCGGGGCGCCCGTAGCTCGGACCGGTTCTGCGCATGACATCTATGTACACTAACTAAAATCTCAGCTATCTTGTCGCATCTGGTAAAAAGGATCAGAAGCATCTATACGATCCTGCGATTTCTTCAACATATTTTCTCAGCATGTTAACAGCAAAAAGGCGATGAATATAAGCGGCCATGCCAAAGGGTACGTTCGAAACCGCGATCTCTTTGTTGAAAGAGGTATATTCCTCCAGACCACCCACCGAGTGCGGCCGGTGGTTGCAGCGATCACTAAATCCTCTTTATTCCTGTCGACTTCTTGCTTTTTTATTTCTCCATCAAGTCTGCAGTGATATATACCTCCATTCCTGAGAAAGAGAGGCTGCCCCCCCCCCCCCAACCCTCTTCTGATCCCGTATTCATACGTCTTTGTTGACATCCAGGGCATTGAGAAGTCATCCACCGGATTCGATTAATCCTTTTCAACTTGTACTGGCTCTATGACTATAATTCAGCCTTCTCCTTACTTTATCATGTAACTATATTCAGCTAGAAGTAGAAATAAAGAGGGTGAGAAGACACACCCCAGTGACTGGTACACGAATCACTCGAACGAAGAAACGTCTTAGAATTGCGTTTCTCAACAAGTCGGACGCGTTCCACCGGCGGGAAACGAAACTATCCCAGGTGGGACGAGATTTTGAAAAATATAAAATAAAAATTCGAAAAAAGAGCATTAGCAGCTATAGTTGTAGTATTAATTATTAATCAACTAAAAAGTGCACGAGATTACCAGTTAAATATGGAACAATCGTTTGAAAAATACTAGTTTTATAAATGTAAAAGTCGGAAGAAATCACAACTAATAAGGTTGACGAGCTTTTAGATATAAAGAAATTTTAGAATCTATTTTCGGTGAAATACCACTGAAGACGGCAGCTTTGTAACCAAAATGCGCATGTTGTTTTTTTAACCTTTTTGCGGCTATTGGAGATAACTGAGGCAAGTATTTTATAAATTGCTCGTTCTTGGAAATTTTCAGCCATAAGGCTAGCTCGATCGTTCTATGTTCATGAAGGTATAAGAAAGACGCAAAGTTGCATCCACCTCTTGCTGCTACGTGAAATACCTTCAGTTACCCTTACGGGTTTGGGGTTTGGCGACTAAATTTTCGGCGGAACGTAGGATGCAAAAAAGTGAAGAACCAACGCCTTAGAAGAAAGAAAAAAACAGGGACGCGACAACAAAACTTTGAATAGAATTTCCCGAACTAAATAATAACCACTCCCCTTCGCGAAACCCAAATATTTGTATACCAACTTTAACACACTACCGCAGTTAATCAAAATCACAGAACCCATCCCGAGCGAGACACGATTCGCGCGAACTCGGGAGAAATCACGGCAGAATAACTAAAGCTCTTGTTTTTCCCCGATAGGATTTGAGAGGTAGAAAACAGAGAGGGGAATAGATAAATAAAGGGGGACACAAAAGGAGAGAGAGAGGGAGGGAGGGGGAGGGAGCGATGCGCTGCTCCATACACGTGATCGAGAGGGAGGTAGAGAGAGGGAGATAGAAATGCGGCACATACTGATGATGGACGCCAAAAAGAGATCTCTACTCTCCATCTTGCTCTCTCTCTCTCTCGCGATCCTTCATTTGTTTTCTTTCGCTACAGTCTCCCCTTCCTTTTCCTCGAAAGCGCCGCCGTCTGCAACATTCCCATGCATGGGACAGAGGGGGGACGGGAAACGAGAAATAGAGTGTGTGGGAAGCAGCGCCGTAACTAGCTATTTTAGCACCCGGAACAAACCACCAAATATGCGCCCCCTCCATAAGAAATTCTCTAATACTTATATTTTTTCTATATGGATTTTGGGTGAACAATTAATAAATAAAAATAAACTATAAATGATGTAATTTCTGACAATAAATGTACACAATTTAAATACATAATTATAAATATAATTACGTGCATACATAATTAAATGCAGTAAGTATAACTATTTTAATATTAAAGAGCTATTCTACGTGATTTTAATGTAAGAAACTCGTCAATAACATCATCGAAATTTAAGGTTTCTGCTATGCGTATGTCTGGAACAAGTATAATAGTGAAATCACACCTGCCCTTGTGCCATGCAACCTCACACAATTTACCATTAACAATTAGTGCGTCCCTTCTTTAGTTGCGCCCGGGGCAGATGCCCCGCCCTAGTTACGGCACTGGTGGGAATTATAGTGAAAGGGGAAGGATATTTAAAGGGAGGAAGTTACATGGAGTAAGTATTCTATATGAAAGGACGGAAGAGGTTTGAATAGGATGCGTGGTCGTTTCCATCCATCCATTTATGTCTCCCTTTCCTCTTCCCCGCTCGAATAGCATCGATCTGCAGCAGCCTGGTAGATGCACCAGAAGAGGAGGGAGGGAGCGACGAGGGGGGAGGGGATATCGCACCAGACGACTACTACACCGAGTAAAACCGCTGAAATTGAAGAAATGGAGGCGAGCGGCGATTTCAAATACATAGTAGGAGCAGGGGGGGAGAGATCCAAATGGAAAAGGGTTGGTCGTTGCGAGGAGCGGAGAAAGTTGCATAAGATCCAGGGATAATTTCTGGATCTGAGAAGATGCTAAACCAGATTCCGTTTAAATAAATAAAAAAACAGACGATCGACTAAACGATCAGTCTGAAGGCGAAGTACGCCTACTTACAGCACGTGTATGGAAGAATTTCGCTCTCTTAAATTTTTTTAATTCGATTTTTTTAAGCGGTCCTTGAAGTTTGACTAATGTGGAAATTAAAAAAAAAAAAAATTTCCTTTCTCCGGGAGGAAATCGAAGGAAGTTTTGTTCGAGATCGGATTTAACCCGACTCAGCAATCGCTGGTGGGTCAGACTGGCGAAGAGAGATTAAATATCGCACGGTTATTTCGGCAAATGTTCGCTGCAATGTTGGAAGAAACCTACCGCTGTCAACTTATACGCCACGGTGAGAAAATCCCAAAATTTTCACATCTGAAAATGGACACTAAGATTTAAATTGTTCGTCGATGTGTTACTGATTATGTCGTGCGCGTTCGAGCGACTGGTTTATTGAAAAGCCAAAACTTCAACCATTTTGATCAGGAGACAGAATTTCTCTAAATAAATAAAAAAAATTCACATATACTAATCAAATTGATTACCTACAATGATGGATTTATATAAAAAAGGAAAGTTTTCGCCTGAACCTGCTGTACTCTAAAATGGCTGCCTAAGAAGGCATGTTGCTATATACCTATGTATGCAGAAACGTTTTAAAATCCTTGGAAAGCTTGATTATAAAAACAAAAAAATAAAATGACACGTACAAAATTCATAACGAACGCATCGATGATACTCTACGATAAGCACACGTTCCGTGTCAAAAACAGAGTTACGAACACGCTTTGAAACACCAAAGATTAATATCATTAAGTTGACTTTCATTTTCTCTGTACGTACGACAACGTATTCGGTTTAATGCTAATAACCTTATTTTGGATCGCAAAATGATTCCGTTTGAATAAGCACAATGCATAAAACACGATGTTCGAGATTGCGTTGGGTGATATTTTCGTTAAATACTAAATGTCGTTTTCACATAAATGCATTGAAAGCAAAAATTAAAACCTTTCCGATGGCATTTTGCATATTTTGCGTTGGAAAAGGAGATTAAAAGAGGATTCCTGTGTAAGACAAACGTTAAAGAGGAAATAAATTCCGCCGCGTATTCCAAAGTTAGCGAAATTTTACACTCATTTAGAATTCGTAGTGGATTTTATTAAATACGAAAAAATAATATCGACGAAAGATTTTCGTTTCTTTTTAAATTGACGAAATAGGACAGATAGTTAAAATTCCCCATGATATGAATATTGACCTATCCAAAAAGCAAAATAGAACGCTATATTTTTTCATGAGACTCGATATGAAGCATACACAAAAGAAGAGATATAGGAACGATTTAACTTCCTGATCTTAATGAGAATCTATCAGTAATAAGAATCAATAAAATATTTAAATGCCAAAACAACTCTAAGATTCACCCAATTATCGACAATAGATACTGATTTCATTACTTAACTATGTTTCATAAAATTTTGTTGATTTACCCAAAACGTTTTCAAAACTTTTCCGATTATTGCTGGTTTTGAAATTACGTAATGAACTTAAAAAAAATTAATTCCGCAAAATTTAATTTAAAAACGAAGACAATTCCCATTTGATAGGCGACTCCTCAATAAATGACCAGGTGTGCATTATTAAAGAGACTTTCTATTCCTGAAAAATACTAAAAAACGATTAAAATTAACTCAATAACTTCCAATCATCAAAGGAAACATATTTTGAAACATATTAATTAACCTGTATTCACTTAAGACCGAATAAAATTCAACACACAAAAGAGAGGTTTGCCTTACAACTAATGGAGCCCAAATGAGAATAGCCTTAGTCACATACACCTCCAGTTTTAATCTCAACACATTTCGCGGAGCAAAATAAAAAAAGCAATAAAATACGAAGGGATAAAATAAACTCCAACTAGCCAAGGAGACACTTGACGACCCGCATTGCTCCCGGCCAATGAAATAGAGGACGAGGCGAGAGAAAGAGAAGGAAAGATGGTGGGGATGGGGGATACGGAGAAAACATTTCTACTACAGTACATCACGGAGAGAGAGCGCTAGAGGACTATAGAGTGGGTAGGCGGGGGGAGAGGGATAGGGAGAGAACGAGAAAAAGAAAATGCGACAGGAAAAGAAAGACAACTCGCCTGTTTTTTTAGTGCGAGATAAAATCCGCCTAGCCCATTTTTTCCTCCATATAAACGGGTCAAGAATGAGAATTTAACAATGGATATCACTTTTAAACTCCCTTTTTATAGCAACGTTACGTTGAATATATGCCGTAATAACGAGGATTCCAAATCTTTGGAGTAGAGTGTAATCATAGTTTTTGTAATCAAAACAATATAATGTAGCTTGAGGAAAATCTCAGGAAAAATAGAGAGAAAGGGGTAAGACGAAACAGATAAAGAGAGAATAATAATTAGAAAGATGGCGTAATAAGATGGAGAGGGCGGGAAATAGTAGAAGGCAGAGAAACTGAGGCAAAGATGAGAAAAAAGTAACAGGGCAATAATGATGTACGTAGAAAGAGAAAAAGAAAACAAAGACGGAGAGAATTAGGAAAGCGAAGAGAGAGAGAAAGCTAAGAGAGAGAGAAAGCGAAGAGAGAGAGAAAGCGAGAGAAACGCATCGAGTAAGAGGTGAAACAATGGATGGGGTAAAAATAAGATATAGAGATCAAAAACAAAGCAGATGTGCAAGAACAATAGAGAGAGAGAGGGAAAAAGTAAGAGAGAGAAAATGACAGATAGATGCAAGGGAGAGAGAGAGAATGGACGAGGAGAGAGAGAGAGAGAGAACGGCGACTCAGCCTTACTCCATCTGAGACGTGAGTTAACGAGGGCGTCTGGCTGAAAAGACCGCACAGAACGCGGGGGAGGTCGTATGGAGGGGAGAAGGGCGTATGATGGGGAGGTGGGCCTATGGGGTGGGAGGAGGGAGTATGGGGAGGGGGGCCTTAGGGAGGAAGGCGAAAGGAGCGGAGATGATAAGGGAAAAGAGGAGGTTGAGGGAAAAATAGGAAGAGGGGAAGAGGTCGCGAGGGAAGGATAGTGGCATGCAAAAGAAGAGGAAAGAGAGAGAGAGTGGGAGGTGGAGAGGGGAGTAGAGAGAGAGAGAGGGAGGCAGGATTCTAGGCGCCGTACTCAGGTGGACTCGGAGCCAAGTGCATCCGAGCGACGTCACTAGAAGGTGAGTCTGGCGCGAGGGAGATAGGTGGGGAGGGAAAAGTAGGGGGAGGATGGAAGGAGAGGCACGAGGGGAGAAAGTAACGTCTGGCTCCTAACTCCCTCGCAAACAGAAAGGAGTATAGAAAAAAAGCTTCACAAAAAAAAATTCAAATTATTTCGAGGAATCCGCTCTTTATTGTTTCGTCGCGAGACCTCGTATAAAGTCGAGGGAAAGATGTGGACGAAGTGATGAAGAGACTAAAGGAGAGAGAGAGAAAGAAAGAAAGGAGAGAGAGAAAGGAAGGAGAGAGAGAGAAAGGAGAGAGAGAAAGGTATGAGGCTCGAATCGATTGACCATACGTATATTTTTTTCAGCGCCAGCTCTCGAGGAATTAATGGTCGAATTATGCTGCGATATCAACGACGCCCCATTTATGAACGGTCCCAGCATTCGCAACACACATCGTATGTACAAACGCGCTACAAAATAGAGAATCCCTTCAGTGCCATTACATGTAATAATATGATGGAAAGAAATAGTGGGAATATCAATTTCAAATATGACACCGTCTACCCGCTAAATTACTTATCGATTTCGGATGTAAAATTCGGAATCGGCCGTCGACCGCGACCCAGATGGAATAATCTCGGGCATCGGACACCATTCGAGCAAGTCATCACACGCGTCACTTCGCATTTTTAAGCAACGTTTTAACAATGCCTTCGTCGCTCGATTAAAAAAAAGGAGCACCGCGATCCGGAGAGATTATACGGCGCTTCTAACGGTTTTTCCATTAATCACTTGAAGAAGCCAGGGAAGGGGGTTCGGGGGATTCGAAATGGGACGAGCTCGTTTACTTTCTGAACGATCAATAACTCATTACCATTTCCCAGTTAGAGAATTCATGACCTAGATAGCCATCGGAAGGGCGGAATAAAATTTTCCGAAATAATCGCGAAATTCTTCCCCGCCAAATTACGGAAACGTAGAGCCATTTCCAATTTGCCGACGATAAAAAGCAAACACGAAATCGGTGGAATGAGGACGTAAATATTAAATTCCTCCTCCGCCACGGGATCGCGAAAAAAAAAGTTATACAACGCACGCGGAGCACCCGTGATGAATTGATGCGCGCGATAATGATTTCGCCAGAAAAGTGGGACCGATTAGGTTTGGTTTCACGGAAACGGCGCCTGGGCACGACGCCGAAATCGCCCACCGACCAAGGACGTTGTCAAGGGTCTTGAAAAAAAAACGAAAACGCTTCGTTGAAATTCCTAAGAAAGGACACGACAGAGGAAATAAATAAGAAATCGAAAGAGCTACGTCGTGTGTATCAAAGGGAGAAATCATATGCATTATTCCGCTTGTTTTACAGCGACAGCAACGCAGCAGACTTAATCGAAAGCCGTCCTCGCTTTGCGTTATGGGTTGGGTAGGAGGGCATGAAAAATTCATCTTCCACCTTGAGGTAACACTTGAATTAGTTTCCATCTCGCCTGCCGCACCGACGACGGGAATATACAACAAATCGAGTCGGGGACGGACATTTGCAGCGTCGTGTTCGTTCAAATGCGGGGGAATAACAGCATCCGATGGATAGCAGCGACCGTGATCGTTATGTTGCGTAACGGGTCTCGCCGAGAAATTACGATCGGCGCGAATCTATATGCTCGATAATAAAATTAATGAGGCTAGGAAATGGGAGACGATAAGCAAAATTTAATTTCGGCGACATTTCAAATGTTATGAAATGGGAGGATTGCGTCCGGCAGCAATGAAATCCAAATTCCAATATCCGATCAGATCTGTCAGGAAATAGCTGTTTATAAAATTGACGGGAGAGAATAATGACGTGGGCGTCAGTAAAAAACGGAGCAAATCGCTCCGCAATGGGTGATGGGTAATATTTTATTTGTGACGGCGATTGATCGCATTAAATTCCGCTCAAATTTTCAGAATACCTCTTCGGGGTGAGATTTTTCAATCGGGAGTTTTGGTCCGATAAAAGGTCCGAATACGCGAGACACATTTCGAATACAGCCTCAAGCGCTTCCTTTTGGTTTCACGCAACAAACCAAAACATGGGTTCAGTAAATTATTTAAGCCGCATACAAACACTCCCTTTATGATTCCTCTCCGCCAAATAATGAAAACATTGTCACAGATAAAAGCCAAGTAAAACGTCCGCAAATTTCGTTATTTCTATTCTGCATTAGTTCTTTAAGATTTCCTTCTGAGCGTGAGGCGTTTATAAATCAAAATTGTGGCAATATAATCACGGAAAACTATCTGATATTTCATATGTATATTTTATTCAACGAGTTTAATGAAGATATCGTTGGTAGCTCAATAACTTTGGCTCAGATTATTAAAAGTAAAGTACTCCTTTAGCCAAACAATTAGAGGGTTGATGTAACCCTCTAATTGTTTGACTAAAGGAGTACTTTACTTTTAAGAGTTTAATGAAGGTTAATGAAAATCTTTCTTGTTGGCTTATTTATCGGCTGTATTCACAGCAATTTGAAAGCTACAAAACGATCATGTTAGGCAGACGAATGCGTTCGAAAAACATCTGAACACTAGAGAGACTTTCAAGGCAAATAAAATAGAGTTTTATTGGATATTTACAGTGGAAAAAATATAATAAAATTTATTTAGGAGAAAACGAGATTTTTAAATGGCCAAGAATTTCACAATATTACAAATCCACTGCTAGATATTATTAAACCTTTTGCCTAATTTGGAAGAGCAAGCTTAGTGTTGAAATATAGTAACCGAAACATTTACATAAAATTTTCTACGGAAAGTTTTTAACGAGGCGTTTTCTTCGCATTTCATATGTTGGGCAGATTTTTTTCTTCCAAATTTTGTCATCGACATTATTTTTAGTCGCCATAATCGGGAATTGGCGTCTGAAAAATTAGATAATACGCCTTGTGGCAATAAAATTAACAGGCCTCGCACTTTTCCAACCCAGAATAGTGTGCGGCACTCAAAACCACAAAAACACTCCAAAATCGGCAAAAGGGAGCGTCACGAACGTCGGCCATCATTTCCCCGCGCGTCCTATCCCAGCGATTTTAAGATTCGGATAGTGTGCGTATAAAATACCGCCGTCCGCGCTTAATTCTCCTTCCGTTCTGCGAGATACGTCGGCGGGCGAGATTTCCCATTACTTTTATTCCGATCCGATGCTCGGCGGAGCGACGCAATAATCACGCCGGACTGCTCGTCTGTTAACTTGGCCCATTAATTGGTAACGTATACGAATGAACTGAGCTGCGACATGAAACCTTAATTACTTGAATAAAAGATATAAGCCATATCGCCTCCGGGGCTTAACGAAGCGTCACTGCCTGCACGGATACTGAATGAAAAGCGAGTTGAAAAGGGAGAAGGGCGAGAGTGGAGGAGAAAAGGAGAGATAGAGAGAAGAGTGACAAGAAATGAATCTCCATCAATCACGCGGAGAAAAGCACGAAGAAAAGAAGAGACGAAAAAACCGAGACAGCATCAATTCCTGCCAGACCTTAGCCTTTTTTTATAAAAATAAGAAAAAAATCGCAAAATGCTCGTAAATTTCGTTACGTGGCGAAATAAAGCATATAATTATTTAATCGGAACACTGATGGTGAAGTTATTCGGTATTTTAGCAGTATTTACAGACCTGTTTCGTAAACGGTCTTCGTGATTTGGGACTTAATATTCCCATAGACGTGAAGACAACGAAAGGGATGCGGAGAGCAAAAAATATCAGAAATGCTGAGCGTATTTTTATGAATCGAGTTAAGCCATGCAGATAATCTTCAGTCGATCCGAGGTTGACGGCGCTTTATCCATAACAGAACAAAGTAAAAGGAAAACAAAATACCGGATTATGAAAACTCGTTTGTTAACACGTTTGACGGGAGAAAATGAAAGATAAATTAGGCATGGCTTACGATCTTCAACTACATTTATGGCTGAATTGAGGAGCTTTTTTGTCTCAAGTGCAACGATATCTACTTCAGAACGGACATTAATCAAGGCAGAAACAAAAGTGGTTATTTTACGAATCCCAGTATTCAAGTTTTTGTCGCTTTCGGTATAATAATCCAATCATACATATAAAATCCCAATATCATTGTGTGTCTAACGCTAACGTCATCAATGACACTTTTTAACGCGTTTTTTTTTTTAAACTTCCCGATTAGGTGGAAGGTTTAAATTCCGTGGAAATGTTTTATTCAGATATAAAAATTAAACGACAAAAGAAAAACAAGAAAAAAGACCCGGGTTTCCGTTTCCCGTAAGATAATACCTAAAAATCGACTTTCTCAAGTGCAGGCTTTTATTCTTTTCGAAATTAAGATTAGAAAGAATTGACGTACGATCTTCCATTTTGAACTATCCTTAAAAAAATTAATTAAGTTTCTTATTCAATTCATCTTTTTCCGTCTACTGTTCGAAATATCTCATATTAAACATTTAAATCAGATATTTTGGAAAAATATCGGCTTTTAAACGGTATGTTGCCTTGCCGACCACGTCATTGTTAAACTTCGAGAATCAATTGTTGTCTCAAGCCGCTTACGTGAAATATACTATACGAGTGTATAGGTTGCCTTAAACTATCGTAGGATTTTCGCGAAAATACGTAATTGTAATGGGACTGGGATTTAGTTTGGATCCTTTTGCTTATCTAAACGGCTATATAGATGTAGAGTGATAGAGAAGGGGATGTGGGAAGAGAGATAGGAAGGAAGGGATATAGAATGGAAGGTACATAGAGAGTAAGGGAGATAATAAAATTAGAAAAGGACGGGAGGAAATAGATAAAGAAGGAGACGGAAAAAGAGGGAGAGCTATAGATTGTGACATGAGGGAATGAGAGAGGGGGGAGGTGGGAGACAAGAGAGGCAGAGAGAGGGAGTGAGAGAGAGAGAGAGAGGGAAGGAAAGGGAGAGGGAGGGAAAGAGAGGGAGGGAGGCAGAGG
The DNA here is from genome assembly GCA_028673005.1 of Tanypteryx hageni. NCBI lineage: Eukaryota > Metazoa > Arthropoda > Insecta > Odonata > Petaluridae > Tanypteryx > Tanypteryx hageni. The sequence goes on from CM054118.1 coordinate 39,122,605, forward strand.
GAGGGAGAGAAGGATGGCGAGAGGGAGGGAGGCAATATTATTTATTCGTCATATGACGGGCAATACACTAGTCTAATAATAATACTGTATAGACTCTCAGATCAAACATTAAATGCTTTTAATGAAAACACACTTAATATGACAATACTCGCAGGAGTAAAAAACGTATTAGAGGGAATATACCTATGTCAAAATTCTCAAATACCAAATACTCGCAACTAAATTACTCGAACAAATGAAAAATAGGGACATTTATGAATCGGATTTCATAGTCCGTCGATTGACAATGGTCTCATAGATATATAGTTTAATTTCACGACCGCGACAACCCGTATTGAATTTATCTCATCAAAGACATACATTAATGTAATGCGTGGTTGACGGGGAAATAGCCGATGTCCATCCACGCGAACTCTGTTTGCAGTTCAACGGATTCAGAAGTCATTTTAAAACGAACCACATTTGGCAAACAAAAGATTGATTTCGCTACTGTCTCAGCCAAACGAGAATGCAAAAGGAAGAGACGCGTTAAAATTCCAGAAAACATTGAACAGATACACGAAACCACACCCGCCTATTTTTTTTTAAGAAGAGGAATACTAGCTTGAATCACCTCCGCTTTAAAGAAGACAACATTTTCGCCATCTAGGCCACGTTATCCCATTCCGAGATTAGAATCCATGCCCTAATAAAATCGATAAACTCTCGACGAAGTCTTAATTAGGCCGAAGGCGATCGTGAAAGAATCTCTTTCTCCTGGAGAGGTTAAAAATCCTTCAGTGAGAGAATCTCGGAACGACTTACTACTGTGCACTGCGCGAACAGGGGGCGGAACAGGTTTTCCAATCCGACGACCACCCAGACCGGAAATAAGAAACATTAAGGGCACAAAAGGAAACGAAAAAAAAAAACAAAACGCGGGAGAATTAAGTACGAGCTTCTGGATATAGTATACGAGAGCGGCGACTCACGACAAATATACGATCGCGACAGGTTAAAAGCGAGTTACTCGACGTTTATTCGCAAGGGACGAATAAAAAACCTTGGATGTTTTTTAAAAATAAATTTTAAATTAACTACTTGCGCAGACAACAGCTACAATTTTCCTGGCGACGTCGTATTCTGCTTCTTCACATTTTTACTGTCCTTTAATGGCCTCACCAAAAACTACGGCAACATGAATATGTATCAGTAACGACACGATCCGCTGGACAGACGTGATACGTTTCCTGTCAAGACAGCGGTTAGTTTAAATCACGGATGTGCTGGGGAAAAGGTAAATGAATCGAATTCCATTAAAGTAGCTCGATGCTGAGAATTGGGTAGAAATGAATAAGATTTCCTATTCGGGAGTACAGCATGCCTTAGTTCTGGCACATGATACAATAATCTCAATAAAAATTTGTGTTTTATTTAATCGCTATTCTATTCCTCCATAAAAGTGATAATATGATACATATATTCGACTGCAGGGAGATGTTTTATTCGGAATTCTGAAAGTGTGGTCACGTCTTCGTCGTCACGTCATATGATCATGTGCTTTTCATTACGATATTTTTTTCATAAAAATGACTGATCTAACAGAAGAGCGGTGCGGTGGTGGCAGCTAAAAAAATATAGATTTTAAAATATCTCTTCAACAAGGCAATATATGGAAAAAAAATTTTGAACAAAATTTGTAGAAAATTAAATTTCCTACAACTTTTATTCCAGTAATGTTTTGCATTGATCAAGTATTAAAGCAAATATTTCAAATAAATGGATAAGTGACAAGAGCAAACACCCACTTCCCGTTGATCGATTTGAACCAAAAAGTAATCAACTCTTGTCCGTTTGACAAAAATGTCTAATACAAAATTTTGAGTTAAAGCACCCAAAAAATTCCTATCATATATATATATATACACAGACGACATTGAGAAGATGGTCAAAACGTGTTCACGATACCTAAAAACGTGTATTTCCGTTGAAATCTCGAAATTATTTTTTCCATGAAAACAACACTTTCTCCTATACTACGTATGGAGAAAGTATAAAATTGCGACTACTTTGTTGAGAACTTACGAATTCAAAAAATTTCCATCACGAAAATTTCTCCGGTGTAACACCAAGAGTTGTCTATCTTCCGATAGGAATTGTTTCCAAACTACATAAAACTTTCCCTTCGACTCGTTTCAATATATTTGGTGAAAAATACTTTGATACCAAGATTTTTATACTACAAAATCCGGCGAGACGCTAATTATCGACGATTGCATTCTTCTCCGCGAAAGAAAACAAAACAACGCGACTGCCGTCCAGACGACAAAATAAAACCAATGAACTTCATCAGGTCAATATTTGCGAAGGCTTCTGTATCATCGATCAGTTTTCTCTGCTCGTTTCCGACGATTAGCTTTTCAATCTTTTCCCAAAACGTAAAAACTCATCTCTCCCAGTTTTCTCCTTGGAGTAGCCTCGCCACCTCGCGATTTTTCGAATTAAAAATTTCTCTTTTAACCCACGAGCATTCCGCATCAAGAACGAAACATTTCGAGTTCCATTTCTTTCGTTTTGCCGATCCACACTCAGTTTTTAACCCTATCTTCGTCTCGCCACTTAAACAAACGGATACGAAAAAGTTAAAAATCAGGTAAATCGTAACCGACTAATCGAGTTGCATATCAGTTTTTTGTGTGTTTTTTATTCTATTGTCTAATCGACAACGGTTCCTTCAAAATTCAATCAAGGAAACGCATCCACGTGTTCGTCCTCTCCTAAGGGCAATTCGGCCCGAATGACGATAAGTGGGGGAAAAGATGCATTCCAAGAGCAAAAGGATACAGCGCCGACTGACAGCTTCCACTAAATGAATTAAATCTTGAGGAACCAACACGAGAGAATTTACTAACTGGTTATATTTCATTGACGTAACAAAGAAGAAATTACTAAATTATAAGTATAAAAATTTCAATCGTTATTAAACATCTTGATTTCAACTGTGAACACCGCCATATAACACTAAATCAAAATTAAAAGCGCCCGTTTGTAATAAGAATAGGAGTTTCTTGCTATAAAATTGTAAAGCCCTGAACTGTAAAATAGTTGACAATAAAATATATGCTATATAATAATAAAATATACACGATATAAAGGTTGAACAGGAGACAAGCAAAAAATTATAAATATTGAGAAACTTAGCATATCTATCAGAATTGCTAATATGTAATCTTTGTGAGAAATTCAGACATGCTCTCGGTGGAATGGAAGGTAAATTGCATTAACTTTTTAAAAGATCACCCGGGGTTCACTTCTAAATTTATTTTGAATGCTTCTTTTGGTAGAGCTCTGAAGTACCTTAACTTCTACAACGTTAAGCTTCTTTTTCTGTGACGGGTGTGGAGCTAATGTCGAGTCTCACTCATTTCTTTCGTTTTCTTCGCGATCTTCAAAGAGATTTTTAATTTTTCCTTTTCGAAGCTTCATAAATCTAAGAGGCGAATCAAACGAAATATACAGAAACACTAAAATTTATATTATCAAAAATATACTATATCAATAACAATATAGTTTTCATAATACGAAGGAGTTGCGGCAGTTCGAAGAATAGACTGAATGACTGAGCGACCGACGGCAGTAAGATTATCGGAAGTGTTAATAGGATTTCGAATTCTGATACCTAATTCATCGCTAATCTCAACGCCAACTCTTCTTCCTTGCATCTCTTGACGCTCTTTTCTCAAAAGTCTTCCTTGGAAATGGTTCCTTGACCGGAGAAATCGTCATACTGTAAATAAAATTTTTAATTTGAAATTCCCGTTAGAATTAAGGCGTATTCTTGGTGGTAGCGGAGAAGAATCGTAAATCTTTTCAGAGATTTTGATTACGCTAGGTCTATTTGAAATGCTCTTCTTTTATTGCATTAAGTCACTAACGGTTTATTTTTCTTTCCAGGTGCAACGCGATTGTGAATTCCACCAATTTATTCTATTTCAAATATCATTATTTCCTTTGTGAGCCCCAGAGTGTATACCATTTCTCCCCTTTTTCTGTGATGAAGTGCCGTGTGTGTGTAAGTGTATCAAGAGGGATTCTCACATCGTGGGAGGATCGGGATGTCTTTTTACACCGCTGGAACGTCTACGCCAGATCAAAGACAAGAAGACGTCGGTTTTTACGATTCACTCCTTTATTTCCAACTTCGATTTAACGACGCTTAGATTTTCGCATGCAAAGGCATCCGATGGAAACGAATACTAGAAAGCCCAGAACTAGTTAGTATACGTCGTAATTAGATGTGTTGAAAGATTATAGCCGGAAGAATTATATAAATAATCTTTAGAAGTTTTCAGGTCATTTATATCTTCAAATTGCTTGAAATAAATACATATCTGTGTCGGTATAAATTTCTTAAACAACATCAACGTTCGTAGTGACTAACTAATCAATAGTTATGTATAGGTCTCGGGAATTAAATTTTGAACAAAAAATTCACTTCATTACCGGTGGAAAACTCCAATTGTATCTCGTTGAGCGGCGAAAGGACACGAGAGCTTAATACCTGTTGTTTCAGTTTATGAAACTGAAAGGGCAGATATAATTATAGGTTTAAACATTTTACATAATAAAATCGAGGGTAAAAACTAAATCGGCTACAGCAATTTTGTATGGTGTAAATGTTATTAGCCATAGAGAAACTCGACCCACAAGCTCAACTTTGCTTACTTCAGTGATCCTACTTATGGCAGATATATCATGCACTGTACGCCATTTGATTTGCGTTAACCGCTTAAATTTTGGCCGTATAAAGTTTTGCTGCCGTGATATGCGTATTCTGGCGTGAGGAATCGGTTTTTTCATCCGAAAAACTACGTAGTTCGATTATTTCCCAACAGGGACACTGGTCTCTCTTGAAGGAAGAGATATAGTCAACTTCATCTACTTTGAGATCTGAAAGCCAAGAAAAATTTTCACACTATCTTATACCACCGCCTCCGTTGAGGTGGGACACTAATTATTATTTAGGTTTATGTGCGAGTCAACTGCAGTGGCCCAGCCGTACAAAAAAAACTCTACATAATATCCCAGCTGTAACGTATCAGCTTTATTCTACATCTACATTTACAAGTTACCCTGCAATTCACCTAATTGGTGGGTGAGAGGGGGTGCAATGCACCAAAACCTACCTAAAGATTGTCTATCGCAGGTTGAAATTTTCTATTGTGATCTCGTATTGTCCTCGGAAAGAACGAGCCTAGATAACGCTCCGTTCTACAATCGATCTCACGTCGTTTCTACCTATATATACGTTTGTGCTTCGATTATTCCTACAACCTCGTATTTTAGACATTCCGACCTATATTTCTCCAGAAGCCGCAACCTTGAGTTCAACTTACGATCCTCCAGTTCAAATCCCTCAATAATGAGGTAACGCTTTCCTTATGTTCGTACTTTTGTTTTACGAATCTGGCTGCTCTTCGCTGCACTCTTTCTAATTGAATTATATGCCCCTTCTGGTACGGATCCCATATGCATGAGGCGTATTCCCCTTGTGATCTAACCAGTGATAAGTAACTGTTTCACGTACTTTTTATGTAGTGTTCCGTACTATTCTACCTATGAAAGCCAGTTTCTTGTTAGCCTGGCCCACAACTCGACGAATGTGCATGTCCCACGAAAGATCTCGACAAGGTTACTCCTAAATATTTTACATAGTCGGCTGCTTGAATATTTATTCCATCTATTTTATACTCGAAACCTACTTCTATGCTCTTACTTTTTCAGAACGTAACTGCGGCACATTTAGTGTAATTAATTTCAATTTGCCATTCTTTGCACCACGCTGAAATGGCTCTTAAGCCTTCAGGCAGCGACTAATGGTCCTCCTGGTTTTTTATTTCTTTATATAGAACGGTCTCATAGGCGAAAAGTTTAATTTTACTACGAACTGCAGAGCAGATGTCATTTACATAGATTAAGAAAAGTGGAGGGCCCAATATACTTCCCTGAGAAACACCCGACGCAACTTTAACGGGGGACGAGTATTTCCCATCGATGACAACTTGTTCTCTATTCGCGAGAAAGTCTCTCACCCAACTGACAATTTTTGGATTGATACCATATTATCCTAACTTCGCAATTAATTTCTTATGAGATACTTTATTAAACGTCTTCCTGAAGTCAATGAATATGGCAACGACCTGAGTATTTTTCTCTCTGCATCGTCAGAAAATCATCCACGAACAGGCCGAGCTGCGTTTCGCATGATCTACATCTCCGGAATCCGTGCTGGCATCTGCTAAGCAATGAGTGACTATCTAAATAGCCCATTACAGAACTAAAGGTTATGTGCTTAAGTATCTTGCACGATAATGAAGTTAGGGAAATTGGCCTATAAGTTTCGGGGTTCCCTTTGTCGCCGCCCTTATGGATGGAAGTAACGTGCGCCACCTTCCAATCTTTAGGAACGACACCTTCCGTAATGGATTTCTCGAATATAATTTTCAAATACGAGCCGATTTCATAAGCTAACTCTTTCAATACTCGCGCGGGTATTTCCTCAGGCTCAGGAGATTTATTTGGTTTAACTGAATGAAGTTTCGGAAAATATCAAATCTTCCATCGAGTCGCCCTGATGCATAGGAATAGGGGTTTCACAATCATCGTCATTAGGAGTAAAAGCTTTCTGAAAGTGTTGGTTTAATAGGTTTGCTTTCTCCGCATTATTGTGAACTACATTTCCCGTCTCTGGTCTCAGTGACGCAATAGTGGGGCCTATACCTTGGACTTCTCTGACGTAAGACCAAAATACTTTCGGGTTCTCTTTCAAGTTATCCTGTAAAACCTTCTTTTTGTAATTGTTAAACGCATTACGCATTGACACTCTGGCTATGGAGCGAGCCTCCTTGTATTGCTGCCTTAACGTTGCAATCTGTTCCACCGTAGCTGTTGAGGTTGTGTTATTTACGCGAGAGTGGAGTTCTCTTTGCCGTCGGAGAGCGCTCCTAACTTCCTGGTTGTACCATCTAGGTTCTGCATTTTCAAGCTTCGGTTTGCTTGGAATAAATTTATCTGTGCACTCTCGCATCATATCTCTGAACATGCACCAGGATTATTCCGCGTCTGCAATATCTGTTATCTTTATTGATATGATATACACGTGCGCCCGTTAATTAACGAGACTAAATTCGTAAAATATAAAACAACGACTACAGGCTCAGAAGATAGTTATTTATTTTCAAAGTAATCTCCATTTGATTCAATACATCGCTCACAACGGTTATACAAATCCTGGAAGCATCGCTGATAGTCCTTTGAAGTGGTGCTCTTTAATTGTTGTGTCACGCCGTCTTGGATAGCACTAATGTCGTGAAAACGCTGCCCTTTCAACGCTCTTTTTATTTTGGGAAATAGGAAGTAGTCCGCTGGAGCTAAATCAGGGGACTAGGGAGGACGCTCGAGGGTAGTGACTCCTTTCTTTGCCAGGAACTGCCTCACGTTGAGAGCGCAATGCGACGGAGCGTTGTCGTGCGGCAGCAGCCAGTTGTTTGTTTCGAATAACGCACGTCTCACTAGGCGCATGCGCCCGTACAGACGTTCCATAACACTTAAATAATAGTGACTGTTCACTGTGGTGCCTACGGGAACAAATTCCTAGTGAATTATTCCTTTGATGTCGAAAAAAGGATCAACATCGTCTTGACGCGCGATTTTTCCATTCGGACTTTTTTTTGTTTCGGAGAATTCGTCGATCGCCCATCCATGCTCTGCCTTTTTGTTTCAGGGTCATACAGGAAGCACCAACTTTCATCTCCTGTCACGATTCTTCCCAAAACGTTACGGTCACTGTCAACAGATTGGATGAAGTCACGACAGCTTGTGGGTCGTCGTTCTCTTTGCTTGATGGTCAAACTGTGCGGCACAAATCGCGAACAAATTTTCCTTTTCGCTAAATTTGTTTTCAAAATTTCACGAGCCGCTTCCTGCTCGATATTTAACTGCTCATGCAATCATACGAGTGGGAATTCTTGTCTTCGTTTACGAGTTTGCGGATTTTTTCAACAGTTTCATCCGTTCGAACAGTCACGGGGCGTCTCGGCCTTGATCTCTGTTCACGACCGTCATGAAAACGTGCAAACCACTCTAATACATGTGCACGGGACAAACATTGTTCCGCATAAACTTTTTTCGTGTTCCCGAACGCTTCTGTGGCACTTTATCCCAACTTAAAATACAATTTGATAACAGAACGCTGCTCCATTCTCAATTTTTTTTACACAGCACGCGAACAGAGTGTCACTTAATCCACGACTACCCAACAACTACCGAAGCAATCTAGGCAAACGCGATTTTTATCAAAAGAGCACACTCTAGCGGTTAGAATGATGTACTAGCGTGCCATGTAGCGCTTACAGTATACAAAGTAAAAAATCACTCTCGTTATTTAACGGGTGCACGGTGTATGTACAGTTGATATTAAATGAGAAAATAGATTATTGCGACAATTTCCTAAACCAAAGCAACGCAGCGTGCAGTGAGTAAGCTTATGAACCGGAATGGTAATGTGAAAATAAATGGGATTGGCCACCCTAATTGCTCCACATAAAGACAGCGTCACAAAACTTAAGTTTAGGAGGAAAAATAAAGGCAAACACGAGTTCCCGGTGCGTCGTTACCTCCGAGCAATCACGCCAAACGAACCGATCGACTGCTGTCCGTTCCAAGGATCGTTCCCTCAATATATCCGCCGGAGCGATTACGGTTTAAGAGAGAGAGGGCCGTCAGCGCCAGAAATTCGTCGGAATGCTATGTGGATTTTGAAAGCGAAGGGCAGAGAATTTTTACGTGTCGGCGGAGCAGGAGGTGCTTTCCCGGTTCCGAGTGGGCGGGCTTAATCGGTATGGCGATGGGATTCGTTTAGCGCGTGACCATACCGCTACTAAAATGACGGACATTTATTTCGCGACGCCGCGAGGGGGAAAAAAGAGAACTCTTACGTGTTATAGAATTTGAACGGATAACATTCCTCAAACTAAGTCGTACTAAAATAATCAATCAAGCAAGTTCATTTATCCATTGAAGAAGAGATAAAAAATAGGTTAACTATTAACTATTTGTTCATCAGCTATGCGTTTGATTTTTCAACCCGATCAAAACGCACGCTATCATTCACTCTCTTCGCATCAGGCATTTTAAATAAGTCGCTTTTGCAAAATTTGCCATTGAATACGCCCATTATAAATAAAATTATAAATAAAATAACAACGCCGGGAATAATAAACTCCACGCAGCGATCATTAGCTTTTAAGTGCTCATAAGTTATTTCTGCTACAGACAGCGGTTTTAGGCTCGTTTTCGAAATGCTTCTTTCTCAATTTTTCCGGTTTACTTTGGGTTCTAAGCTAAGGCTTCGAGATAACAGTAACAGTGCAGTCAATCGTAAAAATCGTCACAATAAAAAAGAGGACGGAAAAATAACTAATGAGCAAAGAAAGTATACAAACAGCTGAGAAAACTGGAGCACATTTCACGTACAAAGTAAGCATCATCAGCAGTAATTCAGAGATCGTTTATTATTTACACAAATCAACCTTTTTATGGCTGCGTAAGTTACCTGGATCATAATTTGAATTCAAACCATATAGCGGATTAAAAACGCGCAAATTCAATAAATTATGCATTTATCAACGACTTTTCATGTGCTACGATTGTACGTGTGTTTGGAATAGCGAAGGAAGTTTTGAGATCGTGCTTCACTGATTACTGCCGATAAAGCCTCGAGTATAAACCGAATTTATACAACATCACAAGTGCATCGGATAGATACTATGCACAATCGAGGGAGGTTTGTTTTCACTTTTTTCGTACTGAAAAAGAGGCCATTGTTATTTATAAATTGAAATAAACCGAAAAATCTACTTCGACGCGAAAAGCATTATGAGTAAATGCGAAATAAACTTAAAATTTACTGTGATCGAATGAAATTTCGGAACGTCGCTGTCGCTTGGGAAAATTTAATAACACATCGATCCGCGTTTGAAATTATCCGCTTTCTTGCTGATCATAAAGAATCGGATGAAAAAAATTCCTCTTTTCACGATTTAAACGACAAACATAATTTAAATCCAGAGGGATTCCGTAATAATATATTCCAGCAAAACAACATTATTTTTTAATAAACGCGAACATCGGTAAATTGACCAAATTTCAATTATGAGGTGGAGAATAATAATCAGACATTATTTACTAAACGCCTCGAACCGACAAAATATCGAAACGAACGACACCGCAAAAATCGACCACATTTTTTAGCGGCGACCGAAAAAAAAACACCGGCAATTACGACAAAAATCACACGAGAAATTTCCGGAGTGCTTGACGCGTGGCGGAAAACAAGGGAGGCACACCCGGCGAACTTTAAGGGTCGGAGAGGTAAAAGGTTTGACCGTACTTCGCTACCCCCTCCCTCTCTTCCCTCCCCCATTCGAATCCCCTCAACTCTTTCGAAACTTGTCACATCACTTTAGGAGTAGACATTATTCATCCGCTGCCTTGGAGGAAGTTCAAGGGCAAGAGGAAAGGAAGTCTCCTGCGGTTACCCGACCAAAACCTCTTCTCTCTCTCTCTCCTTCCGCTGTTCCTCAACCCTCCTCCCGCCATCCATCGTACGTACACGCGAGACAAAAGAGATTCCTTACGAGCCGCAAGAAACTTAACGTCGGGAAACTCCGGGCGTTACGCGAGTCGATATCGCCAGGATACGCTCGTGTTTTTTTTTCTCTCTCGTGCGAAGCCAAGAGCGAAATCGGTTTAATAAAATACTTCCGCAAAATTAAGGGTTTCGCGAGGAAAAAAATTTTCCAACCAGACGGAAAGGAGAACGCGGAAACTCCGCAGCAAACTTTGCTGCAAAAGGGTTCCCATGGGAACGAGCAGTGAAAGTGAAGTCATACATTCGTAATATGCAGCGCAGGGGTTCTTTTGCGTACGGATTTTAATGTGCTGGTGGAGAGAGTTTTCGACGAGCATCTTGTTTTTTAATCCGCCAAAATGGAGAAGTTATATCCGTAACCGGGATTAATTATTTTTTCCTCCCTATCCTAGTAGGATCATTAATAAAGAAATTTCCGAGTCGGGGGGATTAAGAATGACGCCTTCCCGACTATTCTTAATTCAACAATCGACCGCGCGTGTGTGTTTTAAATGATAATCAAGTAATTTTTATATTCAGTTCGATTTAAATCGATATGTTGAAATGAACGATGTAGAACGATCGTCGGTTCAACTACAGAAATTGCCGCAATTGTTACTGTAATACACAAAAAAAGGCTAGGAACGTTAAAAAATTGCTAAATAACAATGTGCGAATGCGCATGCTTCTGCAAGAAGTTGCTGTTGAACAGGAGTGCGTATGTCAGAAATTAACTATACGAAAACCAACCCCAGTCGGAGTGTCTAGTACAGTGGTTATCAAGTGCGGCCACCAGAAACTTTTAATGCAGGCACCATCAAAATTATATTCTAAACATAGCAATAATTAATATGCAGACTGCGATTAATATTTTGATGTCACATTTTTATAATTAATATTTGTTATTGTTATTTTATCTTCCTAAACTTCTTAGGTGCCTTACGTAGAATAAAAAATGTCATTTATACTTTAAATTTAACAATGCGGCCACCACGATATGGCAAGTCGCCGAAGATGCGGTCACGACGAATTTCTTTCTGAGAACCACTGGTCTAGCACGTGCAAACAATTCTTATTTTACTGTGGAATCATTTTAAGCTCTTTTTATTAATGTATATTAATGCCACGGGTAATTAATTCATGAGTGCCGGTCTCGGAAGAGGAGTGGTTAGTGTATGGCTCTCAATACTAGGGTCGCGGGTTCGAATTCTGCCCTGGGCATAGTAGTAGGTGTACGTCTTTGTTAACATTATTAACCACACTATAAAATACCAGAAATGGATGAGGTAGTTCAATAAATATATTAAAATAAATAATTACATTGTATCCTTGGAATCATTTCTTCATCAATGTACCGGCCTCGGTGGTGGCAGGGTAACGTCCTCGCCTGCCAATCCGAAGGTCGCGGGTTCGAATCCCGCCTAGGTGGGTTTTTCTTCACCTAGGGTATGGATGTTTGTGATACTCCTTGTTATTATGTTAATGAGCCCCTTGTAAAAGGCCGATTACGGCTGTTTAGGGGCCGCATGGAAATAAAGAAATAAATAAATGCTAAGCTCGTTTATCAATTCCGAAATAGCTTTTCTATTTGTCCGATGGTTGTATAATGGATTCTTTTAGCTTCATTGCGTCCTCTTTCCGCCTATCGATTCTCTGCGGCACGTTAAACAACGAGAAAAAGCCTCCCTTCGCGAGCAACGAGCGTGCCCCTAAGAAAGAGAACTAAAAAAAGAAAACATCATTCCGTTTGTTTGATTGTTTGTTTGAGTCCCCAGCCCATTCGCCTCTCTTACTGCACAAATGGGTATCTCAGAGGTAGTGCAATGAATAACCGGGAAGGGGAGGAGGGAAACCCGGTGCCGGCATTTGCCTGCTCTTACGTAGAACACCAGGGGAGGCAACGGCTTAACGTCCCTTCCGAAGGACGGAACAGCTGAATTTGCGCGGTCTCCTCAAACTACACAAGCAGGGGGCCGGGCGACCTTGAAAAAAAAAATCCTACTTGCGCAGGATTCGTGCCCACTGCCTTTTTAAGCAGCAGGCGAGTAGCAGCCAGCGTCCTAACCACTACACCACCGGCACCCCTATTAATCTTCTTATTTCTCCTAAAGCTTTCGACGTTCGTCAGTACTTCGGAAGAGTGATGCCGTCGAAAATACTTCTCCTCCGGATGAGTCACGGAAAAATACCTTTGTTACCTCGGCCTCCGCGCTATCCCGAACTCCCGGTTCGAATGCCGGGAGGGTCGTCAACATTTACGATCTCCAAGGCGACCCTCCGCACCTCTCCCTCCCTCTATCCTCATCTCTCTTCTCCCTCCCGTCTCATCTCGAGCTAACTTCTCAATCAGACCAAATCGGTATGTGGCGGGAAGGAGGGGGAGGAGGATAGTGAAGGGAGGGGAAAAAGTAACCTCGGAAAAACTCCTTTTACGGCGGCAAAGTAGGGAAGGGAAAAACAAAAGAACGCCGGGATGAAAACAAAAGAACGTCGAAATATAAACAAAAGCGCGCCTTTTGAACGCGAGTTGGGCGATGAACAACGTGCAAGAGACCGTGTACAGTGTGTTTTTTTAACCTTCCGAAGCCGGCAATGAAAACTTCCTCCCTCTCTGGCCCTTTTGAAGGGAGACAAAGGGATGCCATTACACGCTCCGAAGGATACGCGGAGGCGGTCAGTAAAAGGGAATATTGACCCTCTCTACGCTCTCCCTCTCCTTTCTCTCTATGTATGTACCTTTGAGATGACGGAGTGTACGCGGGCATGGGTCTCTGTCGACGGAACAATCCAGTTAAGGAGAGAGAGGAAAGAATAGGAGGGAGAAATAGATTTAAGTGGAACAAAAATAAATGAATTAAACAGTAAATGTTAGGAAGGGGAAAAGAGTAGAAAACGCAATGTTGAGACGGAGAGAGAGAATGAGAAAGTGGAACAAGGACAGTTGACGGGAGAGGATCAAGACAGACAGGAAAATGTTGACTGGTGAATACAAGGGAAAAGAGAAAGGAGAAAAGACTAGCAAACCGAAGAGTAGAGAAGAGTAGATGAGGGAAAATAGTGAACATGGAGAAATAACGATGAGAATATACAAAAATATGGAAAAAAGCCCAAAGGATATAAAGGCAGAGTTGAGATGGAGAGTAAAGGAAAGAGAAAGGAAAAGGTAAGAAATTAGATGAGAATGTACTAGTGGAAAGGAGAAAAAGGGAAATAGGAGAAAATAAAGGGAGTTGGAAGAAAGGAAAGGGAGAAAGATGAAAGAAATAGATGAAGAAAGGAGAAGTGAGAAAAGGAGGCAGCAGTAGAAGAAGGGATTGAGAGCAGAGAATGAGTAAAGCACGAGAATGGGGGAAAAGGAGAGAACAGGAGAAAAAGAGAAATGGGGAAAAGTAGAGAGGACGAAGAGGATGAAAACAGATGAGAGGGAGACAGAATAGAGAAAGGAAGACAAGTGTAAGAAGGAATATAGAATGGAGAGAGTAGTAAAAGGTTATAAAACGAAGGAAAGGAGGTAAGAGAAAGTTGGCTAGAAGAAAAGGGAGAGAGGAGGATGACGAGGAAAAGGAAGAAGAGAGAGTGGAGTGGAGTTCCCACATAGTACTGGAGACGGGTTATAAGGATGGATGGAGTTACACGGAGAAAGGTATAAGGTAGAGAACAGAAGAAGGGAGGAAGGAAGGAAGGAAGGAGGGAGACATCCCAGACAGCCACATCTACTTCTCCTTTAACCGACTCTGACTATTCCCGACTTGGAAGGTGTGTCGGGCGAATGTGCAAGGAGGCTAGGGACGGAGGAGAGAGAGAATAGGAGGAGGAGAGAGGGAGTGAGAGGGAGAAGGGTGAGAGGGAGGATGAAGGGTTGAGGGGAAGGAGGAGAAAGAGAAAGACATGGGCTCAAGTTGGCAAGTGCGCCGCGCGTTGGGCTGGAATACGGCTGCAGGAATGAAGAGGAACGCATGGGAGTGGGGGGTTGGGGGAGGGGGAGAGGGTGGGAAGGAAGAGACGGACAGAGTAGCACTTAAAAACCGCCCTCCTCTTCCTTACTTTAAAAAGCTATAAATAGCTTTGGCTATTGAAAAAGGCGGACGAGAAAAAAAACGAAGAGGGAGAAAGGTCGACTTATTGTTAGTTGAGCGAATTTACGCAAGGTCATAACGAAAAGTAGGTACGCTTGACGTTCGTTTTTTTCTGTGGGGCGCATGGTTTTAATGACGATGATGGCGTACGATTGAACAGTACTTACTTTGGAACTAAACACTTAAAGAGTAGCATTCAAAAGCCCTGTGGACATAAATGCTGCTCAGAAATCCGATAGGAGATTGGAGGGGAGTACAAAGAAGGGCATCGAGTGAGATTGATTTGGCTTTTGGAAAGGGACAATGGGAGAGATATGACTCTGCAGTCTCCTACCAAAGTACTGGAGATAAGATCTAGAGCAGAAATCACACATAAGAGGTCTTTTAGCGAGAGGAATCCAGACGACGTCAGTGGGTTTGGGGGAGGATATGAAATAAGAAGCTGGCGAAAACGTCTCCATAGAGACTAGAGACCCTCCATGTGAGCGAAAAGGGCGAACACAGGATATATTAGCTTTCGAGATATTCCCATTTAATGCTAGTAATAAAAAACGGACCGAGAATGGCGATGAATTGAGCTCATGGAAATAAAACTTACCGCCTAGCTTTATACGTATTTCTGCAAAGAGGTTCAAAGAGAAGACGAATTGAAAATTCATAATACGAACTTATATTGTAAATTACAATTAGTTATTATTTATGCATACAAAATACGCTATAGCTAAAATTATGTTTAACCATTCAATAAAGCGCAGACCGGGATGTAAATAACCTTTAACCTACAAAATGGGAACTCAAAAGATATTTAGAATCGATACAAGATTTTGATAAAAATAGAAAACAACAAATTGAAAAACTGTCTCTCCAATAACGATAAAATGGTTGGTAAAACTAAATGGGCACTTCAGACACAAGAAGTCGACATCAGAGCCGATTTTTACAATCTACGGCAGCTGTTTGGTATATGAAGTGCACATGTGTTTCATCATGCATTTTAAGTTATTGAATAAAAATAGTTAGTCGATTTTATTTTATCCTTATCGCCATCAACAATTAGAAAATTTTATCATAGCAACGAAAACAAAGGTATCACTTAACGGCTTACTGAAATTCAGAAAAATAATAGAAATGTCTCTTAAATAATCCGATTTATGAAAAAAGGATTCAAACGAAATTTTTTATATTGTCTACAACTTTGATATTAACAAATATTTACATGAATCAAATCCCAAAGGAGATATTGATATTTGGAAATAAACGGAAAAATCACAAGAGTAAACTTCCAATTTCGGTTGAACAGTTTCAGCAAAAACCTTTTTAAACCTTGAATTACTGATAAAAATCTTAAGTATAAATATATGTATGCATGTAAATTTGATTATTAGTGTTTGAGTTCGAGAGCGTACGTACTCAGGGGACCTTAAAACGTGTATTTCCGTTGAATTTTCAAATTCGATTATTTTCACGAAAACGATACGTTCCTCTATACTGCGGACGGATAAAGCAATAAATAAAACAACGCAATTAAAGGCGACGAATTAAGTACTGAAGCACGCAAGAAAGTCAAATAAACAAATTACGAAAGTACACAGTGTATCACAAATTGTGCGATGGCG
This sequence comes from Tanypteryx hageni, assembly GCA_028673005.1. Classification (NCBI taxonomy): domain Eukaryota; kingdom Metazoa; phylum Arthropoda; class Insecta; order Odonata; family Petaluridae; genus Tanypteryx; species Tanypteryx hageni. Next base: position 39,138,966 of record CM054118.1, read on the forward strand.
TATTTGAAACAACGTTCGACTATCTGGAACGAACGCACACTATAAAACAGCGAATCACCATAACCCGATTGTCTCTCTCTGCTAAAAATTTCTTCCCCCCCCTAGTTGGAGCATTGATAAAAGTATTTACGTAATTTTAGTATGACTAATTACCGCAAAACGATATCACAAAAATGATGGCAGGCAAATAGTGGAACTTCCATAAGTCGAACTTAAAGGGAAATAAAAAAATATTCGAGTTATAGAAAAATTGACTTATGGAAATGCATTTTTCTCATTTCTATTTTCCCCGGTAAAATTAATTTACTTCGAGTTATAGACGGTCGAGTTATGGAAGTTCCACATTTTTATTTACCGATTTATTTTCTTACCAGTTGTAATTGGTCCAACAATCGAAAATTACTTAAAACGTACCTCAATTGAATAGAGTAGTAATATTTACGTTCTTTTCTTCGTCGTAGATAATCCATATCGTTCCGTTTACAAAATACTGCATGCACACGTAATGATATTAAAAGTATTTTCGTAAATATAACATCTTATTTACATCACTTACAAGGAAGATTGTTTCCGTTGATAACAATCACATGCCCTTGCGTGCATTTTTCCAAGTTCAAAGCGAATCTCGACATTTTAGTTGGATTTTCTTGAAAACGGCTACTCCTACGATACAAATATATAGGAAAAGAAATATTTAGTTTGGCTTTTCCTTCAAATTTTATTTGAAGACACTTTTGGTATAACCAATATTTTACGAGATATAACCTCAAGTTCGTTTTCTGTTACTGGTAAAGTGGTACCCCTGATTGGTTTAGGCGAACCATTTACGCCATTTTGTTACTATCTTTGGCCATAAGTCGTTAATACCAAATTTCATGAAAATCCTTTGGGTAGAAGCCGAGAACGAATATGCGTACGGACGGGCGGACAAAGAGGAAGCTAAAAGCCGCTTCCGTTGGAAACGAAACGCGCATAATAAAAAAGAGAACATTATGCGAAAAATTATATAAAGAGAGTCTAACCGTTGCATGAGAGACAGCTATTGCGCGGCGGAATGGTAAACCAACGACGAGTCCAAAACCTAAGAACATTCAATTATGGGCCCGGTGAAACGAAAAAATAAAATAAAAATAGAACGAGAAGACATCAAGAGCCCCGGCCACGTACGTGGAAAACACGAACATAAAACATAAAAATCTGAGGTGGCCACCACATGACTTTCTCCATACCTGTAATATTTCTAAAAATTCCAAATAGATTAAATGATAATGAATATTTTAAGGAACTGCGAGAACAATTTAGACTTTACAAAGAACAGAAATAGACTCATACCGTAGCCTTCTGATATTGGATAAAGCCACGAAGCTCCAACAGAAACTATAAAGGAGTCTTACTAATAAGACGTAAGAAAGCGTTAATTGTTAACAATAGACGTCGTTAGGTGGCGTGGTGGTGAAAGCTAAAATATTTAGTTTTAAAGATATCTATATATCTTTATATTATATTATTATATTATTATTATATATTGTATATATATATATATATATATATATATATATATATATATATATATATATATATATATATATATATATACTGAAATAAAAGTTGTAGGAAATTTAATTTTTTACAACCTTTGTTTGAAACATTTTCCCATATAATGCATTGTTTATAGATATATATATATATATATATATATATATATATATATATATATACATATATATATATATATCAAATATTAAAGCAAATATTTCAAAATAACGGATAAGTGACACGAGTAAACACCCACTTCCGGTTGACCGATTTTACCAAAAACTAATCTGTTCTTGCGACAGTCAAAAAAATGTTAACTATAAAATTTCGCGTTGACGTGATTAATAGTCTATGATTTAGAGCACCCACAAAAAACTGTCACATACACAAACACACGCAGACATCATCGAGAAAATGGTCAAAACGTGTTCAGGGGACCTCAAAACGTATATTCCCGTTGAAATCTCGAAATCAGTTTTTTTCACGAAAACAATACTTTCCCCTATACTACGTATGGAGAAAGTAAAAAGTGAAGGTATGCTGCAAAAAGAAAGCAGAGCAGAAAGAAAAAATTCCAAACTTCTAATTACACTGAATCTTTTTTTTTAGTGCACCGCGTGAAATAATAACGAAAGGGACCCGACATGGCGTACTCGACGTTAGGTGGAAGGATTTGAGGAAAAACAAGGTGGCATAAAACGGCCGAGTTGATAGGTAGGGAGAGGCCTTTTAAGATGTTCGTGAGCTAACAAGACCAAATGGAGAGAGAAAGAGAGGAAGGGAGAGAGATAAAGGAGGTGGGATAGAGAGGGAGATAGGCAAAAGGAAAGAAAGAGGGAAGGACGAAAGTGAAAGCGAGGGAAAGAGAGAGAGAGATAGGGAAGTGAGAAAGAAGAGAAGGGGAGGAACTGAGAGCAGAGCGAAAGGAGAGTGAGAGAGAGAGAGGTTAAAAAGAAAATCGGGAATGGAGAGAAAACAAGGTAAAAGTGGAAACATCCGCGGAAGAAGAGATTTCAGTCCTCTCCGGATTAAAAGAGAGGGTGAGAGGGGGGGGGGGGTTGGGGCGAGACCCTTTTTGAAGCGATATATCTCAATTAACCGCGGCGTGATTAAGCTTAGAAAAATTTCTTCCCCTTACTCTCTCTCTCTCTCTCTCTTAATTTTCCACTATCTCCCTGCCTGTCCCTCTTCATCCTCCCTCCCTCGCCCGCCCACATCACCCCCTCTCCGCAGCGCCGCACCCCATCTCCCTCTCTCCGCATCGCCGCACCCCTAAAACAAACAGAGCAACGTTTTATCTTACTTTCGCCCCTTTTTTATATCGCTAATTTTTTTCGATTCCTCAATCATGGTAGTCTAGAGGCGGGCCTTCGAAATACTTCAAATATATATATATATATACACACACACACACACACACACACACACATACATACATATATATATATATATATATATATATATATATATATATATATATATAAAAGAAAGGGTTCACTGAAGCTAATAAGAAAGAAAGAGAGAGCGAGGCGAAAAGAAATATATTGTTGCTTTATAAAAAAATATAAATACGCGCGCAAAGAAAATAAGATTTCTTTTTGGTGAAAAATAACTGCGGCCGAGATTAATGGCGTTCTTCTCTTCTCTACGCTCGATTTGAACCCGAAGCGAGGGATGAAAAATAACGTTCATTACGTGCGAATAAATAATTTAAGGGAAGGTTTTCACGGAGTGAACGTGATACTTTCAGGCGACTGAAGAATGATAAAAACGTGTTCCTGCGAGACGACCCTCTGATTGGGAGCGAGAGATTGTTCAACACGGCGAAAATAAAAGATACCGTCGAGTTTGGGAACAAATGCGCCTTTTAACAATATCAAAATTTAATAATTTCTTCTTTTCGAACGAGCCTCTCGGTAATGTATAGTAAACACAACAGCAGCACGCATAAAACAATTATATAAAGTCCGTCAACATCAAATAATCTCTTACAAACTTGATCCAGTATTTTTGAATACTAAAACATTAACAAAAATTAAAAAGCGAATGAAATAAATTGCTAATTATTTTCGTTTAGAAGCGTCCGCGTCCCTGTAATACATAAAAGGCGACCTTTTTCACCGAAAATTTTAATTTATAAAAGCGTCAAAAATTTCAGGATGCTTTCTTCATTCGCGTTTAAAATAAAAGGAGGCAATTCATAAAGGCATAATTAGAAGTTTTGAATTTCTTAATTAGCTCTGGAATTTAATAAAAACGAATGCCACCTTTTTATCTTAAATTTAATCTCGCGCATAAGATCCGCAGAGGCTACGATAAATACGCCGAGCATATTCTTAATTTCCTTATGATCTTGCGTACGAGACCAAAGGGGACGGAATCAAACTCCGGGCAAGGCTAATACAGGCATTAAAACATCAAAACCCACAAAATATTAGCTATATTTTTTCCCACGAGACGAACAAAAAGGAACTACTACAGGAATTTTAAAAAAACCTTCGATACAAAGAAAAACTATTTTTTTTAAAGAAAAAAATGAGGTAAGCGAAGCGATTTTTCCCACGGATCCGGTATTTTTGTGCCCTCAGACTTAAAGTATAGTCAAATAGAAAACGCAATCCTACTCCGAGAGGGGGAGTGGCGCAGGTAACTCCGTCGCAAAGGACGCGAAATAATGAGAGGCGGTTCATTAACCGGAGAGTTATAACTAGCTTTGGGAAACGTTGGTGGCAAGCGCACGCACGCACACACCCAAACTACGCGACGCGAACATTTTAGCGAGAGTGAGAAACAGAAAGGAGGAGGAAGCGAGGTCACCATCTTAAGACTTGGGCGATGGCGTCGCCCCAGTCGGACGGCGGATAGAAGAAGCTCCGAAGAAAATGACCCCTGCGGGAAATAAAAAGAGTTGAAATGCGAAAATGCGATGGAGGGCAGGACACGCGAAAAGCGGAGAAATTTCAGACGCGGTTGGCACTGGAAAAGGAGTAGGAGGAGATGGGAAGGGAGAGGGAGGGGAGGGCGTGAGAGGAGAGAGGAAGGAGCAGATGAAAAAGGAAGGGCGGAGAGAAAGAGAGAGAGAATGCCGGATGCGGAGAAAGTCAGAGGGTGGGGGTTAAGGGGAGGGGGAGGGGAGAGTGTGGGTCGTGCTAATGAACACTGCGAAGAGGTCCTGGGCGGCTGAGTGGAGTCCTGTTAGGAAACCGAGAGGAAAGGAGGGAAAGAAAGAGAGGCTGGGTGAGTGAGGAAGTGAGTTTGGGAGGAGGAAAGGATAAAAAAAAAGAAATAGGAGGGGTCCCAACAAAAAAATTAACCGAGCAAATGAGGATAAGGATGAGAAAGATGGAGAGAGAGAAAAAAGAGACGAGGTGGAGAGAATGGAGTAGAGAGAATTAGGGGTAGAACGGGGAGGTTGCGGAATAAGGCTTCAGAGCGAGGGTTAGCTGGAAGGGGAGAAATGGAGGGAGGGTTTTTAAAAAGGAGTGTTATGGTGGAAAAGAAAATTAAGATGACTTAGTTGAATTGTTAGTGTGTGTGTGTGTGTGTGTATTTTGTAGGGGTTTTCTGGAGGGAGGAGGTGGGGAAGGATGCAGGAGGGAGCGAGCTGGGGTTGTAGCTCGGAAATGGGAGAATGGACGGATAAGAAACAAGTGAAGGCGAGCGAGGTTACTCACGAGGGCCCCGATGGCACAAGGCTGAACCCCATTTACTCATTAAACGGTCCGTGAGCTAAGGGGCAACTGCTTGAAATAAACACCCGGCGCATTTTGTCGAAACTTGCTTGGCGTTTTAATTAACCGCCCCCCCCCCTTTTACAGGCGCATTCAGCCATATCGGGCGAACGACGTAGTTTAAGTTCCTGAAAAATCGCTTCCTGTGAACGTCAAAATGCGGCCCCTCTCTCTTTTTCTGGAATTCCTATCTATTGCATTGATATGGAGCGCAGTGCTGTCTGAGACTTGGACGGAGAGGAATGAGGATGCGCGTAGATTAAGAGAATTAGAGATGCTAGTGCAGCGTGTAAGAGCAGAGAATAAGTGGGAGCGAGGAGAAAACAAATGAGGATAGATATTACACGAATACGGTCGAGTCTCTAAAAAATAGAAACTTCAACGGGAGAAAATAAGGAGCCTTTGAATCATATGAATGAGTTGCCGAAAAGTGATATATCTATGAGGAAGCGCTGTGACTATGTATTTTTATTACTTCCAAACTGACTATTTTTTTCATAAAACGAGTTATCCTACTAATTAATGAGGAGAGTACCAGCGACTAAATTTATTTTATTCTTCATTATTATCATAAAAATTTCATATTCGCGGCTTAATTGTCCCGCCCTCATCCCGGCGCTCCTTTTTAATTATCAAGGATTCGATCAATAAAAGTTCGAGACAAAGAAGTTGGCAAAGACCGAAATTCAATAAACGCGTTTGTGAGAAGTGAGGATTAATTTTGAAAATGATGTGGTTTTCGGAGTCACCGAAGGAAAGATGCTACAAAAGAGAAAAATAGCAAGGGATCTGAATACTTTAGGAAAGACGCAAACTCGAGAGAGTGATCGAGGGACGATTCCAAGAGGAGCGACGAACAGAAAAACCGACGATGACGATAACCTTCTCTCCCTTTCCCCGCTGCAAAACCTCTCTCCAAATGAAAAGCGCAAAATAGATTCAACTCCATTCCTGAAACGACTGCCATTTTCGATTCACCGCGAACACCGCGTTTAACATGTCTTTATAAAAAAAAACTAAATGAGCGCGACTTTAACGGTCATATATGCAACTCGTTGCGGCGATTTGGCTCCGAGCACCGCTCCGCCACTGAAGGCATCCAAATAAGCGAGCGTAGGAAATGGTGCGTCGGGGCAACGCTCTCGGGTGCACCCGTCTGATTATTATCTTATCTATCGGCGCCAAAGTTAACCGTCGGGTACGGAATAATAAACAGCCGCGTTTCCCGTCCTTCGAACCATTCCTCTCGGCTCAGACATTTCCATATTTCCGGAATAAGGAACCTTTAAATCTGCCGCTCGTACGAAAAAAAATAGTTGGCCGAATGCGAAAGGATGAAAACGGGTGTAGTGGAAAAGCCTCCCGCGAATCAATTTCTGCGGTCATTATCGTCATTTAGTCGTCCGTGGCTAACGAAGGCTAAAAACGTGTTCAAAAAGCGCACAAATAAAAGGCCAAGAGAGCGACGGTATTTTGAGGGGCTTTGAGGAGATGAAACCAAAGAAACCGACAATAGTTCCGCCGTCGACAAACACGGCATTTCTTAGCAATTATTCGCTAAAACAATTATCCATTGAGTTAGGCAGTTCAATTCAATTAACTTTTGTACTTCTGTGTCTGTACGTTTTTCAGTCACAGGAGTAGAGATATTCACTTTTAAAAATCAGATGAATACGAGGAAACGTTACGTGAAAACGTCAAATCTAAAGATATAAGGTAATCGGTTACACAGTCAACTAATGTTCCTTGATTGGATAGCCTAATTATAATGCAAAATATACACAAAGCATTTTAAAAAGAAATATTTATATAAAATTAAGGAGTAGATGGTAAAAATTCGGCTTTGAATTCATGGGAGACCGAAAGGAACGATTGAAGAAATACGTCCAGCTACGGATATATAATTTCTAGGAATAACTAAACCAGTTTGTACACAAATTCTCTGTTAGATAAGTAAGGTACACCCATCCCCCGCTTTGCACCGTACATGCCTATCTAGAAAAAAGTGCATAGTGAAACCGCGAAAAGTGGGTAGGTTTTCACACGGGAGTAAATGAGGTCACTCTTGAGTACCGTCTTGAACTCAATATGCTGCAATTTAGTTATCCTTTCCTATCTTTCTTATAACCTCCGAGTAGCAAAGGAACATTTTACGCTTTTTCAATATTCGGAGATCGTATCAAAACCGTGCTAGAGCGAAACTGACGGCACCGCAATTAAGGCAATTCTCAAAAACAAAGCCGTGCCAAACCGAAAACGTGTAGAACGAAACCGTGAAATTCAAGGAATGAACGTTTCAGGTTCCACAATCATATTAAATAAACTATCGTGAGCGAGACAAATATTTTCCAGAGAAATGACGACAAAGGAACCACTAAACGGCTAACTCTCGCCTTCGTCCTTCACCCAACGTGAATGAAAAAGAACCCTCGAGACAAGGAGCCCAACCTTTTTGCACATCGAGCCGCATCGGTGGTTGGGAATCCTTCGGCGGGCCGCATTGGAAATGGCAAATTCTTCAGTGGGCCGGATTAGAGTTTAAATCGGAAGTTACCTATATATTCCGAGGTGCCACATAAGTGAAAATCGCCTTTAACTTATATTTATGTGGTTAACATTTCAATATTAAACGTTTTATCACATAAATTTCAATAAATATGTATGAATTTGTGTAAACATTTTCGGATTCCCTTTTCATCATATCTTCGCGGGCCGTAAGTTGGACGCCACTGCTCAAGACCCATCACTGCGCACATCAACGCCGGTGGACGATCTCCCTATCTCCAAACGCAGTGCTGCCATCGAGCGGGCATGAAACACCCGACAAAAACAAACTCTACACCCTAAAAACAACAAAAAAACAAGTATTTAGCGAACGAGGCAAAAACTCCCGACCGACGAGAGGGCTTATGCGCATATATGGTATAAGATCGAAGGAAATCATGAGGGAGAGATGCAGAGATAGATAAGAGGGAGAAGGAGGAGGGAAGAAATGAATGGGGGATGGAGAGAAGCAAGGGATGAAGCTTGGAAACGGGGAGGAGAAAAAATGGAGCGGAAGGGGAGTGGGAGGAAACGAAGGAAGACATTCAAGAAGCTGGGAGTAAATGGGACGGAAAGAGAGGCCGAGTGAGGAGTGAGGAAGTTGAGAGGGAGAGGAAGTAGAGAGAGGACGAGAGGGAAATGAGACGGTCGAGGCTCACTAGCAGAGTGAGAGAGAGAGAGGTCTTGAGACGTAGAGAATGGGTGTAGAATAGGTTAGGATGCTGTCGCCGGAGCAAAATTAACTCCGGAGGCCAACAAATGGGGTGATTCTTAGAGTGTGTGAATCAGTCTGTGTGTGTGTGTCTGTGTGTGTGTGTCTGTGTGTGTGTGCCTGTGCCGAGGAAGAGACATTTAGGACTTGTCTGCGGCACTGAGCGCACAGAATAGGAGAGGAAGGAGGGGGAGAAAGAGGGAGAGAGGATGGAAGGAGAGCTCAGGGAAGTACGGGAAAAGGAGGAGAGAAAATGTATGAAGGACAAAAAGGAAATACAGAAGGAAAAAGAATAGCGAGAGCAAGGAAGAAAGGGGCAATAAGGAAGAGATGGAGGAAAAAATGTGAGAAAGGGAGGTGTGAAAGCAAGAGCGATTGATGAATCCGAGGGAAGAGGGGTGATAAACGAAAAATAGGGAGAGAGGTGTAAAGAGGGAAGCGAAGAAAGATGGAGAACAGAATGGACAGAGGGAAAACGGGAAAAAAGGGTGGAAAAGGGAGGGAAAAAGATATAAGATGGAGAAAATAGAGAATAGAATGAGAAAAGAGGAAGCGATACTCTACACGGGAAAATAGGAGAGAATAAATTGGTACGGAGGAGGACGGGAAAATAGGAAGAGAAAGAGTGTAAAGATAGAGAATAAAGATCGATAGAGAGAGAAAGAACGGGAGAGGAAAGAGGAGCAAAGACGAAGAAAGTAATAAAGACTGGGAGAACTGGGGAAGGAGGTCGATGACGAATATTTGAGATGGAGCCGGTTCCTGCCCTGCATAGGAACAAGAGGGCATCCCTCTATCCGTGCCGACATCTCGGAATTACTGGAAAGGCGTAAGAGGGGAATTCTTTAAGAATGGAAAAAACGGAATAATAGATGATGCCTCTTTCTCACTCTCTTTGAACCAGGCCAAAAACCGAGCGCATTTCCAATTAGGAGGAGGAATTTAGAAACCTCTCTTTGGGACATGGCGTAATTAGTTTCAGGTTATGACGACGTATGCACATAGAGGGGGGTTTGGGGTGTGGGGGGGGGGGGGCACGTCCTTTGGAAAAGAGCTCGTTCTGCACACTTTAAAGGCAGACTATATGACGTGGCGCCTTCCGCAGCAGATAGGGAGTTATGGATGGTGATGCAGACGAAGGATGAGCTTTAAGTGTAAACGAGGATGGGATAGGATATATGAGGTGGGCCCAAGAGGCGCAAATTATGAGCAAACGCGATAGGTTGTGGTTAAAATGTTTTATGAAATAAATTTAGGATACTACTTCCCATAGAAAAATAATTTTATAAAGACGATTAAATTAAAAATTCATAAAATATATTGCCAATATAAACATATTTTGAATCAACCATTGCATGTCTACATAAATTAACATGGAGAAATTTTGAGCTGGTATTAACAAGGATTTTAAAACAAATTATAAGCGTTAACACAAAAATCGGTGCAATATGCATCCCACAAACTTACTTTTTCATATCCGAACGCTTCTAGTCCACGCAATAATATCATTGGTTAAATTATTGTACAGACAGCTAAGCGAAAGCTGGGCGTAAAACTCGATATTTTATTAGGTCACTAAACGCTACGCACTTGTTTTTTGAGACACGTGACTTATGCGGTAGCCCTTATGACAACAAGATCTAAAACTGGATGACTTTCAGGCCATTTTGGGTAAATCGACAAGAATAAACAATCCCCCATAGTCGCTCTATATGGATCTTTTCTACAAAGCATCTACTCCGGGTGGTGTACTACAATAAATGCAACATTTTTCAGAACCTTCTAAACCGTTTAGCTCCGAGAGCTGCGTAAAGACGACAGACTAAGTAAAGAGGGAATTGCAAAAACCACCTTGCCGGACACGGGCAGGGGCGCACCCAGGGGGGGGGGGGCTGACGGGCTTTAGCCCCCCCAAAAAAATCTACATGTTCATGCTAGGGCTTTAGTATTAACCAGATAGGCTGTACTATTTGTAAGTAAATCTGCTGGTTTTTCGTAAGATTTCTAATAATATTCTCGAGAAATTCTTCACAATGTCGATCATTAAGGAAATGTAGTCATCGGTAAATTTTCAGCCGTTTTCCTATGCAGCTTGCCGAAGTAAGACTTCTTTTCATTTTTTTGCATCCATTTTTCTAACTTCATTATATACGATATAGTGACAAGAAGGCAACCCGCATTGAAGAAAGTGGTCATTTCAGCCTTCTTTTGTCCTCCATGTGAAGGGTAAAGGCAAGTGACCCTGGATCCCTAATAGCTTCCAGATGGAGAGAACACATGCGAACGACGCAAAGAGAAAATTCGAGGAAAGGTTTTTCTAAGAACGTTAAAGCACATTTTGAGAAAGGAACGCATTTTTGAGCGTCAGTTTCACATTGTCTCTCCTCAAAGCAACTGCATTAGTGAGTGTGTCTGTTTTGTGTATTCTGAGTGCAAGATAATTCGTTAGAAATAATAAAAGTTGACAATAAGTTACCTTTATAATAAAATCTCAAGTTACGGTTATGCTCACCATATCCTGTTGCTTCCGGATAGTTTTCTTTTTTGAGGAGTGAAATCTTAATTTCGGAACGTTTGTTACCATAAGTTTCGAGTGTTTCATCTTATTATTCTTATTTTCCTGAAGTTTCAACGGCGACGAATTTACAGCATTTGGTAAGTAAAGTTAATTATTTCACAAAATGGAATGTTTCCTATTTTTATGTTACTAGTGAATAGAATCGCATTTCTTTTCTTTAATGAATACCCCCTATTCTCTATCCGAAAATCGCTACGTTTTTATCTCAAATTAAAACGTAAAGTATTAGATATGTTCGGTGGGATATATTTTGTTATGGTTGAGCCCCCCCCCAAGAGAAAATCCTGGGTGCGCCCCTGGACACGGGTATCTAAAACGTGTACATTCGTCAAATTCTCGAATTCGAACTTTTTCGCGAGCGCAATTATGCTTTGTGTATGAGAAATTAAAAAATGCATAATACCGGAATGTATCAATGTATTCGCCTAGAATTAAGTGACAATACTCTGACGAAAACTTTCTATTAAGTGAAGCTTACTTACAAATACAAAACCTGTTAATTGCGTTTAGACTATCAAGTAATTTAACGCTATGGTTTGCTCAAATGAAAGTAAAATAAAAATGTTAATTCCTCAATTTTAGCCAACGACTTAGCAACTTAAATCGGTGAAATAGAACGACCAATATTAGAAGGTGGTTAGAGAATTAACGGCATTTAAAAAGGGGGCACGATAGAATATAAATTCAAATTTCAGGGGGACATGAAAAATATTTATCCGTACTCGTATAGGGTCCACAGTTCTACTGCGGGAAATTTTGAGAAAAGTCAGAAAAATATTATAATAAACGAAGAACAAACAGAAAATACGATACAAATGTCGAGAGAGAGAGAGAGTGGCAATATGAGGAACAAACAAAGAACAAAGATAAAACCGTGAATATGACCAAAAATGATAAAAGCAGCAACAAACGAAGAGCAAAGAGAAAAAGAATAGTCAAACGTCGATAGAGTGTAGCAAACCATTTAGTTACAATGCCTTACAACAAAATACATTTTCCTCCTCTCCTTTTTTTCTCCCTCTCTCTTCTTCCCATTCTCTCTTCCTCTCTCTTCTTTCATCCCATTCTCTCTCTCTCTCTCTTCCTCACATTCGCTCTCCTTCTCTCTTCTTTCCTCCCATTCTCCATCCCTCTCTTTTCCTTTCCCTTGTTAGTCTTTTAATATTTGAAACTGAAGAAATAGCTTGTTGAGCCATCTCTTATTTACATGGATAATTTACTGACTTTGAATTCATTTCAATGTCATAGGCTTACAATATCGAGTTTGGCAATAATATCGGTCACCACGGAAAGGAAAACTTTTTCATTAAAATAACTCGATATTTTGTAGTTTAAAGCTCATTTTTGGAAAAATAGCAAAATGAAACTTCATAATTTTCTTTGTCCTCGAGTTCAAGTTCTTTGTACGATGATTTTCATTAATTTTAATGTACAAATGGAAAATAGTCTACCCTCATCTCCATGTTTTAAAATGGAGAAAATGAAAAAAGAAAATATTTTTAAAAAATTAATTGGTCGAATGAATCGGTTTAAAAACCAGCTTACCGCCCTATAATCTTTATTGCGGTTAAAATAAAACATCCCACTTGTCTCTACGTTATGTATTTTTTGAGTTATAGACACATACTTATACTTGACCGACCGGACACCGCCTCGGACACTAAATTATTTTTATACACGTACAGTATGATTACAACTCCGAATCATACAAAACCGACTTTCAACAAACGTATAAGCTCAAAATACATCTCGAGGAACTCCGCGTCAATTTAATTTATAATTTACAAACTTCAAAGGACTGCGGAGAACGAATTACCCAGGTCACTAATTTCTCCTCCATCATTCCATTAAACGGAATTCACAAGAGCGGAGCTTCGAGATTAAGAGATAATCGCCCCTGAATTTAATAAGTTTATTCCAAACGACACAATGCGAAAATGTTCTTTTTCCTGCACGATGGATAATCGCGCCCGACAATTGGACCACTTTCCACAACGATCGTTGAAAGAGCACTCGAGCCGTCTCATAAGCTTAACCTCTCAAACCACGAATCCTCGGCGAGTGCAAAAAATATAGACGCGGTAAGAAAAAAAGAAAGCGGAATTCGTGGAGCGGGCGTTCGAACCAATCGTAGGGAGATATTTTTTTCAAAAATCTAATGGCTGCCATTGTTCGGACTTAAGCGACTTAAAATGACGTCCGCTACAGCGATTCCATTCATCGACGATAGCCATCGAGAAAAATAGAAACTAAAGCGACAGGAGCGTCGTCTGGCGTTTAGGCATGCAACGAATAAATGAAATTGCATCCATTAAAAGTCTCGTGCGAACGTGAAAAACAATAAGTCCGGTTGAAAATACGAAAATTTCACTGTATTCCTTCGAAATAAGATCGGAGAGAGACATAAAGAAGAATCACTTAAAGCCCCGCAGTCGAACTTCGACTTGGTTCTGTAGAGACCACTGGAAGTTGTACTTGGGCTTGCAGAATCCAAAAAATAGGCCATAATCGTTACCAAAGGTGGCAGCTAATTTTCGATTTTATTCTGATTTAATTCAATGAAATTACCAAACCACCAAGAGAAATTAAAACAAATGCTTCACGCATTTACGAAGCACGATAATGAAAAACGATTTAGTGATTTATACGGATAGAAAATACACATGAAAGTTCCTTAAGCCCATTTTTTAATTAATGGTAATTAATGAAGTAATCGATATGGTAATCGTGATGAAGAGACGCGTTCTACATTTTTTCGAAGGTGCAAACAAAAAACGTAAAACGGCTGCGGTAATATTTTCCATTATTTAATTTGAAATTTATGGCCTCCCAGAAAAAAAACTCGACTTAAATAATCTCGGAATAATTTAAAGGCGCCCACGGAGCCATAGCGAGAGTCAAGAGGTTATTACGCTTTTTTTATATTTTAATTTAATTACTGCGTCGGTTTTATCCGATTGATTCGATTCCTGATAGCATAATCTACTCGTAAACAAATTTAGATCCCGTTTCTTTGCCATAAATATTGACCAAGGCTGACTTAAAAACATACCTTGAGTAGCCGTATATATTAGAATTTAGTAATATTTAATCCAAAAACTTTATCTCTAGTTTAGGCCCAGCTGACGTTTTACATTGAAACGAGGCAAAAAGTTGGCATTTCCGAGACAAAATCGCAAAATAACCAACAAATAAAACTTTTGCGCGGGTTAAATCGTTTACTTGAATATTCCTGCTGATCAATAGGTATGTCTATTTACACGTGCAAATGTACACAAATGAAAAATTAAGTAAAATTATGAAAGTAAAGAAAAAGCTTGAATGAGCGCATAATTTAATGTGATTGTGTGAAGTTTACAAGTCAAGTAACATTGCCCTATGTATAAACACCTTTATTAGCTCTAACACGGGCAACTGCCGCACATAATGCAGGGTAAAAAAATCCAAGATTTAAGTTTTAAAAATCCCGTTTGTTCGGAATTCCGGTTATCCGATTTCCAGTTAATCGGGAACTTGCGTTGTATTGAAGCCTTAGGATGAACTTGATTTAGCTTTTGAATTAATTCACTTTTGAAGGGTTATTAATTAACGCACGTTTAGTAGGCATGAATTATATCGTACAAAATTCCAGTCGTAAATTACACCTGATTCGGAAACCGATAAGAGAGAAGCACACTTCAAAATATCAATAAGCCAAAAAACAAAATCACTAAATCAGTGCCATTTTGCAACCTCGAATAACGAACGCCTACTCTCTACTTCTTTCTCCCCGCGAGGTAAATTTCAAAAAGTTCGCCAGGAATCGGCTTCGTAAAAAAAAAGTAAAAATAGGCCATAACTCACCGCTGCGTGCCAAAAGGCGGCACTTTACGATTCGAAACGCCTCTTAAAAAAAAGAGAGAACCAGTCTACGTAATATGCTAGGAAGGAGGAGACCGGAAGGAAACGAAAAAAAGATCGACCCGCTTAGGAGGAGGGGATAAGTGAGGCAAATCTTCATTCGTCGGACAGGCGAGACTAAGGCGTCGAAATACCTAACATTTAGCGAAGTAAGCTACGCCTTCCAGAGACAAAACTCGCTCCCAGAAATGAAAGGTTTTAGGCTTTAAACGCTCGGAAAAATCCTTCCTTTCGCGAGGGATACGAACGACACGGGGCAATAAGCAGCCACGCCACGAGGGAAGGAGTTATAAGCTTCCCATTTCTTCCTAGGGTAATGGAAGCAAAGATTGATTTAGAGGGACAGATGGGGGGGGGAGTAAAGGAGAAATTACTCTCCCGAAATATTTCAAAACACTGAAAAATTAATAGAATAATAAAAATAATAAGTCAAAGAAATGGTAATTTTTACTATATTTATTTTGTTACACAAAATGTCATCCGTTGCATATCAAAATCTGTATGCTTTTGAAGATATTGTCAAAAAGTTGATTGTTTTCATCCTTGATTACCCCTTCCCCCAAGGAGGAAGACAGGATCCGCCCTTGTATGGAAGGTTCGACTAAAGGGAGGAGAGGGGAGATGATGTGGGTTAATTATCGTGCGAAGGAGGCATGGGGAAGGGAGCGGGAGAAAGAGACTGATGAGAGAAGAAGGAAAACAGTAGGCTAGAGCGAGATTGATCTTTACTCGGAAGAAATTGAGAATAGAAAGTTTCAATGACCATCTAACGCAGGGAGGGAAGGAAGGAGAGGAGGATCAAAGGAGGAGGATGGAAGGACAGAGATCGGGAGGATGGAAGGAGAGTGATGAGGAAGAGAGGGGATGAGATGAAAGAGGGAAAAGAGGAGAGTAATAGCTAAGGAGGAAGAAGAGGATGAAGAGAGGACAGGAGGTGAAAGAGGGGAGTAGTGGCTGAGGGGGAAGAAGAGGATAAGGGGCCGTCCATTTAGTACGTACGCAAAAAATCAGCCATTTTCGATCCCCCTCTCCCTTTCTTGCATGGTTCACTTTTTTCTACACCCCTTCCCCGT
The DNA here is from genome assembly GCA_028673005.1 of Tanypteryx hageni. Lineage (NCBI taxonomy): Eukaryota > Metazoa > Arthropoda > Insecta > Odonata > Petaluridae > Tanypteryx > Tanypteryx hageni. Next base: position 39,155,040 of record CM054118.1, read on the forward strand.
GCGTATGTACGTTAGGGCTTAGTACCCTACCCCTCTTCCAACTGCACAAGTTCGTCACAAAAAAATAGTTTTGTAATTAAAATATGAAAACTTTTTATTTATTTTATTTGTTTATAATATTATATATTTATTATTTATAAAATTAAAGTTCATAGAACTTTGTATTTATACTACAGAGTGTTTTATGAAGTTTAATAATAGAGTTTCAAACACTTAAAGGCTAAAAACTTAACAAAAATCGATCTCTATAATTTGTTCTATTTTTCGCGCGTACATACTACTTGGTCTTATTCCTCCTCCCCCCCATACGCAGGGTATACGCAAACTTCAAACCCACCCCACCTCACACCTCCTCCGTGTGTACGTAGTAAATGGACGGTCCCTAAGGAGGGGGTAGAGTATGAAGAAAGAAGAGGAGAAGGGGAAGTAGGAATGAGGGAGAGGAAAGTGAAGTAAAAGAGGGTAAACAGGGAGAGGAGAAAGAGACAGAGGAGGGAAGAAGATAGGATGGAAATGGGAGGAGAAAATGAAGAGAGGAGAAAGCGATCGGATGGGGATGGGTGGGAGGGGAAGGAGGATCTCCAAAATCCCTCTCCCCTTATAGACTTCAATGAGGCATATTCGCGAGGCGCCACAGATACGTGTCTCCCCCTTAAGGCGATACTTGACAGAACGGGAAAAGAAACGTAATCGAGAACGCGGATTGGGAGAAGGGAAAAATTATAAGAGTGAGAGAGAGAGAGATAAGTCTGGAGATTATAAGAGTGAGAGAGAGAGATAAGTCTGGAGAGAGACGTCGAAGAGACGCGCCGCTTTGTGATCAACCGTAGCGCCAAAACCCTACAAGAGAGGGTTTTTTTGAGGGGCGTCGAGGGAGGGGGGATGCGAGGGAGGTGGAGGAAAAAAGAAATACGAGATGCGAGATAAGTCACAATGGGCGCCTCTGTCGCCGAGAGGATCCGTGCCCACAGGTCCAGATCGCGCTAGATATGCGCTTTTTTCTTATCGCGAACGAAGAGTGGAATAGAGGGAGCCTCCCTCTCCACCGAACCAGCCTCCCCTCTCATGAAAATGAGCGAAAAAAACGAATCGAGGGTTCGGGATGGAGATCTCGGGAGAACCAAGTATGGCGGCGCCATCTCTGGAACCGTGACAGGAACCGTATACCTCTCACCCTCACACTCCAAGTCTCAAACCCAGTTCCATCTCCTGTCGCCGCGAACAGAATACATACAGAGAGATGAGAGCAAAGGGGGAAGAAAAGAGAGAGGGAGGGGTAGAGAGATGGAGATAGAAAGCGGGGAAGAGAGAGGGAGGTAGAGTGTGGGAAGGAGAGAGAGGGAGGTAAAGAGGAGAGAGAGAGAGGGAGGTAAAGAGGAGAGAGAGAGAGAGGGAGGTAAAGAGAGGAGAGAGATGGAGGTAAAGAGAGGAGAGAGATGGAGGTAGGGAGAAGGCAAGACAGGGAGAGGAAGATAGGAAGCGAGGAAGATAGGAAGCGGGGAAGAGGGAGGGAGAGAGGGAGGTAGAGTGTGGGAAGTAGAGAGAGGGAGGTAAAGAGGAGAGAGAGAGGGAGGTAAAGAGAGGAGAGAGAGGGAGGTAAAGAGAGGAGAGAGAGGGAGGTAAAGAGAGGAGAGAGATGGAGGTAGGGAGAAGGCAAGACAGGGAGAGGAAGATAGGAAGCGAGGAAGATAGGAAGCGGGGAAGAGGGAGGGAGAGAGGGAGGTAAAGAGGAGAGAGAGGTAAAGAGGAGAGATAGGGAGGTAAAGAGGAGAGAGAGAGAAAGGTAAAGAGGAGAGATAGGGAGGTAAAGAGGAGAGAGAGGAAGGTAAAGAGGAGAGAGAGGGAGATAGTGAGAGCGCTAGAGAGGGAGAGGAAGATAGGAAGCGGGGAAGAGTGGGAGAGGGAGGGAGAGGGAGGGAGAGAGAGGGAAGTAAAGAGGATAAAGAGAGAGAGGTATGGAGAGGGCATGAGAGAGAGAGAAGATAGGAAGCGGGGAAGAGAGCGGAAGAGGGAGCGAGAGAGGAAGATAGGGAGAGGGAGTGAGAGAGGAAGATAGGGAGAGGGAGCGAGAGAGGAAGATAGGGAGAGGGAGCGAGAGAGGAAGATAGGGAGAGGGAAGGGAGGAGGGAATGATAGCAAGAGAGAAATAGAAAGATAGAAGAGCTAGGAGAGAGACATGAAAGGGGGAGAATGTAGGTATATTAGAAATAGGAGCGTGAGGGGGGATAGGAGGGAAAGTAGGGGAGAAGGGGAAGAGAGGGGAGGTGAGAGAGGGAAAGAACAGATGGATGGATGGAAGGTGGAGTGGGCGAAAGGGAGGCAGATAAGGGATGAGGGAGAGAGAGAGGACATTGAATCCAAAGCAGTCAGTCCGGAATGAAAAGAAGAGATGAGATGCCTTTGGGCGTCGCGACAGCGAAAGATGAGTTACCGCATGAATAATGCACACCTGTCCGCTGTAATGTACCCGTTTCGTTTGGAGAGGTAGCGAACTCTCGGAAAAAAGGGAGAAATTCGAGGGAAATATTTCATAAGCATTAAAATGTGGCACCGAGACAAATGAAAATTTTTAAACCGATCGTGAAAGCGACGAAATTAATTAGGTTTATTATTCGTAATGAACATTTGACCTCGCACCTCTGATAATTAATGCAATTTCAAAGCAGAGGCTCTTATGGCGGAAATTTCATTGAAGAATAACAACGGCAACGAACACTCTCCCGCGATCGGCACATAACGAAGCAGGGAGAATCAAGCAAATTGTTTAAAAACATTTAACAAGAAGACCAAACCAGGACTAATAAAGGCTGGTTTTCCAAAGTTGACGTCCCGAATTGATTACTTATATTGACAGGAATTGTTTCAGTATGTGTTAGTCATTCCAAGGAATTCTCATACCATGAATACCATTTGTTATTCATAGTTTATCAATGATAGAGAAAAACTGGGAAAAAATTAATAGATCATTACCAGGTTTAAAATGCTAAAAGCAATGTCAAAATCTCTTTCTGAAATATTTTGCATGTATTTTTTAAATAAAAGACTTTAACAAATGTTACTGTTTACACGCTAATATGTCTGGATAAACTGTCCATTGCTGAAGGGTAGCCAAGTGGAAAAGAAAATAACCCATTTGTTCATTCGTCTATGCTCAAGCCGATTTCGGTAATAATCGTCTCCATGCCAACAATCCGATAAAACGCGATTTAAAACGGTTTTAGTGTAAATTCAAGAAAATACGATCAATTATCAAAATTCTGTGATAAGAATTAGAATCTACATTCTTTTTTCCTTAGAACGGTGCAAACCTCGTTTCGATATCACAATTTTCAAGTATTAAAGAAAACATCTCTGCGCGATGGATTTGAGATTTCCTATGCAAAACAAATAGGGAAAAACGTTCCTGGAATCGAACCTGGAATCCTTTGGAAACCAGCCTAAAAAGGAGAATTGCAGGAAAAGTGACTTATATGCTAAAAAAAATACGGTTACAAGGCAGTGACCTTGAATCAATTGCACGGAGAAATAGATGAGTGATCACCGAATTATCTCGGGAAAAAACGTTTTTTACGCTTTTTTTACTCACAGTGCCCTCCTTCCTCAAAGATCAATACACTAAAACCCCCAAATACATTGTTAGCATAGTGCAACGTTTTCTAAAGGCGATTTTTTTAACTTTTCTGACAAAAATCAATAAGTGCTTACAACATAAAATCAACGCTTAAAATTTTCCCTTAATTGCTAATGCAGAATTAATTTACAACTGTTATCCTCCATGGGAAAATTCCACAAATTATCGCTTGACAACATTTTTGTAAATTTCCGAACTAATTTGTACAGATTTCTTTTTGCAAAAATTAAATTAATATCCTCATTCAAATTAATATAATTCAGATATTAAATTCAGTCATATCACTCGGAAGATTTATACGTAATTAAAAACATCTATTCATTTAAAAAATATAAGAATAATTGCAAAAAATAACTTAATGACTTCGAATTGATGAGTTTCAACTCGGCAATAACACCATTCAAACATTTTACCGAGGCATATGGATTGCGGAGGGAATTTCTGAGAACATATAATTTTGCGAAATGTGCTGCGCCAAAAGATGGGATCCCCTTTTCTCGACCAATTGAACGAAAGAATAACCATTTCGATGAGAATCAAGGAACACTGAGCTAAAAGACTGTTTCCAAATAAACTGACAAGGAGACACGACCGAGAGTTTAAAAAGAATCGTACATAATGGAAGAATTCCTGCGCCCAAAGCAAATCTTAGTTTTGCCAGAGTCAACACGCGTGGTTAGGTTCCTAGACGTTATTATCACCTGCCGAAATATCGCAGGTAAACTCCCCTCCCCCTCCACGCCCCTCTCCAAACTCCGACACAACCGTTCTGTCGCCATGGACGTCTTATTCCAGAATTCTTATCGTTCGCCCAATTTATTATCCAATGAAAACCTTCAAGAACAGCGATATCGGCGGTTTTCTCCTCCGTCGATGAAACGTCCGGATTTTTCAGGAAAGACCGTTTCGCGTGTGGCAAAAAATCGCCACCGAAACGTTTTTGCGCACAAGATTTATGACGCGCGTTTCGAATGGAAATTTCGTCATTAGTAGCGGCGAACACCGAATAGTGGGATATTCGATATAACAGAGATGGACAATAGGCAGCAGTCGTGAGAGACGCTAAGAAAGTTAATTGACGCACGGGTGACGATGAAGGGTACTGCTTTGAAATTTTTGAAAATTATAAAAAAGACCACGGTTGGAATCAAGAACGGAGTTGTGCAAAGTCTAAAGTGAGTTGGACGCAGTTGATAGATGTTAGTATAACATATTCTTACTTTGTTATTGCGTATTTTTCTTTTTGTTCTATAGTTAAATTGAAAATATTCAATAATCAGACCTGTATTCGTACGTTTAATTTTAGTGGCATAAGTCGATTATAATGAACACATTTTTGAAACGCATCAAACTACATTACATTAGCTTTGCTAGCCATTTGCAACATATTTAACATCCCTGCGATGCATTATGTTTATACTTAGGATAGAATAGTGGCACGCTATTTCCAGTGACATTTCTTATGAGTAATATTTTTGTTATGTCATTATTATAGATCTTTTTATTGCTGTCTTATTTTTTGTCTTTAGATCTCGTTGTTGGATGTGTGAGAGACCTATGAGGTTTCTTTATGTTACCACCTGGCAGATCGCCAACTTGTAGCACTAAGTTTTAAATAAAATAATAAAAAATAAATTACGTTCTCGTAAAAGTATTCTCTCAAGTAGCAAAACCGCGCATAAACTCTTAAAACACCGAAGAAGAAATACATCATTGAAGTGTAAAATATATCATCTAATGAACTCCTACCGCTTTAAAATGGCGAAGGAAATGAACATTTTCACCAAATAGTCAAAACACTCGGTAGAAATTCGCCGATCGTTAAATATAATCAAAACCATCAACGACTGTTGAACTACCGATGAGGACGGTCAATTTGTATCGGAAACGCGCACCTGATTTACTGACAGGCTAAGAGAATCACCCAAGTCACACACAAGATGACTTTCATAATCAATTTATTTTCACTGAAGTAGAAAACCTACGACGGAAATACGGAAAACAAAATCAACCGTAACGTTAATTTAGAACCCACTTAAATATTTCATCTTCTTTACATAAAGCTAACAATCACAGAAAATACCACACTTAGAAGGCGGAAAACTGGAAGGAAAATTTTCGGATCACGATCGATTATAAATCAAAACTTCAAACGTGGCATTAATGGCGGACAGAATTTTTCCGAACATAGAGAGAGAGAGAGGGGGAGGGAGGAAACCAAAGTCGAAGGAAAGAATTTTTCAAGAATTCAGTCCGTCCGGTCTGCGATTGTTTATTCAGCCGACACCGCAGACATGGCAACGGTGTTTTTTCAGCTACGGCTTCGATCCTAATTTCCCTCCGCTCTCTCAAAAGTTTGGAATGAGTTTGGGCGGTATGGGAGAGAAAGAAAGAAGATCGAAAACTCGCGATAGGGACTTCAAAAAATAATAAGACTCCTCTATCTCTCTCTCTCGAGAGCTCTCCCGTGTGTTTTCTTAGGTGCCTGTCTCCTCTCCGCTAAACGTACAGATTTCAGCGAAAGACGAAAAAATTCATGAAATGTAAAGCAATGGCGGATGCAAAGAAAACGCTTGATACGTAAAGGTTAGCAGAATAAGAGAAAGGATGCGAGGGAAAGAAAAAAAAGGGTAAACAAGTTGAAAAGTGAATTTCTTTGGTGAAATTATACGAATAATAAATGTACGCGTATCGCGTGTATAGAAATCGTTGACTGTTGCTAACTCTCAACGAATAATTCATCCTATAAAAAGAAATTTTCATATATGAAAATTTATTATCGCTGTTAAACCATTACAAAAATTCGAAGAATTTTGCCATACACGACAAGATTAATTACACACAATAATGACTCAATAATAAAATTCGAGGATAAATCGATGTAATGTATTTATAGAATATTTAAGTTTAACTCCGTTAAGTTGAACATAAGCTACCTGGATTTATAATCGCTTTTCGCACATAATTCTATAATGCGACTATACTATGGAACAATTTCTACTAATTAATAACATGATATTAAAAAAAAATAAAAATCACACGATAACTTCAAAATCCTTTATATTAATTCATTCAGCTGTTTTAGGCTAGCTCATGCGTTTTTCATGCGTTATTTTTCTCACCTAACAGGGTTCAGCTTTTTCGGTTAGTTCTAAATTTGACCGTTAGAAGTCATTACCGCGGGCATTTTTGTATTAAGCTTCAATTAATGCCTTTTAGCGAGCAATAGTCATTTTGTACTCGGATTTTTTTCGCGCATGCATATGCTTTTTTTAAATTAATAAAAAGCTCGGTGGCGTGGCGCAGCGGGCATCGGACGGGAAGCGTACTCGCCGTGATGCGCAAGCACTGAAAAGGACGCAGAGGCAATATAACAGTGCGTGACAGACGAGTGAATAAAGCGTGACTGTTTAAGAGTGCATGAGAGACAGAGGGGATGGGGGGGGGGGGGGAGGAGATGAAAATGCACGGCGGAACCGTCCGGCGCCGCAGCCCAATCTGCCCAAAGCCACATGACCCCCACCCTCTTTCCCTCTCTACCGCCCATTTTCCCCGCCCCCTCTCTCTTTCGTTCTCCTCCGTCTGCGCAAACGCATTCGCTCACAGATCCGAAGTCCCGACTATAAAATAAAGCAAAAAAAACGCCACCGGCAATCGACTAGGTCGCTCCCTCTTGCGACTCAAAGGGTCGAATCCCTTTCGATGTATTTTCTCGTGTCTCGCGTTCGTCATTTTTCCCACGAGTAACACGAGAAGGCGCGAACCCCTCCACGGATGGGTGAGGAAGGGAGAAAGATTCCTTTCATTATTTTAACACGACTCTCCAACTACTTTTCCCGCAAGAGAGAAAGAAACTGACCGCATCTGTTAGCGGCTCATAGAAGGACGTCAATTTAACCGCGAATGCCTTTTTATAAACTTTCACTTCCGAATTCCGTATCGTTTTCTTTTAAACGAAAACGACAGGACTTCTTGTCAAACCGAACCCTGCGAGCGAGAAGAGAGAGCGCAAAGTGTCTCCGTATTCCACACGATCCCGTAATAACAAGCACGTTTATATGTATGTATATTTATAGCGAGTAGTTAAAAAAGTAACAACGTTTAAAAAAAACTCCCTTGGCCAAAGGGCTGAAGAAAGAATAATGAAATGTTCGCTCAATACTCTTCGTATCTTCTGGAATGGTAACTTTAAATTCGATCGGCTTAGTAATTATGGATAAAAAATAATATATAACTTTCAAAACAACGGTTTCCGTATTATTGCTCACGTTGTTGGACTCTATTAGGTATTTATCGACCAAATGTTGTGCATTGGGCGTCATAGAAAAACAAAAACTATATGGCCATAATGTCTAAGAACGATTTTAATTCCACCATTGATCAGTGGATAGAAAAACGATGTCGCTTTAAACCATATAATTGACGATCCAGTGAAATAATGGAAACTGGAATTTTAAAAGGTTTTATTTTCGTTTAAGAATTATATTTCAATTTAAAGACATCATTTAAAAAGACTCATAAGCCATTGGGCGAAAATTTAAACTTTTTTTAGCCATTTAGCCGTAGGAGGTGGTCGACTTTTGTTATCCGCCTGGCTTGACACAATTTTCTTTCAAGGCTCGAGTTTCATTTCCGTCCCTACGTACGAATTATTCCCTTCAAGCGCCATCAAAATATAACACTTGACACTCCACGGACCAAAGGACACGAATACAACGCGAGAGACACCAAGGAAAAGAAAAGGTGGAAACTTAAGCGAACGAGATGGAGGCGGAAAACAACAGAAACTCCATTTTTCCCGCGCGACTCTTTTTTGACCTAACCGTATGAAAATGAGACAATCTGCAGTTGGCAAGGAGACCACGACTTTTCAAAGAGGACGGAAAACGTTACCACCCGCTGCGAAGTAATATTTAATTTTTTCGAAAGCGGTTCCTTGTGGACGCATAAAGACCCACGGGAAAATAACGCCGTTCTAGAGGCATTAGTAGAGAGAAATTGAGACGGATTCCGTCGCCAGTCGTAAAAAAAACCTCTAAGTCGCCGGAACTTTTTAACACCCACGCAAAGTTTAGGACTGGCGGCTGAGTTCACACACACGCGCGCCCACACACGTACCACCCGAATTCTTCAGTTTAAATAGCAAACACGTGGGGACGTAAAACCAAAAGGGGAGTGAAACAGATATTTTTTTTTTCGAGGGTCACCTCACATTCCATTATTTGGTGTTTGGAACGCAAGAGACACGAGCGTGCGTGAACGATAATTTAAAGAATCGAATACAAATAAGGGCGTTTGCCGACTTAATTACGCGCTCTCGAGATGAAGATAGTTGACCCGAATAGACACAAAAACATTCGCACCAAAAATAGAAAAAGGCGTTCTAAAATGCATCTAAATCGTTTGATGAGTATTTTATCCGCAATGTGTAGGTATATATATATATATATATATATATATATATATATATATATATATATGTGTGTGTGTGTGTGTGTGTGTGTGTGTGTGTGCGCGTGCGTGCGTGCGTGTGTGTGTGTGTGTGTGTGTGTCACGGTAAATGTGCGTAGTCCGGTAAATGTGTACATTTCCCTGTTAATGTGCACATTTACCACTAAGTTTGGTAAATTTAAGTATAACATACTTTTACCGATTGGATTGGTGAAATGTATACATTTACCTAGATACTGGTAAATGTGGATAAACGTCACAACACTAGCCACAACATGGCGGCGTCGCAAACATCTGTTGCAGTTTAGAAATACGGTAAATGTGCGTTGTCCGGTATATGTGTAAATTTCGTGATAAATGTGCACAACTAACTAAAGTAAAATTGAACATGAAGGAAACTTTTGCTCGGCCCCACCGGGTTGGGTAAATTAGTCGAAGTATTTTTGGCTCCTCCTCATGTTCACTGTGTTCACCCCCTCGTGTTGGGAAGCGTTCATCATAATATATACCAGTGGTGACAAACCCTCGATGATTTTTGTTATAAATTAACGTAATGACTAAAATGTAGCATTTCTCATTCTTACTTATTTCCACATTTACCAAGGCATATCGGTAAAAGTGCACATTTACCGGGAAATGTACGGATAATGTATTTCTGGAAACTTCAACTTACATTTACCGAGCATGGTGGTAAATTTGCATATTTACCGGTTAATGCACACATTTCCCGATTACGTACCTTTACCGTAACACACACACACACACACACACACACACACACACACACACACACACACACACACATATATATATATATATATATATATATGGATGTCAACAAGGTGTTGGGATGAGGAAACCCAGTGAGCACTCACCAATCAGACGACTTCAGGTTGGCGAGGCCCCGGGGATGTCGAAGCGACACACGTAAAATAACACAAAAACACAGAAACATCACAAACGTAAAGCTTTCGGAACTACTCCTTCTTCAGCTACAGAGAGAGAACTGATATATATATATATATATATATATATATATATATATATATATATATATATATATATATATATATATATATATATATTACCTTGCCAAATAATCTTTTGAAATTCATAGGAAAAAAACTCAGCTTGTTATACTGAATATTCGAAAATACTGGGGAACGGGATAAAATACAGGGAGGGGAGGGAGAAAAAAGAGGGAAGGAGAAAGGGTGAGAGGGAGGGAAAGAGTGAGGGAGACAAACAGAGGGAGGAAATGAGGGAGAGGGAGGGAGAGGACGGAGGGAGAGAGGAGGGAGAGAGAGGAGGGAGAGAGAGAGAGACAGAGAGGAGGGAGAGAGAGGGACAGAGAGGAGGGAGAGGGGCAGAGAGGAGGGAAAGGGACAGAGAGGAGGGAGAGAGGAAAGAGAGAGAGGAGGCAGAGCAAGGAGGGAGGGATGGAGATGAAGAGGGAGAGATGGGAAGAGAGAGGGAGAGAGAGGGAGAGAGAGAGAGGGAGAGAGAGAGGGAGAGAGAGAGGGAGAGAGAGAGGGAGAGAGAGGGGGAGAGAGAGGGAGAGAGAGCGAGGTAGAGAAAGGGAGTAGAGAGAGGGCGGTAGAGAGAGGGAAATAGAGAGGGAAGTAGCGAGGGAAGTAGAGAGAGGGAAGTAGAGAGAGGGAAGTAGAGAGAGTGAGGTAGAGAGGTAAATAGAGAGGGAGGAAGGGAGAAAGGAAAGAGATTGAGAGGGAGGAAAAGAGTGAGGGAGATAGATAGAGGGAGAAAGAGGGAGGGATGGTAGAAGAGGGAGAGAGAAGATAGACACACAGACAGACAAACGACTTTATTTAGGGCGAAATTGAGACTATATAGTCTCTTCTTACATTTAACCCTTTCGTCATGTAAGTAATTACAATCTTTACATATTAAAAGAAAAAGGAGAGTGAGAGAGAGAAAGGGAGAGAGAGAAAGGGAGAGAGAGAGAGAGGGAGAGAGAGGTGAGACGAAACTGTCTCATTTTACAATATTCTCTCGTAATACTAAAAGTACTTGAAAATAGTTAAACGATACGATACCATTGGTGACACTGCTGCTGCCAACCACAAATCAAATAGCATACACTGGATAAATGTCACGAAATGTACTAACAATTATATTGCAGTGACATAATACAAAGCACAAATATAGTACAATACTTAGTAGAAATGTCCACTTGAGGAATCACAAATGATATGGAAAAGGGTTCGACTCGCAGATAACCTTTCCGCAGGTGCGTTCGCCTCAGCTGTCTTCTACTCTCTCCTCGTCCTATCTCGTTCTCCCTCTCTCCTTCACTGCCTCTGCTCGTGGCGACGTTGTCGGGTCGGAACTAATTCAGTTCGCAGTGAAGTGCCGGTAGATTGCGCTGCACTCGCGAACGCTAATTGGTTCTACCCTCGATCTACTAGTGTCCTCTTCTGGGCTAATGTCTGTTGCTATAAAAGAAGGCTTCCCACGAAAAAGGGTGCGTCCACGCAGGGTGCGTCGCAGGCAGGGGTCGTCATTTGCTGGAGTTCGCCATTGGAAAGAGTTCGAACACAAAAATTTTGGCGAACACGAAAAACTGATGGGGAACTCGATAAACTGTCAAAAGTAGGAAAATGCTGCAGAGGGAGAGAGAGGGAGGGATGGAGGGAGAGAGAGAAAGAGGGAGGGAGGGAGAGAGGTAGAGAGGAAGGAAGAGGGAGGGAGAGAAAAAGAGGATGGAGAAGGACAAGAGAGGGAAGAAGAGAGGGGGAGGGTGAAAGAGAGGACGGTGAAATGGGGGATGGGGAGAGGGAGGGAAAGAGTGAGGGAGATGGAGGGATCAAGGGAGAGAGAGAGAGGGAGAGACAATGTATAAACCTCGAATGGCATGCGAACCAAACACAACACCGCCTCCGGCGCAAATTAGTTCGCTAAAAACAAACAAACTAGGAGAGCAATTCATCGAAGCACTCAACGGGTTAATCGCATATATAAATGGTTAAAACTAATAACCCGCCAATCATCTTTGCCACCCAACCCCTCCTCCCTCCAGCTATAGAACGAAATGGATTCCGAATATTCATTAATATCTTCCCTTTGATCTAACTGCATTACGATGCAGGGCTTGTTTTTTATATACCACCAATATCGACAAAAAAGTAATAATGCGAGCGGGAAGACGAAACGAAACGAAAAATATGTATTTTGGAGAGAGAGAGAGAGAATAAACAAAAACGCTTCGCATCGAATGCATCCATTTTTAACGACCCCTCGGAACTTAGGAGGCAGTCGCCGGAGCCGCATTCACTAATGAAGAGGCAGAAGGCAAAGCGTACCAAAGGGTGTGATGGGGAGGGAGGTGGGAGGGGGGGGGGGTAGAGGAAATTGGGGAGAGTAACACTTGTGCGATGGGGGAGGAAGAGATTGTTTGGTCGATATTTAATAAACATACACATTGACTCCCCTCACATTCTCCGCCATCATCCCAATGAGGTTCCACCGATAACGTTTTCTCTATCCCGTCATCCCTTGCGGCCGATTTTCATACAAATGTTCGGTATTGCCTTTTTATTTTATTTTTTCAATTTTAAATATGTTCGATTTCGATTCTAGTTGCAAACAAGAGCCAGGATTCTAACAAAAAAGGCAAATGACGTCGCTAAATAGATCTCGGATTGCAATATTTCTTTTTTTATTAATTTTCATCTCACGACCTATGCTCGCCATCTCGGTCAAAGGTCAAAGTGAAGCACCGTTCTAAATTTCGTCGACGGCGAATGCGATCAACTTTTGATTTAAATCGAAATTGATTGACGTCGTAGGATTTCGTTTCGTCCGAACGGTCGCCATTACAATTTGTCTTCAAATGGCTGGATTTATTGGACGGATATCTTGTAATATCGCGCCCTTGAGACATTATTAACGATTGAAATGTCTCCCATTTTGGCGCTTCAATTGCTTTTATTCTGAATGAAGTTTAAATTCGGCTGGTGAATTGGACTAACGAATGACTAGAGCCCGGTTAAGTGCCCTTGGAACGGTAAAATACAGTTATAACGCACTACTGAGAGATTCCAAAATAATTTCGTTTTATCCAACATTACTTCTAACTAGGCTTGCCATACGTCCCGGTTTGACCGGGATTGTCTCGGTTTTTAGGTCTTGTCCCGGCCGGTTTACTGATTTGTCTCGGATAATGAGTATGTATCACCGTCAGGGCTGATTGTATACGTATACTTACAAACTGCAAAACACAACCAACCTTTACCAGTGGCATCCTCAACATCAATCGTATAGTTTTTTGAGAAAAATGATTCAAATGCTAGAGGCCGTATTGCTGCTGCAAAAGAAGCCACTTCCGCATATCAAACTGCTATTCCTGGATTAAGTTTCAAAACATCGGATTGTGCTGGCAAATTGGTTTCAAATTTTTTTTTCGAATCTAAGTTTGGTTTTGCTCGAACAAAATGTGAATCTGTACCTTTATATGTAATATCATACCAATGTGTACTGAAGAGTTACACGAAGAGTTAGATAAATCCAACTTTGTGAGTGATACAATTAACGCTCTTAACAGAAAGGTCATAAGTAATGCGTAATGACTCGGGTGACGTTATTCATGATCGCGTAGAGAAAGCCAACCTGTTAAACGGTCATTTTGTAAAAGCATTCACAGCCGTCAGCGACCATTGCGTACATATTGCACCCGCAATAAGGGGGGGAGGGCTGATGGACGATATAGTATTTTCTGAGGTGGGAATAGCAAAGCAATTAAGTTCCATCAGACATAACAAGCCACTGGCCCCGAAGAAATTCCTGCTCGCGTTTTAAAAGAATTAGCAGAAGAAATAGCACCTTTTCTTCTGATTATCTTCGAGAAATCCATTTCTCGCGCAGAGGTCCCTAGCGACTGGAGGTTAGCGCACGTTACCCCAATTCATAAGGGCGGAGACAAGGAGAACCCAGAAAATTACAGGCCGATTTCTTTAACTTCGATATCGTGTAAGATTCTCGAGCATATACTCGTTAGCAACATAATGCGATTTCTTGATAGTAATTTATTGTTAGATGATTGTCAACACGGCTTCAGGAAAGGTAGGTCATGTGATACTCAGCTCGGTCTTTTGTTAATTGTTTACTGAGAAGCGGAGAAAAGAATACGCAGGTCGATGCCATCTTCTTAGATTTTAGGAAAGCCTTTGATAAGGTACCTCACAGGAAGTAATAACGAAATTAGAAACCTTAGGCGTAAATTCTAAAATCGTTAGTTGGATCCGTGAGTTTTTAAATCATAGGAAGCAGATTGGTTGTTATAGATGGGAAATCTTCGAACTTAGTGGAGGGTTGTCTCTGGCGTTCCACAGGGTAGTGTAATTGGTCCGTTATTATTTCTAATTTATATAAACGATATCAGCTCAGTAGTCAGAAGTAAAATAGGCTTTTCGCGGACGACACCGTCATTTATAGAGAAATAAGCAATCCGGAAGACCACCAGTATCTCCAAAATGACCTAGAAGCTATTTCTGCATGGTGTAAGGAATGGCAGTTAGAGATAAACCAAAAGAAAAGCTGCGTCATCAACTTCTGGAGAACCAAGAGTATCTCGTTGAATAATAATTATTCGTTGGACGGAGTAGATATTCCAGTTTCAGACTCGATTAAATACCTCGGAGTCACGATCCATCGTGATCTCTCGTGGGACACCCACATTCGCCGATTGATAGGTGCCGCTAACAAAAAAGCTGGCCTTTATAGGGAGAATAGTTCGAAATAGCTCCGAAAAAGTGAAAGAATTATGCTATTTATCCTTGGTTCGACCGCAGGTCGAATATGCTTCAGCTGTGTGGGATCCTTACGAAAAGGGACTCACTAACGAGATAGAAAGGGTTCAGCGCAGGGCAGCTAGATTTGTAAAGAGGAATTACGATAGTAAACAAAGCGTAACATCATTAATAGAAAATCTGAAATGGACATCGTTAGAGGAACGTAGGCTGCAGGCTAGAATTAAACTGCTGGAAAAATTTATGTCGGAGGGACTAGCGAATGAGGTAGTAGGACTTATCAGAAGCCCGACGTATTTCGGAAGGCAGGACAGTGATGATAAGATTCGCGAGATTGATTGTAGAACGGAGCGATATAGAGGATCGTTTTTCCCTAGGACGATAAGAGACCATAATAGAAAAAGATGACGTAAGAAAACTATGGACCCTTGGTGCACTGCATCCCCTGCCATCCACCGAAAAGGTGACTTGCAGGGTATGATGTAGATGTAGAAGTAAAAATCGTTTCTGTGGTGGCGCGCTATTTTATTCCCCAGGCTGGTTTAAAGGTAAAAGTGCTTGACTTTAATGGTGTCCCCGGAGAAACACCAGAAATAATGACTGGTTACTTTGTTTCTTGAATAAAAGAACATCATCTTATGAATACAATTGTAGGATTTTGTGATGATAATTGGAACACGAATTTCGGAGGTGTGAAAAGAAAGGGTGAAAACAACGTATTTTATCGACTGAAAAGCGAAATTGGTAGAAATACCATTGGAATTGGCTGTGCGGCACACATAGTGCATAATTGTATCCAAAATGCGGTTGATATTCTATCGATCGATATATATATATATATATATATATATATATATATATATATATATATATATATATATATATATATACACACACTGTTAGTGTAACTCAACTAAAGAAATTTTGCAAATTTGCAGAAATTGCGTAGAAAAAGGTTTTAAAACATGGCAACACGAGATTTTCTTCCACTTGACCGGCTTTTGAAAGGCTTCTTGATATGTTTGAAGGTCTAAAAACTATTTCGCTTCACAAGAACAGTGCCAACTAACAATAAAAAAATATTTGAACACCCATGTGGAGAAGCGTATTTGCAATTTGTTCTCGGACCACTGTTTATTTTATAAAACAATAGTGAGCATAGAAAAAACTAACGCTAGTGCAACAAACGTAGCTTGTGAACTACGAAATTTAAAAATTAATTTGCAAGAACGCAAGGATAACTCTTTCATCCCACAAGGAAATTCGACGAATCTGGGAATGCGATTTCTAAAACGTTAATCAAAGAATTTGATGCTTATGATGCTTATCACACATATCGCTGTGGGAAAACAGTTTCGAAGAAGCAGTTAATTGGCACGAGGTTGAAAAACAAAGCAAAATATTATTCAAAGATATGGAAAGCTTATATTTGATATCGACAATCTTCTCGATGAAGTACGTTTATCAAAGCAATTTATGTTTCATTATGACAGTTAGAGAAGTTGGGATGAGAAAGAGACGAAATTTGAAGATATATGGATTGAACGTTTCAGACATTTTCTCGAACAGAATATTTCAACTGTCAATCTAACCAAAGTTATTGAATGCGTATTCTGTTTAACGGAACATCAGCTCCAGTAGAGCGACTTTTTTTATTAATAACGTATGGGTCTTAGACCGAAGTTGCATGGATGAAAGTACGATACAATACGATACACTGTAAAATTAACACTGATTTGGCTTGTGAAGAATTTTATGCTAAAATTAAAAATGCTAAAAATTTGATGAATAATGTTATGTCTAGCAACAAATATAACTGATTAAATAAACAGTAAGATTTCTGTACATTGTATTAATTTGGTATTTTATTGGTATATTTAATATTGAAATATTAAAAATATTTCGTGTTTTCTCTTTTAGATATTTTTTGACAACCCTCTCCCTGTCTCCTCATCCCGATAATCTTCTTTTGTTGGTTGTTTAAAAATGTATAAAATGGAAAAGAATAGAAATAACGTATATTTAAACAATATAATATATAAAAGGCAAAATCGAAAACCCCCTTCTAACCAAAATATCTCCGGAAAAAACCAACCGATTTTATTCAATCTTTTTTTAGGCGACAGGGCAGGCCCCAAAATAGGTTTGGATACAACTCTTAACCCCCTCCACTTTCGCGCAGAACAGCCCTAGTGAGAAATCTGTTTGTCTGTCTGTAACTATGTTCCCTTATAACTCGAGAATAGCTGAACCGATTTGCACCATTCTTTCACTAATTTGTTCAGCATTACAACGAACAGGTTTACACAAAAAATACAGAATATACAGCATGTTTAAGGCAAATAACGTTTTTACCTATAGTGTAAATACGTTTCACGTACAAAAAACATGAATATACAGTCTGATCGAAAGTTATGACATTTTTTCAAGAACCCTTTTATGTAACAAAATACTTCTCTTTACGTAATTTTTAGAAGCAACGCTTTGTATGTTAAGCGCGCGGGCGGTGCGAGGGTATTTAAGTTTGTGCAATTCCGAATCGCACCCGGGCAACGCCGGGTCACACAGCTAGTAAAAAATAAAAGACTAGCCGTCCCGATAATGTTAGATTATGTCCCGGATTTGTCCCGGTTTTTCATCTTCAGAAATTGTTTTGTCCCGGTTTTGACCCTTGAACATATGGTAACCCTACTTCTAACGAATATCGTTCAAAATAATCTATATATAATATTTGGAATGTCCATCTGAGGCAAGGTCATTTGAATGACACACTAGCAATAGCAATTTGAATCAACATAAATGAGGAGTCCGGGTGACAGTAACGCGTCGGCTCACGAATATGAAGTTCGATCCCAATCGGGTCACTTTTTCATTCAATTTTATATTTAATTTGATACATGATTTTGATTTGAATAAGTCCATCGAGTCATCTTTTTTAACTAAATTTAATTTCATACATTTTTTGTTATCTTGAACTATACATATTATTCTGTTTTTAAGTTGCGTAGCAACGGGTAAGCCACTAGTCTTTAATAATCCGTTATTTGTTTTAACAATTTCTGCCATAAATGTATCATACAAAAGTACTAATAAAAACAGTTTTATCGAGATTAAAGTTGAGCAAAAATTAATAACTAATACATCGAAATGAGAAATAGAAATCTACTTAAGATTTTCATGAATGAAACTTTGCGACAATATCTAATTAAATTTATTTTGTTTACTTTACTCTTAATTCCACATATTTGCCACCAAATAAATAACGCTTATGTAGTGACTGTAAATATTTTCACGAGTCTATTTCTTTAAAAATGTCTCTCAATGTCACCTAAACTCCGATCTCATAACCGTACTCGCGTCTACACTAGAATTCATAAACCCTTTTTCGGTCCTCTGTATATCTATATAAGGGAAAATTTTTCAGATTATAAATAAATTCCAGTCCATCTATGTTTTGCACGCACATTACGTAATCCGATATTTGAATTATCATACTGCTGAAAATTTTCGCGACCATCAGAAGTCTTGCTTCAGAATTCCATTAGATATAAGCGATTTCTTTATTATTTAGGTATTACTGTTTGGGCTAGTAATTGGAAGAGAAAGCGTGAAAGAGACAATCAAGGGAAGGCAAATAGACAGGAAACAATATAACACTTTAATTGTACGAGAATTTGTTTATTTAAAACATATAGTCGAACTCGTTTATAAAGATCATGGGTATAACGAGGTCACGGCTATAGTGAGCAAATGCTAAAGATGCATGGGATACAGTTACACCTGAAACAGTCATAAATTGCTTTCGGACATCTGGTTTATCATCGGAAGAATTTAGTAACCAAAACATTAATGTAGATGATCTACCTTTATCAGAATGGTTGAAAGAAAATGGGATTACAAATTATGAACATTTAAATTATATTAACAATTTTTTTCATACTGATGACCGGTTTCCTACGGAGAATGATATAATAGACTGCGTTAAATAACGAAGATAGTGACGAAGACACCTATGAATGCGTTGAAGACACAATTCCTACGAAACCTGTGCCATCTTACTCGCAAGCTCAAGATGCCGTGGAAACATTGAAATGAATTTTTCGAAAGCAGTGACACTTCCGATAGTGTTTTTAATGCTCTAGGTGTTATAAAAGGAAATCATAGAGACATCAAGGTGAAATCTATGAAACAGTCCACGATTCTAAATTATATAGGTAAAAAAATGTATCAGTAAGTTAATTTTTGATTTGTTTACTTTTACACGTTTTCAAATATTTTTGTTTTGTGTTCATAAACGTGTTAAATATACTCTTTATAAATACTTGGTAATTTTAAAAGATCCTAAATAATATTATATATGTATGTGCATATTTTTACGTTCTCGGGTATAACGAATAACGGTTATATCGAGTAAAATAACCCGTTATAACCGAGTTTTACTGTACCATTTGAGCCATGTTCTTAAAAGTCTCAACAAAACTCTTAGGGTTATTATTAGGCATGCGGTTCTCCATATACTTCGGAATTACTTATTTGGCCCTCATGCTATTTGATTTTAAGATTCTTGGTATAACCTAACCTATTTAGAATGTCATAATTTATTTTGATGTCAACAACGCGGTCGCAAAAAATTTAGGGCTGACGTCGCAATTAATCATCGTTGACAGAAAACAACAAAATATAGAAAAACAATCAAAAAGAAATTTGATATATTTTTATTGAACACAGAATTGACAATATTGTATTTAAATTGAATACTGCGGATAAGCTAGCTACTGGGCTCGAAGGTCGTCGAAGTAATAGGCAACGACTACGAAAATACTAAATAGGGCAGGTAATCGGCGTTCGTATCAACAATTAAGCCTTGCATACCACGTTTATTGACACATAACGCTATAACCTGCTTCAGTTGAATTTTCTGTGATGTAGAGTATTCTGACACTCTTATCGTGGAGCAATAAGATTGCCATCAAAGCTGAAATATTTTTGGAACAACAACATATACTAGAACATAAGCGTTTTCAGAGATAATTAAACATACTTTTCTTAGTCTGTAAAAATATATAACGAAGAGTTATCATTTATGAAAATAAAATTTAATAGTAGATTCAGGATACTACGCTTGAAGATCGCTAATCACACAGGGATTATGAAAAATCAAATGCAAAGGAAACAAATTATTTTGTTACTTTGTCTGCACTATCAACTGACCTCTATCCTACTTTCTAGACATGAAGTGTCTAGCAGGTCAATTAATAACTTTATACCCATCTTAGTAAGTCCGGTGTTCGTCGATCGTCCAAAAAAACTAATTTTTAGAACCACATAAGTTCCTCTCAGACCGTCTCGATCGCATCGAAAAAACTATCGATAGTGAATATACAAGTCTGTTTTGCGAGCACTCTGGGAATCGAACCCTCAATATCAACGTTGAGAGCCAGACAGTTCTGCCACCCCCCCCACTCCTCTCTTTGAGCACCCACTCCCGCCGTCCCTCTTCGGCTACTCTCCCACTACTCCAGCTGCCGAAGCCGCCAATTTTCTCCTTGATAGAGTAGCAGTATTGATCACCGACGACGAAGCCGGAGAGATTGAATTCTTTAGAGAGAAGGGAGTAGGGAGGTAAAAAGCGGAGATCAATCTTAAGGGATGTCGAGAATATGTTTTTTAGGTGATGCGAAAAAATATGCCATCTTAAAAAACAATATCCTCATAAATACTTGAGCGAATCGACTAGCACTTTGAAATCTTTTTTGATTGATATCTGATGTTGAAGGAGTTTCGCGGCTGTCACTGATAGCAACAACACAGCTACATTCTAAAGCTGACAGATACGCCCTTTTATTTGTAGCGGAGCAAAATTTACCTCCGATTTGAGCATTCTAAGCTGCGAAACAATTTATCTGATCCCAAAAAGTAATAAATAGTACGAAAAATACTAGTAACCCAAGTAACCGTATGGCGCGAAACTGGAGCGGCAAAATATGTTTCGTTCGCAAATCACGAATTCATTAAGATGGAAATTTTCATTTAATCGCGTTTAAAAATGCGATGCGAATTAATCACAAAACATTCCGCTTAAGCCAGTAAATCCGAGATAACGTTGAATAGATAAGCAACGCCAGTACTTTGTAAAGGGACGATGCATATTTGGTTCAATTTTCAAAATGTCATCAACATGCTTCATTCAACAAAACCGACGCCCAGCATGACTTTTCTGTCATCGATTGATCCTTTGAAAGCCATCAAGTCGTGAATTAAAATTAAAAGTTTATTTTATTGCTTTAGACGTAGCTACAAATGAACCTATGATGTCATGGATTTTTCGATTCGAAAATCGATGACTTACTATCTAGCGGGACATAGGTCCGCTATTGACCTATCATGCAACGCGATTATTTTTGGCGAAGATATACTAAAATAACATACCAACAAAAATTGATATATTATTCTAGCACCAACCTATGAAAGTTTAAACGAGATCCGGTAACGAGTATTTAACTTCAAAACGACAAAAAAAAACCTTCTGAAGATGCATTTCTAATCTGAAACATTAAAACCATATGACGTAGAAAAAATTCCATCCTGTCTTTCAAAACGACAAAAAAAACCTTCTGAAGATGCATTTCTAATTTGAAACATTAAAACCATATGACGTAGAAAAAATTCCATCCTGTCTATTATGAAAACAACACAACTCGTACTGAATGCATAGATAGCGATGTTCTAAAAACTTCCACTGCCGTAAAAAAGGGATGGAGGATTCATGACCTCACCCGGGCCCAAAAATTTATCCTCCATTAATCTCCATTTCCTCCAGTCTTAGACCGCACTCAAACATTTCTTTCCACCATTAACGCCTATTATACATGCTTAATCGTCATTAGCTCATGAACATCACTCGAGACTAATTGCTCGGTTCATGTTAAAAATACAAATGACGACCGCAAACGCGCATTCCAAGAGAGGAGTGCGAACCTAAGACCTAATTGCCGTTTCTTCACATAAAATTCCGAGTTTCTTACAGAAATCCTCGCTTTTCATCCTCGTATTTTCTAAACACATCTAATGACTTAATGCAGGGCCGTGCAAATGGGGGGTGCATTGGATGCGCCGCACCAGGGCCCCCGATCTAGCGGGCCCCAATTGAGGGAGCATAGAATTTTAAATGTTTTTACAAAATTGTTTATTCTGACCATTTATCAAAATATAATAATATTAAAATACATAAAACATATTTGTGTAAATTCCCTCTGTGTGTCAAGTTAATGATAACATTTAATAATGTCTATTATAGGTGATTG
This sequence comes from Tanypteryx hageni, assembly GCA_028673005.1. Classification (NCBI taxonomy): domain Eukaryota; kingdom Metazoa; phylum Arthropoda; class Insecta; order Odonata; family Petaluridae; genus Tanypteryx; species Tanypteryx hageni. The sequence goes on from CM054118.1 coordinate 39,177,191, forward strand.
TTTTGTTTTGACTCTTTATCAAAACATAACAATATTGTAATAATTATATTTTAATAATATTAAAATAATTGTAATAATTAATACTTCATAAATAAATGGTCCACTTAATATTTTTTGTCTCAACATAAATAAACGAGGCCCCTTAACCCCTTTTGCATCCGGGCCCCCAAGTACCTTTGCACGGCCCTGACTTAATGTCATTAACAGTTACATTATATGCACGAATCTGTTGCTAATAACTACTTGTCATGAAATTTCGACTCTTTTCACCTTCAAAGTGCAGTTATAAAACATGCTACTGAAGCATGGCAAATAAATTAGAAACCTTTCTCTTTAAAATATTTTCCTTGACTCAGTAACCGCAATTTCAACACTTTCATTTTAATTCATTATTAATAAACCATTTAATCGTATTTTTCAATTATTAATGATGATAAATTTTACATTATTACATTCTTCGACTGAGAGAGTCGTTTCCCAATAAACGATCGAATCATTATGGATGAAAAAATGGACAAAATTCTCGACGATAGGCAGGGGTAAATTCTTCATTTTTGAAACAATTTACTAAAAAGAGCCGGCATAAAAATTAAAACGTGACGTACCGACAAACAACGCTCCGAAGCAAGTTCCCTCCGCCAAAAATTTAAAGAAAGAAAAAGGGAACGACAAAAAGCGGAGCGAATCGGCGGAAATTATAAGAAGGCCGCGGAGTTGGTTCCCTGATAGCTAAACCGAATTTGTCTTACCGTCCCCTCTTTTTAACGACCAACAATTATACTTGTAGCGGGCCGTAGGCGAACAGAAAATGAAAGGGGAAAGAGAGAGAGAGCTCTTTGCGAGTGGGAAGAAAAGATAGATCGAGTGGACGGCGGAAAGAGAGGAAAAGGAAAGGCGTGCGTGTGTATGGTTAGAGGGAGTTTTGGTGAAGAAGCAACAGCCAGTTTTTGGACGTTATGGTTCTGCCCACATAGACACACACGCACACGGAGACAAGCTCAATCGTCTCCATAGATCGGCAGACAGCGGAGACGGCGGGAAAGTTCGGAGGGGAAAAGTCTGCGGTGAGTGAAAAGGGTATTGGGTGGAAGGGAAAGTGGGAGAGGAATGCGACTATGGGACAAGGCGTGGTTTTTAAAAAGCACTGAGTAGGGTCTGAAGTGAAGAGGAAAGGGGGAAGAGGATGCGGAGAGGGGAAAGTGGGGAGAGGCTGAAAGGAGGCTTAAAATGCAAGAGTGGCGGTGATCCGAAGAGGGGCGGTAGATGGGGTTCCCGAAACGAGAGGGTCGAGTGGGAGTAGGGAAGAGAGGGAGGGAGAGGAGGGATAAAGGAGAGAAAGAGGATGGATAAAGGAGTGGGAGAGGGGGGAGGGGAATTTTCCCGTAGACACGAACGGGCGGCAGACAGGCGGAGAGGGTATAAAGCATTTGGAGTACGAAAGAGAGAGAGAGACAGGAGGACCTCGGGAAGTAATAAAGGGATATGTGCACCTAAAGTGAAGGAGAATTGCGAATGTCTATGCAACAATAAGTGTCGTTCTATGCGACAGACCCAGCAGGAGGATGAAGCAATTACTGGAGACGAAATTCTATTGTAATCGTGAAAAAAATTCGACTTCGAGATTTTGATGGAAATACACGTTTTAGGTGTCCCTGATTCCATACAAGTGGTTTTCGCCACATGCCGTCTGTCTGTCAGTCTAGAGCCCAAACGCGTAAATAAAATCACATGATATCTCGTATTTGTGCAATATATCATATTTTGCAGACCCGTTTTTCATAAAAATGATATTGCACAAAAATTAAGGATAGTTTATTCTTGGCGATTTTTAGAAATACTTTATTTACTCAAAAATGGCTTCAGAGAATTTGATTAAAACCAATCCAATTGTAGAGCCTGATGTCACAAAATACTGCGTAAGCCATATGTCTCTTGAAATCACTATATAGCGCGCAGTGATATTACAATGTACGCTAAGCTACCTTACCTAAGCCTCATGACGTCACGCCTCCACCGCGACCCATTGAAACACTTACTACAGCTTTACGGTTAAACTAAATCGAATGCTATCTCATATTTATTGATAACATCGTTTATAAAAGACATTCTGAAGAGATAAACGATATTTCGCAACAATTAAGGGTACTTTATTCTGGGATATTTTGAAAAAAAAATTCGATTTACTCAAAAATGGCTATACGGACTTCGATTAAAATCCATTCAGATGTACAACCTGATGTCACCAATAATACTAAGTCATGTGTCCAAAAATAGTTACTATATATCGTCCAGTGGCATTATTTCTGTACAAGACGCTCAGCGCACTAGTCAGAGGGGAGGAGGAACCCAGGCATTTCCTAGTGTAAAATTCCGTACTTCTCTGTTAACGACACGCGCATATTAGTGAGAGGTATTAGACGTGAGAGATTGATGGTGTCAGTCGCATTAGTTCTGTTGCTACGCATTATTAACCTAATTGACAGTGAATTTCCAAGCACAAGAGTTAATTTCGGGTCAAAGAGTGTAGTGAGACCAAACGTATATAGGTGTATGAGAAAGTATGTGCAGCGTAAATTGCGCCGTTTATTTAATTCGCACGCGGGCGTACGAGGAAAACATTTTGTTTGACGTCTATCGAATTAAAAACGCTATCCTGCGGACCGAAATATTTCAACACTCTATTTCTCTATTAAAAATAACGAAGAACAGATTGTAGACATAATGTAATAAAATATTGGATGCTTATATAAAAAAGCTTTAAGGCCGTCATTATTTCTAAACACCGAAATTAGAAAAAAGTAAAAAACATGTATTTCTTCCTAGCAAACGTGATAACTAAATTTCACATTTCCACGGACCGTGAATAAAGCGTATCGCGATAAAACTGAAATTATCTATCCGTACATCAAAACAAGAGGGGTTTTAAAATAAGAGAGATAGATAGAACCTCGCAGATTTTTTGTCAATAGATAAAATGCGTAAATTTCTCATACTCTCCTGTTTTATGAAGTTATTGAAATACATAAATTAAAATATCTCTCATACATATTGTTTGAACAATCAATAGATACGTATGTATTTTCTGAAAATTTACAAATCATTTACTGAAACTTTTAATTAGGAAGAAGTAATTTTGAGTAAAAAAATCATTGGAAAAATACATAATGCGAATAGAATTCAAAACTTTTCAGAAGTTATAATTTCTGAAGAGAAAAGTGGATTCCGTGAAGGATGTTCCTGTATCGATGATGTTTTTGTGTTGCAACAGATAAAAAGAAAACAATGTAAATTTTACCTAGAAACTCATACGGCTTTTATAGATTAGGATAAAGCATTTGATCGTGTATATATAAATAGACTATGGAAAATAAAGGCTAACCGAGGAAAAAGCGTATATTCAGGAAAATAAAAAAGCCAAATGGAGATAAATACATAGAAATTAATCACTGAGTCAGACAAGGATGTATTTTATCGCCGACATCGTTTAATATACACATAATGTACCTTTAATTTTAAACGGAAATGACAAGCACGACTTGTTGTTAATTTAAGACAAGCTTCATTTTATGTGACTATTCTTTTATTCTCAGTTGACCAAGTACTTCTTGGAGAAACGAAAAATGATTTACAGCTGGGTCGTTATAGACTACATTAAGTAGCTGGGAATATAACCGTAACATATACACAAAAAACTAAAGGAAATGACTTTCCGCGGTAAGAACCAATCCGACCAAAAATATTAGAAGATAAGGTACTTGAACAAGTGGCTATCTTTTAATTATACAGGATGTAACAACTCATGTGAATACGATTATGATATCGATGAGAAATTATTTCGATATCACGCAATTTGCGGTATCATAAGCTCGTTAAAAATAAATTAAGAAGAGAAAACCTATTAAAACTCTACAAAATAATGGCTGTACATTCTCTACTTTATGGCAATGAAACCTGGGTTGTTGGGGATAAGGAAATTAACAGGATTCCGGCCGAAAGAATGCGATTTTTGAGAGTGCTGAAAGGAGTAAACCTAGGACCAGATTAGAAATAAAACGTAAAAACACAATGCATCAACTCGACGTGATTTGCCTTTCTTATGAAAATTAAATTTGACTCAATAGTGTGCGCGTTAACAGTTTTATAAACAAAAATTTGTTCCTAACACCTCTACTTCTCCGAAAAACATTGACATCCACATTGCAAACCAAGGTATGGATTTTTTCTCGAAACCAATGAGGTAATTTAGCAGGACTTTTCATCACGAAAAATTTCTTTCTGCACTAACGAGTTTCTTCATTGTCATTTTTCGCAACGCGAATATTATACGGATTTGTGTTATTTTTTCTGCGGAAAGAAACCATTTCTTTCTCCCCATCGATTACAAATATATATATTTTTTTATCCGCAAGGAAGTTCTTTTTATTTCGTGCCAAGGTGGCGAAATCTCCAGGAAAGAGAAAAACATTTCAAAGGAACAAAGAGGCGCATAAAAGGAGACGAAGTAAATCACAAAGTTTGACGCGACGAAAAAGATCTCGAGATGGCGATATTAATTATCTCTGGACACGAAAAAGGGAAGATGGAGAAAGAGGAAGAGAGCAACTTCTGGAAAAAAGAAAAGAAAAGCGAGGTTATCAACATCTCCTGCGGGAAGCGGAACGTCTCGGCTCATAAAACGCTGCCCAAACAGAGAAAAAAAGAGGCGAAATAAAAAGGAACCGCCTCTTACTCTCTTGCGGAATCCCGAAAACAAAACGCGAAAAAGGGAGGGATCGAATAACGGTGGCGTGGAATAGGATTCCGTCGTCTCCGCATAAAAGACGGAGGAACGCGTAAGTAACGAAGATTACGCTTAGGAGCAGCGTGATTAGAACGGGGGAATGAAATACGTTCGCAGAACTCGGTCGAAGGACTCGGAAATAAAAGTTTGGTATCTTATGGAGGAGCTTCTTGCGTAAAAAGAGTATAGGATATGCGATTGTCAGTGCTTTAACTAGCTAAACTTCCAACCACATACCGCAAAGACAGATAGAGAGAGAAAGAGTAAATCGGAAATTACACTCGTTCAAGGATGAGGAGAAAATTATGCAATAGTTTAATATTTTAAGATTAAAAATCGATCCAAATAAAAATTAAATCATTTGTCCGAGGAAGGCAGATGGAAGTTAACAATCATGGGCTTAACAATTTAAGATTGCACAGAACCTCAGCAATAAATCATATTTAATTTACATATAAAAGTTCTCTCTATCCATCAATCTTTAATGTTATACTGCGCTATTCTTATGCATGACATCTAGAAATTAAAAATCCTATTTAGTACCGTAAAAATATGGATAGCGGTAATAAATTAGGTGAAAAAATAGCTTTCCTAAAGTGAGGCGCTCGCACTTCAAAACGCAACCGCGCAATCATATGTCATAAATTTGCAAAGGATAAATTATGAGCGGAATAATAAAAATATACAATATACCTTGCCACAATGCCAGTGATATATAAGGAAAGAAGAAACTAATTGTATAAAATAACCTTGCCCAAACATTCAAATCGAAAACATTTTTGGTGATAATTTATTCCAACTGCTTTGTACGCGGAATTATACATCAAACAGTCTCGATAGGATTTATTCTCTTTTGCTGGATAGAGAAAACATTCATAATGATTCTAAAAAGGAATAAGGGTGACCACAGGGTGCCTAAGAGGGCGATACATTTCCTTAGTGAATACTCGATCACAAACATAATGGAAATGCGCGATACTGATCTCGGAAAAGCCGTTTAAATGCATTGTAAGTTTCACCAGATTAAAAAGTGGCCATTCAAGTAAAACCTTTTGAAGAAATGAATTCATAAATGGAGGCACTCGTGGAAATTTAATTAAGCAAGTCTGTAAGAGACAAATACAAAACTATTTTGTCGAAAATTGAAAATGTTAATGCTAAACAAAATAAGATTAAAAAATGACAGCAATTAACGAAAAGAAACAGTAAAGACCATAAAATCCTTTCAGCCTTAATTCATATAAAATGGCGTTTCAGATTGTTTGGAACAGAAAAGACAATGAAATTAAGTGCATCAATGAAAAAAACGAACGTTTTTAAAGATAATGCAATTGCTTGAAGGATATATCTAAGAATTTTCCAGTGAATTCTCAGATTGTGTATGTGCATACATCAAGCAAATATTTTTTAATCTAAGTTTGTATATAGCCACACATGTCCCGTAAATATGTCCGATATATTCGTCATCTGCAGCAAAGAGGATTCGCATAAAAATTATTTCTAGAACAACTTTTTCAACAATGTAAATGTATTGATTATCTAAACAGTAAAAAAGTAACGCAGTATTTCTTTATTTGAAACAGGATACCTTAAATTACAGAGCGCAGTGATTCAAAATTTTGTCACGAGATATAATGTTAATAAATCTGATATTTAATGTGAGCTTAAATATGTGACTAAGTTTTCGTTTGCTGTAATAAATAAAAACGGCTTCACTATACGTTTTATAAACTGGACCTTAAACTAGTAACATATTTAATTCGATGGCAACGTCAAAACGATTGAAAAATGTCACTTACAATATACAGTGGAAATTCCATAAGTCGAACCTCAAGGGAAACAAAAAAAAATTCGAGCTGTAGAAAATTCGACTTATGGAAATACATTTATCTCATGGGGATTTTGCTGGTAAAATTAATTCACTTCGGGTTATGGAAAATTCGAGTTACAGACGTTCGAGTTATGGAAGTTTTACGTAATTCTTGCCGGTCTGAAAACTACTAGTGCACGAAATTTTTCTCAGTTGATTTTCTTATTAATCGTAAAGCTCTCACAACGTTAACAGCTATCACCGTCTCTTTAGTTTAGTACTGAATTCTGACATTGAAGTCAAGTGCTTAAGTATAAATTTAAAGGATTAGAACTCGCGTCCTTAACGTCGAGGTGGAAGATTATTTGCATACTCAAACACCTATTCTCATAAAGGAAAAATTAGCGAGACTCCTAAACACGTAAAGAAAACTTATGTCGTAACCCAAGACCATAAAATACTCCGAAGAAACTACGCACCAAGGCCACAAAGGTCGAAAAAGCTCCACAGAAGCAGTCAAGTTACAGGAGACCACTAAAGAAATTCAAATTATAAAGAAATTTAAATTAAACTACAGAACACGAGAATAGGACGAAAATTATACTTCCCTCCACGCATAGAAACCCATAACGGAGGCGGAAAACGAGTTACGGTCCAAGTTTCTGGTAGCCCCTTGTTAAGATTTGCGTTGGCGGACAGAAAGTCAACGGTGGGAGGGTTCGCTTTCATAATTCTTCTCGACCATAATTTTCCACACTTATTAATCTGTCAGGCTGTAGTGAGTTGCGTATTATTCTAAACGAATTTGACACAACTAATTACCTCTATCGCGATCTAAGGTAATTTTCCTGCCACCGTGTTCCACCATAGGTACATCATCAATTACCTCCACTTGGCCGACTTCCACACGCAAGATTTCGGATTCTGCCACGGCGCTATCGCCGGCGTTTATTAACTTTTGAAGCCGAATTCATCTTAGGACATAAAATTTCATATCTCCGAAAATGTCCAAGTTAACTTGACGACACGTTATTATTTTCTGTGCCCTTTATGATCTTGATCGCTTTTACTTCAGCTTGTTTTATTTATTCAGCGAATGCTGTAACTTAGGGTAAACGACGAGCTTACTCAATTGCCTTTACCCAAAAATCTAGAAACCACGATTTATTGTCGTTTGTCAATCCCTGGAAACGGGTTTCAGACAATACGTATAACTTTTCACTGCGCCATAGATAATAAATTCTTGCATCAAGACGAGTAATTAAATCCGTCTACTACATAAACAATTATAAAAAATTTATTCGCAAACTCCAGTAATTATGCCTTTAAGATTTATGTTGTACGAGTCGACAAACCCTCACATTTTGCCAATATATATTCGCTGAAGATTCAACGAAAAAAATTATTATTACTCTCAGGCAGAATCGATTCGCAAAAAAAATGCGGTGGAGGATTGAAAAAAGTATTTGAAGAACGGACTTCAACCGACATCCAGAGATGGAACGTGACTGATATGAGACAGGCACAAAAACTTCCACGGCTGAGGGGGGCGTCGATTAATTAATCCGCTGAATACAACTTGCTTTTTGCCATTTCCGCCGACTTTCTTCGAGGGTTTTGTCCGAACCGCAGCGACGAAGAAGTCCGAGAGACGACCACGGACGACTCCCGCTACGTCATCCGCTACGAAATTACTCTCGAGAGAAGCACACGGGCAAAAAGCGAAGTCTCGTTCCGGAAAAAGTACCCAACCCAAAACACAATAATGTCTGTCCACCCCTTTCCGGTGAAACTCGAAAAAAAACAATCACGCAATGCTTACCCATAACTTAAACAATCCCGACAAATGACGAAGTCTACGACAGTAAATATTCATTTAGAATAAATCGAAAAACCGAGGTAAAAAAGATACTACAATGCAGCGTTTCTCAATCAGTACGACGCGTCCAACTGATGGGACTAGAGGTTTCGAAAATAATTGTTACAAAACGTCTTCTCGGCAAAATTATTTCAATATTTAATATCCTTAAAAATTCCCAATAAGGATTAATATATCACAAAAAAGAATTTAAAGTAAAATTCCACTCCATGGAAAAGGTGGGTTTTAGATTGTATTATGGTGGAAACAGGGTTTTATTTTTTGGACCAAATGGTTGGTGGGACATAAGATGCAAAAGGTTAAAAACAGTTGCTATAATGTATTAATGTTTATGCGTCAACAGAGCCGATTAATTAAACGGTTGCGACTGAGCGACATAATTTAACGTCAGGATTTAATTGCATTAAACAATAACACCGAATCTACAAACATTTTATTTCGTCGATAAAAAAGATACTCCAACGCATAGCGAATATCAGAGCTGCCAGTCGTATTTGCTCGGCTTTCGAAGAATGCCCATCAACTCAAACACGCGATGGGGAAAGTAAACCCAATTAATTAGATTCTAGAACCATTGCCTCCTATCTAACAAAATCGAGGGTTCTTGTTTATGCGCCGTAATGACGAGTTCTCGGAAGTGTTACCCAAACAATGGGCACTTAATGCATAATCATCCGACACGAAAACAAACCGGAGATCCTGGCGGCACTAATATCGCACGGCGATAAGAACTCATTTCAACGCAGAGATTATGGGCATATGATAATGAAAGGAGGCGAAACGGGAAGGGGAGACGACTAGACGCTGCGCGTTGCCGGAGGAACGGCGGATTTTAAAACGCATTCCGGGAAAAGCGGAGCTACCGACTCCATTAAAAGGCGGCAGAGATAAGGGGAGCGCACCCGGACATACGTTCGCGTAGGAATACATATATATAGACGTATATCAAGGCACGGTAGCGGCTCGAGGTAACTGGTGCTCGGGCAAGTAGGTATTCTTGCGCTAGCCTTAATTACTCAAAAATTCTTACGAAAACATTTAATTTTATTACAGCTTTGGAATTATATACCTACAATAAAAATAGAAAAAATGACGAAAAATACTAAAGGAAGATGGATTATTATGCAGTGATAACAAATGCATGCCAAAAATTATCTACTAGCAAATAATGTGATACATATCCTTATCTACAGGGTGAGCACAAAAGAACTTGACACTTGTAACGTCATGAAAAACAAATGCGGCGTACTTAGAACTTCATACTTACATCAGTCGATAGAGTAGCTCTCAAAGTTTTGTTTCAAATGGCCCGCGTGATTGCTGTTGCAGGTTGCCGCCGCTAGTTGCCGCTAGTGTGCAAAATGGCGACTACTCCACAACAAAAGAGTTGGTATGCCCTTCAATTAGCGAAAAAAGAGTGGGTAACAGCTGTGCAACGTGCATTTCGCACACAATTTCGCAAGTAAACATCCAGCCGAGTATCCATTTACGACTGGTACAAAACATTCGAACAGAAAGGGTGCATTTGCAAAGGCAAGAGTCCTGGTCGGCAATCTGTCTGAAGAAGCTGTGGACCGTGTTCGGCCTGCCTTCCTGCGCAGCCCACGAAAATCAACGCGCCGAGGGAGTCGTGAGTTGCAGCTACCACGTTTACACATGAAACCGTACAAACTTCAATTGGTCCAGGCTCTGACACCAGCAGATTATGCCCTACGGTACGAATTCTGCAAAGAGATCCTAGCCAGGATTGACAACGACTTGCCCGCAAGGCTAATTTTTAGTGACGAGGCGACTTTCCAAATCAACAGTGAAGTTAATCGGCATAATGTCCGTGTTTGGGGAACAGAGAAACCTCATGTCCACATCGAGCACGAAAGAGATTCGCTAAAAGTGAATGTGTTTTGTGCCATTTCAAAGGAGAAGATTAATGGCCCCTTCTTTTTCGTCGAAAACACCATCACGGGTAACTGCTACCCAGACATGCTTTCCTTATTGCTTCTGTCTCGATTGGAAGAGGATTCTAACGATTTCATCTCCCAACAAGATGGGGCATCGCCTCACTTCCACCTGGCTGTTCGGGACCACCTGAACACACACCTTCCAGGGAGATGGTTCGGCCGTGCAGAAGTCAATGACGCCGTGTGGTGCACATGGCCGCCGAGATCTCCAGACCTACCTCCATGCGACTTCTTGTGGGTTTCCGTGAAAGAGAAAGTGTTTGTCCCGCCTCTGCCGCGACCTTTGCCACACGACACTGCACAAAGTTTGGGATGAGTTGGAATATCGTCTTGACATCTGCCGTGTGACTCGCGGAGCACATATCGAGTGTCTGTGAGATGTGAACAAAACTTTGAGAGCTACTCTATCGACTGATGTAGGTGTGAAGTTCTAAGTATGCCGTATTTGTTTTTTATGACATGTTGAAAGTGTCAAGTTCTTTTGTGCTCACCCTGTATACTATAATTCCAAGTGTTATCCGGACAGAAAAACTTTTGCTCCAACATATACATACATACAAACACACACACACACACACACACACACACCCACATATATATATATATATATATATATATATATATATATATATATATATATATATATATATATATATATATATATTTGTGTGTATATGTATGTATATAATGCATGCATATAATTGAAATAAACGCCTGCACGCCAAATCTTACCCTCTCTACTAAGAGTTCGTTTCGGATGCGGAAATTATCAGTTGAGATGGAAACACAAGCAAAACACTGAGGAAATATGTGAGAGAGTTAAACAGAAATGGAGAGACAGAAAGATGTGGGAGTGAGGGAGGGTATGAAGGTGACACCACCGACGGGACAGGTTCGTCATTAAGACTGAGAGCCCTACACAAGGATACGAGGAAGGCGGAGAGAGGGATGAGGTCGCGGGAAGAGGGGGGGGGGTGTGGTGTGGAAGGATACGGTTCAAAGATGTGCCTGGAAAGGCGAATGAGGAAGCGAGCGATGATATGGGAAATGTGAGCAGGAGTGGGAGTGAGTGAGGGGATGCAAAACAGCAAGAGCTACGGTAGGTAGGAGAAAGAGAGGGAAATTAAGGAAATGATGCTCTCTATACGGAGGGAAATGGGAGAGATGCGGAATGAAAGTGTAGAGGGCGTGAGAGAGGTGTGGTGGGATTTGGCTAATGGAAGGAGGGATGACGCGAGGGACAGTGGGTAATAGAATGGGGCACTGCGGGAGGAGAGGAGAGGTTAGCCGAAGAGAGGGAGGGATCGGCGGGGTAAATGGAAGTTCCTAATTGAAAGGGAGGAGGGGAGGAAAGGATTACGAATTCGGAGGAGGTGTAGGTAGGAAGGACCGTCCATCTCCCTCACTCTCCAGCTTGGATGAGAGTTAGCGGACTGCTGAGAGAGACGTCACATTAATTCCGGATAAAAGGGGAAAATACGCAGGCGGATTGTACAACATAAAAACGTCCATTCGATAAGGTCGAAAATAAGAGGTGGAAAAAGTGTGGAGAAAACACGACCGTAACGTTAGGCTGACACATTTTCACATTCGCCTTTGACGGTTTTAACCTCACCTTTACACACCAAGCCTCAATATCACCTGTCTTTTGGGTAAAAGAGCCGTAAGGAAACAAAAATTTATCGCCGTCGACCGTTTTAGGCGCGCCGGACGGGACGGGTTGGAGGAGGTGAAAAAAACGCGCTAAGGAGTGGCCATTTTTATTAACGAAAAGAAATTCCAGCCGTTTCTTTTTATCTGGTCCGTGCGCGAAAGGGGCGAGGGGAGGGGAACGTAAATTCGGAAGCTTTAACTGTAAGGTAAACGTGTCAGATCGACCTGTCACGTTGAGATGTTTTGTCCCTGATTACAAATTCCATTAGGAAAATAGAAGAAGGGAAGGCGCGAGGGAATCTGGGATAGGGCAGACCAAGGGTAAGGGTTGGAAGAGTAGGAGAGGGGGGAGTAGGAAAGGAAAGGGGAGGCTTTAATGAAAATGGCTTACAGCAGGTGTGCGCTCGGCCTACCGAATGCGGTGTGCGGCCGGAATCAGTTCGTTGCTTAAAACGTCCAACTGATATCGTAGGAGGCGATGTAAAAAGTAAAAAAAAAGAAAATGTAAAAGAAGACAGAAACGGCTTCCTCAGTTCGTCTAGATAATTGAATAAATGAGAATCCTCGACTTCCAGAAGTGCTGCGACTTTTTTTTTCTCAAACATACACGGGGAAGTGGGCGACATCACGTTACGTAGAAGGGTAAATACTATGCGATCGTCCACATAAAATTCTAAAAAATCAATTAAACTAAAGAGAAAAAACTAAATGACGACTTATATAGGGGATGGTTTCACAAGATAGCCTTAACCTTAAATTATTAGCCGCATTCGGATTTCGATCTGAGTCAGAGAAACGTTCATGGTAAATATTGTACTACGCAAAACAATAAAATGTCAGAAATGGAAGCAAAAATTGTTATTGATATGCTATGTTACCTCATGTAAAAATTCTAACAAAAGGCTCATTTACCTGATACATGCATGCCTGTTTGCGGCGGGAATGCGGTATCCGAGCACAGACCTATAAAGAAAGAAAATGAAGGAAAATTAGAGAGAAAACGGCATAAAAATAAGGACAATAAAACTCGACTTCCAGATAGTTAGTTCAGTGTTTAGGGATTATTATTCATTTTTCAGCCCATATTAGATTTTAAAAGTTGTGAAAACCATTGTAAACGACGTACAAGAAAATATAGCGCTTTTATGATGCACATAAATGTTAATTAAATTCTATTTAAAGAAAATAAATCCAAACCCATAGTTTCCGGGAAAGGTTTAACTAAGACACAATGCTATTCATAACAGTGCCAGTGGGGCCCTGCGAATCTCAAATTATGGCACGAATCGAATCTCGAATCGAATCGTCGTAAAGTATTTGAATCTCGAATCGGGCAGTTTTTTATTACATGTAAGGCTGATGTTTTATTTCTAATCACTCTTTAGTTAGTTATCCAGTTTTTGTTTTTCTGTTTTGCGTCAAGAATCTTTAAAAAAACACACCAAAAACAGTCACTTAGAAACACTACATAACACAATCCTCAGGGTGGCGGGATGTTTTCGTCACGTTGTATCAGAAAACTATAATAGGCTTTGTGATCTAATATACATAGCATAATAATTAGCATATAGTATCAAATAATAACAAAATTACTAGTAAAGGTACATTTTATTTATAATAAAACATACAAAGTTAGGATTCTTTCAAATTTAAAATAATAAATCTTTCTTCCTCTTTGCACATATCGAAGTCTCGATATTATGGTTAAACAGAGAATATCGCAAGTTGGAAAACATTATGTAACCCTCCGAATTTACCCGTTCTGATGAAGTGATTGTAGCCTGAATTGCCAACAAATCTCTCCCAACTTTTGCCAAAAATGGGTAGAATCTACTGTTTTCTTTCCAGTAAAATAATGGGTGACTATCGCGGTCCATCACAGATGGTTTTGTGTATTGGTGTATTTTCTCCTGAAGTGTGGACATTTCGTCCATTTTTTAAGATGCTTCTTTTTGCGAGTAATTACCTTTTTAAAATAACGTATCCAAAAGGTTGTCCTCTGTTTCGCTTTTTATACATTCAGTATTAGAACAATTAGCTCTTCGTCTTTTCTCTCTTGCCGGAATGCATCTCCTAAATCTGAAATGAATTCTTCCAAAAAATGCTTTATAGCATTCGCTTGGTTTTCCGTGAATAAAACGAGTTTAAATCTTGGATCAAGAAATGTTGCAGACATAAGGTGGACACTGGTCCATATTTCGATCGCTCTGTTTGTGTTTGTATCTTGGGGTGAGGAAGAGTAGATGATTCAAGTGATAAAATTTCTCCCACCAGTACCTTATATTTAGAGTATTACACTATGATGGTTAAAATTAGACCAATAATTTAATAAGAACATGTCAAACTTTCATTGGCCGATATATGCTGATTCGAAATTTACGAATCGTTTTTGCGATATCGAATCGAATCTTTAAATCCGATTCGAATCGGCTCTCGAAGGTTCGCAGGGCCCTCAGTGCCAGTCGTATAACATGAATATTAATTCACAGAATATACGTAAAATCTACAACTACGAAGATGGACCCTTAAAAAAGAGCAAATATCGCGGTACCATTGAGAATGTTAATAAATAGTTTTGTTGTAAGATATTATACTTAAGCCTGTAGACTTACTAGGTATAACACGACTTTGAGATGCAAAAGATCTCTGCCATCGGAAATAAAGGTGTTTTTCCTGTTTCTTACAACTTCACGTTTTCGTGATAATGGAAATTCAAGGGTAAATTTTTAGGGTCCCAATAGTCACGAGTTAATTCAGCGCAAAAAGTGCTAGAGAATCCACTTAAGGACGAGACAACCACCGCTTAACAACGTTTCAGGATTCTTGAATAATACAGCAAAGGAATTTCCACAATTAGGTCAGAAACGCATAAGACGGAAATGACTGGGAAAGAATCGCAATTCATTAAATGAAAAAAACTAAGCGAGAGAAAGCAAGTGGCGTTCTATACCAAGTGGCAGTAATGAATGCCCATTTGGTAAGAACAAGACAGGCAAACCTTCCTTAAAGAATTACTTTCACCGCAAATAGAGGGAGATGTATTCTTTAATATCCTCGCATCCGAAATACGGCTTAAATAAAGTTATTTCGCTCAAATACTTTTTGTTATAACAAAATTTAATTTAAAAAATATAACGCGCCAAAATTTAAATAAATAAGTGCAACATACATTGCAAAAAACGTCTCATATTTCCAGTCCATGTAATAGTACCACTAGTTAAGTTATTGTAAGGAAATATTGCCGGTAGCTGAGCGTAAAACTTGATATGCCGCTATATAATACCTTATTTATTCAGATAATTTCCTCCATCGCGTAATTGCCCCACCCAAATTATGAGAACGAAATAAAAGATTATATTTTTTAACCGCATAATTTTCTCTCTTTTACTTTGAAAAGATGTTTATTTTGACTGTACACATGTCTAAATTTCGAGTTTGTATATCATCTTAAACTAATTTAAAACGATAATTTCACTTTTACTATACAGAGAGCGCATTTAAATCACTCAGTAGCAACTTTACTCCTCCTTTAGTCTGACATAATGGTTATTATTGTTTGCACTGCATGACTCACTCTAAGACATCAAATTCCGATAAAATAAAGTAAACGGTGTTCTTATAAGCCAATTAGTGCAAAATACCAGTAAATTTTTTAAAACTGTATTATCGGTTTTTTTCATTCTGAAAACATCACTTTCTTACTATAAGCGGAAAACCGCGTATTTTCCCAATCCTTGCTTTAGTGTAAAACAATCGTGTGAAAAAGTGAGGCAATTACGCGAGCATATACGTTATATTGCTATTTTTGAACAATGCAGCGTATTTAGCAATGTTCATGGCAAAAATCACTCTTACTGGCTAAAAATGTCATAAATTACGACGATAGCTACATAACAAGAGAAATATAATTGCACCTAAAATAATAAAACAACAATGCGAGAAATCTCTAAAATACACACAATCAATTTTTACCGAGCAAATTTTAAAACACAAAATATCCCCAATTGTACCGGCAAGAGAAAATACTTTCAAGGCGTTTCGTGGGACATTTATAGAGGGGAATGATGTTAAAAGTTTTTACCTGCCCTCTATTTTCCCTTAAAGGAAACAAGAAAAAACAACTTAAGAACGACTCTCAGACTTCTCCCCTCATCAACCTCCGAACGGAGAGAAGAAAATTATGGAAGCAGAAAGTAATTGAAATGGAGCGAGATAATGGAAGGGATAGGAAAGCGTGTGGGAGGCGAGCAATTGGAAGCCGGGGAGAGAGAGAGAGTACAGTAGGAATGGTGCCAGGTGCCAGACAGGTATAACGTTTGCAGCGGGGATCTGGCACTGAGGTGGGAGGGTTGTTAGGAGAGCTAGAGAGGAAGTAAGTGGAGGGGGAAAAGGGGAAAAGTAAGCGTGGAGGGGGAGGAGAGACGTACGAGTCAGACAGGCGGGAGCATGCAGAATGGGGTAGGCGGACGGTCTAGTCTCTAGTGCATATTGCAAGGCGCACGAGATGGGCTGGGACGAGTCTAAGCGACGGAGGATGGGGGAGGGAGGGGAATGGGGGGGAGACAAGTGGGGCGTGAAAGGGGGCAAGAGCGGGGGCGGGGGCGCGACGCGATGGAAGGGGAGGCTTAAAAGGATAGTGGAGTCAGGATAGACCCAGACGTCTGGGGGATGAGAGCGGAGGCGTCCGGTGGGGAGGGGGGGGCATGACCCGCTTTTCCGGAATCTCACACCGCGTCACTATAATGTCGTTTCCAAGAAACTAATAAACGTCTTCAATTACACGGGAAGAGGACGAATTAATCTTCTTAAATAATCTAGTCAATACGGTCGAAGACGATGGCAGTGAAGAATGAATTACGCGACATTTTCGGCTACGCTGTCATGCTATTAATGAGCTCCAATATTTATCCACAGTTCTGTTATGAAAACACGTGGACTGAAAGGAAATTTGATTTAAAATACTGCCTCATCTTTTCTCAAGAGATTATATTGCGTCAACGTTAATAAAATATCCTTCGAGGTACTGAAACATAGTCGAAATACAGGCATACCTTCCTTACTGAAGTAGATGCGTTCCTGACATCCACTTCGTTGTTGGAAACTTCGTTTCCACAGATAAATATAACATAGAGTGAACGTGGATAAGTTTTAGTACTTTGTTAATCATGGTGTACAGGATGCATATTACACATACGTACATATAATAATAAAAAGCATTTAGGTACATCATATAGTGAGAATATTTACTGCAGATGGATCATTCCTACACACATCTACTTCTACATGATACCCTGCCAGTCACCTAATTGCTGGATGGCAGGGGGTGCAGTGGATCATATGTACCAATTTTTCCTATGTTATCTTTTCCTATTAAGTTTTCTTATCGTCCTAGGGAAAACGATCCTCTATATCGCTCCATACTATAATTGATCTCGCGAATCTTATCCTCGCTGTCGTGCCTGCCGAGATATGTCGAGCTTCTGATAAGATCTACTATCTTATTTGATAGTCCCTCCGACATATATTTTTCTAGCAGTTAAATTTAGCCTACAGTCTATGTTCCTCGAACGAAGCCCATTTCCGATTCTCTATTAATGACTTTACGCTTTGTTTGCTATCGTAATTTCTCTTTACGAATCTAGCAGCCCTGCGCTGCACCTTTTCTATCTCCTTAGTGAGTCCCTTTAGTAAGGATCCTACACAGAAGACGCATATTTGACCTGCAGTCGAGCCGAGGATAAATTCCTTCATTTTTTCGGAGATACTTCGAACTATTCTCCCCATAAAGACAATTTTTTCGTTAGTGGCACCTATCACACGGCGAATGCCGGTGATCCACGAGAGATCACGATGAATCGTATCTCTTAGATATTTAACAGAATCTGAATCTGAAATCTTTAGTCTGTACACCTCTGTGCACACATTCGGTGACATAGGCCTGGTTAGGAATCATTAAAATGACGCAATCCCAAACATTATCTGTGGTCTGTCACAAACAGTGGCACAAGTAGCGGGCCTTCTAGTGCGTAAAAAATAATACACACAAATTCCATTGATGGAATCGAAGCTAATATACCAGGAATTATAAAAATCCATTATAAAAATAAGAGGAAGGAGGACTTCATTATAAAGGAGCTTCGTTGCCAGAGGCTTCGTTAACCGAGGTATGCCTGCATTTCTTTTCCCTTATCAATGTACAGACCAAGAAATAGCGAAGCAAAAATGCGTTATAACAATTCTTACCAAAGTATAAGCTTAGATATTTCTTAAGGTATATTTATAAATAAATCATGCTAGGATAAAAAATTTTAAACTCAAATATACTTTTTCCGAAAAATATACATCCACATTATCATCTTATTAGCATCGAGAAAGATATGGGTTTTGCGTTTGAAAAAACTAAACAAACAAAAACCAACCAAAGTGAAAAACCCACGAGATATTTTTGATTACCATCACAAATTATGCCAGAAGTTTTTTCGAGAAAAATAAGAAACATGAGTGCGATTATAAAGCAAGACGATAGTTAAATGAATAGAGCGAAGTGTGGGAAAATCCCAAGAGAGAAAAAAGAATGGATCTTGGAATTCCTAAATATTAAGGGGATAGCCCGATGAACTCACCGAACGTCCCTTGCTGCTCCCAGGGATGCGGATATCGAGAGTGTCGTTGGCCGGAAATTCGTCTCCTCATTGCGTTCACAGAGCGCTTCTTCGGACCGATTCCACGAAGTGCCGTATATTTTTCACCAAACTTTCGTCTCGCTAAAGGTTCCTTTGGAAGTATGATTTCTCCTCGACAATTTTTCAGTTAACGTTTTGTCACAGCACGTCGTCGAGGAAGTGTCTATTTTAAAGAAAAGAAAATTAACGACAATGAATTAGTTAAAATGGAATAGAAAATGTCAATGCAACATACATAAGACGGAAAATTGTCTGAAGTTGAGCCATTTTCATAAATGGCGAGATTTGTATTTTAAGCTATGTACATTAAAAATTACCCAAAACTAAGGATATACTTATATGTATATACGTATATGTATATTTATACATAGAAATCAACAGGTGAAGTACTTAATAACTACTCTCTGAATTGCGAAATAAAGCCAATAACAACTTTTATTCGAGCAATTGTAATGGATTTATTGCAAAAAACACTTATTCTGCCTGTACGGAGCACACTGGTTGTCATTTTAACTAAGCCTGATGATTGACATTGGACACTCGGTAAAAAGAAACTGAGCTACCGTTAATGTGCGGTATTACATACAATCTCAAGTGTCTGTACAAGCTTTTCATTCTTGACAACTGTTAATGGTTAAGTAATCAATTACAAATATAATGTGCGTTAGATGAGAGTTTACTGTCTAAACTTTTCCCCATCTCTCGAAAACATGTAATTTGCAAGTGCTTATCTAAAACTTCTTAATCCTACAAATTTGATCGTTTTCGATGTAGTCGCCGACTTCTATGATTTTCGAATCTGCGTCGCAAAAATATTTACGTTGAACCCCCAAGCTGCAACCGTAACCAAAGACGGAAAGATGAAATACGCCTAAAAATCTGCTGCAATGAAAGTTGACGAGCTACATATATAATTCCAATAACCGCTGGAGAAATATACGTACGTCTGTCAATCTAATTCCAGCCATAAGGACAGCTGGATTGTTTTCGTCTGAATGTCCGGAAAATGTTTTAACTAGCATTTTTCGGCATTTATAATCTACTCCAGGGGTGCCAAAACTGCGGCCCGCGGGTTGGATGCTGCCCTCTTAGCAATTTCATGCGGCCCACCACCAGAGTTTCGTAGTTTTCAAAATATTTCCATTTTGATTTTGATTTACCCACCAAATGTTATTTTATATTTAGCAAAACCTGTTCAAATGCTTAAGATTAATTTGAGAACCCTTAATAAATATTTCTCAATTCAAATAAGATATAGATTTTTTCAAAGGGATTTCAAAGATTGAATTCCATCATGATTCTTAATATTGTAACATTAACCTTAAAAACCTAATTTTAACTTGATTTTCACTCATGTTGCCTAGGAATCTCTAAGTAACTACCGATTTCACTTTGATCCGGTCTGCCGAAGCATTGACAATTTCCAATGCGGCCCACCGAAGGCTTCACTGGCACCAATGCGGCCCACCAAGTAGAAAAGGTTGCCCACAACTGATCTACTCGAACAGCCTAATTGAAAATGTTGACGTATTTATTTTTTTAATTCTAAAATATGTGGGATGCAAAAAATGCGTTACAACATTCGAAAGTCTGAAGACTCGAAATAACCCTGAAGATATTGTGCGCAACAGTAGAACGCATTTGGATTTCAGCCATTGTTGTATTTCCTCCGCCGCTTATGTTTCAAAATATGTAAGTCACGGACTTGTTTTTTTTAATAATAAATCTGAGAAAATAGGTCAGGTTTGGCAAAAATATCCGCAGGGGACTGGATGTACGTAACATGATACGCGAGAACTGCTGGTCGCAAGTAGGGATACAAAAAAAGTATCGATACTTTACTCATATCGGTAAATTCCTTTCGGTACCAAGTACTTTTGTACTCGATTCTTTTCTTTCGATTTTCTAGTGATATCGGTACTTTCGGGATGATACGTCTGCGGTATCGATACTTTTCATTCGATATATCATATGAGTGAGGTATCGATACTTTCGTTTCGATTTCGTATCCCTAGTCGCAAGCGGTACGCCCTCCGAGCGGCTGCTAATGATACATACGCCTTCTACACCTTCCATGCACGAGCTTCACCTTTCTACCGCGCCATACATTCCATGATATTGTTCATTTTCATATAACTAACATATATAACGCAGCCTAAGTAGCTTGGACTACGTTAGCTCTAAGGATAGATTTTTTCGTGTCCTTTACATTCAATCTCCTGCGGGACCCCATGCTTGCTGGCCCCTGGCCATTGCCCGGCATTCGCAGACCGAGCTAAGAAGCTAAACGCAAGGAATTGTGGGAACATGGCTCCGACATTCTATTTTCAAAGAAGGTATCCCAGATGTAATTTCAGGGATACTTCGAATGCATATAACTCGAAATTAATATTTTAAACGCAGTTAAGGTCACACGCCAAATAATTTAAACAAATAATTATACGGATGAACATTTTGATATTAACATTTGAAAAAACCAACGCAGCTTAACTGACTTCATCGGCACAATAGCTCCGCGGAACAATGCACTACAAAGATACTAAAACACACAAAATAGAAAGAATTTTATACAACTCACATCACTTAGCATCATATGCACGATTATGATTACACAAAACTCAATGATACAGTATAATACAAAACATATAACATATCAGTCCACGTAAAAGTTGTAGTAAATGGGTGTTAGTCTAGTTAAGCAGAATTCCAAACAATTCATATTATAAGAGGTCACAAATATAAATTATTTTCATTTAACGTCATTATACGATTTAACCCTCGGAGGAGCCTGTAACCTCTAGAGGGCGCGTCCCCGGGTGGCGGATAGGGGAATGCTCTACAGATATGTAGGGTAGGAGGGAAATAAAATACCTCCCGCGGACCAACAGGCAGCAGCGTCTGTTCTCCATATTAGGGGCGGTTGCAAACAGCGTCTGTTCCCCATGTTAGGGGCGGCTGAATATATAGGCGGAAGGCAATGGGAAACCACCGCCACAATATATCCCATGTAGAGGCATCATGACGGAGTCTTCTCTTGTTAAATATTCCGGAGGCAAAATGGTCCCCCGCTCGGATCTCCGGGGGGGACAACACGAGAGGTTCCGTTTAACACAAGGAAGGAAGGAAACTGGAAAGAAGTTGAGAATTGGCACGTGGAATGTTAGAACACTCCTACGAGCAGGGAAGTTGGAAAATTTAAAGAAAGAGATGAAAATAAATAGAATGGATATGATTGGCTTAAGTGAAATGAGATGGGGAGGAAGAGGGGAAATAAAAAGTGATGACATCACGGTGTACTATTCAGGAGGTACTAGAGGAACGAATGGAGTAGGGCTAATTTTGAATAAGGAAATAGCAAATTGTGTACAGAGGGTGATATTTGTAAATGATAGAGCAATTGGTCTTAGAATAGGAATGCGCCCAAAAGATCTACTGTTGATACAAGTTTATATGCCGACCAGCCAACATGAAGATGAGGCTGTTGAAGAAATATACGAGAAGATAGAAAATATTATGGAGGAGGAAGGTAAAAACTGTTGCAAGATAGTGATGGGCGATTGGAACGCTGTGGTAGGAGAGGGAAGAGAAGACCAAGTAGTAGGAAAATTTGGACTAGGGAAAAGAAATGAAAGAGGTGAAAGACTTGTTGAGTTCTGTAAAGAGAAGAGGATGTTTATATCAAATACTTGGTTTGAAAATCATAAGAGAAGGCTATACACGTGGAAATCACCAGGAGATGGAGCCAGATATCAAATAGATTATATTCTAGTGACGATCTGAAAGAAAGGGGAGGGTATCAGGAAATGAAAGAAATGGCAAGGAACAGAAATGAGTGGAGACAACGCTGGTGCCAGGGACCTGCCTAGAGGCAGAACACCTCATGATGATACGATTTAAAAGATGCATCTTCACCTGGTTCCGAGAATATTTCTTGCACAGACGCCAAATCTTTCGGGGAGCCTCGCGACTCACCGTTGAAATCTCCAGCAGCTCTCAAGGACGCTAACGCATCTAAAACCCGGAAGAGCCTGGAACGGAACCCACACGGTTGTACTAACCCCTGCTGCCCCCTATCGATTTTATTTTAAACGAATTTTAAAATTTACTGAACCTGACTCGTTATCTGTGAAAGTGAAAATTAGTCGTTAATGAGTGCATTCAATTTAACATCAAGCGCAAAAAAACTATAAATTAGGGTTTTCAATTTGTTTGAAATAAATAGGGAAAAGGTAATTTTTACGAGACATGAGACGGGCCTTGCGTGTTAATATGGGGTGTTATACGCCTGATGACTCGGTAGCCAAGGAGATGCAACGTTGCCGCACTTCGCAGTGTGAAAAATCGAACTCGATTTGAAGTTGAGATTAAAATCACTCTTGAGTTAATTTTGGTTTAATTAAAACTTCAAATGAATCTGAGTGATACATATTCATTGATTCACACAGATGTTCTCCTACTCCCTAGCGTAGGTTAAAACCAGTGAATAAAAAACTAATAGAAATAAAATGTGTATTGTTTGATTAAAATCGAAATGAGATTTTTAGCGCGTAAAAAATGCGCTTATAGTTTCACTTGCTTAAACTGAAATTGTGATGAAACCGTAAACTACGAAGTAATGGAACCTGGAGGGTAGATTTATGTACTGCTGCCATTTGTTTTTCTTTAGATTTGAATTTTGAGAAATATACAAATTCGGATTTGGACCCATTTAAAATTTTGTACTTCGATTATCTCCGAAGGTGTAAAGATGGAAATCTGACATTTGAGCGTACATTACTAAATTATTGCCACTTATTCATGAAGATTTTGAGAAAAAACCAACAAGAAAGTAGTAGAAATTGATGGAATAAAGCGATCCGAAGATCCTATGCAGACATGCATAAGCTGTAAAGTTGGGAATTCCCGGTCACAGCAGACTTTTTTTCTCGTTTCAAAATTATTCCCAAGAAAGTAGTAGTTTATTTTGAATTTATAAAACTTCGTACACGGTTTTATTAATTGTCTTTAAAGAAAACAATCTTCGTAGAAACTGAAGTAAACAAAACCTATCGCACATACGTACGCCTTTCCTTTCGTGGGCACAAAGAATACAGTAAATGAAAGGAAATGGATTATCTACGACGGAGAAATTAACTTAAATACGCCAATTTTCCTTTCGTGCGCACAAAGCGCTTTTTGATTGAAAAAGAATGGATAATTTACGACGAAGGAATGAACTTGAACGTAATAATTACGGTATAATTACTCAAGTGAGGAATGTTTAAATATTTTTCCATTGTTTTACTTATACCTCCGAAGGTATAAAAGACGGAAAGTTGAAACTTGAGCGCAAATTTCCACATTGACGCTACCTATTCTTGAAAAGTTTTGAGTTTTGAAAACTTTACAGAGGCGGATTGGGTAACGTTCAAAACTATAGTACAAGATTGATTGCGTTCTAAACTTAAATGCCATTTAGGAAGGATCAATTATCCAGCAAAGTATAAGTATTTGAATGTAAAATATTTTTTTATGTAGAATGGTGATGCGCAATGCAACACTAACTTAGTTTCACGCCTCTCTCATTTAAACCCTAATACGATATCACCTTCACATGGTATTCCCCGTTATAAAACAAACAAGGCGAATATATGGCGGTATAACCACATGGAAATTAAGGAACGCGCGTATTTTAACCATGTTCATGGATAACTTTTCTTTCGATTTTATTATATTACTAATGTAATTTCCCTCGGAAATAACGGGTGAGCACAAAGGATGTATTAAATTAAAACAAAAATAGTTCACGAGGTAGAATTTAGCTAAGCGTCAATTAAAAATTAAATTAACAAAGCCATGGCTCATTATCAACTCATCGAATCTTACAAAATAAATTTGATTATATCGTAATTGTTATACATTTATGATTATTTACATTGGTTAAAGTTACTTATATAATTTCCCAGACCGTTTGCATTGGAAAACTTAACAAAAAGCACGGTTGAAAGTACAATCAACAATTTATTATGGGAAGATGTCGATACAAAGGTAAAAGTTGGAGTTATGTAATTCAGTTAGATGACAAAGCATTAGTGAGCATTTTGGATAAGGGGACTGCATGTGCTAGTTAGTTCCTTGAATTAAATGCTAAAGTCATTCGGAATGAGATTTACATAGACTGGGGAATCACAGTTCAACGTAAAGGTGAAAGGGAAAAGGCTGGAACAGGTGGAATTTTTACCTTATTTAGAAAATATTCAGACCCAGAATGGAATTAGTATGAAAGAGATCAGGACAAGGATAGAAGGATCAAAGGAGGCATTTATGAGATAACTAGAGCAGTTGGAAAGCTGAATAGAAATATTAACAAGGAAAGAACTGATGAATCAGTTATTAAGAGCTGGTTTTTAAATAAAAATATCGGTATAAGTCATGATATAAGGCAGACGGACGGATCCCAAATCAATAGAATTCATAACCGTCGCCAGCCGGAGCAATCTTGATAATTTGGTTGCTCTAACTTGAACGGTGTAGAAGTACATAGTACACTAATTTATTGGTTAATTGTTGTGTCCTCCATTACATTACATTACAGAAATGAAAAGCACTTGTTGTGTAAATTTTACGACAATATACAGCAAATGAATAAATAAAACAATACTCCTACTGTTCCGGCATTTTTAAAATTAACTGTTGACGGACAAACTTACCACATCGAAAAATCGTTACAAGAAATTATGTTTAAAATCAATGTGTTACATAGCTTAAGACACAATAAATACCAATTTTATCTGCAATAGATATTACCTAAGTTGCTAAAATCGTTACTTTGATTAGATGTTTCTTAGCGTGGTCGTTCATCTGTTTATATTTAGACAAAAATTTTCACGAAATGTTTAATCGATTTTGATCTTTCATATTTCTCTTTGATCGTAAATCGATTCAAATGCACTAAAAAATCGAGGTCAACAATGCCAATAACCCTATTTATATAGTAACTATTTTTTTGTCAAAATACAAAAAACTCGAATACAAACACAACACAAAAAAATACAAATTAGATAACAGAATCGACGATAAGAATAAGAATTTTCATTCTTTTTTCTGTGAATAGCTCAAATTTCGCGTCGACGCCTCGATCATAAGATAAGTTCAGCGCATCTGATTCCTGAAGTTTTACACATAATCAAATGTAAAAACTAAAAGTCCGTGGAATCAAAGTCGAGGTCTTTTTTCTACACGGCGAATGGTCAAAAATGTTAATTCATCCAAAACTGAAAGAATTTTTAAAACTGATTCAGCCATTCTCTAGTTATTCGACGATATTTGAAATATATGTAGAATCTACATTCTACATTGTAGATGCATGTGACGTCGTCATATGCGGCCAACATTCAACATGGTTTAATTATTAATAGGATGAATAAATATATTATCTAGTAGAATAGTAGCTAGTAGAGACGAAGAAATCAATTCAGTCAAACGCCGAGTAAAAATCATATAAAAAGCGAAAAACCGGCTTGCAAGTTCAAGTAGGAGTGAATATACCTCACGCCAGAATTTAAAATGGAGATTTTTTCTGTTTCACTATGACAGGCCATTATTCCCTCTGTAAACATACACGCCGAAATGATTCCCCAATAAGACGCCAGCATTGATTTCCCGGGGAATTAATCTTTCCTTCTAAAACAACTATGGCGAGGTTTACTCCATATCGGAGTACACAGTTTCCAAATGCGTTTTTTGAGATCGACATATTTTAGTAAAACTCCGCAATACCAAATTTTCCCGAGTTGAAACAGGTACATTGTAAGCTACATGTAGGTCTTCACATGAAGTGGTCGTAATTATTGTCCGATTTTAACCAAAACTGGAATCGGTCGACAGATTTTAGAAAAACTTTCCAACACAAAATTTCATTAAAATACGTCCTGCGCTTCCCGAATTGAAACAGAGGCACGATGTAAAATACACGTAGGTCTTTGTGTAAAGTGGTCGTTATTGTAGTCCGATTTTAACCAAAATTGGAATGGGCCGACAAATTTTAGTAGAACTTCCCAATACCAAAATTTCATCATAATATGTCCAGCGGTTCCCGAGTTTTAAAATTTTTAATATTTTTTTGGAATGAACCATCGAAAATCCTATAATTACGTAAATACGTTAATTGCCTTTTCTTTAAATTTACCGTAAACCTTACGTTTAACGGGAAAAAGTATTTGACAAAAAATGTGTATTATTTTATTCAATTTTTGTTCTCGATATTCTTCTCTTAGATGAGTATTTAACGAGATTCTTGCAAAGTATGCTGTAAAATACATGCAGGTCTGCATGCAAAGTGGTCGTTCTTGTGGTCGGCTTTTAACCAAAATTGGAATCGGTCGATAAATTTTAGCAAACGTCCCAAATACCGAATCGAAGTACGTCCAGCGGTTCCCGAGTTTAAACATACGGACGGACGGACAGAAACGACCTCCCCTTTATATGCGTTCACTTCGTGCAAAGAACGCATAAGTACGACGGGAAAGACATCAGTTAGTTTATTTATTAGATATTTAGTTACTTATTATATTTAGTTTAGTCTTAGGGGAAAAAAACAACTATTGCCCATGCTCTACCCAATTTAAAGCTATTCTGCAAAAAAAGAAAAATAATAATAATAATAACAATAAATAAATAAATAACAATAAAAAATAAAAATAATATATACAAAAAAACAGTAGCTTGACTAAACTACCTTACTAATGTACATATTTTTTTCTATTTTTTCATGTTTATTGTGTTGTATTTATATTTATAAGTAGTTATATTAATTTTAAGTTCATAAGCAAATCAAAAAAACAGCAAGGTATTAAAATTATGTAATTATAAGTAACAAACCCACATTGTAATTGAGCACTTTCTAACCGGCCGGGAACATGGGTGTTACCACGAGGGATTTGTGGTAAAAATACTTACCAGACATTTAAGAGAGAGAGAGAGAGAGACCGTGGTACGAATGAGGTACTGCCTTCTCACACTTCCGATCCCTGCCCCAATGTCTCCAATCCCTCCGTTTGATTAGAACCTGCGGCCTCAATAGCAAGAGACAGCAAACCATTACGACAGGCTTTTATGCCACTGACGGTCTATTTGAGCTTGACGTCTTTTTAATATTATCGAGCAAAATGCTCGAGCAACAGCTATTTGAGGAAGGACAAAAATACTCAGAACGTCCCAAAACTAAATCGTTAAAAAATGAAACAGAATCGCAGCGATTTATGTTTCCGTCTACTGCAAGCCATCAGGAGCGTAATTATGCCGAAGCAAATAAAATTTCTGCGTCCTTTTCCGAGCTGTACTCGTGGTAGCTTCTCCTCGATAGCTACACCAACGTTAGTCTACGGCAGAAAATCATCTCAGGATTTTATAAATTCGCATTTCACAAAGAAAATATTTTTAGTAACATCACTTGTTTCCGCCAGAGCAAACAATATCGCCATTATTGACATATAAGGCTCACATACTAGACGTGAGCTTAAGAAGACTGTGCCAGCAGATGCTAATTCGACTCCGTGAGGAAGTGCGGGCTATGGAAGCCAAAACTAAGGCGAATGTTGGAGGAATTCAGCGATTCGAAAGAGGTGAAGTAGGACGATAGAAGGGAAGACACTGGGGAAAGTAGAAACTAGGAAACCCAACAGCACCGCTCTTTTCGTCTCATGCATATTCACCTAAAGGCCATACTCTTCCCCGATCGTTACACTTTCATTCTAAGTTATAAAACCCATCACCCGGCCAATTAAGGTCATGCGTTTATCTTTCTTAATAAACTTCCACAGCCCGTAATTAATTTCATAAGAAGTTACAAAAGCAAGTTAGGTCTAATACATTTGCAAGGGTATTTATATGGATAAAACGTTAACTTGTCCATATAGTTAATGGTTTCAGGCGTCACTTGATGGAATTTTTTCATACTGTATAAATAAAGAGACTTATCTGCAACGAAGCCTAGGTCGTATATAATAAAGATTTATGTGGAATTACCAAATAAGTCTCTTTAACTGATTTTCCCCTCCCCTCCCTCCCCTTCCCACGTTCACTCCTTTCCTCCAATGATCGCTCGCTCCAGTACCCCTTTCATTATCCTCCCCCAACTCACCCTCCCCCACCCACCCATTGTACATATTACTATAAATTGCTACCGGCTTTGAGTTTACTTCACCTGATGATGTTGCATAGCAAAGAAACCTAGGTCGTATATAATAAGTTTATTTGGAATTACCAAATAAGTCTCTTTATTTCTACAATAAGTTAACGTATCCGCCGAATCACCCGTTGTGAAAAGCATAGGTTAGCAAAAGAAAATTTCGATTCCATTTTCTGATGCCATTTTCAGGTAAATGTGGGAAAATGAGGTAAAATAAAGGAAACTGATACTTGAACGAACGCTGTCAATGCATATAACGTGAGAAACGTACACACGTGAAATTGACGCATTTAAACAGTTCAAAATAAGCACTTAAGTATAAAAATTGAAAATTAGCTATTTTTCAAAGATATTTCCAATTGCCATAATACTTACGCACTTAATACAATACTTATTTTCGATACGTGTGTGCTCATTCTGGAATTTATTTTCAGCCGTATGATGAGTTCGATAATTCTCTAATGAGCTCAAATGCTAATATGTACATTCACTGAAAATCGCATTCAATCGACAATATCGCGCAAAATTGCAAATATAACGAACTTTGGAAGAGCATTTTCAAACTCCGAGATGGAACATTGCCACAAAATAGTCCTCGTGGGTACAACATTTGACGGACGATTAAACAACTTCTCCTCATTTGGCATTATTTAGCCCGGAATCATTAAAATTTTCTAGTTTTTCCACCTTCCTAACCCCATACAGATATAATACGACATTAATTTCCCTGGGAGGGAAGGAGTTTGGGTAGGATGTGCTCCACTTTAGCCGCGCTTAAAATTTTCCCTGGAATCCCGCGAGTCAAAGGGCGAGGAACAAAGCGAGTTGCGAGGAGGTAAAGGCGGGCACAAAGCGGCAGCGACCCTATTTAAATGAGCCGGAAGACTCCAGCGAAGGAGGAACTTCAAAAGACGCAACCGCAAAATCAATGGCTCCGAGGAGGTAAAGTTTGATGGTGACGCAGAGTAGGAATGTTGAGCGCGGAAACGATTCGAAAATTTTCCGCTGGGAACCTAAAAACGCTTCCTCTCCCTGCACGAAAAAATGCCTAGTTTCACGGCTAAAAGAAAGAGGTTGTAGATATTTCTCGGTACTTCGTAGGTATTCTAAGTTCTGTATACGTTGGAAGGGTATATTAAAGGCGTGGGAAGTATGTTAACGGTAAGGGAAGAAAAGATTATGAAATATTTAGAGAAGTCGGTCAATAAATTTAAAAAAAAACTCATTTATTTCCTCCATAGAGTGTAAGAAATATATAAGAAAAACCACCCGTACCTCGGCGATTATTTATTTGCAGTTAAATTTTTCGATGAATTACATTCCAAGTCCACTAAAATATCGGTTTGAAAATCGCGAATTAGGTACAAATCCGAAGAACTTCGAGATATTGGGCAGATATGTAGAAGAACATCAAAAAATAAAAATGGCTGCCAGTAAATGGTCGATTTCGGTTAAGTAATTTATAATGCGCGCCTTTCTGTCAAAACGTTAACTTCTTCCTTTTAGTAAACGCGATAGAGTCACCATGTTTTCCAAACTGTGGGGCGCGGGAGATAGGTCGGGGGGGGGGGGCGTAAAATAATACACATATATTTGCCGTCTGTTTATCCATTATAACTGTGAGATCTACAATATACAGCTGTCAAATTCTAGCCCTCAATTGGCTAGGACGTATCGTTTGCCATCATGTTTTTCTTAGGTGGTTATATTAATTGCAACTACAAGTCCAGTAGATATTCTTTATGAATTTTTCATCATCATTCATCATCATGCTGCTGTCCGAAGACTGGTTTTAGCTGAATCGCTGCCTCCATCTCTCTCTCACCCTAGAAGCCTCTCTCTCTCTTCGTTGGCTTGGTAAGTAGTTTTACCACAAATATAGGCCGTCCCTCGTGATAACACCTTTATACCTCTGTAAGTACTATATTCCTGCTTTATATTCTCTAATATTCCTATTCTTATTCTCCCTCTTCCTCTTCTTCCGCTAATTTTGCCTTCTAAAATCGTCCTTTGTAAACACTGTCTTCTCA
This sequence comes from Tanypteryx hageni, assembly GCA_028673005.1. Taxonomy (NCBI): domain Eukaryota; kingdom Metazoa; phylum Arthropoda; class Insecta; order Odonata; family Petaluridae; genus Tanypteryx; species Tanypteryx hageni. Next base: position 39,208,152 of record CM054118.1, read on the forward strand.
ATATGTGCCCTATTCAATTTGCTTTTCTTTTCCTGATTGTTTTTAACATGAAATAGAGGGGGGCGCAAAGACATTTTTATTAGATAAAGGGGGCGAGCGGCTTTGTAATGTTTGGAAATCGCTGCTATAAAGTAACGCGATCCCAAATCTCAATAAAAGCAAGAGTTGGTAAGTCTCCTTAAAATTTTACATTTCGCGAAAAGTCTTCGCTGCATCTTTACGAAAAAAATGTTGAATCGAAAGATCTTCACCATCTCGCTACTAACCTTTTATTTTTTTAAACTGCAGAGCTAACGATACTATACCTTCTTCGATAGTTGCTTTCGGCATTCAATTCCTTTGCAAGATTTGTCCTAAACGAATTCCCGTCTAGTTTTAATAATGTTTAGCAAACTTAACTCTTCCCCAACTATGTCTGATACTTCCTCATTTGTTTCTGGTCACAGCAACCTAAGTCCTCTCTTCCACGTCGCAACCAATTTACGAACCACACGCATAAGTAACTTCAAGAAGCATTTAAGCGATCCGGGCAAGAATCCATTCCAAACGACCCTTCACTTCAATTAAATTTCAATGTTACACTATAACTTACTCATTACTGCGTTAAACAAGTGAGAAATTGACATTATAAAGACTAAAAAAATAAAGAAATACAATCTTGATGGTGACGCGTTCAGCAATATCTGTCGCTTGAAAAAATGTATCTAATTGCACATATATATCTAGCTAGCTTTATCGTATAGGAGGCGCCAGGGGCGCCAACCCGGCTACCCTTCACATTGGGTTGGCCCTGCTATTCATTTCTCCCTTGGACCAAGACTCGAGCCCGTCTCTCCCCGAGAAAATTTTCATGTATCTCTTTCTGAGAACTCCTTAATCCCATGCAATAAAATTTCGTCTGCTGGTCAAGGTCTCTCTTGCTATCTCTACTCCACATCAGGGGTTAGAACGAAACCACAGTGTCTTACGGTATCATAACTTTTTCGACCAAGAGTAATAACTTTTTCGACCAAAGGAAAAACATTCGATATCATTACAACAGCAACGGCAGATGATTCGGATACAAATGTGCAGTTAATTAAACGAACGATAATGATAAAGTACGTATGTCGCTCCATCAGAAGTAAAATGGTTGGGAAAAACGGATGCGTAATTTGTATAAAAATCAGCCGTCATAACTGGCGACTCCCACTATCAGAGAATCACCACTGACGACGGCTGCTATTGTAGCCGAAATACGCATTTGCTTTTCTCAACCTTTTTATGATTATTGCATCGCCGCAGTATATCTTTAGTAATATCGCGACCTCGCTCATTATCCTTTGCATTAAACGAACGATAAAGTTAGAAATAACTGACGTGCAAATTTATTCTATTCACAATTACGATACCGATTATCTTTAACATGGACGACTTTGGCCCCTTTTATTCAATCGTAAAACTTGATTTAACTCTCCAATAATTCAGGCTTTGTCAATAATTACAGAAGAAAAACGTTTCAATTCACGTGCCAACCGTCCTCAATTCCGTAGCACAAAAACATTTTTTCCTTCCGAAGAAAACGGAAAGTTAAAGCGTTTTCAGCGAAGCCACGAAGGTAAAAACTTCTTACGTCAAAACCAAAGCGACTTATTCAGAGCCGTGAAGCCGACGGCGGAAGAGAATAAGACGCGTGAGAGACAGTAGTAGACAAAGGCGGAATTCGCAACTCGCACCACTCACTCAGTCGCGACGAAATTAATTTCCTCTTTTCTTTATTTGCGAGAAGATTTAGGAGGATGTTCGCCCGCGTTCGACGATCCGGCAACGAAATTATCAACGTGAGGGAAATGTTGGGAGAAACTTCCTTTTGGCGCGCGCACCTTCCATCTCATTCGAATAACACCCGAAGTTGGCGAAAGGGAGGGAGAGAGAGTTAGTTTTGGAAACTGGAATCACTAATTCGGCTACTTTCACTCGATCTCCGTGCTCGGCGAACGACCCGGCTTGGTAAAAATTACAAAATTCATCCCTACGCCAGATAATCTTCACCTATAACCTTGAACCCTGACATTCTTATGCTGCGCGAAAAAAAGGCGACGTGACTTATTAACACACCCGTCCATTCCATAACAAGGAGGATGTCTTCTGAAATAGTTCCGTGTAATGTGAACCTAGTTTTACACAGCGAGAGGAGAGTTGTGTTCCATTACCCTTCAGGCATCCGCCTTCAGAGCCAAAATTCCAAAACCTTTCTCTGATGCATACATATCTGGAAATAGATTCTCGTTGTCGATCATATAAGCTAGGGGTCGAAAACATTTAGACGCTGGCTGGCTGGTAATAATTAAATGGAGGCGGGCGCCAAATAAACATGCATTTATTAAAAGATTTTTACGTTTGCATAAATAATGTGGCACTCGGCATATTACTGAGCGCATCCGATTGCCGCAACCTGGAGCAATATAGAAATAACTCAAGTTTAGCTACGCATACATAATTGGAAATCCTAAAATTGGACCTCTTAAGACTTAAAAGGAACCTTATGAATAGACAAACATTTTTAGTCTACTTTCCAGAATGGAAATAGGCTTATAGATTTGGCGTTGTGTCTGTCTGTCTGTCCGTTCCCCCTATTAACTTTTGAACCAATACACCGATTTTCATGAAACTTGGTGGAAATCTCTTGCTTAATGGGCCGAGCTCCCAAGGATAGTTTTTGTTGAGAAGATCGAAGTCCCGGGTTCGATTCCAGGAGCTATCCTTCTCATTTGATTTACGTACATGGGAAATCTGAAATCCTTCGTGCAGGGTAATTTTCTCTCGCACATTAAAATATCTTAGAATTGTAATATCGGAGCGAAGTTTGTACTATTCTCTGGGGAAAGGAATGAAGATTCTCATTTTTATCGTCGAGTTTTGCTTATCGATTGTGTTTCTTAAAATTTCGCGCAAATACTGGCGATTTTGCAGTTTTTATCACTCATTAGGAGAGTTTTGCCATAGCAACAACTATTGTTGGACTCAGATTCGGTATCATTATATATCGACGTTTCTTACAGTGGAGGATATAACATATAGGAGGATACTAGTGTTTAGGCACTTTCAGATGAGCTGGAGATTCGAAATTTTTTTCTTAGGTAGGATTTGTTGCAAAACCGACTAAAAAAACGAAAATCTTGAAAAAGTGCAACAATGCGGCCGCTAAAAATTCGCAATTGTTTAAACAAATTTTCAAGGTTTATGTATTTTCGAAAGTGCTACGGAGCTGAAATTTTTTTTCGAGGTAGGATTTGTAAAAAAAACGAAATAGGGATTATACAAATTTTTGATATTTTATTTTGTTTGGCAGTTAAAAATTTCTAAAGTTTAAACAAATAGGTAAATGTTTAGATACTAAGGGGCGAGTTAGAGAGCTGAAATTTTAAAGTTATTTAGAGTTTAGTCTATTCAAAGGAATAAACATTTCAGTGTATTCATGAAATTCTTATTGCGGCCGTTAAAAATGATTTAAATTTATACAATTAGATAAATGTTATTTCACTTCTAAAGGTGCTATAAATTTAAATTTGGCAAAAATATGTCGAATTATTAACTCAATGTGGAAAATGTATAATATTCTTAAATTTTTAAAAATTAGCGATTGTTTTACTCGATTATTGTTCCATAAGGAAAAAACGAAAATCGCTCCCGGGGAGAAATCCTTTGAATTAAAGAAATATTTACCATGATGAAACATCTCTCTGAAAAATGAATGTTTTTTCAAGGTGAGATGTCAAATGCTTGCAGTATGCAAGCACCTTCTACTAGTATTCTAATACGTACACGCGTTATTTTTGCCGCACAAATACGCGTGATCGATTTAATTTTCCGTTCGAATGTATTTGTAGTATTTTATAACGCAAAATTATGACATTTGGGAACAAAAAGAGCTATATCCACGATGACTTAAAAACTAAATGGAGAGCAGGCATCGTAAGTTCTGTTTGGATCATCTTGTTAGCCTATTTTATAATACAAGTATGTTTCATCGGGAAAACTGAAAGCCCTCCCTCGGCCACCTTGACGCCCGCGAGCTTACGGTTAACGACTCCTGATATAAAGCAATAGGGCCCTCATAAATGGGTGTTTTTAACTCAAAACTTGAATCCCACTTCCCATGAGAACCATAATCTGAATATTTGGTATTAAAAAAAGAAACCGCGCAGCAACGAATCCGTGTTATAAGAACCCGATTCATGGGAGTACCAAGTGTACCCCACAACCGGCAAACGAACGAAAAGGGCAAGCTACTTCTTCGCGACGACGGCAATGAACAAAGACGCGGGCGAAAAAAAAATAATTTACTCTCGGAGCGCCAAAAAGGAAGGGTAAATAACGATTCCATCGAATTTTCCGAAAGATGAAAAGAAAAGAAAAAAACCCTTGGCGAGATGGAACTGGATCCAAAAGAGAGGGAGTGTGTGTGTGAGAGAGAGAGAGAGAGAAAGAACTCGAGAGCACGTCTCTCTTTCTCTTTCCGACGTCTTATGAAAACGGGTTCGAACCCTTCCCGTGTGTCCTATGAACCGGAAAGTATTATACAACCCTCCTCTCTCATTTTCTTCCATATCTCTCAGCCGCGAAAAGTTAATTCCCACGCCACCTCTTAACGGAGCAAGGAGAAATAGAGAACGGGAGAGAGAGAGTGAGAGAGAGAGAGAGACTGAAAGCTGCCGGAAGGTTGAAAGGAGAGCAGAAGAGGGAGAAGAATAAAAAAAGGCACTCCATCCCATATCACTTAAAAAGGTTTTTCCAATTGTTCCGAGTTTTCTGGGAGCTCCAGAGGAAAACAAAAGATGGAGAGGGAGAGAGAGAGAGAGAGGGGGGGGGGGGAGGATAGGAAGACGCTCCATGAATCATTCCTCTCGCCCTGGATTCAATTTCCTCTTGGATTCTTCCATTTTACGTCTTTCCCATCCTCTTACTCTCTCTTTCCGTCCTCCTCACTTCGTTCCTCACACCTCCCCCCACTTTCCTCCCACCATTTCCCATCAACCATCTAGGGACTAAAAGTAAGTTACACCTCCTCTCAAACCCTCTAGCCCCCTCATCCCACCCTCCGCCGCCGCTGGGTGAGGATTTTCCTCCCCTCCCCTTCCCAACCGGTAAACACGACCGAAAAGCGGCTCTTACCGCGAAATCATTCGGAGCACGAAGCTATGAGACTATGGCGGTGAGAGATAGATCAGTCACAATGCTACTCTCTCTCTCTCTCTCCGGGGCACAAGTTTCTTATCTGTCTTCAGCCAGCTATGAAGAGGAGAAGGGGATGCTCCTTCCTCCCTCTCTCACGCCCCCATCCCCACATCCCTCATTCACTGTTATGAAACTACTGGATGAAATCAGATTTGGGGGAATAGACAGTGGCGTAAATATGGGTACGCAAGTTACGCGATCGCGTAAGGGCCCAAGACCAAAGGAGCCCTCACCCTTGCATCCGTTGTTTACAATAATTTATAAATTTAATTATTCATAATAAATGTAAATACTTTATCAAAATTCTATATTTATGTTATTTCAATTAATATCCATTACACTCAGAACACACACTTTGCTCTGGAGCAAAGCAAGTGCGACTCGTTCTTTTTGTAGTGGGGCTGAAAAAGCGTTTCTGAGATCCTTTTTGTATTATTCGCCGGGAAAAACGCGACCGTGATGCGTCTCTCGGTTCGAGACCAGCGTCGCGTTCGTTTGCGTCGTGTTAGCTCGAAATTTGAATTTAGACGGAGACGACGTAATGTTTTACTGCTCTCAAGAGTTCATTTTGTTTGGCAAGTCTAAGAACGAAGGTGTTTGTTAAAAATAATGTGTCACGAAACACTTGGACTTAACATCGCTTAGCTCGGTAATTATTTATTACGGCCGGTGTAGCTATTATGCCAGACTTCTATGGTGCGAACACGCGAAAAAATTGTACATGCTAATCCAAACAACGTGAATGTTGACATGTATGCACAAGAAACAGTGCACAAAATTCTACGGCATTTCAATGTAAAAATGAAAATTTTATTAAACAGTTTCCAGCGCCAAAATAAGGCTGGTTTACTTAATCATGAATAACATACGTTTGGATCTTAATTGATATAATGTAGTAGCAAAAATGCCGCTACTATTATTATAGAACAGTAATACAAATATACCAAAAGTATTATGATGAAAATAGATCGAAGAAATGATCAAATATACATAATCACAACAACCACTGCATACGGAAGTTAACCTCATTATTCGTGACAAAGAATCACGAATGATGTAAGTGTCGGCAAATATTTTGTCTCTACTTTCCAGTCAGCATATTGTTTCACAATCACAAAGAATTTCCAGAAATAAAAAATCAGATTAAAAACACCTAGCTTATGCTACACTCCTTTCCAGTTATAAATAAATGAGTCGGGCGAAATATCAAATATTAAAAGTGAACAATTATTCCACCTCCTTTTCCCAGCTCACATTGACTCCTTCCCCGACCACCTCCCTCCCCACTCACCTCAACCTACGTCTATTCCTCCCGCCCACACCACCACTTCCAAGAAACACACTTCAACCCAAGTCCCCTCTCGACCCTTCAGCCATCACTTTCCTCACTTCGGCACACTCCCACCCTCCCACGAGCCCTCCACTGCCTCCCCTATTACCCTCCCCCGACTCTCTCACACTCTCGGGGAAGACAATAAGTGAGAAGTTGGCAGGTGCATTACTGGCTCCAGTCCGACAAGCGAGGAAGCAGTGAGAGAGAGCGAGAGGTTAGAAAGCAAGAGGTAAGGTGAGCGAGAGGCAGCGGTAGTGAGGGAGGTAGAGAGTTTAGAAGTCCTTAAAAGATTCAGGGCACGGGGAACGCGAAAGAGCTAGAGGCAGGAAAGAGAGGGAATGAGATCGCAGGAGAGAGGTAAGGAGAGCAAGGTTGAGAGGCAAGAGAATATAAGGGAAAAAACCGAGGCATTTACGAGGAGGTCTGTATCACCTCATCACATCCAATGGGGAGGGAGGAGGAGGAAGGGAGAATTTTTCCCGAGCGAAGGAAACAGAAAATGAAGGTGAAAAGAATGGAGGGGAAAAGAAAGAAAATAAAGATTGAAGAGAAAGGCCAAGGATGAGATCGAAAGAGTGATAAAGAGAGGAAGAAAGAGAGAGAAAACAATCGCCGGAACAAAAAAGGCAGAACTTCCATCTTGCTTTCGATAACCAATCAAAATGGCGAAGGGGGAAACGGTGGGAAGCTATTTTTGTTATAACGAGAGAATTTAGGGCCATAGTAAAATGTCGCTCTTTCCCCTTGTTAGGCTTCCTAATTGGTGTTTCGGAAAGCGAGGAAAAGAACACGGAGGAAAATTACGAAGAGAGAGAGAGAAAGGGGGAAGAGAGATGGCCAAGTTCGCACTACGAAATCTCCAAAGGAACACTTTTAATATGATACGCCAATGAGAAGAGAAAAATGAAAAAATCTATTTGCTCGTTTTATATTTTCTTCTGCGCGGAAAATTTTTACGCGGCGGAGAGCGTGTTCACATTCGGGCGGAGAAAAAAATGAATGAAAATCGAGACGAAAGGGAATGAGAAAAATAATAAACCCGACGAAGTGAAAGAAACGGATTACGAAGTCCAATCGTTTTCGTTTTGTTTCCTCGCGACGATGTATAAAAAATATTGCGTGCCAGGAAATATTTTTCCCGCCACCGTACCTCTTAAAAAGTCTCCGTCTCGGTGTGACTTAACTGCAGCAGTTATGAGGGGTCGATGGAAAACACAACACAACACGCCTTTTTACAGCCCTTAACCGATGCAAAATATCGAAAATCCAAAACGAGAAATTTTGGATTTTTTCTGCACAACCAGTTGCTCGACTTTCATACAATATGTTTTCGGATTCCGTCAGTTAACATTTCCGCGATAAGTAGATTTTTAACGCGAGAAAATGCACAGAGGAAGGTGATCGATATTCGTAATTTAGGTCAATTACCCCAACATTTTACACCCCCGCAGCTCAATTTAATTGAGACGCTCAACAAACGTTGGTCACATGTTTGTTCGCGAGATGTCGTGATTACCTCTCGCTCTGAAACTAAATGTGAGCACGCCATGATTCCTTAATAAATACGGCGTGCGGAGCCAATCCTTTCGAGATGTCGAGTGCGATGTTGCCGCGGAGAATGCTAAAATGTTAAGTTGTATGACGATACAACCAGACAGAGAAATGCAAAACTAGAATTTCAAAAATGGTCGATGCTATAATGCATGTTTTTGTGGTTTATTTCCATTCCCTTTCAGAACTGATCATTGCTCTGAAATGTTTGGTTTCACCTTACTCTTATAATTACAATTAGCAATTTTCCCAATTAATGCCTTCAGTCATCCTGCCTTTTCCTTTGGAAACCTTGGTTTTGCTAGACAAGAATTTACCCAACAGCGAAAATTCTTCACCAATATAATACAATTTAAAGAGCTAATTGACCACAAATTATTCATATATCTAACCCATCAATGGCACATCAGATTCATATTTTTACTCGAATACTTTTAAGGACATAAAATACCTATAAATGATTGACAGAAAGATTTGTAACCAGATTTTGAAACGTTTATTAATATAAAAATGAACTGATAATATCACGTATTTAAGTACATCAATAACACAAAAGCAGGCCCGCAACATTCGCGGAGATTACGTGCATGTAATTTAGCGCGACTGTCAAATCAGCGAAAGTTAAAACTTAAAGCTAATGGGAGAAGAGGAGTGAATTGAGCTACTCCGATGGAGATCAAGGTGAAGGTCAATGGCTGATGAGAATAAAGTTATAACAAGTGAAATTAACACGTCAGCTATAAAAATTGATGATTATGACTGGGCAGCTAATTTTGATAATAAGAGAAAAACTACAGATAACAACTTGCGTCAAGCTGCTTTGCTGCATTCTCGAGATGCGACGTTGTTGCAATGCCCAGCACACGACATATTCAATAAGTGAAAAGATGTTAAGAAGAAGAAGAGCCCCTTAAGCAGAATTATACAGAGCTGAGGAAATCTCACTCCATGGAAATCCAAATAAGCATCAAGAGAGGAAAGATGCGCGCATCATGCGTGCATACGTGCGAGGCAGAGGCGTTCTTTACGATTAATGCAATCACGCCAAAAATATAAATATTAATGGCTTAGTATATTGTCTAAAAAATGAAAAATGGTACGTCGGCAGTGATGTCAAGGAAATATAGAATTTTTTATTCAATGATTTATTTACTGATCGGTAGGAATTAATAAAAAATCGACAATTATTTAAAACATACCTCACTCGAATAGTAGTAATATAATCTTTATGTTCACTTTCATTCCTTCACCATAAATTACCCATTTATTTTCACTTACAAACTCTGTGTATACGTAAAGAAAAGAGACGTATTTACGATCATTTCTTCGTCGCAGATAATCCATTTCCCTTCAGTTATAAAATGTTGCGTGCGCACGAAAGAAAAATAAATGAATTAGTTATTTAAAGCAGGTTTTGTTTACTTTAGTTGTTACGAAGATTGTTTTCGTTGACAATTTTTCTTAAGTCCAAAGTGAATGACGACTTTTTCGTTAGATTTTCTTGAAATTGGCTACTCCTTCGATAAAAATGTATCCAACAAAACATATGCTATTTGATTAGTTCTACAATTTTAATTGAAGACGTTTTGTTATAAGTAACTAGTACAAAAGCCCGTCAATATGATGGCTATGCGTGGATTAAATATTAAATGTAAGCCACTTCCCATTCATCCTCCTTTTCTCTCTTCCATTCTCCTCCCTCATATTTTAAGTTTATATTCGATTTTTTTTCATTTTTAAACATTTCATAAAGAGGTAGCAATGAAACAAAATCATGAAGGACAAAAACCGATTGAAAATTTATGTGAAAAGTTTCATGTAAATTTAAGACAAATAAACACGTAGCGTAAAAACTTTAACTCAGAAACGACACCAAGGCATTGTAATGATGGACAGCTCAACAATTAAAAAGGAAGATACTCGTATATTGAAAATATCTTTTCGTTTGCGAATATTATTGGGCAGTTGAAAGCAAATTACTATATTGACAATGATTATGATTAATTACTTTCGATAATTAAGCAAGATATTTGACGCATGGCCGGTGCATTTATAGTGATTACAAAAAATGTATGAATTAAAAAAGCTACTTACTAAGTTCTTTTGTCGTCAAGGTAAACAAAACAAAAAGCTAATTAAAATATTAGCGGTCGTATGTTCGTTCGCATTTCTTCCACACTTTAGAAATGGTACTGCAGTAAACAGACCTATCGTTCAAATGAAGCCATCATCACTTTCCTTTCGATTAAAATGCATTCAAAATAATATATAAGAAGAGTTCTCACAACTGATTTCAAATACAATATCAAAGTTCATGTCATTGCTTTTAGATATAGACGTAATTTTACTAGATCGGCAACAATGCCTTCGCCCTTGACGACGAAATTTTGTCGTCTAAAATTTAGCCAAATTTTCGTGTCAATAACGAATTTATGGAACGATTCGACGCGTAATCGAAAATCGATGGCTGGAAAATGAATATCCGTTCTTTTAGGCGTCGTTTGGTGCAAGTCCAGTATTCATATCGCAATTCTAAGTGATTTTAAAATGCAAATGAAAAATGTGCTGCAACTGTGCAAACTCATAAAGAAGGACAGAATTCTCTTTAATATATGTATCAGATATTTTATGAGATATAAAGAAAAGTTCATTTTTTGTCAACAGTGAAGTGGCACTCCCGATCAGGCTACGTGAACCATTTATGTGATATTCTTGGTTTCTTTGCTCTTATTTCCTATATACCAAATTTGATGAACATCCGCCCAGTAGTTTCGCAGATAAAACATGCGGACGGGACCGTAAGGCGTTCTTTGTTTACTTTTTGCAAAGAACGCCTAAAAATGATCAGCTTACGCCGTCGCGGAATAAACCCGAGAACAGCCACGATTATGAGCAAGGAGAATTATCAAAACCGCGAACGTTGAGGAATTACCGAAGGTTGTTATAGATGGGAAATCCTCAAATTAGTGGAGGTTGTCTCTGGCGTTCCACAGGGCAGTGTACTTGGTCCGTTATTATTTTCAGTTTATATAAACGATACCAGCTCGGTAATCAGAAGTAAAATTAGGCTATTCGCGGACGAAACCGATATTTATAGAGAAATAAGCAATCCGGAAGACCATCAGTATATCCAAAATGATCTGGAAACTATTTCTGCGTGGTGTAAGGAATGGCAGTTAGAAATCAACCAAAAGAAAAGCTGCGTCATCAACTTCTGGAGAATCAAGAATAGCTCGCTGGATGTTAATTATTCGTTCGACGGAGTAGGGAGGGATTCTAGTTTCAAACTCGGTTAAATATTTAGGGGTCACGACCGCAGGTCGAATATGTGTCTCCTGTGTGAGATCCTTACGAAAAGGGACTCACTAAGGAGATAGAAAAGGTGCAGTGCAGCTAGATTCGTAAAGAGAAGTTTCAATAGTAAACAAAGCGTAACGTCATTAATAGAGAATCAGAAATGGGCTTCGTTCGAGGAACGCAGACTGTAGGCTAAATTTAAACTCCTAGAAAAATATATATCGGAGGGACTAGAAAATAAGATAGTAGATCTTATCAGAAGCCCGACATATCTCGGCAGGCACGACAGCGAGGATAAGATTCGCGAGATCAATTGTAGGATGGAATAATATAGAGCAGTGTTTCCCAACCTTTTTTGAGTCGCGACCCCCTTTTATAATAGCCAAGTAACCTGCGACCCCCCGCCACATTTGCATAAAAGGTATTTTTAATAAGGTCAAGAAAACACATTATAAATAGATTTTCAGAATATAATTCTAATCTAATAATATTTAATGCGATGGTTGTACTTGCATCTGGGCAACCAGCTTCAAAATTCGCGGCTGAGTGTTTGTTAAAGCCAACCTCATGTCATCCTAAACATTCAGACTGTTTCTTGCCTTTGTTTTGATATGAAGAAGCGTTGAAAATCCACTCTCGCAGAGATATGCAGAGGCAAATGGAAGTAAAACTCGCAAAGCAAGCATGGTGACATTTGGATATGACTGATACATAGAACACCAGAACTGAGTCAGCAATTTTTCATAAAACAAATTACGTGCCGAGGAATCGTTCCGCAGATCCAAGAATTCATCCTGTACTTCATCGGGAATGCTGGCTACATTCAGGGAAGCAGAGAATGGGTTTCGTACCAGTGCAGTTTCTTCTTCTTTAAGCTTAGGGAAGTACCGCTGAAATTCCTTTTCAAGGGATTCAAGGTGCCCAGTAATTTCCTCTTTCAGATTCTCATCCAGTTCACCTTCAGATTCCTCACCACACTGCAGAGTTTTCAAACATGGCAATGTTTCCAAGATTACTTTCCGACGCCAGTTTTGCAGCTTGGATACAAATGCCTGAAGATTGTCTTGAAATTGGATAATGTGTGTTTCCTTTCCCTAAAGTTTCAGGTTCAGCTAATTTAGCTGGTCTAAAATGTCTGCTAAGCAAGCAACTCTATTCTTCCAAGCTTCATCGTTAAAGTAAGCCACAAGGTAATGTTTCCTTTGCACTTCCAGGAACAACTTGATTTCATCTTTCAACTCAAAGACACGATTGGCAACATTTCCTTTCGACAACTATCGTGCAGCAGTGTAGAAAAGAAGAACCTCGTGATAAGAATTCATGTCTTTACAGAGTTCTTTAAACAGACGGGTGTTGAGGGCACCAGATTTGATGTGATTCACAATTTTGATCAGAAAATCGAGTACCTCTTGCAGAGGAGCTGGAAGAGTCTTACTGGTAAGATCATATCGGTGAATCATGCAGTGAATGCCCTTTGCTTGGGGAGCAAGTTCTTTCACTTTTGTCTGAAAGCCCGACTTTGACCCTAGCATAGCTGGTGCTCCATCTGTACAAACCCCACAGACGTTTTCCCACTGTAGTCCTCCAGTTTCTCCATAATATCTTCACCTTTTGTAGTAGTTTCAAGTGCACTTCAAAACAGGAACTCTTATTTGATGTCATCTAAATGAATATATTTCACGAAGACAAGCAACTGAGAACATGAACTTACGTCCGTTGATTCATCAACTTGAAAAGAAAACAAGGGAGAAACTTTGATTTCATTCAAAACCTGCTCTTTCACGTCTACGGACATATCTGAAATGCGCATCTGAATAATGTTATTGGACAGAGATATTTGTCGAATCTTTATCTCGCTGGCTTCCCCAAGAATTAACTTCACCATCTTCAACATGCAGGGTTTGATGAGCGTTTCTCCAATCGTGTAAGGTTTTTTTTGTTTGGCAATTTCCAATGCGACTTCATATGATGCTTGCACTGCTGCTGTGCTCTGTTGCTGAAAACTTCCTGTAGGATCAAGTCTCTGACGTCTGAGACCAGTTTCATGGCGTCAAAAGAACTCCAAATCCTTTTTAGTATGTTCTGAATGCTTTGTCTCTAAGTGACGTTTGAGTTTTGAAGGTTTCATAGATTCAGTACTGAGAACAACATTGCACAAAACGCATTGTGGCCTCTCTATGCCATTGCTGATCAAGATGGTAAAGCCAAATTTTAGATAGTCTTCTGAATATTTACGTTTCTTCTCCATGGGTACAAATTTCTGAAAATATAAATTAATTCTTTTTCGAGAAAAAATTTTCTTTTTGCATATTTATTATTTATTCACGTTTCACGAATTTTATCAATTGTAATATTTTTTAAATAAATGCTTAATAATGTTTAGCGTTAGTCACATGGTTCATGATTTTATTAAAATAATACACCTATTAATACTAATAATATAACAATAAAAATAAATAATTACCCAAATAAATTGTTTTCCGTCGGGAAACGACAATAGCGATGCAGAAAGCCGACCGACAGCACGGACTGATGACGACCTACTGACGCTCTTTAGATTTTAGAAAGTGCAAGCAGTAGCTAACCCGCGCTCGACAGCGAGTGGCCAACTAAAGGTGGTTGACTATTGGCGAACTAAGTTCGCGCCAGTTTGCATTAGACGGCCTATCGCGGACATTATTGAATTAAATCATTACAAACATGGCGGCGTCAGCAAAGCATACGGGGTGATCTTCAACTGCGTTAAGAGAGCAACTCATCTTTATTCGACGGTCCGCATTCGACGTTCTGTTATTCAAACATCGAGACACCGATTAAAAATGAATTTTGCATCATAGTGAACATTTTTTCCAGTTTACTATTTGTAACATAGAATTTTATTCTAATGATAACACTGCATTTGTATATTTTAGAGTTAGGGAGTGAATCAAGGTCCGCCGCGGCGGAAATTTGAAAAAATATTAAAGGCCCGCCATAGCAAATAATTAAAATAATATAAAATGTTTAATATGTATGAACACGGCGGGCCTTTAATATTTTTTAAGCATCCGCCGCGGTGGACCTTAAGTCACTTCCTTTCATTTATCAAAAATCAGTGTTACCACCACTAGTAGAATATTGCAGTGTAGCCATATTAAAATAAATAAGTGTTGAAAACCTTCGTGGTGAAATTTCCTATAAAAATAATTGCAACTAAAAATAACCGTGGCAACCCCCCAGAAAACACTTTGCGACCCCCTTGGGGGTCGCGACCCACAGGTTGGGAACCCGGGATATAGAGGATCGTTTTCCCTAGGACGATAAGAGAACTTAATAGGAAAAGATAACGCAGGAAAACTAGGGACCTTTGGAGCACTGCACCCCCTGCCATCCACCAAAAAGGTGACTTGCAGGGTATCATGTAGATGTAGAAGACATTTCGCTAAGAGATATTTTCCCTTTATCCTCATTTAAACCGGTGGAACTTGCTTTTACCTTGTCGTACCTGTCTCACCCAAAAACATGTCCGTCATAGAAGTTCACGAATATGCGAACTTAAAACATAAATTTACAGAATAACAAAGAGGCTTCGGAGAAAAAACTCAAGGCTGCGATGAATTACAGGCTTTAGGGCTAGAACTTTCGCCCCGGGAACCCGAGTCAGCTTCGCAGGGGGAACGCCGAAAAGTATCACGCATGGAAATCAATCCGACCGAAAACATCGGCACACGAGCACGCGAACTAGCAAAAACGCCACGAGTCAAAGGAAAAAAATGCTCGAGAGCATTAAAGAGGACGAAAATAAATGACATTTTTTTTAGCGCTCTCGACAAGCCAACAAGGCTATGTGAGCATAAAAACTTTTCGGTCGCGGATGAAGCTGTTGAATGGTTTTGGACCAAATGGAGACCAGTTAGGCGATGCACAGAAGGTTGCGTAATCGATACGAGCGCAAAAATAAACAAAAGGGCGATTGTTTTTATTAGCGATACCTCATGCGACCGAGTCATTCGTACCCATCCAAACCGATTGGACCGGACTGGAATTAATTCGGACGCAAAATATGCCCCGTGCTGCCGAGAAGCGATGCACGTTGGTGAACGGGGATATTTATTTTTTTCACGAGCGGTCTGATGTAATTTTCGAGTGATGGCAAATTTTTACTGTTCGCGAAACAAGTGGGAATTAAACATTTCTTGTCCGCATGAGCTACGGACTCTCGTCAAATCCCCGAATAAAGCTTAACACTAGGAGCATCGAAATATAATTGTAAAATGAGCCATTGATCACTTCTAAATTCAAAAATTATACCGCCAGATAACAGCACTAATAAGTCAAGAAGTGAAGAAACATGAAATAATCAAAATGGCCTTTAGATATGATAAGAAACAACAATTGGCGTTACGTGACAAATGTGGAGTAATTTTTTGTTACCTATCCGCGCATTGTCTAAAATTTTCGCTAATGACCATTTTCGGATCATGTCATCATGTCATACGTTTCAGTATCCACAAAAAAATTAAAAATGAATTAATTTTGTCTATTTACTCGTAAATAAAACATCATTTAACACATTTTATGGATCTCCCGCTTTGTTCCTATGTTTAAGATATTCGGTACAGGCAGAATGTTGCTGAGTTATGGCATTAAGTATTAACTCTCTCTCACCACACGCACGAACCCGCATATGCAAATACATTTAAACACATTAGTATACCTGTGTGTGTGAAAAAGAATGCATACCTACAATGACGTATTAGCATTTATTAAGATCACACTAATTCCACGCTTTCGCAAACTTGTTTTTCTTCGAGAAAGTGATTTCGAGAAAGATATCTTTCTATCCGAAACTATTGTTCTAGATGGATATTCAATCCGTCGTGGAATACGAAATTACTCTCCGAGATTGAATTTGAATCCTTTTCTATCTAGAGTGTGAGTCGGTATTAAACACAGCGTTCCTACTCTCGCATGAATAATTGTATTTCTCCGCGATGAAAAATTCAAGCACCGATAAAAGAAAAACGATTTTATTTTTCCTTTCAAAGCAGATTCGAATTCGAGCGATCGAGAACCATTTTCTATTCTAGCCATCACGGTCGCCAACATACACACACACACGTCCTCTCCTTCCTTTCAGAACACACACATACGGCCTTCCAGAAGAAGTAAAAGTTATTTTCTCCCAAATTCTCCACTGTAAATTCTCTTTTCTCCGAAAAGCTCGCGTGCCTCGAGGTCGTATAAGAAATAGAATGAAGGTAAAAGAGAGAAAGAGAGAGTGGACCCAAAAACATTACGATAACGTATTCCACTGCAAGACCTCTTCAAAAAAATAAAGGAAAGAAGAGAAGGGGGTTTTTCTGCACCTTTAAGATTGAGATGCGTTTTAAACGATCGCCGACAGAGGCGCCAGGCACTCCGCGCTTGCGCAGAGGCGAGCAATTTTTCCGTCTCTTTCTCTCCGGAGAAGTGGATGGAGAGGGAGCGGAGAAGCCGCTGGAGTGGCGGGGTTATGGAGATAAAGACCTCGGAAAAAAAGAGGCGATGTTTCCTACCCTTTCACCTCCTGTTTCGCAGCGGGGAATAAATAGAAAGACAAGAGAGCGCGTGCGGGAGACGGGAGGAGGGGAAGGGGAGAGGTGGGGGGAGGGGAAGGGGGGAGACGTCAGGGGAGGGGAGAGCGTGAGAAAAAGAGAGACATCCCGTCGAGTAGTTTCCAAGAGACGAGGTATCGAGAGAAAAAAAGAGAGCCAAAAGAACGAGAGAAGAAAAAAGAGAGAGAGAGAGAGAGAGAGAGACGAGTATTAAAGAAACAGGCGAAAAGGGGAAAAGTGATTTAATATTCCATCTGGACGTGATCGAATCAAAACTTGGTCCATAATAGTGATCTCGGCCAAAGAAGTTAAAAAATTTCCCATTGCCTTTTGCTGGTCGGACGAAAGAAAACAAAACACTGCGACGGTTTCAATTTATTTTTGCGAATCAAAGGTTCCTTTTTATTAACCGCCACGAAAATATCGTTTTTCCCAATCGAGCTATAAAACCCCGCGACACCGAATTAAGGCGAAAAGCATTATGAAATGAAACCTTCCGATTGCACGGGGAGTAAATTACTTCTATAACGGAACGGTGCGCTCGCTCCAAAGATTTCGTGATTTTAGACGATCAATATTTAACGCATTCTGCGTCTAAATTAATCTTTAGGTAGACACTAGGCTTTTAAAACATTGTATCTCAATCCGGACATTACGAAGTTCTGCGCGAAAGGTCAAAGTCGTAACCTTCCAACAAAGACCCCATTACTTTCTCAAACAGATAAAATTAAATTTGGATTAAATGACAAAAAAAAGAAACAAGAAATGATATTTCTTTCCCTAATAATGATAGAATTTTTGACTGGTATCATTAATAAAGCTCTAAAAAAACTCCACAATTTTCCCCCAGAGGCAGGATGAATGGAGAATTATGACATCTGATGGCAGAAACTACGTTTAATTCTCGGTCGGGAAAATGTTTAAACAGAATGAAATTTTATAAATTTATGGAATGAATGAATCATAAAATCCCTAAGTGATAGGCATAAACTGGAATAATATGAAATCGGGAGAAAAATTCTGCCGTTGCCAGAATGAAATTTCGAATGAAGCAAAAAGTAAAGCGACAGTAAAAACACATTATTACATAGCGCTCTAAACAAATGTAATGAATGGACTATCATTAGACGAATGACAAAAAGACTTCATGAATACAAAATAATTCTTGGAAATAATTTTTTACAATAAAATACAACGAATCGGCAAAGCCACACTAATATACGAGTCTCAACAAATACAGCCGTTGCTCGCACCTGACGAGAACATGAACATTTTGGACGTCATAATCAGGGAAGTATTTAGGATTCTGCTTCACCACGTAATTTTACCCTTATCATTCGCAAAGAAATCCGCTACAAATATGACACAACCCTGACTGGGACATTTACAAAAAAAATCAGGATTTTTGTCAATATTCATAATGAATTAAAATTACGCAATTAAAATTACGCAATTAAAATTAACGGAAAAATAAAACTTTTACATATACTCTTTGGTCTTAGCCACCTCACTTTGAGAACCGGCCATATTTCAATCCCCGCTTGGGGCGGCCGCTCTGCAGATGAAACGCGATTCTGGTTTTCTCAATTTATGTAGAGCTTTGGTAGCAATCTAAATCACCAACGTAACGTAAAATCTAAAAACACCGGTATTCAGATGCCAAGGTCGATTGCAGTTGTAGAGGTCAAAGAATAAAGACATTTAAATAAATCATTTCGTTATGAAGGCTTGATTGCTATCTTTAAGCAATTAGGCAAGGGACGCCAAGCGGGTAACCTTTCTTTTCTCCCCTTTCAGATATCATTCAGCCTCGATGGAAACTAAACTGAAGGAAGGACCCGAGAAAAAGGGAAATTACCTCGCACCATCCAAAGGAAGATAAGCAAGAAAGGTCTGTTGTCTGCGATCCATAAAAAAATAGGAATCCTAAAAATAGCACGGAAAGGGCCATTATTCCTCGAGGCGATATAAGGTTATCTTGACGACTATATCCGTTAAAAGAGCGAAGATAAGAAGACGCTTTTAAAGTAGTCAGGGAATAAAAATATTCCACGCATCTTTTCACACGCTGCACTTGTTCATCGCAAACGATGGAAAGGCAAAGTGGACTGTAAACTGAAGATTGCTGAATTTTTATGATCTGTTTATATTACCGACCTAAACGTTTACTCTATGCATGATTTATGGCATTGCGCCGAAGTATGTGCGAATGGTGAAAACATCCTCGTATTAAGCATCCCTAACTAGCTCAATGTAAAGCTAAAACGCGACTAAGGAGGCTCTTATCCAAAGGTCTGAGTTAGACCTCTTAATCCAAATAACTCCCAATACTTCACATTTTTTTGCGTTTCCCGGGTTTAGTCACGAGGAGAGTTTCCAACTAGTACGGGCAGCACATGTTCTTACCTCAAGATATAAACCGATGTACAATAACAATATGTCGGTGTGACGTAGAATACAGAACAGAATCTGCGTTAACACGCTATAGATATATTTACCGTAACAGACACCCTGAGATTTTAATTAAAAGGCATTCGTAATGACCGCAGCAAGTGAATGCATTGCGGAAGTTCACCAAACATCATAACAGTGAAAAATTACAAAGAAAAATAAAGATAAATAGACTCGTACGGAATGGAATCCAAACAAAACCGTGAATTTAATTTGAAATCATATCATAACTTGAGGATTGAAATAACACTGTAGGCAGTTGTTTATTCAAAAGATTCCGCTCTGCCGACGAACATATTACAACCCCCGTTTACTAATCATTCAAATTCAAATTGGATAAAGAAGCAGTGAATAATTTTACATTTCCCCTCGGAATGTGAGAGAGCAAGTCCCGAAAGTAAAGTAAAAGTGAAACTAATATAAGATGGAGAACCGCTATTGCTTCAACAGAAAAAGAAGATAGAGCCACATGCGATCCCTCTGCGGAAAGATAATACAAATGTAAAACTACTTTTTTCGAAGTTCCTCGCGAAATTTCAATTATCAACTAATCTAGTGAAACACTCGAGCGGCGAAAATGGCCCCACCCTCTCGCAGCAAATAAAACGAGCATATAAACGCGCTCTGGGAAACACTTACCTCGTCAGACAGAGCGGAAGATAATTACTCGCACCCATCCCATAAAAACACGCGAAATAAAAACTAAAGCACGGACTGAGCAAATGCCTAACGAGAAATTGGGTGGCCGTCCGTGCAAAGAAAATAGGAAACTGCTTAACGACAGTTTTTTCTCACCGTGGAAGCGAAAGGATCAGGGTACTCCCGATGTCATTGACACTTTTTTCCGGATCGGACCCTCTCTCTATTTATCGAGGAATACCTTTTCCCCCGGCAAGAGGAAAAAAAACTGATATCCTCCTCTACACGCTATACACGCTGTAGGCATCCCGGAAAAGAGAAGGATCGACGTATCCAGCCATGCGAGTAATGAGGCTGCTACAGCCCCGCCCACCCGACCCTCTCCTCCTCTTCCCTATCTCCCTCGGCCTCTCCCGCCTCCTCCCTTTCCATTTCTCGTATCCATGGACACTCCAGGGAGAGAGTGTCCCACGGGTTGGATGTCCAATGTACAACTCCTGCGCCCCTCATTATTTCCGCGACTGGGGAGTGGAGGGCAGCAGCGTCTCCTTCCCGCGTATTCTTTGAGGAGGAGGTGCTGGAGAAAGGAATGGAGAAAGGTCGGATGAGGCAGTCGGGATGGAGGGTGGGAAGAAAGTGGGGAAGTTTGAGAGGGCGAGAAAAGAAATAGCGAGAAAGGAAGTGTTCGGAGTGGAGGGAGTTGGAGTTAAAAGGGAGGGACTTCGAGATGGAGAGAGGAGGAAAAAGATACAGGAAAGCAGATAAGGAGATAGCGAGGGAATGAGATAAAGGAGCGAGAATCCCACGTGGAAGAAACTCGATTTTAAGAAGAAGAACGTATCCATTACTCGATCCAAAACGTCGATTTCCTATTCATTCTTCTTAATTTTCCTCCGCAAGGCTCCCGTTGTTTCCTCGAATTCCCTTTCATAATGATTCCCACCTAACTTTTAAAGATACGACTCCAACACGTGCGTCCCCTACTATGAAACTGTTGACTATCATGTCATAGTTTCACGACTCCTCCAACCAAATAAACATGGAGGCTTTTGTGTCGCGCGTATGTTTGCGATTATTCCACGGTTTCTCGCTTCGTTTGTTTAAACAATTAATTTATCGTTTGCGTCAGTAGAGAGCAAAAACTAATCTTCTCCCAAAAAATGAGTACGAGATGGAATACGCTTTTACTGTATTCCTTCTAATTGCGCCATAACTGCGAGAGATGATCCCATGTATAATTTATTCTCTTTGCTGTCACTCTTAAATAAATAGAAGTCCCTCGTTGCAAAAAGATAATAAATCCTGTCGTTTCTAAATAACGTTGTAAGGCAATAGAATTTTCCCAGTTACCTCGCATAGAAGGGACCATAGTCGCATTTTATACGGCGAAATAGAGTATAACTAAGAAGTTGAAAAGTATCTTCCTGACATTGGAATATAGATTGTACAGGATGCAAGTTTTGTTTATGCTGCGCTATAAATCTCAAAAATGTATCGAAAGCCATTAAAAGGCAGTAAGCAACGATGCTGCATTTCAGGCTGAATCAACAAGGTCTATTTTCGGTTTGCCTAATATACATTCAGCCGATTCCTATGGGCTTAATACGGCATCGAAGTTTTAACTAACAAGAAACTGTCGCTTTTGTTAAGTGGAATATTATCCAATTGATCATTTCAGTGCTTCAGATTCGTCTTTATCAATTACAAAATTCATCACTAGAACCTGCAACGAGATAATTAAATAAGAAAAATCATTTACATTGATTAATTGAACGATGTAGCCAATTCTTTTCCAAATTACTCATCAAGTATGTCCGATGAAATTATTTTACTGCTTTATATTAACCAGTGAGGCATGTGAACTTATGATTTAATTCCAACGGTGTCTTACAAAAGCCTTTAGGACTAGGAAATAATAGTTCCAAAAGATACACTACAGCTTAGAATAAAATACTTCAATAATAGCTAGAAATATCACAGGTCCTTTTACCGAAATGCAGTAAGATAATAGAGATTATCATAAGAGAGCATGTATGGCGTAACGACACTCCATGCCAAACGATTTTGGAGCTGCTGCTTTCCATCGAAATGATGTTAATGTATTTTACGCTACCTTAACATCAATTTCCCACGCCACCTACGATCGCAACTCGGGAGTGATTTCCTGTGCGAAGCATTCCGAGAAAAAATAAAGCCTACCGTTTCCTTTCCTCCGAACACTATTTGGATCAAATGAAATAACTCTCCAATTAGGGCGACAAGTTTTCCCGTCTTTTCAGTCATCGGATATCGCCGAAAATGTCTTTAGGGAAATAATCGCTTTCTACGAACGACTTGACTATTTTGCATATAATTTATCTATATCTCTTATATCTACCGAGTTGGGGCGCTGCAATCGAGGTGGGTCCGCCCGCCTCGTATATCATTTAGTCCAGTGGTGGTCAACCTTTTCTACGTGACGGGCCGCATTGGTGGTCGCGAATTACTCGGCGGGCCGTATTGAAATTTTTCAGTGCTTCGGTGAGGCAGATTAGAGTTTAAATCGGACGTTAAGTAGATATTAAGAGGTATCATATCACCGAAAATCAGGTCAACATTAGACCTTTAGGGTTAACATTTCAATTTCAAGTGTTTTACTGTCGTACTCTGAATGTAGTATATGGTATGAATTTGTGTTAAATCTCTTTTTGATAATAGTTTCCCGGGCCGCATAAAATGCTCTCGAGGGCTGCATGCGGCCTGCGGGCCGTACGTTGCTCACCACTGATTTAGTCCTTTCTTCCGTCGCTCCGCTCCACTTCGCTCGCGACCGACTCGTCCGTGCATCCAGTACACGATTTACCACTCTTCCGTCTCTTCGCTCCGAGTATCAATTTTCTTAAGTCAGTCAAAACAACTTTTCTCCGCACTTCTCCTCATTAGCTGACGCAATTCTCAAGCACTTCGGCTATTCTTGGTCTTGACCTTTATCGCCCGGGATTTAAATTTCGGCCGTAGACACTGGCGGTGGAATTTTATTCAAGTAAAATTCCGCGCAAATTTGAGTTCGTTTTCGTACCTCTGCGCATCAATAAATGTACGTGCGAACGTCTGCCTACACGTTTCAAGTACAGATGAATGTATACAGGAACGATCAAGGTAAAAACGAAAAAATACTCCGTCTCGGGAGAAAAAGCAAAATTTAAATTCTTTTTGTAATTTCAAATGAAAATATTCGGCCGTGTGTTAATGGTTTACAAGGAAGACTCAAGTAATAATTCTTGCAGCAGAAATTGTTGGCGTTTGGCTTATTTACACTATCGACCACAAAAAATACGATTACATCAATGGAATTAATATCAATAAACGTCAGTATAAACACCTTTTCTGCTAAGTCCGAACTTCTGTCAGCACTTTATGGGGATTAACATTAAAGTATACTTCATGAGTGATTTTTGAATGCAATCGAGTTGATTGTTAGATTAACAGTTAGAGGGGATGACTAGAATGGATTTAAAACGGTTAATTAACGGAACCCTCAAGGAAACGATACTTTCAAGCTTCATCTACGCTATTCTGTATTCATACCATCCAATGACAGGCGATTATTTCGCTATTCCTTATCATACCATTTAACTTTTAACGTTATTTCTTAGGCCTATCGCCTTAAAAAACGGTAGCATTAAGGCAACAGTTAATAAAATATATTTAAAATACACCGATGACTGACCGAATAATTTTGTTCCCTATCAGTATGGAGTTTCCAAACGCCATTCGACGATACGATCTGGTCTTCCTCATATCGGTCATTACATTTAAGCCAGTGCCGAAAATCAACATTTCGGAGCTATGGTAATATCATTCGAGATAAGCTTTCAGGGCGGTTTCATAAGATAACCATTCGGGATAAATTCTTAGCAATTTCTCGCAAAACGGCTCGAGATAAGACGAAACTGACGAATATATTCTCTTTATCGGAGAGAAAACTGTCCGTAAAAAAGGTGTCTTTCCTTTCGAAAGCCATATCTCAGCGATCCTTGACTAAAACTGGAAACGATATAGAATCGTATATATGAAAGCGCAAGTGATTTCCTCGGATATTTTTTGCTGATCCTACCTTTTTATGGGATGAATAATAGCAAGCGATTCGAAAAGATCGAAATAGGGGAAGTGCGTGTGTGCTCGCTGAAAGGATATCAATAGTGTCGCATGCCTGGAAATCACAGATTCGTTTGCGTTATGGACTGTAAATTTAGAGGAAGATGCCGAGGAAAAAACGAGCTGGTTATCTACAGAATATGCCTTGATAGAGTACGCTACAATGCACACTTAGAAAACAAAGTTAGATATAAACCCAGTAATAATAGTCCTAAAAAACAACAAATTACGCACAATCAAGGTCAGTACTGGTGCATGGCAATCATCTGTCAGGAATAGTAGAAGGGAGGAGGTGGTCATCACGTGATTGAGGATAGGCCACTGTGCCTTAACCCACTCGTACCTTTTTACCACCCCACGGGTACAACCTCGATGTGATGGACTGCGACACTTTCCTTACCATAAGACACCTCCTGACAGAATGCCAAAGATACCTTGAGTTGCGTAGGAAATGCAATATCAGGGGATGTATAACAGACAACGATTTTAAATTTTATTCTTTTCAATTTTTATTTTATTATTTATTTATATATATGTGTATATGTATGTGTGTATATGTATATATATATTAAATTGTAAATATTAACCCTTTGACTAAGGTGCAAAATGACCCGCGATGTCGATGCACCTGTATAAATGAAGAACTACTACTACTCGGATCCATCTCATTAATTTATTTCTTCATAAGGAGAAATAATGCAGTATAATTATTCGACTGATACGAAGGAAACTATTCGTTCGCAAGTGAACTTTCGAACCCGTCTTATGGCTGAAAATTTCAAGAATAAGCTCTTCAATTACAAAAAATTGAATCAAGTACCTATCTCGAGTATGGAATTAAAATAAAAACTCCTGAAACGTAAAATAATCCAGATGAGCACTCACACGTCAACACAAACCGACTGGAAACTAGACGTTTACGAGAGCATTTTCATAAACAAATAACAAGAATAACGAATGACGACCGTGGGCCTATCCCTTACTCACCCCTCTACACGTTAATCGTTAGGAATTCCCCCACCCCTTCCCTCCTTTTAGTTTTATACGTATAAATACACAAGACAAAACATAAACAATCCATACGACTTGATCTACTGAAGATGAGAGCTTAGCTCTTGAAATAGGTATCTAGTGCGTTTTTCCGAGTGATTGTGCGTGTATTTGCGCCTATCTTTTTCCTTTAGGCTAGTTTTCGACAACAGGTCCCTGTAGGCCATCGTCCTGCAAACTTGTATTATTTTAATATTTTTCTATTTTCTCTTATTGACGTGTGGGTGCTCATCTGGATTATTTTACGGTTCGGAAGTTTTTATTTTAATTCCATTCTGCACACCGTAGTCTCCAAATTTCATTTTCAATATCTCGGGTATCTTCAATAGCCAAAACAAGGTTATGAAAAACCAGCTTCAATGCAGCCGTCTTCATCGAAAGACGGCTGTATTGAAGCGCGTCTGGTTTATAACAACCTTGCTGTGCCTATTGGAGACACCTGAGAAAAGTACTTGAACCAATTCTTTTTTTATTTTTCAGTGCTTATTCCTGAAAACTATTCGTGTTGGTTGGAAATATACCAGTACAACGAGGCAGCTATTCAACGATACTCGAATACAGCAAAGTACGCTCAAGTCCATGGCACATTTTAATAACATACATAGTATCGCGTGAATATTCAATATATTCCAATCCTCATTCCCTGAAACTCGAACTTTAATACGTTTCCAACGAAAAATTTAACGAGCTCATAAACATGGATTAATACCACTTTAAATCCATTCTCGATCTCTTCATTCTTTCGAGTTGGAGAGCATAATTTCACGGGAAACACCACGCAAAGGGGGCACCAATGGAATAAAAAAAATAGAAATTGGCTGAGAGAGAGAGAAACTAAAAGTGGATTCTTCTTCTTTTTATACCCGAGGCGATTGGTAGCGAGGAGAACGGGAGATAGAAAGAAAGGAGAAAGAAAGAGGGAAACGAGCGCTTTAAAAAGATGGGTCGCGAATAGCAATTCCCTCCGAATGGGAAGGTTTCTGGAGGGTTTCCAGGTGGAAAAAAAGGAACAAGAGGGAGGGAGGAGAAAAGAGGGGGGCGCTGGATGGGCGAATATTACTCCAGGGAGCAGTGAGAAGGAATAAATGAAGACGACGAGCGCAGGGCGTAGCGAAGGGGAAAGGGAGGTAGGGCCGGAGAGGGAGGAGGAGATGAGTACTGAATAAAAGGCGAGTAACTTTGTATGTGATAGAAAAGAGAAAGAATAGGTGGGAAAGGGGAGTTTAAGTTGGATGTGAATGTATACTTATATACATAAACATGCGCGTATCTACATGTATTAAGGATGATACGGAGCGTGTCAACTAGGTTAAAGGATTGGGTGCAACGCCGCGGAAGAGGGTATGAGATGAAGTGAAGAGGGTCGATCTATTAACATATATATATATATATATATATATATATATATATATATATATATATATATATATATATGCATGTATGTGTATATATATATATATATGTATATATATATATATATATATATATACACACACATACATGCATATATGTGTATCATTATACAGGGTGTCCCAGAAGTCCGGCCACATAGGACAACTTTGTTATTTTGCAGAATATCTAAAAATAATAAGAGATCAAAGTTGTTTGCAATAGGCCATTTTTCGGGAGAAATGTTGATTTTTTTTTGTCTAGGTCCTTCAGTTCGACCGCTACTCTCCTCATCAATGGTTAAGTGACTCTGCGGAAATTCCCACGTCCACATAAAGGAGCTAGGAGCCGGCTATTTGAATAGGAGTTGCTACAAAAATGAATAAAAATTCCAAAAACTCATGCAGCAGTGTTTACTGCACATTTACAATAAAATTTCAAATTGGTATCCATGCTGGCGTACACACACTTTGATTCGTTCCCTCAAGCTTCTCCGAACACGCAGCAATGTTTGCGGAGTAATTTCTGCGCATGCTGCACGGTTGTTCTCCCTAAGTTCTTCGAGGCTTCTTGGCCTGCTGTAGTAAACAACTGATTTCAAGTGTCCACAAAGGAAGAAATCAAGGGATGTAAGGTCAGGAGAACGTGGCGGCCACTCCACTGGGCCCCTTCGTCCGATCCATTTTCCCGGCAGAAACGAATCGAACCATCTGCGCACCGTGTTAGAATAATGAGGAGGCTCTCCATCTTGTTGCAAGTAAAACTTCAGACGCTCGTCTAGGGGCATTTCGTCCAAGAAAGGCAGCAAATTGATTTCTAAAAGACGAAGGTAAATCTCACCTGTCAGACGTCCATCTAAGAAGACAGGCCCCAAAATTTTGTCACCAAAAATTCCACACCACACGTTGATCCGCGGATCAATTTGATAGTGCCCTTCCTTAACTGCATGGGTATTCGTCTCGGACCAATACACAAAGTTGTGCCTATTTACAGAACCATTAAGATGGAAGCACGCTACATCGCTGAACAGAATATGCCCCTCCAGGTTTCTCAGAATTTGTCGGGTTCCCTGAAACCACTCACAAAATTCCAACCGTCTGTCTGCGTCGTCTCCGTGCAGATGATGAACGAAAGTTGTTTTGTACGGGTGGAATCTGTCCTTGGCAAGAATCCGCTGGACAGAACTTTTGCTAATCCCAATTTCTTGGGAAATTTTACGGGTGGATCGTCGAGGATTGGCGTGAACATTAGCGAGGACAGCCAGTGTGTCTTCAGTCCCAGTAGAACTTCGCGGCCGTCCTGCACGAAGCCTGTCATTCACGCTTCCAGTTTCGTTGAAGCGATTGAAAGCATTGCGTATCATTTTCTCTGACGGTTCCGGTTGCTCCGGATGACGACGGTGATACTCCCTTGCTGCTCTACGAAGGCTCAAGCCGGACACGTAAAGAATCACCATTTCCGCCTTATCACGCGCTGCGTACATTTCTCCGCCTGCACTTCAGAACTGCCACTTGAAAACTGAAATTTCCGGTGTGACTGTCACATCTCCAAACACCAAGAGAGAAAAATGAACGTTAAAATGAGGCGGCAACCTCAACAATCACAGTTTCCACCGAAATCACCAGTAAATTAATTTATTCATTGTTAGGCATTAGCGGCCACATTAGCCCATTTTATTGATATCAATTGTTGTTGACATTTGTCAAATACCACACTCTCTTGCATAATTCACACTTCTTGCCTCCTCACATAGCTCCTTTATGTGGACGAAGGAATTTCCCCAGTCACTTAACCATTGATGACCCAAGAGACTAGCGGTCGAACGGAAGGCCCTAGAAAAATAAACAACATTTCACCCGAAAAATAGTCTATTGCAAACAGCTTTGATCTCTTATTATTTTTAGATATTCTGTAAAATAACAAAGTTGTCCTATGTTACCGGACTTCAGAGACAGGGTCACTTAACCATTGATGAGCCAAGAGAGTAGCGGTCGAACGGAAGACCCTAGACAAAGAAAATCAACATTTCTCCCGAAAAATAGTCTATTGCAAACAACGTTGATCTCTTATTATTTTTAGATATTCTGCAAAATAACAAAGTTGTCCTATGTGGCCGGACTTCTGGGACACCCTGTTTATAGACGTTCCTTAACAGAGGAGGAGAATATAACATACGTCTATATATAATGATAACATATAAGAGGAATGTGTTGCCGTTAAAAAATTTTAAAGTTTAAACAAATAGATAACCGTTTAGGTAGTACGGGATGAGCTAGGAAGCAGGAATTTTCAAGTTATTTACAGAGTAGTGCAATTGCACAAATAGGCATTTGAATCTCACCATAAATACATTGCGGCGACCGTTAAAAATGTTTAAAATGTAAACAATTAGAAAAATATTATTTCACTTCTAGAAGTGCTACAACTTTAAAATTTGGCAGAAATGTGTAGCATTAGTACCCCATAATGGAGAAAGTATAATATTCTTAAAATTGCAAAGTTCGGGGATTGTTTTAATCTATTATTTTTACATAAGGTAAAACCGAAAATCACTGCGGAGTTGAAATCTTTAGAATTAAAAAAATATTTGTAATGTCAGAAAAATGAATGTTTTGCCAAGGTGAGATGATATGCTTGCAGAATGTAAGCACCTTCTACTAGTATATATATATATATATATATATATATATATATATATATATATTATACATAGAAAGCAGCACAAAGATATGGAAAAGCAAGTGAAAGCCAAATGAAAAAGGGGGAGAGGTAGTGGAGATGGGAAGAAAGAGAGGGAAGGGAGAGTCGATACGGTGTAATAGGAAAAGGGGGAACGGCGTGCTTCAAATAGAAGATTGTGTAGGGAGAGGGTATGGAGGGGTGAAAAAAGGAGGGAAAGGGGGAGAGAGAGATGAGAATAACACGAAACCGGTGGGAAAGAATATAAAACGATGTCGGGAGATGGTATGACGCTGAAGGCTGGGCTAAATTGAGCAAAGACCTCGCGCCGCGCGAATGCACCGACGAAATATTTACCGCATAATTAAACCCGCATCGCATGTCGATGCTTAAGACTGCGGGCAAAGGAAATTTGGCGTGTCCCGGATTTACGGTGGATGGAAGGAGGGGGTGCTGGTGTGCTTCGCGATTGCAATTCCAACGCCGTCTTCGTTGCGATATTGTCAATCCAACGCGGAACTTTAGAGGGAAACTACAGAGGACTGAAACCTTATAAAACGAATTGGGAGAATATGACGGATTTCAAAATTAGATTTTTCTTCATACTTTATGATTTGCGCTCTGAATTGAATGACACCAAGATGATTACGTACGTTTCGTCGCTCCAGAGCACATTATTCGTATATTAACCAAGAATTATGAATGCTCAGATGATACAAATTTTACTCGAGGATCGACGATTAAACGCGATTATACTCAGCAAGTGAAAAGTTTCTCCTTCGTCTCCTTTATTAGATAAATGATGTTGGCACTGCCAAAGGCGAAAGAATTGATTAATTCAGAGATAAAAAATGTCAAACTTATCTTTTTATATGAGTGCATTTTGTTAAAACGCGCTAAAAAGGCCTAATTATTTTATTATCTGCACCTAAAATGTTAGATTTTCTTTGATGGGCTAAGGCGCTCGACGGCGTCACGATGCTATCTAAGGAAAACCCAATAAATGTTACACTTTGACAGGTAACAGTTGTTACCTTCATCATTCTTGAAGAAAAATACGTGTATCCTCTCAAACTGAGTAACTCGAGGATTTTCATATTAAGCCCATTATTGTAATAAAAAAATAAAAACCGAAAATGAATTGGCATTCCAAGACTAAGCTATGCAAAACATAACGCTTATTAAGAGAAATGTAAACAAGATGGAGGATACTGTATTTTGTCCGACTCGCAGAAAACTTGAAGAACACCCCAAAAAGTGTATCCTTTTGCTTATGCAGTCAGCAGTGTCAATGAAACGATGCAAAGGTGAAAGCTAATAGGCGTTAAACATTGCGGTTCGGTAAAATTCAACAAAAATTTCTATGATTTTTAGTGCTTTTCGTTATTGCTGAAAAGCACTTTTATCTTCGTAATGTCCGTCCGTCCGTACGCATATATCAGGGAATTGGCTGGACCTATTTCAACCAAATTTGGTACATAGAATCTTCACGTAAATACATGGCCATCAGTGTTTCTCAACCTGTGAGTCGCGATCCCCCAGTGGCGTCGCAAAATAATTTTATATGGAAGGTGAAATGTCAAAAAATAAAGTTTTTACGAATAATAAAATTTAATCAGGGATTTTTTGGAAAAACGATGTGATAAAAATTGTTACAAAAAATGAAGAAATTTGCAATCAAGTTTCTTATTTTTACTATTTTCAATTGAAAGGGGGACGAGACAACTGAAAGTTTGAGAGCCACTGAACTAAATCTCATATTTGTACCGGATCGATTCAGCAGGGGTCCCACAATTGCAAAATAAAACTTTTCAGTAATTATGAATTTGGAAGGAATTGGCCAAACAAATGTCAACGAAATTTTGTATGACGGAAGTGTGCAACATAAAAAAACAAAATCAAGATGTTTAGCATAGATGTATAAAGCAGGCCTGACACAATATATGGAATAAAAAATTTCTTTCTACACATATTTGTATTGAAATTTCCGCATCAGTTTTAACCAATTTTAATATTTATAATGTAAATGTATATATATACAGAACCGCAATAGAACATTTGGACCGAGTCAGTCAAACAGGGGTGCCACTATTAAAAATTAAAATCTTTCAGTAATTATGGATTTGGAAGGAACTGGCAGAAACGGATATCAACTAAATTTCGTATATAAGATTTGTAAAACATAGCATAATGAAATCAAGATGTTTAAAGTGGAGCGGAAGACCAGGGCTACCACAGCGAAAAGTAAAATAATATATCTTTTACACGTATTTCTAGACACCTAACCGCATGTATTTTAGCCAGGTAAATAAATAACCAAAATAGTATATTTCAACCGGGTCGACTAAGCAGGGCTACCACAACATCAAGGTTAGAATCTTTCTGTAACTAAAAATTTGGAAGGTATTGGCTGAACCGATTTGAAAGAAATTTCGTGTGTAGAACAAGTGTAGAATGGGAAAAACGAAATCAACATGTTAAGAACGGATCTAAAATTCAGGGCTACTACAATACAAGGAAAAACGATTTTTCTTTATACATGCATTTGTATAGAATTTTCTGAACCGATTTGTTATTAGTATACGATTATACTTCGGCGAATTTGACGAAAAGCGCTTCTGTGCCACGGAAAACCCTACTTGTTATTATTACGTCCAAACGTTAGATAGATTGCATTTGCCAAGAGGTTAAAAAAATTCAAGTTACAATTGCTGACTACGAGCCGCTAAAGCAGTGGTTCCCAAAGTATGGCCCGCGGGTCGACTGCGACCCGCGAACTCACTCCATGCAGCCCGCGACTAATTTTATAGCAAAGGTTACCCGGCGTTGCCTTCGGTGAATCAAATTATATGCTACCCACCACCGCCAAATAGTTGATTTTCTAGCCGCTAGTCCGCTTTAGTTCCAAGGCTGTCCCACCCACCACCACCGAGTCATTTTTATATAATAGATACACATATTTTACATACAAATGACTCAGCGGTTCCCAAACTACCGTCTGCGTAATAATAAAGAGAGTACAACATTGAAAATAGAAAATTATAAAACAATATATATATATATATATATATAAACCCAGTGAGCACTCACCAATCAGACGAATTCAGGTTGGCGAGGCCCCGGGGATGTCGAAGCGACACACGTAAAATAACACAAAAACACAGAAACATCACAAGTTCCGAAAGCTTCTACGTTTGTGATGTTTCTGTGTTTTTGTGTTATTTTACGTGTGTCGCTTCGACATCCCCGGGGCCTCGCCAACCTGAAGTCGTCTGATTGGTGAGTGCTCACTGGGTTTCCTCATCCCAACACCTTGTTGACACCCATATATCTATTTTACCTTTCCTTTTCCGTAAGTTGTTATATATATATATATATATATATATATATATATATATATATATATATATATATATATATATATATATACTTACCCCTCTACTCCCATAATCGATAAAAACATTTAAAATAAATCAGGTAATGTTGACGCGCAACTAAATCCTTTAGTTTCCTAAAATAATTCTTCAACTCTATTTTTGAATGGTGTGGCGCGCGAAGAGGGCAAAAGTAGGCTATGTGGCTCACGATGAGTGCAGAAATGATTTATGTGGCCTTCGCGCCGATATGTTTGGGCGCCCTTGCGCTAAGTTATACGAAAAAGTAGCCTTCCATTTTTTTCCTAGAATTACAACGAATGCATAAGAAAAGAGTATTCGTTGCTTTGGTTGAATCGTCGTAAATAAGTTCAATTCGATTCATCCACAGAAGTAAAACGCCAATTCATTTTATTAAATATAAGAAGAACGAATTGACAATATGGATATTTTACGAACTCAATCTTAAAGCCATATTCACGCCGAGCAAATAGCGCTTAATGTTTTAAATTGCAAACAAGGACTAATAAATTCATGTTTACAAAATATGAAAATAGAACATGATTATAGAAACACGAATAATTTAGACGATTCAAGTCGTGGTAAAAGTTAGTTAACGACAGATAAAAAATTGCTACGCCAGCGTTTTCAACTAGCAGCGCAATTTTCCCGCTAGTCACGGACCGAAAAATCAAAATCGCCGGTGGAAAAAACGGGTCAAAATTGAAAAACTTTGCCTCAGAATAAACCGCGAAAGACATGCCAACCCAAAAATTTAATGCAGAACCTCATCCTTACAATGTAACTCACAGTTCATGGCGTAACTTTGCAGAAAAGATCCATGGAAACAGAAAATAAGAACGATATCGCGAAATAAAACAAGATGATCCAAACGGAACTTATGATGCCTACTTTCCACATAATTAAATTAAATTAAATGTGGTGCAGCAATTACTTGTACTTGTGTGGCAAAAATAACGCGTGTGTGTACGTGTGTAACTCGACCCAATATGGCCAATCTAAGTTTTATTAATTTTTTAAGCATCTTTCCCAAATTCTGAAAGTAAAACTAACATATGTACTCTTAGAAAGTTCATAAAGTAAACAGAAAAAAATGTTAAAACTATAACGCTTCAACATGGAATTACTGGTCGGCATTTATGCAAAACCTTGCTATTAGGCCATATTAGGAACACATGATTTCAATATGGCCTATCGTGTAATTGTTCAAAAAATAAGAGAACAAGAATATGAAATGTTTATCAAATACTTGAATCAAAATTCTAATGCTTGATTGTTCAAAAATGCTTACAGTAAATTGTCGGTAGGCGCAAAAATAACTAAAAAATGAGAGAATAAAAGTCAAGATTCTAATTTTACACAGGCCAAAATCGTAAAATTGTACCACCAAAGATTTAGGCACATGAGGTCAAATTTTAATTTAAATAAAGAAATGAACCACAAAATGAGATCGAAAATCATTCAAAAAATTCACTGTCATTATTTAAGGCTCACAAAATGGGCAATATGGCCTACATAGGCCGTATTGGGGAGACTTGGACTAGTAAAACATATTCCGTTGGAACCACATGACATCTCAATGAATTGCCAAACCAATCACACCACTAATAGTAGAGACAATTATCTTGTAGAATGCCTAAGGTCAAATTAATTAATTAACTTTTACCTATACAAAAAATGACTTAACCAACGTCTTGAAATTAGAAGCATGTAACCACAAACGCTAGTCTCAAACAAATCACTCCAGCAAATTCAGTCAACTGAGCGCGTCCAACGGAATTCCATATAAACACTCTTGTTAGCAGTTTACCGATATACTGCAACCACCATCTATCAATTTTGTCAAGTAATACGTTCGATACGGCGATTAGGCCATATTGGGAACAGGCCATATTGGGTCGAGTTACCTTACTATGCCGAATCCGTGTCCAACAATACTCATTGTTATGGCAACGCTCTCGTAATGATTGATAAAAGCTGCATAAACCCCAATTTACACGAAATTCGAAGAAATACAATCGATAAGCTAAATTCTACGGTAAAAATTAGAATCTCCATTCCTTTCCTCAGATAATAGTACAAAATCCGCTCCGATATTACATTTCTAAGATATTTAAATGTGTAAGAGAAAATTACCCTGCGCGATGATTTTCAGATATTCCATGTAATTTAAATGGAAAGACAAGATCCTGGAATCGAACTCGAGACTTTCGATCTTCGCGACAGAAAACCATCCTCGGGAGCTCGGCCCCAGTTGCAAGAGATTTCCATCATAAAAATCGGTCTATAAAGTCATTTGACTTAACTTTATATTACTGCCAGCCTTGATAGGCAGGTTGGCATAATATCTCCCATTATGTTTGAGGCTTAGGACCACGCCGTGGGTGAGACCATAAACGCTCGTAAACATTCTAAACTTGAAGCAATCTTTGAGCTATAATTGAGCTCTCGGATCATAAATAAACAAATCAAGCGCGAGCTGACATCTAAAATTGAAGGGAAAGAATCCTTAAAAAGCGATTAAAAATGTATTGATCTTCTCCACGGAAAGAAATTCCCAAAATAAATAAATAAAACAAAACAAAAACACCGAGTCGATTTTGAATATAAGAAAGACACCTGACAAGGATGGAAGATTTATTTTATTCAAAGAAGAATGGAAAGTCACGTCTCGCAGAGGGCAGCATCATCGCTGTCGCAGAAATACAAAAAGAGAGGAATTACTTCCGTGGAAGAGATTAAGACGGGACATCGGAGAGAAGTAATGGCTTCGGGCATTGAAAGCGCGCGAGGGCGGATGAGGGAAGAAACGGGCGGATAAAATAAAGCTAGAGAGGGATCTCAACCGTCAACGGAGACGGAGGTCGAATCGATAATAGCCGGGAGTGAGTTCAAAACCTTGAGATGCTACTCATCGGGAGGACGGGAAGTAATGAAGAAAATGGAAAGACTCGAAAAAATTACAGAAAGAGGAAGGAGAAATGGGATCCACGAGAAAGTATTGGAGGGCGCGAAGTCGATTTGGAAAGAGCGGAATACAGTTCAGCTTAGATAAAAGCATTTTACCGCTTGCAAAACTTTTAAATTCGGGAAAAGCAATTTTTAAACCTACTTTCAGAACACGTACTTTCTTATTCTGTTAGTGAATACAAC
Source organism: Tanypteryx hageni (assembly GCA_028673005.1). Taxonomy (NCBI): domain Eukaryota; kingdom Metazoa; phylum Arthropoda; class Insecta; order Odonata; family Petaluridae; genus Tanypteryx; species Tanypteryx hageni. Next base: position 39,244,019 of record CM054118.1, read on the forward strand.
AATTATTACAAAAAATAACTACATGCGCCACAAAACTATTGATTAGTATTAAGCAGACTATATCTCTATAGAAAACATTATCCAGAGCGAAACAGAGAAATAAATAGCGTTCGATATAAAATAAAATGAATAAACTAACAAATGTTATTTTCTTAGACAGTGCATCTAGAGAGCGAAAGTAACTGTTTAAACGATCAAAACTGGATTAGAATCCAATAAAATTGCAAAACTAATTCCAAAATGGTGATAAAAAATCATAAATTATGTTTATATATGTATTTCAATTTTCAATTTTTTTAAATTAAGAGTTGCAATGTTATCAACAAGAAATTCCTGCATTAGTGATGAATTAAAGACCACGTAGGTAGAACATGGAATGTTACTGACTTGGTTTAAATCTATGATGGTCATTGAAAGCGTGAATGTATGCTGGAAAATAGATAAGTTAATAAAAACATATAATGGTCCTTTTTTGGAACATTAACTCATATCGTTAAATCAAAATACATTACAAACTTTCATATCATTATATTTCAGGAAACGTGTACAGCATAATTCGTTAAACATAACTGAACAAAATTTGCTTAAATTATGTTAAACACAAAAATTGAAAACTTTCATTAATAAAAAGCTGGAGTCAAGAAAAATAATGAAATTCAAAATTTTGAGGTAGAAAACTATCCTTTAAAATATTTTCATCAGCTCCCATTAAAATTTAAATAAGGTATGAAAAAATTAAGCAGTTTAAGAACTCGGCTGATTAGCATCAACAGGAAAATTCTTACAGATGTTTTGGAAAAATCATTATTTTAAAAACACGCATTGCAATTTAAAAATTAACAACGATTGTAGCGATGATAAAACAAATCTTGGGAAATTTCGCGGATACGGCATTTTGTCGCGTATGACTCAATCTACGCAGTAAGGCCGCAACTTCCCCCGCCCCTGGGACGGAAATAGCCCCCGACACCATCTGGCCCGTTCCCAGAACTGCAAAATACAACACCCGCACACACCTCCGAGGTAAATTTCACTGCAATTACCCGGGAACGAATTTACCTATTCCACGCAACGGTAAATCGCGTCCGTGACCTTTTTAAAAAAAAATAACGGCGAAATGCAAAACCTCCGGATATCTTCCCTTTTACGCGATCGCTATTTTCGTGACGGAAATCGTGCCTGAATAACGCCGAAGTAATTGAGTGGCGGAGGCATTCCCCTTAAAGACCAGATAACGATTTGATATATTCACCGCGCGACGGAGACGAGAAAAGATGATTTTAACACGCCTCATTAATCCAACATAATCCATCGGACAGTTTCAGAAAAAAAATTTAAAACCCATTTTCTCCCACGGAACACGCATCGCGAATTTATTTTTAATTCTCCTTCCAGCCAGACGGAAGGCACACGCAATGCTCACTCTGCACACACACACCGTTCGCTCAGCACACGCACGCTCTCACGCACACGAACACCGCCGCTGCTAAGCTACGCCCCCGTCTCGAAACTTGGGAAGGCAACGGCACTCAACTTGGCACCGGAAAAAAAGAGCTATAAAGCTCCTGCCATTCGCCCGTGCAAGCAGCCAATAAGCTTCGAAGTGGGAACGCTGCCAAGACAGCCCCACAATAGATGTAAACACATAAGGGACTGCTAGGGACTCATTCCCTTGTTGACAACAATGGGGCGCACTGGCCTTTTAAAAAAAAACCCAGTTCGGATGGATGGGTGAATGCAACTCTCCTTCTCCCTCTACCCCGCAAGCGCATTGCAGATGACTCGGTATGTCTCTGCAAGAACGCGGAATCGATTTCTCCTCCATTTTCGGATGCACATGCGTGCGTGTTTGTGTGCGTCAGGATGAGCGAATGGAAAGATAAACGACTGACCTCTTGAAGAAGCACGATTCCAAGACTATATAACCCTTTATCCGCCACTCTCCCGCGTCCGCCCTATTCTCCCTTCTCTCCGACTTGCCCACAGCTGCAAAACCTTGGAGTAAAATAAAACAACGGGAGGAAAAAAACGTAGTGGAGAAGAATGGGATCCGTGAGTGTCTGAGAGCGCGTGTGCTTTAAACGAGGATGTAGCTTTTCACGGCGAGGTGGAAATCGACCGCCTGGGAAAAAATCGATACGGCTCCGGATTACGGAATCCCGAGGTATTAGGAAGCGCTTGCCGCGTTTTAAAGGGTTTTTTACTAACTTTTTCACGCGATTGTTTTCGAATGTACTGATGATAAAAAGTTTCCGCAACCGAATCTAATCGAGATAATTCGAGTTATTTCGAGATATTTCCCAGTTATAACAATTACGCCAGTTGTATGGCAAATTCGATACGACGAAGGCGAAAAAAGGAATTGATTTTTTTCCTACAATTTCGTCTCAAGTAATAAAAAATCCCTACAAAAACGCTGAGGCATAAAATTATCTCATAATCCCATTAACTGAAAAAATTATCATCGTCATTTCTTCGCCAATTGCAGCCGAAATTTTCTTCAGCTTCTTGTTTGAATCCTCGAATTTGTCCCTACTAATTTAGTAACGTAACTATTCTCACAATCAGACCTACTTGGATCTCTCATTTCCGGTCTCGCAGTAAGAAGCTTACATTCGATGATTTTCAAATAATGGCCGATGTAGGGCAATTATTAGATTATAATTTATTGTAAGATTTTACAAAATTAAACTACAAAAACGTCAAAGAAGAAAGGACGATGCGCATGACTTTTGCATTTGACAAAATAAACAAGATGATTCAAACGGAACTTGTGATGCCTACTTTCAATTTAATCATTAATTTAATACATATATTGGCTTTAATGGCTTTAAAATCACCGCGGATATGCTGCTCTTTGTGCCCAAATTTCGTAATTTAGCGTTATAAAATATTAAAAACACATTCGAACGGAATATTAAATTGATCACGCGTATATGTGCGGCAAAAATAACGCGCGTATGTATTACAATATACGGAATCCGAGTACAACAATAGTCGTTGCTATGGCAACACTCTCCTAATGAGTGATAAAAACTGCAAAAACGCCAGTATTTACGCGAAATGCGATCGATAAGCAAAATTCTACTATAGAAATTAGAATGTCCATTTCGTTCCTCAGAGAATAGTAAAAAACTCGCTCCAATATTACAATTCTAAGATATTTTAATGTACAAGAGAAAATTACCCTGCACGATGGTTTCCAGATTTTCCATGTAAATCAAATGAGTAGGGTAGTTCCTGGAATCAAACCCGGGACTTTCAATAATCGCAACAAAAACTATCCAAGAGAGCTCGGCTCCAGTAGCAGGAGATTTCCACCAAGTTTCACGTTAATCGGTCTTTGGTTCACAAGTTAATAGGTGGGACGGACAGACAGACAACGACAAAACTATAAACCTATTTCCATTCTGGAAAGTAGGCTAAAAATCAGGTCCAGAGAGATAATTCGTAAGAAAACTATACAATCTCATCCCTATACATACCACTCATAACAGCCAAATGGAGGCTAAATGAGGATTTAAAGCTAAAAAGATTCGCACAATCATTTTCACAAAAAACTATCCGATTTGCGTCAGATACAATTGTTTTCCGGAGTGTCATTTCAATATGCAATAATACTTTTGAATTTACCTTCGTTAATCAGTTGATCCATTTGAGAAAAAACGCGTAGGCATTTTTATAAAGGAACCATCGCGACTGTAGCTGTCGTGGGAATATAAACACATTCATCTTCTTGGACCATATCTCCCATACTAACGAACATAAAACAACTCCAAAAGAAAACTTCTGGTTATTCATTTAAATCTGCAGAGAAATTAACGAATTTCTCTCTTAAAAATTAACAGAAAGATAATGCATAAAAAACTAGGATTAAACTTTGAATGTGGCAAAATTATTTTTAAATTTGAAGTGAAGGCACATTTTCGAAGAACGAAACGACATCCTCTCCGAAAGCATTTCTTCTCGATATATTCGTGTCCTATCCATCAGACACCTATCCTTGTTGAAGAGAGGAAGCGAAGGAAGAAACCGAACGAACCAGAGCGGGGAAAAATTGCAATCGCGGAATGCTCGCGCTCGTGGTATATCCGGCGCCACGAGAAAAAACGATTGCCCAATAAATAGGAGAAATTGGACGAGATGAGAAGAGTGGGGGGGATGAGAGGAGTGGGGGGATGAGAGGAGTGGGGGGGGGTGAGAAGAGTGGTGAGATGAGATGAGTGGGGAGATGAGAAGAGTGGGGGGATGAGAGGAGTGGGGGGGATGAGAGGAGTGGGGGGATGAGAGGAGTGGGGGGGTGAGAAGAGTGGGGAGATGAGAAGAGTGGAGGGGATGAGAGGCCTGAGGAGGGAATGAGAGGTGTGAGGAAGGAAGGTTAGCCCTCGTGAGAGAGAGAGGAAACCTCGTTTTTTTCTTTTTTAACTATCCCTCCAAGTTTCACCGCGTAATCTCGAGCATGAGCCAGGGGACAAAAAATAAAGGTAATGAATCCACATGAATTGTAGGTAGGACTGTGGGAAGATACATCATTCGATGCGAGAGAAACAGATTTGGGAGAGATATGGAGGGGCTAAAGGAAGGGAAGGGAGAGAAAGAGGAACAGTGCCCGTGGGACGTGGGGAGGAGGAAGGGGAGGGGGGGGGGGCGAATTCGGGGGAAGGGAGTGGTTAATTCGTACAAATGGTTCGGGAAAGTTAAAGAGAACGAACGGATTGCGGTGGATTATCCGTTCTGATACAGAGCGGGAGAATGGCAGTACGGAGGGAGACCATCCTCCGGCTTCTCCCTCCATAATCCCTCTCTCCCTCCTCCGACTGCGTCCTTCCCCACCTCTCTCTCTCTACCCTATAACAGCGTCTGCCTCTCTCCTACGTCCCCCCACCCTCTTCTATTTGCCTCCTACCCACCTCTCGACTTCACTCTTCCCCGAAATTGGATTGGCGCGCCATCGGGTGGAAACGGGAAGAAGCGAATTTAATTGGCCAATTAGGCCAAGCAGGATGGAGTAAAAAGAGAGAGAGAGAGAGAGGAAGATACGGGAGAAAAATAAGGCCGAGTGGGCAAAAATCAAGAGCAGAGGGCGGACGAATAAAAGAGTGGCGTTGAGTGATTCTCGATGCTATTAGCGAGAGGACGAAAATTAGTGTGCGCGTGGGCGTCCGAGGGGAGAGGGAGCGTATCTGGGGGAAGGGAGGCAGAGTTATTGCGTGGGAGGGAAGGGGGTGGGCGGGAGAAGCGGTATGGATGGCACGAACCCTTAGACCCACGCCAGCTCTTAGAATAGACGTTATTGCATTGTTGATACTCCATTTGTGGATACAGCGTCATAATTCAACACACGCACACAAGAGGGGGCGGAAATTTTACGGAACGGCACACTCCTGCGCATTTTTTAATTAAAGTTCTCCGCTAAACACATGCTCTTCCATTTGATATTAACACTCAATGACTTAATTCAAAGTTGTTTTATATTTATAATTACACTTTCAGCGTATTATTTGAGGGAATGCCCTCGCGGTATGGAAAGACACGTACGATTTTTTTATAGCTCTCTGTCCAAGGAATGCGAACGGAACTCACTTACGAAAAGGCTCACGGATGGAAAATCTCAAACGCATCTGCCGCTGCATATGCATTTCGAGTAGCGCAAAGCACGAGAACTCTTGTTGCACTCTTGACGTCGCGCAACCTCGACCGTAGGAACCCTTCTCGCAGCGACACGAGTCGGAGATCGAGATCTGACGTACGCGATCCGCACGCCGTCTGATTCCGTCGCGATAACATCCGTGCGGAAGATCTTACGCGGCATCAGGAATGTCATCCGAAATACCAGGAATTCTCGCATCCAAGCGACCAAGTTTCTCGCTCGTAAAACTACAGTTAGATGAATTTCCTATCTCCTCCAGTCAGTTTCTCAAAGACGTAACGACGTCTTAACAAAACGTCTCGGATTTATGAATGTCTCGAAACGCATTCATAAAAATACTTAAATATTAATTTTGCTGGGGGAGCTGATTTAAATTAAACGATTCTTTTGGCATGGATATTTCAACTTCGATCGAAGTCGGAATAAGTATCAGAATAATTGGAAACTAAGTAAAACATTGTAATAATCTAAGCTTAAAATAAATGCTACAATCCTGCGATGAATTCTAAACGAAAATGAAAACAAAAATCTGTAGATGAGTGGATGAAAGAATAGGTTACTTCATTTGGCTAATCAAAGAAAATTATAATCCTTTCTTTGCTCACAAGGTTTTAGATGGGTATTCTTGATCCCATATCGATGCAATCTTAGAATGTTTTAATCCGTCTCATGAGATTCCATTTCCCATCGTCCTAAGCCTCTGTATGTCTCGCCCCGTAAAAATGGATATAATCCTCATGCTTGCTCTAGGATTACTCTCAAAATTTCCCGAAATGATTTCTTTTTATTCCTTTTCGGTCGGATGGCGAGACCAAAATCACCACCAGCGAGAAAACTCGACGAATATTTTCACAGAATGAGGTGAAAATTGGGCGGTATTTAAGGGTATGCCAAAGTGGCACATCGTCAAGTCGAATGCGTCTCAAATAACTGGCTACCTAACCAAGTACGTCGGCACCCGAAGCTGGTTTATAAGGCCTTAAGAAAACAATAACCCTTTTTAATAACTTTCATATGAACTTGCCTACTATATTTCTATATCTCTCTATATTATAACCGCACTAATGTGTGTTACAGAAACTATTTCTTGCTTCCGTATGAGCTAGAATGCTGAAAAAATTCAGACTGATTATTCATGACTTATAAACAGAGGAAAAATTGCGAAAACGTGAAGTTTTTAAGTTCAAGAGACCAAACAAAAATTTTTATTCGAGAATATCCCATAAGATTAACATTGGAGAATTGTTGCCATAATGTCCGCTTTGAAAGCATAAGACGTAAATGAGTGTAAGACATCTTTTGTTTGCTTTTCAAAATTACTTAGAATTGTTCTAGAAATTAGAAACTTGAACCATAGTACGTGCAAAAGAACGCAAATTTATTTTCCTACCTTATATTTTCAAATACGATTCGATTTGACTAAGAAAATTATTTTGAAGGCGAACATTTTAAGTTCTTCGTGAATAAAATATTTCGTTGCCAAGAACAACCAGCATTGTTGCCTTACTCATAAAATTATATAGAACCCTATTGAGAAAACGGAGGAAGACGGAAGTGCGGGGAAAAGAAAGAATGAACGAGAGAAGGATGGAGAGCGAGTGAGAGAGAAGAGAAAGAGGAAAAGGGGGAAGGAGAGGCAGAGAATTAAGGGAAGCGGAAGTTTGGAAAAGCGGGAAGTTTGGTGGGAGGTAGAGATATAGGGAAGTAGAGAGAGAGAGGGAGGAAGAGAGAGGGAGAGGGAGGAAGAGAGAGGGAGAGAGAGGAAGAGAGAATAGAATAGAATACATTTATTAGAACTTGGGACAACTAGTCCCCTAGGCTCTGGTGAGATGCATACGTAAGGATAACATAAACAGTCAAAATAACTACAAAATACTACATGTACATTAAAAAGTACATAGCCTTCAGACATAACAGCTAAATAATATAAACAAATTGTGTATAAAAAATTACATATCTGGAACCAAGACAAAAAAAAGTACATAGCCCTCTGACTTCAGAGTTGCTTGTAATACACGTATCCATATACATCTTACATGTACAACAAAAAAAAATAACAGCCTTCAGACTTTACAGTTGCTAATAATGCACTATGGTTGGTGAATTGCAACTAAGTGGATGATACAACAAACTAAAAATATGCATGTACATTAAATTATCTAGATTCGAAAAAAAACCTAACCATCTGACTTTTCAGTTGCTTATAATGCCATATAGTTGATGAAATGCATACCTATGGATAATATGATAAAACTAAGAAAAATACGTATATATTAAGTTATCTGGGTGCAACAAAAAACAGCCTTATAACTTTACAGTTGTTATAATGCACTATAGCTGGTGAAATGCACACTTATGGATGATATGACACACAAAAAATACATTAGATTATCAGGATTTTTTTACTGCGATTGAGCGTATAAAAAATCGAAAAATTTTGACCGAAACGAATAAATGGTCAGTGAACGGCGGATATTAGAAGGGATGGAGTTCCATAGTTTGACCACGGAAACTGAAAAGGAGTTCTGGAGGGATAACGTCCTATGGGTTGGGATGTAAATGAATTCAGGAGGTGTTCGGGAGGGTCTTTGCCTTATATCAGATGAGAGGGTAAGAAGTTGGGAAAGATAATCAGGTTGATTAGTCTTGAGAATATTAAAGATAAGACAACCTAAGTAGTATTTTCTTCGATAACGAACGAGAGGGAGAGAGAGGAAGAGAGAGAGAGGAAGAGATAGGGAGAGAGGGAGGGGAATGGGAGGAAGGGAGAAAAGCCCGAAAATAGGGCTAAATATAATTTTCTAGATATGCCGAAATGAGGAGGTTCTGGGTTGCACACGGGCAGCAGACGAATTCACCACGCGGAGCGAGACATGGGTTTGCCCCGCGTAGCACCAAGTGTGTGTGTGTTTGCTTTCATCCCTTTTCAAAAACTAGCCAAAAAAATCTTTAAATTTAGGGATTCGAATCTCATAACCTCCATAGCCAAACGCGCTCACCATTACACCAAATCATCCGGTAGTAACTTCGATGGATGAAAGTTATGTATTTACTAGAGGCTCCGCCCTCACGCGCTACACCCGTCAACCCCGTGCCTCGCTCCGCGAGGTGAATTCGTTTGTTTATAGTTGTTGCTACAATAAAAGTTCTGGAAAGGTACATTACAGCAATAAAATATATTTAGGTAAACATATAATGTAACCAAGGTATATAAACAATAACGTCCAGATCTCTGATTGGCTGGCCAGTCAACCAATAAAAACCCGCCAAAAAGTTCGCCGACGATTACTGTAATATAATATAAGATTTAGATGTATTGTCGATTTCCAGTTACCATGAATATATTCACATCTTCATCGGTCTTTTATAGCTTTTGACATAACTCTTTAATGACTAACGCAAACTATAGGTTGACTACCTCTAAAATTAAGATAAGTAGAAAACAAGTAATGATATAAAAATGAATTTTTATAAATAACTTTTATCTATTACATATATTCGAGAAAATTCTGTCTTCCTCTGTGTGTTTGCACAGTTGCAGCACATTTTTCATTTGCATTTTAAATTAACTTAGAATTGCGATATGAATACTGGACTTGAACCAAACGACACCTAAAAGAACAGATATTCATTTCCCAGCCATCGATTTTCGAATACGCGTCGAATCGTTGCACAAATTCGTTATTGACACGAAAATTCGGCTAAATTTTAGACGACAAAATTTCGTCGTCAATCTAGTAAAATTACGTCTATATCTAAAAGCAATGACATGAACTTTGATATTGTATTTGAAATCAGTTGTGAGAACTCTTCTTATATATTATTTTGAATGCATTTTAATCGAAAGGGAAGTGATGATGGCTTAATTTGAACGATAGGTTTGTTTACTGAAGTGCCATTTCTAAAGTGTGGAAGAAATGCGAACGAACATACGACCGCTAATATTTTAATTAACGTTTTTAATTCACACATTTTTTGTAGTCACTATGAATGCACCGGCCATGCATTAAATATCTTGCTTAATTATCGAAAGAAATTAATCATAATCATTTTCAGAATAGTAATTTGATATTTTCAATGTACGCGTGAAGTATCTTCCTATTTGAAATGTTGAGTTGTCCATCGTTACAATGCACTGGAGTCGTTTCTGATTTAAAATGTTTACGCTACGTGTTTATTTGTTTTAAATTTACATGAAACTTTTCACATAAATTTTCAATCGGTTTTTACCCTTCGTTATTTTGTTTCATTGTAAGCTGTGTAAATGTACGCTTGAAAGCCTGAGCCCAATAATGCAAAAATCCGAGATCAACAATCAACAGCTACCATACCTTTATGAAATGTCGAAAAAAATCGAATATAAAGTTCAATATATAGAAGAATGGAAGAGAGAAAATTAGGAAGAATGGGAAGTGCCTTAAATTTAATATTTAATCCACGCATACCAGTCATATTGACGGGCTTTTTTACTAATATAGATAATGACTTCATATGCATTAACGTAATGTTGTTTTCAATAAATTAGGTTATATTATTTAAAATATTTTACACTGAACTTGTTTGAAGCACTTGTATATCCATACTTAATTCAGCAAATACTTACTATCGGCTGTCACAGGTGTATATTTACAAACCATTTCTCGTTTTCCATATAACCTAATGAAATCATATTATAATGGAGCAAGCGTGAATTTGTCAGTCCGGATTCTGATTGATTGTCGAGAAGCGATAGCCCTGCCTCTGGCGTCAAGGAATCGTAATTTTAAAATAAAAATTGAATGTCTTTGTTTCTGAATTTAACCAATTTCGCATAAATTTCTAAGTCAGATGACTCTCTTAGAACATACCCTTACGTTCGATAGCCTTTGCAAAATCGAAGATAAAACGTACGATTGGAGGAGACGAATGAAAATTATCGCTACAGAGGATATCCACAGGCCATCTCACAACAAATTGACACTAAACGATACACAATATAAAAAAACATAAAAATTTACGGCGGAAATTATCGTGTAACCACCGTTATAGTCAGAATCAATCGCAAAATATATTATTTTTTATTATCTCAAATAAATATATACATTTATGTTGCCTTGGAAATTCCTATAAATGAATAACATTGAAAGAAAACGTCAGTATTGTTGACAATAAACTGAAATGAAGATAATCATTAATAATTATGTTGATGAAGTCAGATACAGAGATTTGAATTGATGAATATTTGAAGGACTTTGAGGACATTTTCTGGGAAAGATGCGCGTCTTTAATCTTTAGCTAAAAAGAGAAAAAAATTTAAATAGATTTTATGAAATCACGTTTTGCACCCACTAAAAAGTAAATAAATCGCTATTTCAATTTTGAGGCAAAGGTAGATCCCACCCCATTAAGACTCCAATAGAACAGTTCAACCATTAAAATAATCTTTTGATAATTGCCTCCACAGTTCGCTGGATATACCTATATCACTGATATATTTCGTAGGACTCATGAAGAAGTATCCCAAAGAAATATTCAAATCTCTGTATAGAAATATAAAAGAATAGTTAACGAAGGCTGGCAAACAAAAACAATATTTTTAAATATAATTATTGCATCAAGTATCACTGAAAATATAAAAAGACTTCCTAGTATCAATCTCGTCCTAATCAAAACCATTATCTATCTCTCACCCTCCTTCTGTTCCCTTCCCTCTCACTCCACCTCTCTCCCCGTCTGTCTCTCTCCTTTCTCTCTCTCCTCTTTCACGCACTAAAACGTTCAAAGCACGCTTTCCTTATGCATATAGTGAAAGGCTTGAGACGGCAATAAAATCCCGACGTTTAACAATGACACAGTCGACAAGGCAACATAGCGTTAAAAAGATTAATTTTTCCAATGAATATGATGCAAACGTATAACTTGAGCGATTTAGAATCGTGGGCAAAAATGTGACGATAAGAATAATAAACAGCGTTTATTTTTCTTTAAAACGGTCAAGGTCCGAGGGCTGTAGGTCAATTATGTCTAATTTTAATTTGCAAAAGTGTAAAAGCCTGTAAGTCGAAAAATCGATGTTTGCGTGTTATCTTATGGGAAATGGAAATTATCTACTGGGGTCGAACGCGAGTCTTTATTGAGGATTTTTTCATAAGTGGCTTTCACTATAAGAGACAAACATTCCTACAAAATTTCGATCTTCTATCTACTCGAAATGTTTGTTAAAATAGCATTACAGTCAGTCGCAAATAGTTTTCGGTCTAGCGTGAGGGACAAACGAAGCTTATTATTTCTCTCTATATTATAATCGCACTAATGTGTGTTACGGAAACTATTTCTCACTTCCGTACGTTTTATTTAGTTCGGACACATACGTGCCGGAAGCATTTCCATTAATACGAACGATATTTGTTAGAACGTCTATATCACGTATGTATTTTCTCCTAATTTTTCATTGTATCTTCCTTACTGCTTTATTTTCATAATACCAGTTCGTCGGTAATTTAACTCTTCTGGAATTTCCCGATGGAACTGAGTGCTCATCAAATCAGCAAATACATCGAACGTATCTCTTTAGAGTAAATGGCAACCAATGGGGATTATCACTTTTCATATTTTCATTTTAAAATTCATTAGAATAGAGATAGCTTGAATAGAATAGAACGAACTCGGAATTTAATAAATTCCGCAGACCGTCTATATGGTTCAAAAATGTTTTAAACAATAACATTTCACGTCTGTTGAAGAGAAATTATGGGCTAAGTTAAGAGGAGTTCCTCTTTAATTTATTTAATGCTAATTAATTAATACTTTCCTTAAAGCCTTTATATATTAATTTCTTTAAGGATTATTCCAAAAGCTTTTAGTTCAAAAAGGTAATTTGAAACATCATAAAATGTTTTGCTGATTTTTAATTACAGTTTTAAGTCATCTGTAAAATTAAAGTGTTTAAAAATTCAAATCGAAACTACTTCTCGACAGGAAAAACAGCTAATGATAAGATAGTGACAGATAATGTTGTTTAGCGGGAAATCCTTTTCCTAATTTACGATTTCAAAGGTTTTGCTGTTATTACTAAGTATTATAACAAAAGCAAATGACGAACAATAATATTTTTTGTAAAAAATGACCAAATGAGAATCGTTGTACATGCGTAGCATGTAACAGACTTTCTGGTTACAGTATATAATATCATCGATGGTATAACGTGGTTGTATTTTGTTCCTGCGGGTGATATGTGAATGTGAAAAGTTTGAAAGCTCTGCAGTATTCGCTACATGATAACATTTGAACCAAATGAGTAATATCCGGGAAGAGATAAAGCGCAAATCGCCACGTCCTAAAAAGTGTCCCTAAACCGAAGAAAAGACCACAGCGCTGCTATCATTATCATACCAAACCTTTCCCAGCAACGGCTTTCCAATTCGCAGCTTTTCCTAAGAGCCGCGAATCGCATTTAGCTCACGTTTTTGGACGGCGCGTTTCTTTTGTTTTAACGGCCGGATGGCCTTCTTCTTGGCGCTAAAACCGCCAAGGGATGGAGGGAGGGAAAATTCGAGAAAGTGAGGAGGTGCATGCAGACGTGGAGGAGAGAGGGAGGTAGGAGACAGCTGGGAAGAGAGAGAGAGAGAGAGAGAGACACGCGAACGCAAGCAGAAAAAAAAAACATCAGGACACGCTCGTATTCCGCGAACTCGCGCCGTAAAAAAAGTATTAACCTTTGCCGAACGGAATACGTTAGCAAACTGCTGCGTTTTCGCTTAGCCGCTCCATTTTATCCAGTGCTCTTGCGCGTCTATTAATTTTTTAGTCGACTCGCCGGGCGCGTAAGAAAGATCCGATCGATTTCTCGGGCAAATAAAACTTCATTTCGCTGAACTCCATGTTCGCAGAATATGTCTAAACTCTCTTGGAGAATTTGAAGCCGCTGCTGCTTTCTAGATTTAAAGAAACGCGATAGTTTACGGCGTGACAATGCCAATCTCTAGGTTGCTGTTTAGACGACGACGACGGTGTTATGACGCATCTGGTCGCGATTTTAAAAAAAATCCAGAAGAAAGTGGTGCTCTAAATAAATATACATTATTCCTCTAAAAGGCACAGCCATTCGGTTTTTCCGGAGACGATAAAAACTGGAGGAAAAAATCGTCGACCATGAACTTCCGAAAGGTTATTTTTAGCAATTCTATTGGAATATTTATCGTCGATGCACGCCGAGCATGCAATGAAGGCGCCACTTGTGAAACAAGCATAAACAAATACAACCTAATAAAGTAACGACTGTGTTGAATATGCACTTCAAAACTGAACGAGGGACAGTTTTTCACGAGGCGACGTCATCATAAGTTTAGGAAGACCTATTTTCATCCGGGTCATGTGCAACCCTGAAGTACACGGGACCTTTAAAGAAAGACGGCTGTTAATTTTAATTCAACTTACCGTGAAGGGTAGGTAAATTTTACATCAGGATAAGCAGAACTCTTTTAAGTAATGCAATCATGGTTTACTCTTTACTATGAGGTCCTGATGAATAGTACAACCTAATCGATAAATAATTGCTTAAATTGAGGGGATTTTCAGATTCACTTTATTACAGCTCTAGGCCAGGCAATTTCACCGAATGAAAATTTTTCCGATAGTTAAAGAACGAGTTGAAGCGTTTTGTTTTAGGTTAAGAGGATAATCTATATATCCGAAGCATAAATTGGAAATAAGAAATTAAGAGATGCGTGAACATCAATAAACTACTTATATCCTCAATATTAAGCGTTTAGAAATTATTCCTATTTTGCAGCTATGAAGTATAATTTATAATTCCTGCTTCCGCGATAGACTTCACTCTCCGAAATCTTTTTGCGTGAAATTCTCGTGAAGATGGTCAGGAGAACCAAAAGAGAATTTTGAAGTATCAGAATTCGATTTAAAGATCAGCGTTCGAAACTTCGGTTTCCCAGCATGCACGCGAAACAAATCGGAAGCCGTTAACGACCGAATGCAAATGATTCGACTCTAAACCCACATTACTCATTCCGCCTCAGGAACCGATCAAAGAAATGTTTAAAAGCGAAGACTCTTTCATTAAGACGAAATATATATATATATATATATATATATATATATATATATATATATATATATATATATATATATATATCTGAGAAAGATGAATCCGTGGAAGGACATTCCAAATTAAACCGACGCCATTCGGATTCTAGCACATCCTTCGCGCTCGGGTCCTTCCCTTAAGATCAGAAACTGCCCAACCTCCCTCCCATTCACCACCTCTTAAACCTTCTCCCTTTCATCGTCACATCCACCTCGCAATCACCTCAACTTCCCTCCTTGAATATAATTGGCAAAATCTGTCCGACGTGAAAGGTGATCTCTTCTGCGAAGGGAAGTAGGCGCGCGGGGTTGGCGGGGAGGAGAGGGGGGGATTTGGGCGAGAGGGTGGAAAGTAGAATAGGAGAAGATGGCGGTGGTGGCGATGACGCAAGCAATGGCAATTCCTGGGAAAAGGACTTCATCGCTAAGGAAATAAAGAGGAGGTAGGGAGGAGGAGAATAGGGTTCAGTAACAGGCGAGAAGGAAGAAGGAGGGATGGGAGAAGTACTCCTATCCATCCTCTCTTTAATCCGCCCTCTAAGGCCGCACGGGACCCATTCACTCAAAAAGAGGGTGGCGTCGTAGGTACCTTACCCTTTTCCTTCCTCCCCCACCGCCTCAACTATGCTCGCTAAAACCCTGAGTAGATGGACCCCCGCAAGGCCGCAAAGGCTTTCTCCAACCCCTCCTCTCCCCCACCCCCTCCGTTTCCCGTAAAGGTGATCCCACCACCCCTCTCGGTGGCATCGAAGGCTTTCCGCGCAACCCCTTTCAGACCCCACTTCCCATTCATCCCAACGGAGAATATTCTACTAAGGTGAAGGGGGTGGGGAGAGGTCCGCACAGCCCCGTGGAGTCTCTTCTTCGTCAAGACCCTAAACCCTTTCTCACTCTATCTCTCTCTCTCTCTCTATGTATGTATGTTGGTATCATTATATATAGACGTTCCTTACAGAGGAGAATAGAACATACTAGCAGAAGGTGCTTGCATTCTGCAAGCATATCATCTCACCTTGAAAACACATTCATTTTTCAGACAGATATTTCATTATTACAAATATTTTTTTAATTCTAAATATTTCACCTCCGCAGCGATTTTCGTTTTTCCCTTATGTAAAAATAATAGATTAAAACAATCCCCAAACTTGGCAATTTTAAGTATTTTATACTACCTGCATTATGGGGTATTAATGCTATACATTTCTGCCAAATTTTAAAGTTGTAGCACTTCTGGAAGTGAAATAATTTTTTTCTAATTGTTTAAATTTTAAACATTTTTAACGGCCGCCGCAATATACTTATAGAGAGATTCCAATGCTTATTTGTGCAAATGCACTACTCTGTAAATAACTTGAAAGTTTCAGCTTCCTAGCTCATCCCGTAGTACCTAAACAGTTACCAATTTTTTAAACTTTAAGAATTTTTAACGGCAACACAAATTAAAATATCAAAATCCTACCTCAAAAAATATTTCAGCTCCGTAGCACATTCGGAAATACATAAACCTTGAAAATTTGTTTAAACAATTGGGAATTTTTAGCGGCCGCATTGTTGCACTTTTTCAAGATTTTCGTTTTTTCTACTCGGTTTTGCAGAATATCCTACCTAAGAAAAAAAATTTCGAATCTCCAACTTATCTGGAAGTGCCTAAATATTAGTATCCTTCTCCTCTGTAAGAAACGTCTATATATAATGATGATACGTAACATATATGTATATAGGAGGATACTATAGTTTAGGCACTTCCAGATAAGCTGGAGATTCGAAACTTTTTCCTTAGGTAGGATTTTGTACAAAACCGACTAGAAAAACCGAAAATCTTGAAAAAGTGCAACAATGCGGCCGCTAAAAATTCGCAATTGTTTAAACAAATTTTCAAGGTTTATGTATTTCCGAATGTGCTACGGAGCTGAAAGTTTTTTTAGAGGTAGGATTTGTAAAAAAACGAAATAGAGATTATAGAAATCTTGATATTTAAAATTGTTTGGCAGTTAAAAATTCTTCAAGTTTAAACCAATAGGTAAATGTTTAGACACTACGCGGCAAGTTAGGGAGCTGAAATTTTTAAATTATTTAGAGTTTAGTCTATATAAACGAATAATAATTTCAATGTATCCATGAAATCTTTATTGCGGCCGTTAAAAATTATTTAAATTTAAACAATTAGATAAATGTTATTTCACTTCTAATTGTGCTATAAATTTAACATTTGGCAGAAATGTGTGGCATTATTAACCCAATGTGGGAAAAGTATAATATTCCTAAAATTGCTAAAATTAGTGATTGTTTTACTCCATTATTGTTCCATAATGAAAAAACGAAAACCGGTCCAGAGGAGAAATCTTTAGAATTAAAGAAATCATTCTCATGATGAAATATCTGTCTGAAAAATCAGTTTTTCAAGGTGAGATGATATGCTTGCAGAATGCAAGCACCTTCTACTAGTATATACATATGTATGGACACATACACCAGCCTGGGCTGTCTCCATGGATACCCATTATTGCGGGGACTTGAGTGATGAGTCAATAACATTTCGTCTTTTGTTTTCCTGCCGGTGAAGGCATTTGAAGTGATTTTCGGCGGTATTTTGAGTGGCGTTGTATCCGTTCGCTCGCTTCAATGGCGACAGTGAAAAAATATCCGCCGTGAAAGTGAGAGCCTCTCGATGGAAAATAGTTCGTTAAGTTCCCATTCCACGCTAAGGGAGGAAATTTCCTGCTTTCGATCGAAACGTGCCTAAATTTTCAGCAAAACTTCCGTTAGTCAGCTATAGTATACTAGAGCATGTAAACATTTTTAAAAAGTACATTTTTACATAAAAATATACCGGAAAATTTTAGGATACCGAAATAATGCTGACGTTTTAAGTTGAAACTACAGTAATAGTTTACTATTTGGAAATACCTTTCTTGGCGTTAAACACAACGATTTGTTATCAAATACATTATGCCGAACACTTTCATTGGAATCAATTAATATAATTCGTGTATAATGATAATAAGTTCGCTATAAATTCTTCCATTATGCGTAATGCTTACATTGTTTTAGCTGTCCGGCAATTCCGTCTCCATTTACCTAGATATTCCACAGCCATAATAAATTCGCAGTGAAATCTCGCAGCTGGGAAATTATGATGAAAACTAAAGTAATTTTAACAATGCAATTATTTTAAAGAGCTATTTTAGAAAAATGTCTTCTGCAATTCCTTCATTTGTCCTGCAAAATAAACTGATTTGAATTTATGCGATGACATTTATTGTTTTGTATATAAACGTGTAAAATCGTTACACGAAGTTTCTATTCGGCAATAGGGGAAAATAGCATTCATCAAATAACTAAAAATGAATATCCTTGCTTTCTTTAGTCTAAGAAAAACAGTAACTAGAGTAATAAATACAATACAAGGTCAGGATTATTTATCGATATAAATATTTATCATTATAAAACTTAAGATAATTCTGGAAGTATTACTGAGCTGAAGTTTGGCATGAATATAGGTCATTGGGTATAACCACAGGAAAAAATCTAAAATTCCAGAAAATGTTATTTTTTAGGGGTGTTTTTGACCCCAATGTCCAATTTTAAACACCCATAAGAAAAGCACTGAAAACTGTGCAGGGCTATATGAAATTGCTTTTTTTAAATTATTTACAATTAAGATACAAAGTCGGGACATGAAGGAATTAAGTTTATTTTTCTTGAAGACAAAATTCAAATCCATGTTGAATTTAAGTAAAAATTTTGATTTTAATCATAAAATTATTAAAAGTTTTTCGGATTTTAACAATGCAAAATTGTAACTGCCATAGCAACGATCCCAATGCCTTTCAATGGGAATACATTTTCCATTCAAGAGCATTGATTTAATGTTATTGCTGAAACATTACGATCTAAGCCATGAAACCTGAAATTCGAAAACTTGGACGCGAGAGAATTTAGAAATTCCGAATAGATGCCTTAATTTCGCAGAAAATTAAAACTATTATCTTATTTAAATGGGTAGTTCAAATACTGTCGGGTTGGTTTATTTACGAGTTAGGATTTTGGTATATGGTGATTTTTGACGCGCTTGCAGTATTCAAGCACCGACAACTCGTACATATATAGAAGGGAAAGTTGGGTATTATGAGCAGGGCAGGTAATATGAGCAGGTATTCATAACAGCTGTAAGAATGCAAGGAGGTGCTAATCTCTGGTGAGTATGTGCTCACCTACCTTTAGAATCATTAGTTTGAAGAAAAACACCAAGCTGGAATGACGCATATATACAACGTGGCATAATTTTTGCTCCTAGGAAAGCATTTTTTCATTTCTTTAATGTTTGATGTAATGGAATTTAAGCTCTCTAAAGATTACTTAATCTGCTAAACTCATAAAAACCTTATAGTCACCTTTCGACTCCTTTTTGAAGTTGGTGTCAAGGTGTGAAGCCAGAAGTACCACCCGCAACCAAGCCATAGGTTGGTTTAGGCCTGCCTTACTAGTGTGGTTAATATGAACAGAAGAACTTGTAAAGTAATTTTATTCGATGTTGCAGTCTTCAAAAGTGCCAACTCTGATGATCAAGAAGTAAGCAGGTAGCTGATACAGCATGAAGGGCAATCTATGTCTGAAAATGTGATTCCTGATTTATTTCGGGGTGCCTACAGAAAAGGAGCCACTATTAGAAATGCAGAATCAGGGTTTTGAAAGATTGGAATCCATCCTTTCAACCCTAATATTTTTCACAGGATTTTCTGCCTTCAGAAATCAGACCACGATCAACATTTTCTGAAGGGGAGACTTCAAGTGGAGGAACGGAGCCAGTGGAGAAAATCCAGACCAGCTCTTTGCAAGGGAGAGAAACATCCATGATGAGTCCTTCTGGTGATAGGCCTACTCAGTCCATCTCTCCTAGAAATTATGAGGAAGTGAACAGTTCATGTACTGCATCTCCCGGTTTTAGAGAGGTAATTCCAATTCCCTGTCAAAACTTCAAAAAACCTCGAAAAGGAATGCTGCACATTCAGTAATCTTATAAAAACACATTGGAGGAGAAAATGAAAACGTCAGCAACGAATAAAAACAAGAGCATTAGTAAGCAAAAACAAACGCCCAGAAAGCAGATTTTCAAGGTTATCCTTCCTATTAGCACTAAAAACGGAGTCCTAAATGAAGAGGAAGTAAGTGAGTTAGGAAAAGACGAAGAGGATCGTCCCTGTTTATTTTGCGAAGAATTTTTTTCAGTTACAGGTGACGGGATTCAGTGTCAGATGTGTAAAGACTGGGCCCATACAACTTGTGCTGGGGTTCCCAAAACAAAAAAGCGGCACTTATGTTCGATGTGTGTTAGGTACATCCTGTGTATTCAGTTTTAAGCTTAGATAATTATAGCCAACTCGTTTATCATGATATATTATTTTGCAGAAAATGCTGGAAAGGGAAACTTTTATTTGAAAACGCTGCTGAAAGTGATAATTTTACAAAACAACACTGTAAACAACGTAATAAATAATAAAACCTAATAATCACTCAAAATTGCATAAAATGTTTGCATTGCCCATAGAACCCTCCTGTTCAGCTCATATAACCTGCCCATTGGGTTAATATGAGCACTTGCAGTGTTATATGTAAATTTTTCCTCAATAAGGTGTAAACGACCATGGAGCTATTGTTGATTTTTAACAGATCCAAAGCAATAAGCTACCAGATCAGCTAATTTAAATTCAAAGAGCACAATTTTTGCAAAAGATTTAATGATATTTGCTTAACATATATAGCTTAGGATTTCCCTATGACTGGATAACTTCAGGCCAGGGTTTCCCAAACCATTTTCGTCGCGTAACCCAATGAGCCTTATCAAACAAATGAAGTACCCCCATAAAAATGGCTACAAGTTGTATGCGTCAAATTAATGTTATTTTTCACAATTAATATCCGTCCTCTTATTGGAATAGAAAAAAAGGTTGAGAACAACCGCTGCCCTACACAATAACATAATTATACGAGGTTTTTAAGTATCACACACTTCTGCTTTTCCCAGTTTGTGCAAAGATTTTTAACTTTTAGGCGTATTTCACTACTCCATGTATTGAAAGAATGTATAGTTTAATCTCTATATGGTCTTAACGTGAGGTTTCTGATGTAAACTGTTAAGTAATATTTTATGTTTTGAGCCTTGTGCTTAAGAATTATACCGTCATACAAAGGTTTAGTTTCTGTTGCACTATTTTCTTTAGTTATATATTCTTATTGCTATAAGAAATACATTAATGAGACTTACTGTCAATGTTACTAAGTATTTCCTCAAACTAGAAATAAAAGAGCATAAATTGCAATTTGGGCAATTTAAAACGTCTGTGTATCGAATAAAGTAGGGATGTACACGGGTTTCCAGTGGTACAGAAGTGTTATTCGTCAAATTCGCCATAGTATAATCGCATACTAATTTATTTGCTTTGAAATCAGAAAAATATTTTTTCTTATGCTGTCATTCTATACTCGCCCTACAAACGAAATTTCATTGAAATCGATCCAGCCATTACCTTCCAAATTAATAGTTACAGAAAAATTCTAACCTTGATATTGTGGTAGCCCTGTTTAGTCGACCCGGTTGAAATATGCCATTTTGGTAAATTATTTATATGAAGATTATATATAACATATTTGGTTAAAATCCATGTGGTCAGGTCTCTAGAAATATGTATAAAAGAAATATTATTTTACTTTTTACTGTGGTAGCCATGCTCTTTACCTCTGTTTTAAACATTTTCATTTCATAATGGTATCTTTTATAAATCTTACATAGAAAATTTAATATAAATCCGTTAAGCCAACAACAAATCCATAATTAGTGAAAGAATTTAATTTGTAATTGTGGCACCCCTGTTTAGCTGATTCAGTTTAAATATGCTATTATGGTTTTCTATAAATATGTATATTATAAATATTATAATTTGTTTCAAATTTATGCAGATATTTCAACACAAATATGTGTAAAAAGCATGTTTTTATTTCTTGTATTGTGGCAGTCCTGCATTCTATATCTATATTAAACATCTTGATTTTGTTTTTTTATTTGACACGCCTCCTTTCTATAAAAATCGGTTCAGCCAATTCCTTCCAAATTCATAATTACCGAAATGTTTAACTTTGCAATTGTGGCACTCCTGCACAGTAGATCCTGTCCAAATATGTTATTTTGGTCATGAATTTATGTGAATATTATATGTACCAAATTTGGTTGAAATCGGTTAGGCCAATTCTTCCCTGATATATGCGTACGGACGGACACCACTAAGATAATAGTGCTTTTCAGCAATGACGAAATACGAGTACACTAAAAAGGCCCTAGTGCTAAATGTTTATTATAAGAGATCTTGTGAGTTAGTGGGACTTTTTACCACAAAAAGTGAATTTTAATAATAAAATATTAAATTCGTAAATTACGTACATTTATTAAGTATCCCCTCGCTCCTATCAAAGTACTCTTAAGGGTACGCGTACCCCAGTTTAGGAAACCCTGTTTTAGGCGATTAACTACTTCCGGAGTGGCATTTCTTGTGCTATGAATGTAGGACATAATTTTAAAACATCTGATGTGGCCACCACATGACTTTCTCCATATCTGTAATATTTCTAAAAATTCCAAATAGGTTACATAATAATAAATATTTTAAGAAACTGCGAGAAAATTTAAGACTTGACCAAGAACAAAAATAAACTCAAACCATAGCCTTCCGATATTATATATAGCCACAAAGCTCCAACAATTAAGAAATGAAAAAGGAGCGTTACTAACTGCATACTGCATACGAACCAAAGAGCTATGCCGGCGGGAGATAATTCTCCTGGTAGGACCATCCAAGCCGGAAAGGTCTGAGGGGAAGAGTCAGACTAAGAAGCAGTCTTGGGGGTTTTACATCCCCCTGTGCAAGGGCAGCAGCTTGCACAGTACCTCTGTAGGTGGTGATCACGTGGATCTGAACAGCTACAGATGGGTAATCACTCTGTGAAACTGCGATGAGGAAAGCAAGGGGAAACTACCTCATTATATTTCCCATGATAGGCTGAAAAGCTGAAAATACCTCTATGGATCTTTCTGGGGTGAAATATTCCGGAGGTAAAATAGTCCCCCAATCGGATCTCCGGGTGGGGACTACCCTAGGGGATGCACAGAGGAAATGTAAGATTAATAAGAAAGCAAGTAGTGAGAAATTAAAAATAGGCACATGGAATGTTAGGACTATGAATTCAGGGGGTAAACTAGAGAACTTAAAAAGGGAAATGAGAAGGAATAATGTAGGTATAGTAGGTCTTAGTGAAGTCCGGTGGGAAGGAGAAGGCGAGATAAATTCAGACGAATTTAAGATTATTTACTCGGGAGGGGAGAAAAAGGAAAGAGGAATGGGGATTATAATGAGAAAAGAGATAGCTGAAAGAATTAGTAAGGTAGTGACAGTTAATGATAGATTAATAGTCGTAAAACTCCAGATGGAGCCAGTGGATATGCTTATAATTCAAGTGTATATGCCAACAACCAATGCTGGCGACGACGAAGTAGATGAAATGTATGAACAGATTATGGAGATATTGGAGGATGAGGGAAAAGGAAGGATCACCACCATAGTAATGGGAGATTGGAACAGTGTAGTCGGAGAGGGACAGGAAGATAACATAGTGGGAAAATATGGACTAGGGAAGAGAAATGAAAGAGGGGATAAACTTGTGGAATTCTGCCATAGAAATAGATTAATTGTAACTAATACATGGTTTAAGCATCACCAGCGGAGACTTTACACATGGAAAAGCCCAGGAGACCAGAGACGATACCAGATAGATTACATACTAGTC
The DNA here is from genome assembly GCA_028673005.1 of Tanypteryx hageni. Classification (NCBI taxonomy): domain Eukaryota; kingdom Metazoa; phylum Arthropoda; class Insecta; order Odonata; family Petaluridae; genus Tanypteryx; species Tanypteryx hageni. Next base: position 39,267,585 of record CM054118.1, read on the forward strand.
AATGAAAGATTTAGAAATAGCATTAAAAATGTGAAAACACTACCAGGGGCAGATATCGATTCTGACCACAACCTTTTGGTGGCAAATATACAATGTAGACTGAAGAGCGTTAAGAGAAACATAAGAGTTAACAAGAAATAGAACTTAGAGGAACTCCTTAAAAACAAGGAGGCTATCATGACTGAGCTGGAGGAAAGGTTGGGGGAGAGAGCTGAAGAAAATAGGAAGAATGTAGATGAGGAGTGGAGATACATCCATAGCAACATTAAAGATGTAATGGAAAAGAAGGTAGGAAAGAAAACGGGTGAAAGAAACAAAAAACCCTGGATCACAGCAGCCATGCTGCAAAAAATGGAAGAGCGGAGAAAGTGGAAGAACATGAACACTGAAGAAGGCCAAAGAAAGTATAAGGAGTTAAATAATGCTTTAAGAAGGGAAACAGATAAAGCAAGAGAACAGTGGATAAATGAAAAATGCGAGGAGATTGTCGAATGTGAAAGAATTTGTAGAACAGACCTCATGTATAGCAAAGCAAGGGAACTATTCAAGAAAAAAGCAAGAAAGATAGGACGTAAAGGAATCATGAACAAAAGTGGTAAAAATAGTATCGGGGCCAGACGATGTAAAGAATGTCTGGAAAGAATACATTGAGGTTCTGTATGACAAAGAAGGAAAGCCAAGAAATATTGAATTAAATGAAGAAGAGGATGTGGAAGAAGATCAGCTAGGACCAAGTATTCTCGAGTCGGAAGTTAAAAGAGCAATTGATGACATGAAAAGAAGGAAGGCAGTTGGGAGTGATGATATACCCGTGGACGTTCTTAAGGTTTTGGGGTCTAAAGCAGTTAAGCAACTCACAAAATTTTTTAACCAAGTATATGATACTGGCATATGGCCTGAAGATTTTTTAGATGTTGTGATGGTACCACTGGAAAAAAAGAATGCAAAATGTTGTAAGGATTACAGAACTATTAGTTTAATTTCTCATACAGCTAAAGTTCTAACCAGAATAATAACCAAAAGAATTGAATGTAAAATAGAAAAGGAGCTGCAAGATAATCAGTTTGGTTTTAGAAGAGGAAGGGGGACTAGAGATGCTATAGGATGTATGAGGATGATGATAGAAAGAGCGCTAGAAGTCAATAAAGGTATGTATTTTTGTTTTGTAGATTTTGTAGCTTTTGACCGAGTGAAATGGGATAAAATGCTGGGTATTTTAAACAAAATAGGAATAGATTGGAAAGATAAAAGACTGCTTAAAAACCTTTACTTTGATCAAAAGATTAGAGTCAGGGTTGAAGGAGAAGAAACAGAAAGTACTTCAATAGGGAGGGGAGTGAGGCAGGGTTGTCCTATTTCACCAGCGATATTTAATATTTATGCAGAAACAATAACAGAAGAAGCGTTGATGGAAGAGAAAGGATTTAAGATAGGAGGTGAAAGTATTACCACCATTAAATACGCAGAAGATCAGGGCTTAATAGCAGAAGGTGAGAAAGAGCTTCAGAGGATGACAGACAGACTAGTGGAGGTTGGCCAACAATATGGAATGAAGATCAATGCTGAAAAAACGAAAGTCATGGTGGTTTCAAAGGAACATAAAGAATTAAATATAATGGTAAATGGCCAAAAATTGGAACAAGTAAGTAGTTTCAAATATCTCGGCAGTATTTTAGCACAGGATGGAAGTAGTACACAGGACATCAGAAGTAGGATTGCAATGGCAAAAGCAGCATTTAACGAGAAGAAGGAGCTTCTCACAAGCAAGAAAATAAATTTAGAAACAAGGAAGAAATTAGCAAAATGCTACATATGGAGCATAGCTCTTTATGGTGCAGAGACGTGGACGATAAGGAGAAAGGAGGAAAAATACTTAGAAAGTTTTGAGATGTGGGTATGGAGAAGAATGATGAAAGTGAAATGGACAGAGAGGAAGAGAAACGAAGAAGTATTAGAAATGGTGGGAGAAGAAAGGACGCTAATAAAAACAATCAGGAAAAGAAAAGCAAATTGGATAGGGCACATATTGAGAAGACAGTGTTTACAAAGGACGATCTTAGAAGGAAAAATTAGTGGAAGAAGAGGAAGAGGGAGAAAAAGAATAGGAATATTAGATAATATAAAGCAGGGATATAATACTTATAGAGGTATAAAAGAGGCTTCTAGGGAGAGAGAGAGAAATGGAGGCTGCGATTCAGTTAAAACCTGTCTTCGGACAGAAGCATGATGATGATGATGACTAAGACGTAACTAAGCGTCAATTAATTGATAGCAGCTCAATAACTTTGGCTAAGATTAATAAAGGTGAAATACTCCTTTAGTCAAACAATTAGAGGGTTACAACACCCAATGCATTTCGCCCACAAGGTGGGCGAAATGCATTGGGTGTCGATTTTTATCATGAAAACACTTTCCCCTATACCACGTATAGAAAGTAAAAATATTAAAAATGACAGTAGATATTTAATCCATCATATACTCACACACAGAGGAGATCCTAAACAATATGCTATAAAATTTATAGTTAACAGACTATTCTAATTTACCTTAACCGCATTAAAATAAGTTTAACTAGAATTCTTGGGTGCAAATTTGATACCCATAGTTATATAGAATACCATAAAAATAAACAATAAATTGAGTGTTTAAATCAAGTTTTAAGTTCAATTACAAAGTTATCATTCAAATAAACCAATTGTTCATTGTTTTTCTCCACACCTATTCTAAGTCTTTTAGATGGATTTAGTATAATAATCCAAGAGGTTGATTAACCGGAAATTCCATTCCGTAGAAGGATTTGGGATCTGAACGAGGGGACAAAATTAAGGTTAACACAATCTATTACGTTTATATTTTTATGGCAATCTTAAATGAGTACAGATGTGTGTTCAAATTTGCATCCAGGAGTGTTATTTAAACACATTTTACAAGTTGAAGTTAAATTAGAATGGTTTTACAACTACAAAAATTATAGCATACAATATAGGGTCTCCGATTTTGCTGGTAGGACCTGCGTGTACGCACACACATACACAAACATAGATACACTGATTATTCAATGGAAAATATATATCGAATAAATAATATAAGATTTGAGAAAACAGTATTTCTACGAACGCGAAACAATTGGGAAAAATTTTGCATTTAAATTCAAGTAATCAATGTTCGTCAGTATTGGCACGAAACAACCGTGCATATTTATGCGAAGCACAAACACTATGGAACAGATACATGAATTCAAATATTTTGATAAAAACAGGAGGCGTTTCAACATAAATTCCCCCCCGAAATAACGTTTAAAAATTCCACACGCATTTCTCACATTTAACGCGGAATTTAAAGAAAAATCGCAAATATTGCAGCGTGAAAATATCGCGCCATGAATTATTCAAGCAATGACCGTAATTTTATTTTCTCCTTTTTGGGGAGAATAAAACCATTTGTATATTTTTTTGAGTCGAGCCGAAATATTAATAAAATAATGCGACCCGAGAAGAAAAAAAGCGATTCTTTTTTATCATCTCGGGTCATTACACTTGTAAATTAAGGAACACAGACATCTATTTCCTCGAAATTGCCTGATTAGAGATGTAACTGTGCCGCGTAAATTATTTCGAGCCGGTAATATAAAAAGAGGGAGTAAACGACTTAAAGGTTTATATTTTTAAAGGGGATCTACCCAAACGACGAAAGTTATCATCCCCTCTACTTGTGCATAACAGCCCGCTGATGCGCTGCAGGGAGCAGCCAAGGATTTACACCTTTTCGTGGAAACAGCAATTATAATACCAGAGTGTTTTTTTAAGAAGGAGGTATGCTCCCGAGGAGCCAAGTTCTGCGTCACGTTCAAGGAAACTTATTTTTGGTGATTTAATCTTTTACGTCCCATGAAAAGACCTTGAAGGAATGACTAACAAGCACACGCACACACAAGCTGACTCCCTGTCAAAGAATTCGGGGGGTCGTTTCCTAGGAAGATGGGCAATCATTCGCACCTGCCCTCTTTCCATCTTATTAATTCGCTCACGAATCAAAAATAAAAACGGAAAATGAACGACACGCTAGAGATAAAAGGTAGATCGCACATGCTTAGGCGAAAAAATAATTTTTAAAACCTTCTCCGGTCGGACCAATGGCCGAACGAGGTGGGAAAAAATCTCCGCCCTCTCCGAAAAAATTAACAAACGCGAATCGCCGGAATATTGCTCCTTAACGCGTTTACAACGACCTCTTCTTAACGGATTCTTAAAATTCTCCGCGGTCGACTGCCGCAGTCCCTCTTACCCATTCTCTGCGAAGATTTTTTCGCATCCCCGCTAAAATTTCTCCCCACATTTTGCACCTTCTTAAACGCTAAGGGGAGATAGGAAGAAATCCTTCCCCAAAATTCCCAACCCCTTGCAGACGGAAAAAATTAAATAAATCCTCATTTCTTCCGGAATTTCTCTCTCTCTCGCTTTGCCCACATAGCGATCCCCTTCCTCGCCCCTATCACCTTCCACCACCCCCTTTTCTGCTTGACCCACTAGAAGACTCCTCCACCTCATCCTTTCAGGGTGTAACTGCTAAATGCCCTTTGCCGCACGTCCACGAACTCTTCGCAAAACTGCCGCCGCTCTTTCCTCGCCCCCTGACCATTACGAACCGTGACTCTTCTCCTCCGCGTAAAAGGCCTCTTTCTCTCCCTCATCACAACCCCTCAACCACTCAACATCAAGAAAGAGGCCACCCTCATCCCACTCCGGTTATTTCCTCTAGCGTCTTCCTCAAAACGCCGGAAAGTTTTAGTCTTTTGGGGACCGCGGGTTATGACGACGCGAGGAGGATTCCGTCTCGTAAATATATGAAAAAATTGACTATCGAGGCCCGCATCTGTATTCTCCCTTCCTATCGACCGAGAGCTCTTCCGCACCCTAGCGAACGAGGTTAGCGCCGGCGAAATCCGATTTTTCCTCACGTCAAAATTTATGCCGACGAAAAAGAAATGGTGTCGAAATCGTGCGGAAAAGAATATCGACGTATTTCGAGAGACGTTATTCCAATTTGGTTAGGGATAATCAAAACCTCAGATGAGGACGTCGGGTGGTTATTTTTTTTACCTCGTGGGGAAAGCGGTAGGGAACGAATTTCTGGGATCAATGATCTGAGAGGAACGTAAATGGAGTTGATGAACGACAGAAGATACATAGCGAATATACTCGTCTTACGAAACATATTTACAGATAGGTCAGCGAAATCTACCAACGGTTTGATTCGAGCTCTTCTAACCTATCTATAACGATACCGATTTAGTGAGTTATATCAATCTAAACTCGGTATCTGTACAGACTACTGAGAAGAAATTAGCAAATACTGGCGCATAAACAAGATAATACAAGAGTAGTTCTGTAATATCTCTTCAATGATAACCAAATATTTACATATGTAACCTTTTATTTCATAAATACCGAATGATCAATAATCCACAAATTTTTATGGCGCATTAAAGCAAATTATCTCAAATACCAATAAATTTTACATATTAACAAATTGAATGTTTGGATTGACTAATACGGCCACAATTAATTAGTAAATACGATAAAAATGTCTATAAAGTGTTATAGGCATAAGTAAGATCAGGCGCATTAAGTCTACAACAGAATGTAGGCTCACGCATATGTTCCGCCCAAAGTTTAAGCCTTCTTTGCTTTTTCAATATTCGATCAAGAGAAGGGATTTGAAAACTGAATTATTACAAATATTACTTGAATACGTATATAACAAGAGAAATCTAATAACATTAAATAACAGTATTTCGCCATCGATTTTCCTACCTCAAACTAAAAGGCAGATTCTCGTTAAAAAACCAACAAGAAGTTAAACACTATCACAACGCATATCTTAAATCAGGTACGTAAAACTGATGGCTCAATAAATACTTGAGCTTCTTGGAAGAAATATCAGCATTTATTATTTATTTTTGCTTTATAATATAAAAGCAACTAACGTTAAATAATAAACACAAGGTCTGTTTTTGTCTACCCGTTAAGTCAATGCGGCCTTCCCACGATGAATATAGCGCCAATGCGACTCCGGATATTCGTCAAGATCAATACGGTTGCCTTAAATTGTAGTTTTCAATCATTTTTGCTGCGGAACATGAAAAATAGTATGTTTTGCGGGCAAACTTTTTTCCTTTAATTGCGGTTTAAAGAACACATACTGCATTTAAAATTCAAGTTAGCGGAACTACGCTGTTTCATTACAATAAAAAGGCACCATTTCGTAGACCTTGCAAAAGGATTTAGCTATAATTAGGAAAATTACATTTGACTGGAACTGCATGGATGTCCACTTTGTGTTTCTTTTTTAATCCTCGCCTTTAACAATTTCCCAAATTTTTTTAATACTCTCGCCATGCGTAGCGGCGAGGATCCGCGGAAAATTCCCGGGTCCAGACACAAACCAGAGACAGGCCATTCGTGAGAGTCAGAGAGTCGACTTTTGCACAACGCAGCGTCCGTCCAGGAAATTTAACGTGCAAATTCCGCCCGGGAATAGACCACGCGTGGTATCCTCAGGATGTGAAATAGAGACTCTCTCTCACTTAAATATCCTTTCAACACATCCCGCCATAGGCAGTCCTTTCTCTTCCCTTAATAACCCCCTCCCCACTACTCCCCAAACGCGGTGCACCCTACCCTTCACCCTTTAGCGGCTCCTCTTCGGAGAATCCATTTACACGCAACAACATCGATCCCTCCCACCCCACCATATAGCTCCCGTTTTTCCTTACGCCCACCTCCCTCTCTCTCTCTCTCTCTCCTCCTATCCCATCCTCTTCCCTCCGTAACCCCAAAACTCTCTTCCAATATAACCTAACGAGCAATTCCCTTACCGCACGCACACTGCACTTACACTGCCCTCACTTTGAAGCCTATCTCTCACTCCTCTTCCGTCACACGTCATCGGGTCCGTTCATTGTCGTCCCTGACATGCCAATAATCCTGTTATACGAACCGTCGTCTAATTCGCGGAATCGAAATTTTTTTCTGCACGGATACATCTCGGCCATCGCCAGCAGGTGTCTGATCTCTCTCTCTCTCCCTCTCTCTCTCTCTCTCTCTCTTTCTCTCTCTATCTCTTCGTGACGATGGAGTTGGCTTACGATAGTAACTCCGCGCGATTTTATTGGGACACCGCAGACTGAGAGGACGAAGCGCTGAACGTGAAAAAAGTAAGCAAACCCGAAGAATAAGCGCGGATGAAATTGCGCCGAAAACCATTTGAAACCCGTAAATTAAAAAAAATACGAGAAAAAAGCGTCTCGGGTTTCGACGAAAACGAAATGCGATCGGTGAAAGGCTGGAAAAAAAATGATCAGTGACTCCCAGCTGACCTTCGGATCGAATTTAAAAAAAATTGCGAGTATAAAAATATTTCCCTCTCCGGTGTTCTATGGGCGATTTATTGGAGAAATTAAATATTCGCCCGTATTTCCGTTCAATTGAAAAAGTGAATTATGATTTATATAGGACATCGAAAAATTCTCCAATGTATCCCCGAATATTTTTACAACTATTCACGTCATTGTTTAAAACATCTTTCCATAAGCAATTATCACACGCAAAGTTATGCAAATATTACCGCACCCGCAGGAGTATCTTTCGTAATTTGTCGATTATTTAATCCATATGGCTATTTTTCTAGAATGTATTATTAGAAAATTTATCACAGAACACAACATATATAAAACATCGAAATCTTACATCTTACTTATCAAGCTATCATACGATAAAAATAGAATTTTTAGCGGTGCTTAGTTTGAAACGCAAGACATTTTTTAATAACGTATCTTTAAAAGGGTGTTGGTTTCGTCGGTAGCAAGCTAAACGGAATTTAGTTAACCTAAATCGAACAAATAAATACGTTTAGAACAAAAAGTATTGCGCGCCAACTTTAATGAGAGATAATTTAACACAATAAAGATACATAGGTGGGAAAACTTCTTAAGCCATAAAAGTTTATAACAACCCGATGCATTTCGCCCACTAAGTGGGCATCTTCAAGGGCGTCCTTCACACGACAGTGAGTGAAAGTCAACTGTGAGGACAATGAGGATTCAGGTATTGAGGGGAACGAAAACAAAAGAAATGCGAAAAACTTTTTAGGCGTCGATGTTATGATTATCTGTCAGTTTGTATAAGGTTTTGTTGAATTCCGTGTCTGTATTCATGATTGTTTGACGGTCTTTGTAAATGTGTAAGTTTTACAAGGAGTTGAGTGAGTTGTTAGACGAAATAATTAATTTGATGTCGTTCAGATTTATACTGTGGCCTGTTTCAACTATATGTTTGGCTACGCTCGATTTTTCAAAGCGATTGTATTTGTAGTGTGCTAGATGTTCCTTCAACCGTGTGATTATTTTCCTTTTAGTTTGGCCTATATATTGTTTGTCGCAATGTGAACATTGTATTTTATAGATCCCAGATTTGTTTAACTCTTCTGTCTTGTCTTTAGTACTGCCTAATAAATTTTTTAAATTGTGTGGGTTCGTGTAAACAGTTGAATATTTCTTTTGTTTGAAAATCTTATCCAAGCCTTTGTTTAGAGGAGGGAAATAAGGTAATTTTATATATATTTTGTAGTTTTTGTTTTCGACTTTGAAGGTGGTAGTTTTGGTCAATTTTTTTTTGAGTTAGTGTTTTCGAACTAGTTTGTCAATTAAGTTGTAGCTGTATCCGAGGTTTGTAGCTATTTCTTTTATATAAATATATATATATATATATATATATATATATATATATATATATATATAAAATCAAGCCACCAACCTTTACAATAAAGATAATGAAAAGCAATATGTCAAAAGATATTATGACTATCTTGTTCGATAGAAATATCAAATATGCTGATAAAATGTGAAGAGCTCTTATTTTTTTTAAATAACCACTCTTTAATTTTCCCAAATTCTTCATTGAAAGCCAACGTTTCGCCATTCTGGCAAAGCACACATCTCCGTATATATGTCATCCAGTGAAATAAAACCAACCTCCACAAGCACGACGATAAATAGGTTTACATTCTCCACTAATTAGTCGAAACCGAATTACGACTTACCAATAGATACGTGACTTAGCTAAACCTACGCGGTGCGTAGGGGCCTATTAGTGCATGGGGCCTACTTACAAACATAAAATTATCAATTTTATTTATTCAAAAATATATTCTATTTAACTATGGCCTAGAAATAATTAAAAGATAGCGTTTTCTTATTATAGTAATATTGTAGCTTGGCGTCAGTTTTTTATATATACGTATGCAACAAATAATATGCAATAAATAATAAAAAAGAAATCTACAATTCACACAACTGAATGTACCATGAAGTAAAAATAGCTTTGAGCATATAAAAGTTGTGTAGCGTTATGTTTAATGGATTAATCTTCATTAATGTTTCTTTGCAACGCAACTTTTATGTACCAAAAACTATTTTTTCTCTATGGAACATCCAATTGTGTGAATTTTATATTGACTGTTTACTTTTTAGTGCATATAAAAGTTGGTTTCCTTAATTAATTTAAATTTCATTTTAACTTGATACTTAACACACGCATACTCGTCATTTTTGACGGGCAATTACGATAGTAAGTTAAGAGAAGCTTATTCTCGCGCAGTAGTCATTACGGATTTGATGGCGGCTGACTCGCAAACGCAACTAAATGATATAAATGGAAAACAGAACGTAATTGCAAGTATTAAATACACGTGAGGTCACGTAAAAATGTTTAGGTCGCCTACACTACGACCTAAAATGAAAAAGGATTCTAAAAACAAGACATTAGATAATATAACTATACTATTTGACATAGCTGCCTATTTAATATCCACTCCATTATCCCTTCGCTTTCAGGAAAAAATGGACGAAATTGGATATTAATTCACACGGATATATTCGGATATTGACGATGAGGGTTCGCAAAATCACCACAAGTGTCCAGCGCTTTCGAGATTTGTTTACCGAAAGTCAGCAATTTGAATTAACGCCACCGTTGCGACGTAATGCCCTTAATTGGACCGCGAGAGGGAAGCAGGAGCAAGAATTCGCCGCTAAATCATACAGCGACGTTATATTACTGCAGATGGTGCGCAACCCCACGAATTAAATCGCTCGCGATTCAAACGCGCTAAACAAAACCGCCGGAGTTAATAAACTATACCGACTGAATTCGACGAAATCATGATATAACGCCGTTCCCTGGGGCCGATAATTACGCCCGCGATACAGTCGTCGGTTTTATAAAGAGAAATGTAATCCTGATTTTTACTTTCTCCATATACGTAGTATGAGAAAGTATTGTTTTCATGAAAAAAATCGAACTCGAGATTTCAACGGTAATACATGTTTTAAGGTTCCCTGAACACGTTCTGGCTAGTTTCGCGATGTCGTCTGTGTGTCTGTCTGTCGGTCTGTATGTGATAGATTTTTGTGGGCGCTCTAACTCAAAACCTATTAATCAGGTCAATGCAAAATTTTATATTTAACATTATTATAAAAATTAAAAGATCTGATTAGTTTTTAGTAAAAATCGGTCGACCTTAAGTGGGTGTTTACTCTTGTCACCTATCCGTTATTTTGAAATATTCGTTTTAATATTTGATAAATGTAAAAATGTATCGGAATAAAAGTTGTAGGAAATTTAATTTTCTACAACCTTTGTTTGATACATTTTTCCATATAATGCATTGTTTAAGAGATATCTTATATGTTTAGCTGCCACCACCACGCCACCTACCGGACTATTGTTAACAATTGACGCTTAGTTACGTCTTAGTAACGCTCCTTTTTCTTTTCTTAATTGCCAACCGGAAGTAAATATTGACAACGATCCCAGAGCTAACAACATGAATTTGCCATATAAATATGGAGAAAGTCATGTGTTGCCCACATCAGTTTATTTTCTGTTGTGGTACTGCGTCTCTTACGGACTGTAGCTTAGGAGCGTGAAATCTATCGCAAATGAGCGCTTGGATGTTGCTAACGTGAAAATAGCTAAATGTTCCTACAACTGTTTGAATACACATATGAGTAAAGATTTATCCACGCACACATTTGCAAAGGCCTTTAATTTGTCCAGCTTATTAAATTTCTCATAATTACCAACTAATTTTTCACCAGTATCGAGTGTCTGGTTAATTTCCACATGATATATTCATTGTTTCGTTTTGATGAACGATAGCCAAGAAAAAAATAGAAAAATATGACAGACGCGAAAAGATCCGAGGTTCGAACACAGCCAGTATTTCGTTAAGTCTTAAGACACATTAGCCGCCGATTATGTAACAACCTCATGGTCGCGGAATCTGGATGGCAGCCTCCTATTCTTCAACAATCAATTCTCCCAAAACTCTCCCAATAAATCTCTCTGGGCCAACATTTATGCTGCCTGAGTATATAATTACGACATCTCGACAAATTCTTCCTTCTCTTATAAGTATGCTTCCCTCGATCCCCTTCACACGTCACTCAATACAGTTAACTTTTTTTATCACATGAAATTAAAAATACGAAGAAGTATTTTTAATAAAAACTTTTGCTTTCCACCTAAGAATGAAAAACACGACCATTTTCGGTGAATAATCACCATCATCCGGTAACCGGTCGTGCTTCTCATTCATATGTGAAAATTAACAAAAGTTTTCATTAAAATACCTTTTCGTATTGTTGATTTATTTTATTATGGAATTCCACGAAGTCTCGGCTTCGTCCGTTAACTTTATTATTGTTATTGAGGTGAGTTGCACCGACAGGCGATACGCATTCCTCTGGAAATAGTCAACATTAACTCGCAGGCGAAGAGGTGAAAGGTAAGCGGATATCGAGAGAGATAATCCCCTCGTCACCACACACAATAATCCAATAAAACTCTTTACGGTGCACGGAGATAACGAGTTCTTTTTACGGAGGAATTTTCGCTAGAATGTGCAGACTACCAGAAAGTGAAAGCACGATCACCTCCGCTTATTTTTCCGAGTAAAAACTGGAGAAGTAGAGATGAGGGGGAAGGAGGGAATGGAAAGAGGAAGGAAGGGATCGTTACGAGATTTTACGACACTCTTCGGGAGAAACAAAGAAGACACAGGAACGTAACAGGTAACCGACGCTTCCAAAATAATGAGTTTATTGGAGTATAGCGTCGAGAGGAAAGTCGTTAATTTTAAAAGGTTGATTGAGAGGTGCTTGAGATTATAGAGAGGCAGAAGCATGGAGAGGGGAAAAGAGAAGAGTGGTAGTCTGTGTTGCAGGCGAGTTATCTATCGTTCTAACACTCTCGAGCCGTGGTAATCTCGTACAAAGTCATCAGATATTTTTTTAAATGACAAAAAGGCGGCTTATAAAGGTTTTTTCCACGGAAGCAGGGAAACCGTACCTCAATTATGGCAAAAATTATGAACATCCAAACTGAATATGCGTAGATAACATCTACAGCGACCTTGTATCGACCTTGTGCCGCTCCGCGAAGCTCGGAACTGCGCCAGTAAAATTTCTACTTTCCCTTTTCCCACCCAAGAATCACTCTCCGAGAAAGGTCTTCGCACCTTAAAATGAACGTCATCCTCTTCAGTGCCTCCTTAATAGACCATTTTCTCAGCCTTTCCATTACGTCTCAAAAACGAATCGCTCGATACATCTTCGCGTTGCTTCCAGGTATACCCAAAGGTTCTTGTACGCAATCGGTCCATAAAATTCACGGGAAGAAGTACTCGAAGACTTTCTTCATCAACAAAAAGATATCTTAATTTCAGCATTTTACGAGCTCTCCGAAATGAAAGACGAAAATTTAAAACTTGAAGTGAAAGAAATATAAATTACGTTTTTGTAAACAGAAGTTTCACCTCTTAAGTTGATTATACACAAATTCTTTAACTCCTTCGAACCTGAATTATTTTCGAATCTCCAAAAAAAATATTTAATCGATAAATATGCCGTAATGTATTCATAAAGGGGTTATATACATAAAGTAATGAAATTTATCAGGCAATTAGACCAATAAAGCTTTCTGTCATATACGATATACTACGCATCAAGCGTAAAGAGCTCCCTATCATATCTGATATTCTGTGCAAAACTGAGTAACAGTAATTACACATTTTATTGGTTTTACACATGAAAGTCAACAAAACAATTTTGATCTATCGATATTATCGGATAACTATTCTAATGCAACTGAGACGTCGGACGCAACGTGTATTCCTGTTAAATATGTACGAGTCGTTGTGTTAGGTGTTAATGCACATGTGTTACTAATAAAGTAGAACGATGTTGCCAGAAATACCCATCAGGGTGCGACACAGTTCTCAATGGAATTTCATCTCCGCAGATTGGAAAATGCGGAACATATCAAAGGTGTTAAGAGAACTCAGCGAAAAGATAAATCACTCGCATATTATCCCTCTTCATTATGATTCTCCCAATTTTCCTGAAATGACATCGCTTTCTTCGACGATTTTTGCGGCTGATCCGTGGTCTTCATAAGTCAGGCGACAACCTCGCAGCCGCGGTTGCCAGGGTCATTGTGCGCGCAAAATAGTTTTATCAATCCCCTTTCCAGATAATTCCGACACTTGACGGCGAATATGAAGAGACTTTTAGGAAACTTCGCGAGCTGTGCGCGCGCATGAGTGCCTCGAGTGAGAGGGGCAAGTTATTCTGCCACCTATTATAGATAATTCACAAAGGGACGTGAAACATTCCTCGCTGAGAATGGAATGGAAGACCCGTAAAAAGATTGAGCCCAGAAACTTTTCCTACGACACAAAGTATACAAAATAACCGATAATAAACAAATATAATTAATCTGTCAAAAGAAGTTTGATTTCAATAATACATACATACTGATAGGGCGCTGGTGGCAAAGGCAACAAAACTCCCGCTAACTGGACAAAAACATGTACGTTGAAATACAAGGACAAACATGGATTCTGGGCGTACATTTTAAAATATTAATAAAATAATTAAAAATGCTGAAGTAAATAAATACATCAAGAAAATGAATAAAAACGAAAAATGTTAACAAAAAAAAATTCAATTTTCCAAATTGTATCCGAACAATACGGACTACCTCAAGATAAAGTGGTGTTGTTTGAGTTGCATAAGGTTAAGGATACCAACTTACAAACCTTGGTTTTCAATGCGATAACATTTTAAAACTTTTTTGTCTCTCAAGTGCGAATAACTTCACCATTATTGTTAATATTATGCTGGTTTCAAAGCTATAAAGCAGTAACTTAAGCGTAATAAGGACCAATTCTATTTTTGGTATAATACTGATGGCAGCTTATTAATTTGAAACATTTCTAATTAATTACAATCAAATAAAAACGACACTAAAATTAGCAAATGCACAATAACTTTCGTCACATTTAAAATTCAAGTTGATGTGAAACGAGAAATCCACTCGATTACTGAACATGAAATGCTTTTCTCAGCAAATTTAATATATCCCCATCATCGTCAAATTATGGAAAAAATATTTAAAATTAAGGGAGTATCATTGAAAGCTTGACTCGTGTATTCAATTTAAAAAAAATAACTTCAAGCTGCACTGCTTCTCATCGCCATCCCATTAATATTTAAGGAGAATTTTATGTGGTTATTTAGGTGTACTGCGCTATCCAAATACGGCATGAACAATGTATGGCTGCCCTACTAATTACTCTGGTCAACTAATTCACCGCTGTCTAAGTGCTGTAGCGTTAGGAGGAGAAAGCGAAGGTTACTGAGTGAATATAGAGAACGAAGGGAGCGGAGAACACGAAGAGAGAGGACGTGCTGAGTGTTTGAAAAGTGAAGGGAACCGTAAGTGTACATGGTGTGTTCGAAGGGGAAGGAGGGAAGAGTAGGAGAAGGATGGATGGACCGAGGATATTCGCAAAAGATGAAACTCAAAAACAGAGGTTAGATGACTTAAACCTTAATTTTGATGGAATTCTAAGCGCAATAATACACATTTCCGAAGAATAAAGTTTTCCGGAATACTCGCCTAGCGTTCACAACATAAACATGGACGGAATAACACTTAATAAAAAATCGATTTTATAGTTATAAAAGAAACAAATTTACATTGTATTTAATTTTACTCACATTAAAATACGATCCTGAAGTAATGTTTAATCATCGATTACCCTCTTCTACAATCGGAATTACGAAATTTGCTTTACCCTAATTATAAAAATAAAATATCGCAAACCTTATTCGCTTCAATTCAATTTTTGCATCTTTCAAAGCCGCTTATTCTTTAAGTTAAGTTTTATCGAATTGAGCTGAACATTATTAAACATGGGGGCAATTCAATCGGAAAAGAGATTAAACCAAATCATTCTTATAAATGAATATCAGGTTAGCAGGCAATTTAAGGCTCGACGAAAAAAATATTTAAAGAGCTTCGGTAAAAACCCATCATTATCTATTTCATGAATAACCTGTTGTCTAAAACTATCTGTTCCTTGCATTTGTAACGAAATGAAACTTTAAAACGCTATATTTCTACTGTTTCTGCGCCATAAATCATGCTGTGAGCCGTGTTCGTTATTGCGACGTTTACCGGGTAAGCCAAAACCTTAACCTTGTTCGAGACACCAAATTAGAGTCTAAGTAGGCCAGCGTCGTCAGCGGGTTTCATCCTCTCCTAGAGTTGAATTTGCGACACGACTAAGTGCGGCTTGTGTCGCGGCCGAGGAGGCTAAACACAAACAAAAAAAAAAGACGGCAGCTTTCAGCAGGTGAGCCCGACGCTAAAGTTTCACGCTAAACTAACTCATGTTTGATGCGTCAAAAAAAAAGTTTTATCTTGATCGACTTCGAACACAAGGCAAAAACTTTTCACAAACGATTAACTGCGCTCGCCTCTCAATCAATCAAATACGCGATAAAAAGGAAGGTGGTTCCTCGAGGATTTTCGCAAACGCAAAAAAAGGATATTTTAAAGCGTCAGCTACAGGCAAACCTTGTGAATGAAACAAAAAATCTTGTTTTTCAGTTTTCGAAAACTGGAATTTATTCCTTTCCCGAGTTTCAAAATATGCTTGTCCCGTGTGCTATGATCCGTTCTTTCCATCTTTTTTTGTGCTCTTTTCTAAAAGGCGCCTGTGTATTCGGTTTGTCTGTCCGTCGGTACGTCCGCCCGTCTGTACGGAATCCTGGAACTTGGGGTAGCCGAATTTCAGGATTGATTTGGTCTATGTATGATCTAGATATGGTAAAAATGTGGTTGATACAGGATCAGCTTCTGAGGAGTAATCTGAATAAAGTGGATTCTGTTAAAAGTATAGGCAACCGGAAATACATCGCGGCGAGAAAATTCGACCATTTCTCGATTTACACTGGATCTCTGTCGACAAATTTGTTTATAACACCGACAATGATTGAGGAGAAATTTATTGAAGTTTTTGTTAAATCAGTTTTCTCAATTTTATAATTAAATGGATTTCCTTGCTTAACAATGGATTTCCTTGCTCGTATTTATTATAGTTATTTATTTTAATGTTATATTATTTGTTACAGTTATATGTTTCAATGTAATGGGGCGTCTGTGATGTTTTTGAAATTAAATAAATAAATTAACAATTCTTTAATTCCTTCAATTTTGAATTTCCCAGATTGTATGAAGTTTTTGTTTAGTTTAATATCAGTGATATTTTCTCTAATGTGTACTCGATTATTACTTCTGATTCCAATTTATTTTATGAATTTATTTTTTTATTTAATGAGAAGATTCATTAAATAATATTCATTATATTATTACATCCGAATTCAAATGTCTAATAAATATGTATACTTATAAATCAAATATCCAAAATATGCTTTATTTTAAAAGAAACAGGAAGCTAAGCCCCAATTTTATATGAAGTGTTAGTTTCGATTTACACGGTTTTGATTTACGCGGCGATTTTCAAGAACGTATCCCCCGTGTAAATCGAGGGATGGGTGTAATCGGCGAAAATTTGCGTCAGTAATTTGCTCTGCAATTCTTCCCTCACTTGTTTGGGCTTGATGATGGTAAATACGGATCGCAGATCCCCTATGCGACAGGTATATTCTTAGAATACGAAAGCAATTAGAAATCGGGAGATAAATTCTGGCACGACAGGGAATCGAACCCGGATCGTTCACCTGCTCGGCGGACATTTCATCGAGGGTTTGATGCAAAACACATTCCGCTGTCTAATCCGTGGCGATTCGCGGACAGCGTCTTCCGAAAGCTCTCTCATAATAATGAGGATTTAATCCCAAAGTCAAAACTCTTCCCTCGAGGCACGAAAAAATCTAGCAAAAAACACCCCGGAGAGCCGTCTAAAAAAAAAAAGTCGCGAAGAATGTGAGAGCCTTGACGTGCGATATGAAGTAAGATGGGCGAGGGAAAGGTTTGATAAGAAGAAACGCACTAGGCGTATAAAGCGATGAGCGCCGGAAAAAAGGGAAAATAATGAAGAAACACGCATAATGGGAAGGGATGAGTCGTTTGATGGATGGAGAGATCAGCAAGAAAAAAAAGATCACACGTAAAGGAGAGAAAGCCAGGGAGGGAGAGATAGAGAGGAGATTCGGGAAATGGAGATAAACGCTCCAAGATGCGAGGTCATATATAGGTATGTGGCATTATATCGAGGGCGCTAAATCGGAGTCTATATATATGTATATATATATATATATATATATACTCTCTCAGTTACTCTATCGCTGAAGAAGGGCATAGGCCCGATAAGTTTGCGTGTTTTTTGTTTTTTGTGTTGGTGTGTTTAACGTGTCTCTTCGACGCCCCCAGCAGCCTGCCAACTTGGTCTTCGACTTGGTAAGTGTCCGCTGGGCTTCCTTCAACACCTTGTTGCTACCCTCATCACTACCTTTTCATTTCCTTAAGTTAATATATATATATATATATATATATATATATATATATATATATATATATATATATGGATGTCAACAAGGTGTTGGGATGAGGAAACCAAGTGAACACTCAACAATCAGAGGACTTCAGGTTGGCGAGGCCCCGGGGATGTCGAAGCGACACACGTAAAAGAACACTAAAACACAGAAACATCACAAACGTAGAAGCTTTCGGAATTATTCCTTCATCAAGCTTCACAGTGAGAGTCATTCGCGCTCTCCCCGACAATGCTTCAATGCTTCGGCTCTCCAACTCCTATATATATATATATAGCCCCCGATTTAGCGCCCTCGATATAATGCCACTCCCGCAAACCGCCTATGAATCGTTGTGAACGGAACTTCTACCTTATGATTACAAAGAGCAAGTATATACCTCGATTAACCGCCACCTCCGATTCAGTGCCAATGTCAGTAATGGAGAAATGGTCGCGCTAAATTGGAGTTTGACTGTGTGTGTGTGTGTATATATATATATATATATATATATATATATATATATATATATATATATATATATATAAAATGTCTGCATGTA
This sequence comes from Tanypteryx hageni, assembly GCA_028673005.1. NCBI lineage: Eukaryota > Metazoa > Arthropoda > Insecta > Odonata > Petaluridae > Tanypteryx > Tanypteryx hageni. The sequence goes on from CM054118.1 coordinate 39,286,052, forward strand.
TAAATATATTTGCGCACACATACGACACTGAATGAAGTATCATCCACAAAAAAGAGGATGGGTTAGCGCGTAAGAGATCTAAATCAATGAGCGGTGAGGCACAATGCTGTCAAAACAAAACACAGACGAATGGCGAGGAAAAAAGGGCGAGACAGGATCCCAAGGGATGGCCTCGGTGATGGATGAGTCGGTGACAATTGTTGGGGGAAAAACTCCAGGAGTCGAAGAGATGGGGTCAAATGCGAGGAAATAAATCTCGGTGCGTGCGTGTGTGTGTGCGCGCGCGCTCTCGAGCCCGTCTGGGGGTTAAAGGGATAAGGTTTTTGAGGGCGGTTTTACGAACGGATCGTCCGAACCGTGGATAAAAAAAGGCGACGCAATAAGCGCATCGCTCCCGATACCGTAAATTAGCGCGAGAGGGCTACGCGTAAATCAAGACGGCCCAGATTCGACGATATAGTCGATTAAAATTTCCGCCGGCGTAATTCAATTTATGGTCGCGAAATCTTTCCTGAATAGCAATGCGGCTGAAATTGTTCGGAGGAGTACTGGAAACATCTGCTTCAACGGGCTAAATCACGAGGCGACATTTTTTTCGAAGTGCAACTCAGTAATAGGTGAAGTGTGTGTGCGTGTATTCCTGTAAGGCTTGATAATACATATGCTGCTTTAACAGATATAAGCACAATTAACAAACAATTAAATATGGTGACTAGGGCGAAGTTTTGAGTGTGGCAATAATTCCCGCTAAGCTGTATGTTACGACCAGGGCTCAAAAAATACAACTAAAACCTATTCGCCACTTGGCAAAATCCATTCTACCACAATTCATTTCGTGGCCCGTTAGAATAAAAACTTACTCGCTATTGTCCTTTAACTCGCCCGTGGCAAGCGTGGTGAGCGTATTTCTGGAGTCCTGATTACGACGATCATCAATGAATACGAAATTCACCTTAGAAGTTTTATTTTCTTTAATGATAATTATTCAGTAGGTATGGTACATGAAGGATGGCAGGGGCGAAAGAGGGATGGTCAAATGAGATGGAAGATTTGGACACTTATACTGGAAGCATTAAAATAATATTCCAAAAAGGAGGTAGAATAATAATTTTTGTATAAAATCAGCTGTAGATGAGGAGCTAATTTAAGTGAGACTGCCTTTTCCGCTAAACCCATAGCGTTTCAGGGTAGTTCCGCGAAAGATTTACAGAATAAAAGATTAAAATGAGGATGAAGAATGAGTGAATCATAACAGGTAGGAAACTGAGTTTTAAACCAGGAATGTCAAAAAATCAGAAAAAGAATCATAATTCTCAACAGCTTAGTAAGGATCGATAGTATTAACTTGGACAATTAAACATGAATAGGCAATTTCTAACTTCATTAATGCACTGGATAGTGAGAATCAAATTTTAAATTCCTATTCATGACGTAAAACGTTATTCGAGGATTAGAATCTATCGAGACGCGTAATCACCACATTAATTAGAATATTTTTTTTGCAATTTATTCTTGGAATTATGAAAAATGGATTTATCATACAGAGCATGCAATCTCGCTTTTCGGACAACCATTTAAGAATGCATCTTTCGCGCATAATTCATAATCAGAAAATAAGGACGAGTACTCCCACACGCACGCCTGCGGTAACCAGTGCCGCAAAAGCGTTGGATGAGTTAAAGTTGGATGAACACGGAATCACATGAGACGTTTTTCCAAGCAATCGCATCATCGAGAAACAAAGGAAAATTCGAAGGACGCAGGTCCCTTGCCATATTCCCCTAAGGAATGCACGGCCACAAGAGAGATTTCAGATTTGTGAGTCTACAGAATACCGAGACTGTTCCACAATACGCTACCCCATCTTTCTCTCCCTCTCTCTCTTTCCCTCCCGTATACTTAATCCTTTCCCAATGCACTTTTCCAACGTTATCATCATACAAGACGAGGAAGACTAAGGATAGACGCGGAGCAACTCTAGGGACACAATTAAAGTACTCCCTGGCAGCGTATCTTGCGCCCGCATTGTTCCCCGGCCATCCGAGCTCTGCGGCCGACGTGAATTAAAACTAATGATCGTGACGTTGGGTGTGTCGACCGAGAAAGAACGTCGTACTCTTACGGAGCGGCTGTGGATGTATAAAATGACGCGCTTCATGTTTTAAAATTCTTGTTTTGCGACGCTGGAAGACGAATATACTATGCTTCCAAATAAAAAAACACGAGTGCCGGTGACGGTGTTCAAAAATAAGATTCAGAATTTGGAACAAGTTGAATAAAACTAAACAGAAGTTTTTATACTAAAGAATGAACGCAGAGGAGCCAGTCAGCAGATATAACAATCATAAATGACAGCTGTTGAATTTGATCATCTTATTATTAGACGGATTACAATAACACGGACCTATTTCCCCGCAAAAAATAAAGATGAGGTGATTTATTTGAGTAAGCAAATGGTGAGAGAAAATTGATATGCTACGATAGTTCAGTGGTAGAATATCCGCCCGGCAAGTGGAAGGCCCGGGCTCGATTCCCGGTCAGCAGACTTTTTTCTAGTTTCAAAATTATTTCCAACTTTACAGCTTATGCCTGTCAGCATAGGATTTTCGGATCGCTTCATTGCATGCTTGGCAATCTCACCATTTGAGAGGGAGGAGTTTTCTTCAATGTATCTCTTCGAGGACATCCGTTGGGGCAGTTTTATACTAGCTTGGCTAGTTCCGTCCCAACCAAGAAAACATCCGCGTTTAGAAACGAGAAAATTGATCTGCTACGATAGTTCAGTGGTAGAATATCCGCCCGGCAAGTGGAAAACACGGGTTCGATTCCCAGTCGTAGCAGACTTTTTTCTCATTTCAAAATTATTCCTAATTCTATCAAATCAAAGAAAACGTTCGGAAACGGGTGATTTAGTCCGCTCTCCCACCGGGGCGACGCGACTACGATCCGACTTTTTGATAAAAGTCGGATCGGATGGGACGAGGCGACCAGGCAACTAGACTTCCTCCCGACAGCGCGACGTATCTCCGACCAGTTGCTTACGATATGTCGAGCGGTCTGGATGACGATGCAGTGCTTATGTGTTGGTACTTGAGGAGAAAACGGAAAACTAAAAGACAGTGGTGGATAAATCCATATATCCGAAACAATATAAATTGCCGAGTTTTTGTTGCCGCGAGAGAACTTTTAAAAGACGATCGAAAATTTCAATCTTTTTATAGGATGCCTAACGATAGTTTTAACGAGTTGGTGAAAAAAGTTCATAATTATATAGGCAGGAATAACATTCAACTGCTTCTACTAACTTGATAATAAACTGATCGTCGTTTTTCGGCATATTGGTTCACATAATTTTCAGCCACAAACAAAAACAAGTAGGGATGTACACGAGTTTTCCGTGGCACAGAAGTGCTTTACGTCAAATTCGCCGTAGTATAATCGTATACCTATTTTCTTTTAAGTCAGAAAATTATTTTTCCTTATATTGTCGTAGCCCTGTTTTTTAGATTCGTTCTAAACATGTTCAATTCGTATTTTCATCCTATATTCACACACTATACTTTGTCTGTGTGTCTGTCGGTCTGTATGTGATAGATTTTTGTGGGCGCTCTAACTCAAAAACTATTTATCAGGTCAACACAAAATTTTATATTTAACATTTTTATAAAAGTTAGAATATCTGATCAGTTTTTGGAAAAATCGGTCGACCGGAAGTGGGTGTTTACTCTTGTCACATCCGTTATTTTGAAATATTTGTTTAATATTTGATAAATGTAAAAATGTATTGAAACAAAAGTTGTAGGATATTTCATTTTCTACAACCTTTGTTTGATAAATTTTTCCATATAATGCATTGTTTAAGAGATATCTTATATTTTTAACTGCCACCACTACGCCACCTATCGAAGACTATTGTTAACAATTGACGCTTAATTACGTCTTAGTAACGCTCCTTTTTCTTTTAATTGTCAACCGGAAGAAAATATTGACAACGATCCCAGAGCTAACAACGCAATTTGCCATATAATTATTGGGAAAGTCAGTTTATTTTGGTTAAAATCCACGCGGTCAGTTCTCTAAAAATACGTATAAAAGAAATATTATTTGCTATTTATTGTGGTAGCCCTGCTCTTTAGCTCCACTTTAAACATCTTAATTTCATTATGGTATGTTGTACAAATCTTATCATCATCATCATGCTGCTGTCCGAAGTCAGATTTCACCTGAATCGCTGCCTCCATCTCTCTCTCTCTCCCTAGAAGCCTCTTTTATGCCTCTATAAGTATTATATAGGTACAAAATTTAGTTGAAATCCGCCAAACCTATTCCTTCCAAATCCATAATTACTGAAAGAGTTTAATTTGTAATTGTGGCACCCTTGTTTGACTGAACCTGTTCAAATATACTATTCAGGTTTTTTATATACATATGTGTACATTATAAATATTAAATTTGGTTAAAATTGATGCGGACAGTTCAACACAAATTCGTGCAAATACAAATTTTATTTTTCCTTGTATTGTGGCAGGCCTCCTTTCTATATCTATACTAAACACCTTGATATTGTTTTTACATGTTGCACATTTCCTTCATATAAAATTTAGTTTTACCAATTTCTTCAAAAATCATAATTACCGAAAAGGTTTATTTTGCGATCGTGGCACCCCTGCTTAGTCGATCTGGTCTAAATATATCACTTTTGTCGTATATTTATGTGAAGGTGCTATATACCAAATTTGGTTTAAATCGGTTACGCCGATTCTTCCCTGATACATCACGAAGATAATAGTACTTTTCAGCAATGAGGAAAAGGATTTAAAAAGTACTGAACGGGCAAGCAACTGCTCGCAGGCAACTGGCATGACCGAAGGTAAGGGAGGTGCACACAGAAGAAACTGGCAACTAGCGACGCAACTCGGGCAACGTTGCTTCGCGGTCGGACCCTTTCTTAGAAATAGAGAAAGCCACACACAAGCGACATTATCTTGCAACTCAAGTTGCGTGTGTGTATCGGGACGCCAAAATATCAACATTCTTAATACTTGCCGTAGAAAGCCGTTTAAAAGACGTGCATAGTCGAGAAACTACGTAGTGTTAAACAGAGATGCATTCTCATCAGAAATGCATTAAAAAGATTTGATTAATTCGTGCATATCAATCTCTGCGGTCGGGGAATACACCGCTGGGAAGAATGAGCTCGGGCGAGGAAGGGTTCGCATAGCCGAGGACTAGAGGTATCTCGTGGGCTAATATAACTGTTCAAGAGACTGTCCGCCGCGAGGTCCCCGTCTATCTACTTACCATTGCGACTATAATAGTCCCTTCTGTGTGGATATAGAAGTATCTAGTTGCTAGTCGGCTGTTGCTACAGTTGCCAGTTGCTAGTTTCTTGTGTGTGACATATCCCTAGGCGATGGGTCAACGACTGGTCGCGTCGCCATCGCGTCGTAGTCGTGACAGTGGGAGGGCGACTAAAAGAAAGCATGAGTCAGACCTCTGACGCCACTTGTCGGCGATTTTTCCTGAAATCGGATCGTAGTCGCGTCACCCCAGTGGGAGAGCGGCCTTAGTCTGCTACGATAATTCAATGAAAGAATATCCTACCGGCAAATGGAAGACACGGGTTCGATTCCCAGTCATGGCAGAATTTTCTTCTGATTTCAAATTATTTTCACTCTCTCAAATTTTCTATTTTAACGTTCGCTGTAATTGACTGGCGCACTCTATTCGGCAAAACATCACTAGCTTTCTTCGATGTGATTATTACACTTTTTGAGGAAATAAATTAAGAGAAAACGATGGAAAATCAATAAGGAGACGAGAGGGTATGCTAACACTATCAAAGCTGAAAGATTACTGACTAGGATTTTGGCTGCATGCGCGGCAGAATTGGTCTGCGAGGCAAATGAAAAGCGCTTACCGCGTAAATTCAAGCATTTCTCACATTATATTGAACGCATATACGTGAATCAGCTTAACTCGAAGCCGTGTAACTGGGGGTCCTACTGTATAATATTCGTGATGTCCACCCGTCCGTCCGTACGCATATATCAGGGAAGAATTGGTCGAACCGATTTCGACCAAATTTGGTACATAGAAACTTCACATAAATACGGGACCTAAATGACATATTTTGACCGGACCGACTCAGCAGGGGTGCCACTATTGCAAAATTAAACTTTTAGGTAATAATGAATTTAGAAGGAGTTGGCCGAACCGATTTCAACGAAATTTTGCATGGAGGTGTCCAACATAAAAAAACAATATCGAGATTTTTAGTATAGATATAGAAAGCAGGGCTACCACAATATAAGGAAAAATAATTTTCTGATTCATAAGCAAATACATTAATATACGATTATACTATGGTGAATATGACGAAAAGCATGTCTGTACCACGGAAAAGCAGTGTGCATCCCAACTTGTTTAAATTACACATGAGTGCTTTTCTTATTTCAAAATTTTTACGGAATGCAGCCAATGTCTGCATTTTCTCCATTATTATAAAAAATAAATCCTTGCACGCTTGTTATAGCATGCATTCTACAATAAACCGACACCAGTCAACAGAATTAAGCTCATTTCAAAAACAAACAGAACAAATCATCAGTAAGTCAAAAAGATAGTATCAAAATAGAAAGGTCTTTCTTTAAACATATTTAAAGCATTAACTATGTTTCCTCCCGCCAGCTGTGAAATAGTGAATAATGGCGCTATACAATTAATCATTTGATCTTAATAGTATACGTTTAAAAATATAACCGACCATTAATTTCGAGGGTTTCATTTGTAGATAGCATCTAAGAACATCCAAGAAAGAAATATTTATTTGAAATGTAGAAAGGCAAGCACATTTATCGTCCAAAAAAAGGAAAAAAACAGCAACGATAACGATAATGAATGGATAGTGAGCTAATAAAAAGGATGAAAAACTACGTGAATACCACGAATATACCGCCTAATAGGTATATGCTAAGTACGGTAAGAATGTTGATTTTTTTTTAAATTACAAATGGGTACAAGTAGGGATACGATATCGAAACGAAAGTATCGATACCGTAATCATATGATGTATCGAATGAAAAGTATCGATGCCACAAAAGTATCGGGCCGAAAGTACCGATGTCACTAGAAAATCGAAAGAAAAGAATCGAGTACAAAAGTACTTGGTATCGAAAGGAAATTACCGATATGAGTAAAGCATCGATACTTTTTTCGTATCTCTAGGTACAAGCGACGGGGAAAAATTAAAGGCTTTGCGGGACGAGAGGAGAAAACAGAAAATAAAAAAACACGAAAGCGATGCACTCTAGACATCAATCACGCAAAAAATTGATCCCTTCCCCATGGCACACGCAAAGTGATTAACTTCTCCGCCCTGACTGCGAAACTTTTCCAACGGGCGGGCGCAATCTATTCGGAACTCTCGCATGTCCGCGGCAGCAAAAGAAATATTAATGGTTCTTTAGCTCGAAAATAAAATATAAATTTAAAAATCACTCATCTTTTCATCTGCGTAAATTAAGCCACAGCACTTCAATGCAAGAGAGTTTGCGTATGTAAACTCGCGATCAACATTAACATATAACAGGAATTTCAACTAATCGGAATTTTTTAAGGCTTATAAATGGAAGGTTTTTTATAGGACCATACGTGCTTGCATACGTACAGTAATTTATTGTCTTATGCCTCATAAAGTATCAATGCGTAGCTTAGCATTACACGAATCACTTAACTGTTACCTTATTCCCTTTATGTTTCTTACTATATTAACATTTACTTATTTTTTCATTTATGTTCATTATGGCGGTGCAAAGTCGCATATCGATCAACCGGAATAACCTCGGTCCCGAGGCATCCGGTTAATCGGGAGTTTACTGTATACGAATATTTACAAATAAATCACCAATATCAGTAATCTGTCATTAGAAAGATCCGAAATAATAAGTTAAAAATCTGTTTGCCGCAATGTTTTTTTCCTACCCTGCCTTCATTATTTCATGAAAACCTGTTTAATAGCGGTGGAAAAACAATGTCCTGCCGGCCGCATGAGGCCCGCGATCGTATTTATGTGGCTCGCGAGACGATAATAAGAGGTAACCATGAAATATAATACGGATAATTTCATACTTGTAACTTAAAATAAAGGCCGGAAAAACTTTTATAGTGAAATTGTGACGCTAAAAAATGATGTATTATTGGTAATCATCCCCCGCACTCTCTCAAGTAAATTCTGATAAAAAACTCTAACATGGCCTGTCGAGGAACTCACAACCGATAAACGTTTAAGTTGGCCCACTCCTGATTTATATAAATAAATAAAACGCACAAATATATTAAGATACAGTCTATCTACTAAAATTCAAACGAGGAAAGACGAAAAAGTTCGAGTTGCAGGAATTCATTTTAACGAAAGCAAAGAAAAGCATACTGCTCAAAATATCGAAAATTTAATTCGTGGACATTCCATAAACCAACGTTTGACGTTATTTACAGAAGGATTTCTCTTTTAAAAAATCGCTTATGTGATAGGTTTGTGCGTTTGTGTTTGTGTCTGTCTGACGCGCCTAGTACTCCTAAACGAATGGAGATGGAGACTTTTTTTCAGAAATGGATACGCCATTTTATCGACAATCGAATCAGTATTTTTTCCCGTTTGGCACGATTTCTCGGTTTGTCCGTCTGTCTGTCTTATGCGCTAACTCCTAAACCAAAGCAGCTAGATACGTACTTCGTTTTTTTCGCCAATAGATTCAATATTCTGTCTCGTTGTGCACGTTTTTTGTGGAAGTTCTAGTAGCCAACAGAATGGGGATAAAAGTTTTAATATAACTTTTTTTATTGGCGTTTTTTTTCTTTCAAAAAATCAGCTTTGCCCGTCCATCTGTTTGACACGCTAGCTCCTCCTAAACTAAGACCTCGTTTTTTCGCCAATCGATTTAGTATTCTGTCTCGTTTTGCACGTTCTCTTGTGGAGGTCTTAGTGTCTAGCAGAATGGGGGTAAAAAAATTAATTTTAATTTCCTTTTTTATAGAGGTTTTGTTACAATATTATTTGACGAATCGTACTAGCATGCATAAATGTTAACGTTCTATATTTTTTTAAATTCGGTTATCAATTAACCGGGCCAATTTCAATACAGAGACAGTGGCGCTGTCAATGGCGAGAAAGTGACGAGGCATTGTACTACTACCTCATACCCACGTATTACTTAAATTTGAAACTTAGGAGATATGACACTTAGCTTTAGGGGATTCTATGTCCTCCTCGAATCCCCGGGTTGGGTTGGTTTCCTTTCCACGTTCACTTTGGTCTCCTCCCTCTGGTTGGGTTGGGTTGCGTTGATTTTCACTGATATTACTCGTCGTCGTTCGTTTCTTCACCATTTTTATTTCGCCATTTCCGGCGCCATTGTCGCTGTACTGAAATACGTCCGCTAGCAATACAATTTCTCGCCACTGACGGAGCCAGTGTCGCTATATTGAAATTGGCCCAGTTAATAAAGAAGAACCACATTTTCTTTTAAAAAGCTACCACTTACTGTCTGATTCAGCAGCTATTAAATTACGTGTTCTATAGTACGCGTTAGAGTGTAACGGAGGGACGTTGAAATCATGCATACTGACCCAAGTAACTGGAGTAAAACGGAGTACAATCCACCACATCACCATTCTAAATCGGCCCGCATCAGGAAAGAACTGAAATCACCCTCCAATGTTGCCAACGTTTCCATTCCACCCCCGTAAATACATAACCCTGACATCAGAGTGGAATTTATTATTTTTTTAACTCCCTCTAAACTCCATCCAGCTCCATTCTCACCGTCCTACGATAAACCGAGGTGATGCGAGAAGATAGTGGATTACGAACAAAGCGCGAGCGAGCGCACGAACACGCATACAAGCACGCCCGTAGGTCCGCGAGAAGAAGCGGGAGAGGATAAAGGGATGATTGACGCGAAAGCGGTAGGAAAAAAGGATTGTAAAAGATTAGGACCGCGTTGCGAGAGGAGAAGAAGATAGGATGAGGAGGAGAAGCGAGCGACCAGAGGAAGGGGATGTAATGGGGGAAGGAAGGTGGGAGGGATGGGTGAGAAATAGACTCGGGAGGAAGGAGGGAGGGTGAAGAGGACGAAGTTCGGTGGTGGACAGGTTCATTGGGAGGCTCGGGAGTGATTTTGATGGATTGCAATGAAAGAAAAAGGGGATAAAAAAGAAGGGTTATGAGCGTGCGTGTGTGTGCGTGTGTGGATGTGCGGAGAAATAGAGAAAGGATTTGAGAGTTCCAGGATTGATGAGGTTTTCTGGAAGCAAAAGGGAGGAAGGGGATGGGAAAGGGGTGGGAGGCTGTGATGGCGGAGGAAGTGTATTGGAGAATAAAAAAGTACAAGGGCCGATAGGGTCGGGAAAGGGGGCGGGGGATGGAAGAGGAGGGGGAGGTGAAATGGAGGTGGATGGGGAGGGGCGCGTGGGCAAGGTTAGGTTGGATGTGGGAGTATATAAACACCGCTCCTTTAAAAATGCATTAGCTGAAAATTTTTTAAGAGTAAAATTTGCAAGAAAAAACCCTGTATTAACGCACCTAAAGCAAAACTGGATAAAATAACACGTTTCAGAATTTGCGTGTTTATACAGTACTGCGGATAAATTTTCTAGGAAGTTCTAGTTCATAGCTTTTATATGACTTAACGTGAATCACATTTGCGACTAGGCGTATCTTAAAGTAAACGCTTTTTTCAAGTTAATTTAAAAACTGCTAAAATGAAAGCCAAAAATTTTCATTCACACAAACGCTCGAAATCCAAAGTTATAACGCCAACATGAATAAAATTTCCGTTTTTTCTAGCAATGTCGTCGAAAATAAGACAAAATTTCTATTTTATCAGGAAAATGTCCGAAGCGAATACATTATAATGTAATACCAAACAGGAACAAATTAGTAACATTGTAGATGAAACTTTACATTGAAGTATATTAGCCAATTTTCTTGACATGATTTTTCAAACCTCGCCATTATAGCCATACTCGAATTACAATTCACATCCTAAACATTATGCCACCCACGCAACGACAGCTGATTCGACGCTAAAGAATGCATTAATGCTTGCATGAGAATAAGCTTTTGACTATAAAAACTATGTTATTTCGCTTATATAAATCAATGAATTCTTATAATTCGCCGAAATGGTAGATCGGAAGAGGGAAAAACGCAAATTTAACATAGGGGATAATTAAATTTGGAGAAATTACGGGTTAACATTAATATGAAAAGAATTCATTCTTCGCTGTAATTTGTGATACCTAGAGAACCCCAGTAAATAGATTAAAAGATTGCATAAGAAAAGCTAAGAAAAATACACTAAATTAAAACAACTTCATGAGGATTAAGAGAAGTAAAATTAACGCGAGTGTGCTTAAAAAAACGCTAAGAAAAGGTCAACGCTGTATTATTAATGCATCTGTTTTCTTGAAAAGTTAAGGTAGCACGAAATTCCTTCGAAAAAAGTCATCCGTCTAAAGAATAAACTGCTACAAAGATAAAAGCCACAATAACTCCTTTTTGAGCAAGACCAACAAATTGCAGTCGCAATAGTGGATATATCTTCTGCCAAGTAACAACGCCATATTTTATTTCAGATGAAGATAAGTATTTCGCCACTGATAGATATGTGACTTTCGGATATATGTTCTTCGCTTCGTCCACACCTAAATATGATCTTGTCGCATGTTGCAAATTCTTCTCCGACTCTCTTCTATATCTACGCTTACGCAACTCCGATGTTGTTTTCATCTAGAAATTATAGGTTCAGGTTCCTTTATTCTCCTGTTAACCTACCTGTGGTCTACGACGGGATTCCAATGCCATAAAGACAAGTTAGGAACGAAATCTCCCACCACTCTTTCGTTTCGTACGAAAATATAGGTACTCCACCACAGTAACTTCTGGCATAAACTTTCCGAGTTCTTTTTTTAAGTATTCGTGAGTAAATATTAAAGGAAAAATGCGTCTAACGTCTCGTAATTAATTACAAATCATCAATTTTAAATTATGATAATTTTCCGCCGAAGTTACGCGAATCTTATGCAGGAAATCTTTAACCCCGTAGAAAAATTATGATGAAAGTTCTACTTTTTTATTACCGAGGAATGAATTTATGCTAAATTAGTTGAATCGAATTTAAAACTTTGACGGTGAAAATATCCATTACAAAACCTCATTTCTTTTAACACCGGCCAGAAAATGTTCAAAAGAAAAATTGATGAAAAAATAAATAAATTTTGGAAGCACTTTTGAGGATGGAGTTATTTAAACCATAAAGTTTTGAGGGTTTTATCAAATAAACGCGGAAGAGTTCAAATCCTTTCTCTTTCTCTCTCTCGAGGGAGTTCCCTTAACAATGTGGGCACGCCGTTTTTGAGGAGAAATCGAACTTGAAGCTCGGATCGATGTTTTTAAGAGTCCCATACGCTTATGTACCTTACCCTTTAAGAAAGAGCCATTTATTTGGCAGTTGAATAAAATGTGGGACCCCGTAACCAGATAAGAGTACCGAAAAAATTATTACGATAATTTCCACTTTTGTGTACTGCGTGTCTCAAAATTGATCTTAGCCTTTGAAACACGATCGCTTTTTATGCAGAGATGCAATGGCAGTAGAGCCAACGGAATTTACAACCAAATGCTATCACATTCATACACTGTTATATAGATTTGAAAACTGGAACAGACAGAAAATTGCTTTATATGACAATAGACAAGAGAAGCGGATTATAAAAAGAAGAAAAATGTAACAGAAATACGGAGATAAATTGCAGAATAATGTAAGGAATGACCAAATGTTTTAGACTACATGGAACAAAATATTGGACTTTCAAGAGTAGAACCCAGATACGAGCGAGGAAATAAACATTAAATCAAAGGTTAAATTGCAGAACAAAATGGATATTTGAAAAAATACTTCATTCAGTTCGTTATAACGTTGCCAGTACATCAATACGCTATTGCTACACATCGTTCTAAAATAAGATTTTCTGTAGCTGATTCATTTTCGAACTAAAATAACTGACAACTGCAACTTGAATTTTTTTTACGAATTTTTAGGAAAAAATATTTGATCGCAAAGCTAGATGCCTTCCTAGCATGAGAAAAAAATTAAGATCACTGCTCCAAATCGAGGGCGGTAAGACAAAATAATTTCCGACGACCTTCTAATTCTTCCTTGAAACGCCAAATTACTTTCCTTTAGCCTCCCGAAATACCTCGAATAATTCCGGAAAATTCCTCTCCATAAGCGAGGTCATTTCTCCTCATTCTTCTCCTCCGACTTCCTCCTCCCAAGAAAGAGCCCTTCCTCTCGCAAAGTCAACATTAACACCGACCCCACTCACTCCCATCCTTTCCCCCACTCCATCCTTATGTCCCTTCCTCCGAGCTCCTTTTATTGAACGCAATTATTGGAATATCGGCGGAGATTGATTTTTAAGCCGTGAGAGCGGTTTTGTGTGTTGACCACCTCTCCCTTCTACATCTCCGGCGTCGAAAAGAGTACTCCCCCACGAATATTGTCGGAGCGGTATGGTAGAGAGAAAGGGGAAGGGTGGAGGGAGGGGGGGAAGGGAGGCCGGAGGAGGGGAGGGGTGTCCTCAATGATGGGCTTTTATTTACTCAGTTTCCCAGAGCGAAATTCCCCTTCCGCATAGCTATTAATCACCGTATCTGCCCCTTCCTCACTCCTGCTACTACCCTACCTTTCTCCCCCCCCTTTCCTTCACCCCTCCCTCTTCCATTCTCCTCTCTCTCATCCCTTCTCCGTTCCTGTCCTAGTCCGCAAAGAAAACTTTTCGGCGGGGTTGCAAAAGATAGGGCGACGGATGGTATATCCTACAGCCCAGAGTGTTTTTTTAATCCGGTGCGGTGGGTCCATGCCTATGGAGAGCTGAGGAAGGGGGGAGGGAGAGGGGGGAAGGACAGGGGAGGAGAGGTGGGAGGGAGAGGGGGGAGGGAGGGGGCCATTTTGGCGAGCCTCGACCAAAGGGATCACGCGCCAGGCGGGAGACGGGGAGGGGTGGGAGGAGGTTAGGGGAGAAGAGCCACTAGGGGATATTCGTTATAGCAGATTGTTTCGAGAGATTAATCACCAAGGCGACACTCCATTTTTCATCGATATTATCCTCTCCATTTAGGCCTGTCTTGTTTTCGCCGATTATTAAAATGACGAGGACCAAACGGAGCGTAGAGAGGGATAAACTACGCGAATTACAAAATTAATATGGAGGATCAATGCACGCGGCGGATGTATGGAGTATACGAACGTGTGGCGCTACATCGCCGTTCAAGATTGTTCCCTTCAGCTGCAGCAGAAGTTTGTCTTTCGCCGTATTCGTGCTGCTCTGTTGTCTATTCACGTACGTCCTTGTGTGACTGTATGCATCCACCCGACGGGCAGATCAAAATAACTCTGTTTAACAACCTCTCGCGGAGATCAGGGACGCTTGAGAAAATAATGCTGAAGTTTTCATCGGGTGTCCCTAATATGTTTAAGATTGACATGCTGGAATTTGAGATTAACCCTCGAGCGGGCGCGCTGGTGCAAAGCTGCTGCCACTGACATTTGATATGAATAAACAAATTGCACGTGATTGCCCCTTGTTTACTCTGGCTCCTATCTCTTCTAGTCTTCATACTTGTCATTCAGTGGCATTTATCCCCACGCTTAGTGCAGACCTAAGTACTTAATAATATTTTATAATGTATCGGTATGGCGCCCGGCCATATAAGTATTTTTATTACATAACATGTTATCCTGTAGTTGGTAAAGCATTATTTTCTTAACATTACTGAAATGATTTATACATTATATATACAGTTACTACATGTACAAAATGTGAATCAACAAATATATTTTCTGAATCTCACTCTAACTAGTGTTTTAGTGTGCTACCTAAACTAAATTTCTTTTGTCTTATTCATTTATTGATATTTTTAAATTATGTATTAAATTGTGCCTTTGTTATTGTTATTATACATACAACACATGTGCAACCTACTTTTTTACCAACTTCATATAACCTTAAGGTTTTTTTATGACAAAGTGAAGAAAAATAACTAGTCAGGAAAAAAGACATTATTTGAAGGGTAATGTAACATTTTTGTCATTAATGTTGCAATTTAATATTTATCTTCCGACAATCATGATGTAGCCATACATGTTTACCTTTATGTTGCCTTTATATTTTGTTAAATTCTTTTGTTATCGGCACAGCAGACGTTAAAGAAATTATTATTTTTTTCAGTTGTTTTAAAAGATTATATTTTTTAAATGCAAATATAAAATTCTATTTCGTAAACTTGATCATTTTTTATAATAAAAACTCAATGCCCTAAAAAAATGTATAATACGACAAAATTTGAGGAAAACGGTATGGCAGCAAATAGGGCGCGCCCGCTGGAGGGTTAATCGCTACGGTGCTTTCAGTTCAATCAAAGAAAAAGTATACACATTTCTGGTGTTTCTTTGGTTAATCCCAAACTAACGCCGTTTTAATTGAAAATTTGGAGATATTGAAAACAAGAAGGGAATTCGGTGACATTTTCAATATTATTTCCTTGGCCTTGATTCGTGAATCTTTTCTGTCCATCCAGTTAACGCGATTTATTGAGACCAAAACTCGCTGTTCGTGACTCAAACCACCGCTAGAGATCCATCCGCACGAACCATTAAAACAAGCAACCGTTTCTTTCCTTCAAAGGCGTTTAACTTCACTTAATTTTATCTGATTTCTCTACAGTAGTGATCAGCGTTACCAAACCTAGAAAGACACTGCAAAGGAATAGCGAAGCTGTGTCACGAGTGACGAGAGCTCGGCAGTCGATTTGTTGCAAAAGGTGACCTCTGAACAAAACCAACGACTCCTACAAATTCCGGTCTCCCAATCGCTATTTTAATCGAGTTCGCCGCTTTGAAGGGCCGTGACCCTCACCAACGATGCGGATAAGTGCCAAAATGCGCAATAAAAGTGTCACTATTTTTTTGTGATAACGTAGATCGAATAAGATTCAAATATATATATATATATATATATATATATATATATATATATATATATATATATATATATATATATATGAATCAAATGAGAAAGACCACATAATTAATTTAGAACTTCGGCGAAGAGCAGTTTAGATTCGCCAATCATATATCTAAAAGTAAATACCTAGTAGCTATACAATAATTTAAATTCCATATTAACGGAAGGACACCGACTAAAACCTGGATGCAAGCTTCAAGAGATACACATATTGTCGCGTTCAGTCGAGGAAGTTTTAGGAACTACTGAAACTGCAACCTACATCAAAAAACACTACCACGGCGACAAGGTATTTAAATTCTTGGATTCCTAGGAAAATCAGGGCACATAATAGGAGAGCAAAGCCTACGAGAGGGAATTATGTAATCATGGGGCATTGCATCCCACCAAACGGCAGGAGAATTTCAGCTAAATGCTAATGAATATTAATAACACAACAGATTTACATGGTAACAGCATAAGGATCTGTATCACTCACCGAAAACCTGAAAAATAAACAAATAACCGCGTAATTGCGCAGCTACGCACGCATTTGTTGACGACATTTTTCTCGAAACCCCAAAAAATTTATATTCATAAAAATCTCTTGACCCAAATACCAACAAAGTACATATCCTAGACTAGAGGATACGCTGTTGTGTTATGCTCGGTCGCATTAGCTACTAAGACCCCATAATCTCATATGGGTCGTCTAATGACTAAAAGTAATATTAAGTATTTTCACGAGAACGACTGTAATTGTTTTTTATAAAAAAATCTGATGCGGCCACCACGTGAATTTCCCCATATCTGTAATATTTCTAAAAATTTAAAATAGGTTACATAATAAATATTTCAAGAAACTGCGAGAAAATTTTAGACTTTACGAACAGAAATAAACTCAAACCATAGCCTTCTGATATTGGAAATAGCCACAAAGTTACAACAATTAAGGAAAGAAAAAGGAGCGTTACTAAGACGTAACTAAGCGTCAATTATTAACAATAGTCGTCGTGAGTGGCGTGGTGGTGGCAGCTAAAAGTATGAGATGTCTCTTAAACAATTATATGGGGAAATGTTTCGAAAAAAATGTTGTAGAAAATTTAATTTCCTACAACTTTTATTCCAGCACATTTTTACATTTATCGAATATTAAAGCTAATAATTTAAAATAACGGAGAAGTGACAAGAGTAAACACCCACTTCCGGTTCACCGATTTTTACCAAAAGCTAATCATTTCTTACGACTTTCATAAAAATGTTAAATATAAAATTTCGCGTTGACCTGATTAATAATTTTTGAGTTAGAGCAACCCACAAAAATCTATCACATACACACACACACACACACACAGACATCAACGATAAAATTGTCAAAACGTGTTCAGGGGACCTCAAAACGTGTATTCCAGTTGAAATATCGAAATCGATTTTTTTCATGAAAACAATATTTTCCCCTATACTACGTATGGACAAAGTAAAAATGAGATTGCGACGTTAATATTTCACTCCCAGCAGAACCGAATATGATTCGAGTGGGGGGGGGGATGGGAGGTCATTAAAACGATACAACCGCAGTTGAATAATGAGGGGTAAGTAAATACTTGCCCGTAGAAGGAGCTTGATAAAAAAATTACCTAAATGTCGTCGTACCGCACACGACACTTGTTTACTATTTTACACGCAGTTGGTTGCCCGTGAGAGAGCTACATGCCACCATTACTACCCGTCGCGCTATGACCCTCCAAGCGATGTGTACACATAGAACACGCGAGTGCTGGAGCATACCGCGTGCACGCTGGTGGCGTAACCAGCGGCAGGTAAGGTCAGAACGGGAGAGAGAGAGAGAGACGCGAAGTTTAGGCGCCCCAGAATTCTCATTTACATGATTTATAAAGTTCACCGAGGTCCCGTACGAAAACTTACGCTCCGCTATTTCTACTACGCATTAACTTAGCGGCTTGCGCTAAAATGTGTCCAGCACGCAATATCGCGTTGCTTACACGAGCGGAGCGAGTGGGCTAACATCGATCCACTAACCCTAGCAGGACACCATCGTTAAATTTAAAAAAAAATACTAATTTTATTTTATCAGAATGGTATATTTGGTCTAAAGCTCTTATAAAATATTATCGCATTAACCAGACTATGAGAAAAATCTTTTCTTTTTTTTTTAATCAAAGGTTTAGGGTCGTTTTATTTTCAAGAACGAATAAATAAATAAAAACAGAAACAGCGATTACGATTGATTTTTCGTGATGGGAATCACATTTATCTTGGTATTGCACATTGCGATGACATTTTTTTAGAGATTTGAATACATTTGAATAAATTGGAATCATTTAGTTTGATTAATTGGCTTCAGAATGCCTTATAAAATATTATTTTCGTTCAAATTAGCTTCTGTAAAGGGAGGTCGGTCTTATATACATTTCTAAATAAAATACAGTAAATACAGTAGTTGTTCCTTCGCGAGCAAATGATTTAATAGTTCTCAAAAGAAAATTCTGGAGTAAAATTTGAAAATAAGGAGAGAATATTAATAGGATAAAGAATCGATATAGAAAAATCTAAATTTGGCGATAATGCGTTATTTACATAGTGAAAGTAATCGAAGAAAAAATATCTGTCAAAAAAAGAACCCGGGCTCGACTCCAGGGAATTATTTTTATTTCTCATAAGGAACCACCTAAAAATAGACTTTTTCACGTGCAAGGCTTTTATTCTTTTGAATACTAACATTAGAAAACACTGACCTACGATTACCCGATTTGAACTATTTTAAAGAAAAATTCATCAAATTTCTTATTCTATACATCCATTTCCGCCTACAGCTCGAAATCGCTCATATTAAACGTTTAAATCACATAATTTGGGGAAATATAGCCATTTTAACGACAACTGCCTTGGCGACAACTTGCTTTAAAAATTTATTTTGATTTATTTTTTATTTTTAAGAGATCTTCTTGACGATATTAAAGCATTTTCAAAACCAAAAGTCTAATTTTGTGAGGAAGAGCTAAAATGATAACTATCATTCAACAGTTTGTCGCTCAAGTCAAAATCTAGGGAGAAAAATTGAATAGCGCGAAATGTATTTTTTGGTTATATGTTTTTGAAGCGCTCCCTTGAACTTGAGAAAAATCAATTTTATTGATAAAAAGGAAGAGGTGGGTTGGAAAAGGGTGTTTTGGGGTTTCAAGTGAAAAACGCTTAGGATTCATTGATTGAAGATGTCTGCATGTTATTTAATATCGAATGTGGGAGAACGCCAGTGGCGCGCCCTGAATATAAGAAGAAAAGCTTGTGATACGCAAGTATTCGTCTTTTTAAAATTCAAGATAGCAAATTCAACAATATCCGCGCAGACAGAGGGCAGTGAAGTTAGGAATAAAATTCATCATAAATTACTTCAATAAAAAACTCTGATCGAGGACTGTCTTTCATCGCATAAACATCATATACTAACCCTGTGACTTCGTCATTACGTTACTTTAAATGGTATGACCTGATTATTAACATTTTTCCGGTTTTCTCAATTTTTAGACCGTTCGCGCAGAAAAAATTGGATTACCCAACAAGTAGTTCTGGAAAGAACTAATCCGCCTACTTTCCTTTCAATACAATTTTAATATACAACAACTACGGGTGTATATACACGGGTTTCCCGTGGTACAGAAGTGATTTTCGTCAAATTCGCCGTAGTATAATCGTATACATATGTATTTGCTTATGAATCAGAAAATTATTTTTCCTTATATATGTGGTAGCCCAACTTTTTAGACCCGTTCTATACATGTTCACTCCCTTTTGCCGTTCTAAACTAGCCCGACAAACGAAATTTCTTTTTGAAATCGACTCAGCCAATACATTCGAAATTCATAATTACAGAAAAATTCTAATCTTGATATTGCGGTAACCCTGTTTAGTCGACCCGGTTGAAATGTGCTATTTTGGTTATTTATTTATTTGAAGATTATATAGGTATACCATACTGGATTAAATCCATTCGGTCAGTTCTCTAAAAATACGTGTAAAAGAAATATTATTTTACTTTTATTGCGGTAACCCTGCTCTTTAGCTCCGCTTTAAACATCGTGATTTCACTATGGTATGTTGTACAAATCTTAAATATAAAAGTTAGTGGAAATTCGTTTAGCCAATTCCTTCCAAATCCATAATTACAGAAAGAGTTTAATTTACAAGTGCTGCGCCCGTTTGGTTGATCCGGTCTAAATGTGTTATTATTGTTTTTTATGTGTGTACATTATTAATATTATATTTGGTTAAAATTGATGTGGACAGTTTAACACAAATACTTGCAAAAAGAATATTTAATCCCTTATATTGTGGTAGCTCTGCTTTCTATATCTATACTAAAAATCTTGATTTTTGTTTTTTTATGTTGGACACCTACAAACAAAATTTCGTTGAAATCGGTTCGGCCAACTCCTTCTAAATTCATTATTACCTAAAGGTTTAATTTTGCAATAGTGGCACCTCTGCCGAGTCGATCCGGTCAAAATATGTCATTTAGGTCCCGTATTTATGTGAAAATTCTATATAACAAATTTGGTCGAAATCGATTCAACCAATTCTTCCCTGATATATGCGTACGGACGGACGGGTGGACATCACGAATATAATACAGTAGGACCCCCAGTTACACGGCTTCGAGTTAAGCTGAGTCACGTATATGCGTTCAATATAACGTGAGAAATGCTTGAATTTACGCGGTAAGCGCTTTTCATTTGCCTCGCAGACCAATTCTGCCGCGCATGCAGCCAAAATCCTAGTCAGTAATCTTTCAGCTTTGATAGTGTTAGCATACCCTCTCGTCTCCTTATTGATTTTGCATCGTTTCCGCTTAATTTATTCCCTCAAAAAGTGTGATAATCACATCGAAGAAAGCTAGTGATGTTTTTCCGAATAGAGTGCGCCAGTTAATTACACCGAACGTTAAAATAGAAAAGTTGAGAGAATGAAAATAATTTGCAATCAGGAGAAAATTCTGCCATGACTGGGAATCGAACCCGAGTCTTCCACTTGCCGGGAGGATATTCTTCCGGTAGCTCCGGTCCAAATATGTCATTTTGGTCGATAATATATGAGCATATTCTATGTACCAAATTTGGTTGAAATCGGTCACATTCATGAAGATGATGTCAGAGGGACACACACGGACACCCAGGCGATCTCATTAGACTACTTTCCATATTTTGAAAAGTAGGCTAAAAATTTAGCTAAAATCGGTTCATTCATGAAGGACATGTTAGGGACACACACACACACATACACGGACACCCAGGCGATCTCAAAAAGACTACTTTCCATTTTTTGGAAAGTAGGCTACAAATGACAAAAATTTCACCGAAAATATAAGCATCGAAAACTGCGTCATTTGAAAATACCTGAATATACACGAACCCAAGCGACGATGAAATTTCCCGACATAAATTTTTAAAAAATCTTCATAAAAATGTTATTATCCTCTTTGAGAGTCTCGTGATCGCATCTCCAAGCCACCTCATACTCTCCTGCCACGCCCATCCAATCTTCCTCACTCTCTCTGCCTATCACGTACCGCCGACCTCCCCCCCCCCCCCATCTCCCCCCGATGCCTTCTGCCATCGGGCCCATTTTCTCGGGGATGCTTTGGCTCCGAAATTCTCACCACACACGTTCTCAGCGACTTAATCTACTCCCCCCTCCCCATACTTTTCCGCTCCTTGCGTACATCCCTTCACGTCCAACACCACATTCGCCTCATCTTCGGGATTTCTTCGAAATCTAATCTTCCTTGGCGATCCCTCTGAATTTCCATTATCGTTTTTATTTCCTACGTACCTTTCTCTCCTTCTTTCGCCCTACAGGCACCTTTGCTTCATCCGCCGCTATTGATTTTTAGTATGAAATATACAAATTCTGATAAAAAGTTCGCGTAATGATGCCTTTAATCTGATTATTATGTACAGAGATTAATATGTTCTCTGGGTACGAAGGGTAAACCTTGTCCGACATCTGTCTTCTCCGTCAACGAAGTAATTCATCATGTACAATGCATTAACTCTTGTTTTCCTCGATAGTGAAATGCCTATTTCCACATTTCTGATTGACACAGCGTTAATTTACAGTAATTGTAGTTTCATTTGGATTGCTCTCTCATGCGTAATACGCAACTAAATATAATATTTAACTGTACAGTTTGACGATATCTACTTTTTGTTGGTGGCACTCGACTGAAATGTATAATTTTCCTAAAATTCGATAGGAAGGTAGTTTCCGATTAATATCGGCCATAAATAATATATCTTACATTTTAAATCAGTTATAAAATTCGATAGAAAGGCAGTTTCCGATTAGTATCGGCCATAAATAATATATCTTGCATTTTAAATCAGTTATAAAGTGATTAGTAACACAACTACTGGGAAAAGGCTGCGGATATTCGATTTCACGCTATATACATGACTCATAAGACATTTCATAGGAACGCAAGCAAATCAGAAAGAATTTTAGAGATGTTCTTCGTTAAAAATTAAGCAATAAGAGATTACAGTTCCAGCTAAAATTTTCACAAAATGAGAGTGAAGACCCTAATAACTTTTGATTAAAAAACAAAACCGCTAGCGCTTTCGAAGCGTCATATATGGAGGCCTCCCACAACGCAAAACTCACGCTTGGTCCGCAATCAAAAACCTCCGCCCCCACCCACACGAAACACGCGACTGCCAAAATAAAATAAACTGATGTGGGCAACACATGACTTTCTCCATATTTATATGGCAAATTACATGTTGTTAGCTCTGGGATCGTTGTCAATATTTACTTCAGGTTGACAATTAAGAAAAGAAAAAGGAGCGTTACTAAGACGTAACTAAGCGTCAATTGTTAACAATAGTCTTCGGCAGGTGGCATGGTGGTGGCAGCTAAAAATATAAGATATCTCTTAAACAACGCATTATAAGGAAAAATGTATCAAACAAAGGTTGTAGAAAATTTCCGTTGAAATCTCGAATTCGATTTTTTTCATGAAAACAATAACTTTCTCTATACTTCGTATATGGAGAAAGTAAAAAATACGCAGGAGGAAAAGGCCCGCTCAGACGGGACGACCCACTAAAGCCTCGACGCATATCACTCCAAAACGGCCAATTACGTCTATGGTCCACTTAAACGTAATAATCCTCGACTCCCCTTGCACTCCCGATTCCCGCCGGAGACTCGATCCTTCTCCTCCCCTATCCCCCCCCCCTCCTGCTCTCCCTCCCATCATTCTCTTGACCCGGACCTCGGTAAGATAGCCTTTGTGTATTTCGCCGCTTGCACGACCACCGTCAGATAACCGCGATTTCCAGCCGGAGAAGAAGAGAGAGGGGGGGAGGGGAATGGAAGGACCCCGGAGGCGCGGCAGCGGCGGGTCCGGGAGAGCAAGGTGCAAATGGGACGGCCGGCAGAGGTGGATGGGGAAAGGGAAGGAAGAGTTAAGCGAGGGGGATGGGGTAATAAAACCATGGCTTAAATGGTGGGTCGGTGATTTCGCTAACCGAGAGACCCTCAAAAGCTGCAGTCGCACCCGGATTGCGAGAAGTATGATTAGAGAGACTTCCATGTTGGCAGAGCTCGTGGGAGGAAGAATTAGGGAAAGGGGGGAGGGAGGAGAGAGGAGGGTGAGGGGCTATGACGTACCTAATGGGAGGATAAGAAACGGCGTTGGAGCGGTGCGGAGAGAGTTTGGGAGTGTGGGCGGAGGTAAGGGAACCTCCCTGATGACGCAGCCTTCCGGCAGACAAAAGGTATTAAAGGGGATAGGAAGAAGGCGGGAGCGGAATGATGGGAAGACATTAAGACGACATCAAGAAAAGCGGCGGGTGAGTGGCGCCATCTTGCGTGGGGCGATGGAACGAAGTTTTTTTTCTCGTACACAATGGGAAACAATACCAGTTGCAAGTTTTGGATAATAAAAAAACCGTGACGAGCTCGATCAATTATAGCTTCGAATTCGTTTGATCTGAGTACGGAAAGCTATGCAAAATACGCACGAATTGAACTGTCACACCAACGATGATTAGCAGTGGTAGAATTTCAACGCTACCATTTGCGTAAAATAACTTTTTATTCCCAAAAAATCCGATGTGGCCACCACATGACTTTCTCTATATCTGTAATATTTCTAAAAATCCAAATAGATTACATAATAATGAATAGTTTAAGAAACTCAGAGAAAATTTTAGACTTTACAAAGAACAGAAATAAATTCAAACCTTCTGATATTGGATATCGTATAGCCACAAAGCTCCAACAATTAAGATAAGAAAAAAGGAGCGTTACTAAGACGTAACTAAGAGTCAATTGTTAACAATAGTCGTCGGTAGGTGGCGTGGTGGTGGCAGCTAAAAATACGAGATATCTCTTAAACAATGCATTATGTGGGGAAATGTTTCGAACCAAGGTTGTAGAGACTTAAATCTCCTACAACATTTAATCCGATACATTTTTACATTTATCAAATATTAATGCAAATGTTTTAAAATAACGGATAAGTGACAAGAGTAAACACCCACTTCCGGTTCCAAAAACTAATCAGTTCTTATGACTTTTATGAAAATGTTGAATATCAATTTTCGCGTTGACTTGATTAATAGTTTTTGAGCTAGACCACCTACAAAAAAGCTATCACATACACAGACATCGAGAAAATGGTCAAAACGTGTTCTGAGGACCTCAAAACGTGTATTCCCGTTGAAATCTCTGTCGATTTTTTTCATGAATACAATACTATACTACATATATTGAGATAGTAAAAAATACGAAAAAGAACCGGTTTCGACTTCAGAGGGGGAGCGATTTCCGTTTCCCGCAAGATAACACGTAAACAATCGATTTTTTAAAGTGCAGGCTTTTATTCTTTTCGAAATTAAAATTAGAAAAATTGACGTACGATCTTCGAATTTAAACTATTTTAGAAAAATTAATGAAGTTTCTTATTCTATTCATCTTTTTCCAACTACCATTCGAAATCTCGCATATTAAACATTTAAATCATATATTTTGGGAAAATATCGGCTTTTAAACGGGTTGTTGCCTTGCCAACCACGCCATCGTTAAACTTTAAGAATCAATTGTTGTCTCAACCCGCATACGTGTAATATATACGAGTGCATAGATTTCCTTAAATTATCGTAGGACTTTTCGCGAAATTACGTAATCCTAATGGGACTGGGATTTAGTTTGGATTCTTTTGCTTATATAAACGACTACTATATAGGTGTAGAGTAAGAGAGGGGGGGATGTGGGAAGGGAGATAGGAAGGAAGGGATATAGAATGGAAGATAAATAGAGAGTAAGGGAGGTATAGAATTAGAAAAAGACGGGAGGAAAGAGATAAAGAAGGAGACGGAGAAAAAGGAGAGCTATGGATTGTGAGGGAATGAGAGGAGGAGGTGGGAGAAAAGAGAGGAAGATAGAGGGAGAGAGAGAGGAAGGGAGGGAGAGAGAGAGAGAGAGGAATAGACGGAGAGAGAGAGAGAGAGGAAGGGATGGGGAAAGGAAGAGAGGAAGACAGAGGGAGGGAGGGAAAATTATTATTTATCAGTCATATCACGGGCAATACACTAGTAAAATATATATATATATATATATACACACACACATACATAGACTATTTATTGAATCTCCAGGGTACAAATGCAGCAAAAATAACGTTTTCTTTAAATAGCGGTGGAACGAATTGAACTAGGAGAAGTGTAACAACGAAGCGAAATTTGCATTTCTCTCGCGTGACGCACGAAAACAGCGGAAAAAAGCTCAAACCGATTTCAAACGAAGCAATATAACCCGGTCCATCTGTCTCTGAACAATGTCTAGCTCGTAATATCCTTCCCTATTTTCGCCGGAAAACGCAGTCGCTCCGTAAAAATTAAAAAAAAACCGAACGAAAGATTTTTCTAATTCCGGAAATGACGCGACCGTCAAAACAAAGTGGACACTCAATTTCACCGGCTAAGGCCCTCGTCGAACGCAATCGCCACATGCGGCGAATCGGCCGCAGACATGCGACGGATTGAGGCTTTTCGTCGGCGGCATTATTTCCAGGAATTTCAGGAATCGTATTCGAAATGTGCGTTCCGTGAGCGCTTGGAAAATATTACCGATAATAAATGATGTTTGTGTGGCGAAATGACACGCCATCAATTTCTCTTATTTAGTAAAGAAAAAGCCGTCCGGGAATCGATTCAACTGTCAGGAGAAAACTGGGTGAATAAGAAGACCTGCACGAAAGACGTGGACAAGGCGACCGAAAGAGACGAAACAGATTTAAAAATAATAAATATGAAATTTGTTGTTTTATTTCATTATTCTAAAATAGACATATTTGATCAAGGCTTCCATATTGGATTTCATTAGAAGAAATATGGATTCTAACCCTAATATAAATTGACTTGGCAATGCATTTCTTTCTAAATTACATATTAAAACTTACCTTATCTTAATTTCTATAACAAACTCTAAACTAAATGTAATTTTCATCCGATTTGAGAGATGAAGGATCAAATCCCAACTTTCGTATTGTTAAAGCTTTTTATACTCCTTATATACTCGTTCACCATCAAATTTGCCCTAATTGTTTTTTTTATGCTTTTTAAAGATGTTTTCATCCATACATCATTATAAATACCCGCATATTACATATATAGCACACATCTATATCACGTAATACCTAAGGTACTTCTAGAAGTGCTACAGAGCTGAAATTTGGCATGAAGACAGGTCATTGAATAAAACCCGTGGAAAAAACTAAAATTCCAGAAAATGTTAATATTTAAGGAGTGTGGTTAACCCCAATGTTTCGTTTCAAATACCCCATTAGAAAAGTAAGGGATTCAGTGCAAGGCTTTTTAAAAATGCATTTTAAAATGACTTAAAACTAGTAGAGATCTCGCAGTTCTACTGCGGGAAAATTTGAGAAACGTCAAAAAAAATCACCTAATATAAAACGCTTGATATCTTTGTCTGCGACGTGGATGCATCGCCGGCTCGGCGGGGATGTCTGCAGGCGGCGTTGGTTGGTCCATGTCAAGCTCTTAAAACGCGAATAACTCGATCAAATATGCAGATATAAACTTGAAATTTGGCAGAGATAATTTACTCCAATATAAAAATACTGTGACGAAGAAAAATTTTCGAAAAACTTCCAGGGTTCGACTCCAGGGGATGATTTGCATTCTTCATAAGATAACAGGTAAAAATCGACTTTTTGACGTGCAGGCTTATCTTCTTTTTGACATTAAAATTTGAAAACATTTACTCACGAGCTTAAAATCTAGACCATTTTAACGAAAGAATTACAAGGTTTCTTATTCTGTCCATCGTTTTTTGTCTCCAGTTCGAAATTCCTCACGTTAAACGTTTAATTCGCATATTTTGGAGACATCTCGCCATTTTAATGGAGTGTTGCCATGCCTACTAATTACATTGTTAAACCTCGAAATCCTATTGTTATTTAATACTTATGGGTTTAAGCGTGCTTTGAAGTCTTTTAATACGAGAAGGAGAGAGAGACGAAAGGAGAGGTAAAATCTTTTCATAGCACTCAATGTAAACAACATTCGTTGTGTTATTTATGAGAAGGTATACCTAAAAACCTGAAATACTATTTAAAAAGATTAAAATCGTTATGATGAGCTAAATTCAATATTATTGAAATAGAAACGGTATGAAAATCTGAGGTATTTGCTGGGCGTTTTAATAAACAAACCAAGCATGTAAAATATTTATAGCATGAAGGATTGTGCGATAGGTTACGGGAGTAAGTTAGAAGAATGGAGTACTTGAGGACTGTTTTGGAAATAGGGAGAGAAGAGAGGTTTACAAGAATCAAAGAATCACAAAAATAATAATAAAAAGGCTAAGTTTTTAGTCCGTTGGCCTGAGTGACAAGTTATTAAAACGCCAATAACTAGATCAATGACGTATATAGAAAATTAAAATCTTGCGGAAATTTATATAATGAAATAATCAGAATTTTTTATTTAAGGTTGACGTGGTAATTAAAGAAATCACTGTCCGTTTGTGGCGCTATTTTGAGGGGGGATACATTGAACTTCTTCCGAATGAAACTAATTAAATTTCAGAAGAAAGAGAGGCGAATGGGTGGTAGGAAGACGGAGGATGGGAAGAAAAGAGGAGGGTGAAGAATAAGAGGGAGAGAGGGAGAAGAAAAAGGGAAAATGCGAGGTACAGGAAGAGAATAGGAGGGAGAAAGAATAGAGGGAGAGGAATAAAGAGAGGATAGGGGGAGAGGGAGGGAAGAAAATGGGAGGGAGGCAGAGAGAAAGGGAGGAAGAATGGGAAGTACCTTAATTTTAATACATAATCTGCACATACCCGTCATATTTGACGGGCTATTACGCTAGTAATATAATAAACGAGGAATGAACAGAAAAGAAGAATCAAACGTCGGGAGAGAGTGGCAAACTGAGAAACAAACAAACAAAGAACAAAGATAAAGCCTTACAACAAATAAATATATTTTCCACCTCTTCTTGTTTTCTCCCTCTCTCCCTTCCTACCATTCTATCTCCCTCTCTTTCTTCCTCCCATTCTCTCTCCCTCTATTTCTTCCTCCCATTCTCTCTCCCTCTCTCTTCCTTCCGTCCACCCCCTCTCTCTCTCTCTCCCTCCCTCTCTATCCCTCTCTCTCCCTCCCTCTTCCTCCCATTCATTCTCTCTCTTCCTTCCTCTCTTTTCATCCTATTCTCTCTCCCTCTCTCTCTAATGGTTAGGTGGAAGAGGGAGCTACTTAGCCTCAACCTCGCCAATAAAGACATTTTTCTTTCTTTCTTTCTTTCTTTCCTCTCTTTTCTTTCCCCCATTCTCCATCCCTCTCTCTCTCTCTCTTTCTTCCTCTTGCTAGTCTTATGATACTTGAGACTGAAGAAATAGCTTGTTTTGTCATCTCTTATTCAACGGATAATTAACTGACCTTGAATTCATTTCAATGGCTTCGGATTACGATATCGAGTTCGGCAACAACATCGGTCGCCATGGAAAGGAAAACTTTTTCATTAAAAAAAAAACTTGAGATTTTGTAGTTTAAAGCTCAATTTTGGAAAAATTCGATCCGTACTTGAAATTTCACCGTAGGAAAGTAAAACCTCATAATTGTCTTCGTCCTCGTGTTCAAGTGCTGATTTTGTGCGATAATTTTTAGTAATTTTAATGTACAAATGAAAAATAGTCTACACTCATCTCTATGTTTTAAAATGAGGAAAATGAAAACGGAAAAAATAAATAAAATGGTCGAATGAATTGGTTTAAAACCCAACCTACCATCCTGTACTCTTATTGCGGTTAAAATGACAAATTCCATTTGTCTCTACGTTATATAGTTTTTGAGTTATAGATACATACTTATACTTGCCGGACACCGCCTTCCTAACGAAGCTGGCTGAAATGGTGCTCCAAAAAAAAACAACTTCTCTTTCGGAGGGCGCCACTACCTACAAATAAAAGGTACCGCGATGGGCACTCGCATGGCGCCCTCCTATGCCAATGTCTTCTTAGGTGAATGGGAGGAACGCTTTCTTGACGTTTCCACCAGACCACTCCTATGGCTGAGGTATATTGACGATATTTTTCTTCTCTGGACACATGGATCCGACTCCCTACAATCCTTTTTACAACGCCTCTCATCCCACCCCACGCTTTCCTTTACCCACCACTCTGCCTCCAACATCACCTTCCTGGATGTCGATCTCTCCATCCGGGAAAACAAAATCCACACCAGCGTGCACCTCAAGCCTTCCAACCGCCTTCAATATCTCCAGTTCGACAGCTGCCATCCCCTCCACACAAAAACCTCTATTCCCTACGCCCTAGCCCGACGAGGGCGGAGAATTTGCTCGGACAGAGATTCACTGTCCGAGTACTGCTCCACCCTCGAACATGCCTTCTTACAGTCGCACCCGCCACCCCTAACTCCCACCCCAATACCCACACCACCACCGATTCCACCCTCCAACTCACCCTAACCACCCTGTATTTCCCCGGCATCCACGACATTCTGAAAAATATCCTGAAAGCCGCCCACCTTATCCTCTCATCCTCCCCCCACCAGATTCCATTTCCCAGACCACCGATGCTTTCCTTCCGCCGTCCCCCTAATCTGGCAAATATTCTATGGAAGAAAGAACCCCCAGCACCCACGCCTTTACACCCTGCCGGATCTTACCCCTGCGGTAGACCCCGATGTCTAACATGCCCAATAAACCCCCCTGCAACTCCTTCTCCAGTCCAACAACCAACATCACCTACCCCATAACTTCCACCACCAACTGCACCACCCGCAATATCATTTACCTCCTGAGATGCACCCAATGTCCCGCCTTTTATGTTGGCCTCACCAGCAATCCCCTCAACATCCGCATGAACGGCCACCGCAACAGCGTCATTCTCAAACGACCGCTGCCGGTGGCCGTTCATGCGAACAAACATAATTTAAAGTTTAACAACTGCTTCATAGTGAGAGTCATTCGCGCTCTCCCTGACAATGCTTCGGCTCCCCAACTCCGTCAGTGGGAGCTTTCGCATATCCATCTCCTAAACTCCTTCACTCCCCCTGGCCTCAACCTTCGATAGCTTTTCACTCCCTTTCTGTCTTCTCCCAACCCCCCACCAATCACCAACCCCCTCCGTATCCTCCAATCCTCGACCTTTCCGCACTACCCTTCCACCCCCATGCCTCCACCCAGTGTCACCGCCATCAGTTCTCTCTCTGTAGCTGATGAAGGAATAACTCCGAAAGCTTCTACGTTTGTGATGTTTCTGTGTTTTAGTGTTCTTTTACGTGTGTCGCTTCGACATCCCCGGGGCCTCGCCAACCTGAAGTCGTCCGATTGGTGAGTGTTCACTGGGTTTCCTCATCCCAACACATTGTTGCCATCCATATATCCATTTTACCTTTCCTTTTCCGTAAGCTGTTATATATATATATATATATATATATATATATATATATATATATATATATATATAGTGGAACTTCTATAATTCAAATCTCAAGGGAAAGCAAAAATTATCCGATTTATAGAAAATTCGAGTTACGGAAATATATATTTTTTTATTTTTTCTTAATCGAATTAACAATAAGTTTATTCCCATAAGCATATAAGTTAACTTTTCTAATTTTCAATATCCTGCATATTATGAAAACATCATCATCAATATTTTCTTCCAATAATATGCAAGATATTACTGTATTCAAAACACTAACTGCATCACGCACTGTTATTGAGGGTATCATAGATAACTGTAATTCTCACGTACTACTCAAAGCACAAACACGACAATTTAATTTGGGATATCGACTGACTGTTATTCTCTAGGACCATCAGGGATCACACAATAGGAGAAGAAACCCTGATAGTAGAGACGCTAGGGACTGCCTGATACACTGCACCTCCCTCATAAAATCCTATAGTGTTAATTTCGATATGGACTGAAATGCTTGCAGAATGCAAGCACCAACTACTTGTATACATAAAAAATGTTGCACGCAAAATATATGCCCACAGCCCACACGCAGTGTACTGAATAATAATAACCTTCAATTGTTAACGGTGCAATCTATTAAGTTTGACATTGCTACAACTATAATTTCAATGCTTCATAAAAGAGCGAAGAGAATAACGCAATTCTTTTGTCCATTTGAAGGCTTAACTAGAGAGCCTGTGACCCTTCGCTGTCCCATTAAGTTGATTATGATTTTTAAAAATAATTAATTTGATCAGACACATTTGTTTGACAAAAGATGTAAACTTCTTTCTTCGTAAATAGAACAGAAGATTCTATTTATTATTAACCTGTATTAGGATTAAGGATAAGTATCACTTCATTTTTATTTAATTTAATTTTTTAATTTTCCAAGTAATGTGATAAATAAAAATAACTGACCTTGATAAGTTCTTTTAAGCTTCTTTCTTCGTAAATATTACAGAATAAACAGCCTCAACATAAAGCCATAAATAAACATAAATGTAAACAAACAAAATGAGGTAATATCGTCAAAGGGCTCTATTTTAATCTTACTTATACTGTTTAAAAGGTTTTTTCTTGGCTTAAAGAAATTAATTTAATTAATTTTTTAAACGATGCTACAATAACGAATAAAATGGCTCTTTAATTCCAGTCGCTGACACACACGGACTCACAGACATCATCGAGATAATAGTCCAAACGTGTTCAGGGACATGTATTTCCGTCTAAATCTCGAATTCGATTTTTTTCATGAAAACAATACTTTCTGTATACATACTTCGTAAATGGAGAAGGTAAAAATAAATTGTATTCGTGAATATATTATAATTAAAGTGGCCACACGTTCTGGTTTAATTGATAGGAGGTGATTTTGGCAATTTTATTCCGATAAACAGTTTGTGTTGATTTATGAATATTATAAATTTCATATTCCCTAACTTGATTTAATACACTCTCTGGGAGGACCTTTGGTATTTGGACACCTCAATTATTTCCCTGATTTTTACACCGTTTTCGTACCTATATAAATCGTACAAAATGCTCATTTATCGACTGACCACTAATCAAATAATTTATCTGAAAACATGCAAAATTATAATCCAAGGAATAGGGCTCAACTTTGTGGTATGTGGTAACCCTATTTAGAAGAAAGGAACAACTATGTAACTTTCACACAAATTTATTTCATGACCGGTTTCGTTAAAAAACTGCATCGCCGCTGATGTAACTAGTTTTTTTTAGCGAAACCGGTGGTGAATTGAATTTGTGCAGAAGTTACATAATTGTTCCTTTATTTTGAATATAAAATTATGATTATAACTTTTATAATAATCCAACTTTTTGCTTGTGCTGATTTTTTCCATTTACTTACACTTCTATAATTTTTTTATTTTCGAGTGGAAACTGCGCAGATATAGCAAAAAATGGCGGTTTAATGATATCCGATAATTGTAACAGTCTGCCGTGTTCAGTTTGTTGCAAATCTGTTGACGATGAAATTGTCACACTAGTAATACTATCCCCCGTGGCCGGACGGTATGCCGAACGGACGTTATGCGGACAGGGCGTTATGCGGACAGAATGGGATAGGCGGGGAATGTTAACAAGCGATTTATAAACAATTTCACGGAAAATTTATACCACCAGTATCATATAATACCGACTGTAAATGATATGTGATCCATCAGGAATGCATAAACAATTAAACAGGTGGATTGAGCCGTCGGAAGTAATGTGAACTGTCAGTATTGTAAACTGTTGAATGGTTAACGTGAATCACAAGAAATATAAACAATTATGGAGTGTATGGAACCGTCGGAGGTATAAACAATTGGACGTGTGGATTTAACCGAGGGAATTATAAAGTTTTGAACGGGTACACTGTATAAACAATTGAAGGTGTAACTTGTACCATCAGTGGAATATGATATTGTACGGTTAGCTTTAACCACCAGAACTATAGTAATCAGTAGTATAAACAATTGAAGAGGTAAACCAATATCCCCCCATTCTTCATTTAAAATTCTTGAACTTGTATTATTATAATTTCTTATTTTTGCAAGCGAAAACATTTAATTTATAGATGCAATATAAATATTTTGCTAAATTCAACTGGAAACGTTAAATACTTTCTTTTTTAAGAGGGGTTTTCCGACACGCCTGCACTCCTCCATAAAAAAAGAAAAGAATTGGAATCAATTTCGGGCATTATAAAATCGCATTTTAAAATTAGTTAGAATCAAGATACGAAGTCGGCACCTAAACGGTTGTTGGAAAAAGAAAGAAGTTCATTTTGGTTACCGTGAAAATTCAATTACGTTCCGAATTTCTCGGAAAATCCGTTTTTAATACGAGAAAACGCGACTTAAACAATGTGAATTGTCAGTTACCATGGCCACCTCATTTGAGCGAGTGGTAATATTGGGTGTATACTCGCGACCCCCTTGACGATATTGCGTCATTTTGTTTGTTTACATGGATTTAATCGGAGGCCATAATGCGGGGTCGCCTTGGCAACACCCGGAAAGAGTACATAATCATAAAATTTCGAAAATATACGCGTTTCTGAGAAATTCTTCCGTGTGACATCTAAACATCGCAGGAATAAGATATTTTATAGTTTTAGCCATAGAGATGGACGGACAAACGGACGGACGGACAGACAGACGGATAGACATTGAGTAATTATATATAAAGATTACAGGTATGGAGAAAGTCATGTGGTGGCCATATCAGATTTTTTAACATATTTTCATATCTTTAATTTTAACAATATTAATATACTGAGCAAAAAAACGTCCGGCAAACGTTCCTTCATTTTCTTAAATAGCGAAAAATAATAATTATAAGTAAGGTCTGTAACGCTGTCGTTGCTGTATACGTAGTACTGCCGATAATTTTTACTGAACGAATAATAGTTGATTTATCACGATAAATAAGGATAATAAGTTTACAATTAAATAATAGATAATAATGGCGCTTTATGATGAATGATAAATCTCATTCTCGCATTGAAATTACCCCACATTAACACTGCGAATATTAATATGTATTATGTGGCAAATATGGTAACATGTTCGCCCAAAGTGTAGCTAGCATCTCAATCCTTATGGATACCGGTGATCCACACGTCAAACACACGAATTACTCCTTACTCTTCCACTTCCTGTCATGTTCCTCGTTGGGCACCCACTTCATCAAAATATTAAATAATGCTACGCTGGTACTTAGATGACTCGTTGAAGCAAATTGACCAACTTATAAAGATAGTATAAACAGGTTTTGCCACATGAACGAATGATAGTAATTAAGGAAACAGAAACACGGTCCGAAGATCTGAAGATAGCGCTGCACCCAAAATTAACTGGCCAGAGAATTCAATAACGGTAAATTTTTCAGTTGGAAGAATGCTCACGAAATGAGGTTTCAGAAAAAAGGTGCCAACCAAAGATAAGAAGTGGATAGGGTGGAAAGAAAATGCATGTACAGAGATAGATGGGGAAATAAATTGGAGATGCCTCGAGATAGAGTTAAGGGGCGGTGGGTAGGGAGAGAGATAAAATAGATACTGGGTGCGTGAGACACGCGGCTCTCTCACTGCCGTGTCCATTACGGAACTCGTAACACTGAATGAATGCGGGGCGTTGACCGCTAAGACAGAGCGCACGCATAGAGTGTTATGGAGAAGCAACGCAGATGGTGAGGGGGGGGGGGGGGGGAGAGAGAAAATTCTTTTGAGTGGGGATAGAGATGAGCACCGTAAATGTTGGTGGTCGAGGCGTGGCTGTCCGGATGGATGGAATACGAATATGGTTACGGACAAAGAAGCAGGGGAAAAGGGGAATGGGTAGAAAGGAAAGTGGAAGAAAAGAGGAATAAAGAGGAATATACAGACGATGAACGGGAATAAACCAAGGAATCTAAGAGATAGAGGATTTGGCGAACAAATAAAAATAACTTTGTATTTGATTTTTATGCGTTCTTTGCACGAAGTGAACGCATATAGGGGAGGTCGTTTCCGTCCGTCCGCATGTTAAACCTCGGGAACCGCTGGACGTATTTTGATGAAATTTGGTATTGGGGAGTTTTGCTACAGTCGGTCGAAAAATTTCCAATTTTGGTTAAAATCGGACAAAAATTACGACTCCTTTACGTGAAGACCTACAATGCTCCTTTGTTTCAACTCAGGAACCGCTGGACGTATTTTGACGAAATTCGGTATTGGAGAGTTTTAGTAAAATTTGTCGACGAAGACCTACATGTAGTTTACAATGTTCTTCTGTTTTAACTCGGGAACTGCAGGACGTATTTTGAGGAAATTTGATATTAAAAAGTTTTATTAAAATTTGTCGACCGATTCCAATTTTGGTTAAATTCGGACAATAATAACGACAAATTTACATAAGGACTTACATGTATTTTACAACGTACCTCATGAGCTTCTCGTTAAATATTCATCTGAGCGAAAAATATTGAGAACATTTTGAAATCTCAAAGAACGCATTTGGAAACTGAGTACTCCGACATGGAGTACATCTTTCCAATCTTGTTTCTCCATGGAAAAGTTCCATAAGGTTACGCCTACCACCGTGAATTTTATTTATAGAAAGAGGGCTTGACGGGCAAAACCGTTTTACAGAAAAGAGAAACTCCGCTTGTTCTTCCAAAAGTTTAAGTAGTAGGCAAGTTCTCGGCGAATAATGATGACGTCTCGAGCGATGCCGAAATGAATATTTTTCTTTTCACCGTTGGCGAAGGTAATTTTTTTCGAGATTGCCGCCGAAATTCCTTCAGACAATTTTTTAAGCTCGATACAAATAGATAAAACAGGCCACTGCCTTCATGTCACACTCAATCACCATCGCGATAGGAGAAGAAAATATTAAACGAGTGAAAAAGACGCGCACAAATCGGTTCCCCAAAGGAAATTTATATCATCCTTTCAGAAAAAAGTCCACTGAAATAATTGAAGAGGTATTTTTATTATTTTTGGTATTAAAACGACAATAGGTATTCCACAACATTTAATGCAATAAAAATAGGCCACACCGGCTTATTCTTGATGCAAAACAATGGGAAAAGCGTACTTCATATTCTTAATTTCAAGTTTCCTCATTCAAAAAAGAATAACAGGCGTAATAAAGAGTTTATAGCTGATAATGTAGCACTCAATCATTTTTATAGCAAATTACTACTCCTCACGATAGAGAAACTTGTATTTATTATTAAATATCGCAAAATCATTTTAACTGCTCTTTAGGCCTAAGTCAGATCAGGGTACTGCTACAAAATTTAATTCAATCATCCGCGAAACTGTACCTTCAAAGATAACCGCGACATATCTTCGTACCATACATAAGGGAAGATGAACATTAAAAATATTCAGCTACACAATGAAGGAATAAAGAGATTTAAAAAATTAGGATACCGCTACTTTACGTATTACCCGAAATATTTTCGATATTAAAAATCTTTCAACTACCTAGAAAACGCATGCCGTGATGAACAAATGAGAAATGGTCCTCTTCGATTTCTTCGGCCAATATTGTATCCAAATAAAAATTAAGCCAAATGAAATTTGAGTTTTCCACATAATTCTCGACTTAATCACAATGTAATTTTCCATCTTCCGGTATGTTATCTAGTCTTAAAACGCCAAAACTCGCCCAATCTTATTTCTGTAATCACCATCTTCCTTCAAATTACCTAAAAGCCCTATTCCCTTATTAGCCATCGCATGTTTCCGAGGATTCTCTTTACGATAGCCTCTCTAGACATTCCTTTGCCATTTATAAAACTCTCTTGATTAATTCTTCCGCGCAATCTAATCAAATTAAACTTGTACCGCTCCATACCTCTTCATTACGGATAGATTCTTCAAACAAAACAGCAGAGCATGTGGCCTTCCATAAACACTAAAACAAGTCATGGGGTTTGGCTGTGTTTTTAGGTGAATATATAACTCTTTCAGTGCATTTTGGATACTTTATAAGTTTAGTTAGCGACTATTTCAACCTAAAATCGTACGCTTCTGGGCTTCATCGATAAAACATCATCGCAAGGGTGGCTCCAAACAACAACACGATCGTTTTCTCGAACAAGTGCAAGCCGAAACATACCCTCATCTTCAAGAATAAGTACTTAAGTATAAAAAATTGGAAAATATTAGTACCTACTTACCCTAGGAATCTCCAATATCCATAATAGGTTTATGAAAAACCTCGGGGAATCTCTCTCTTGCCAATGCGAATCTTCGGAAATTTCCTACACATCGCATAGGGCTTCTAGGTTGAATATTAACATATTCAAATATCTCATTTAAAAGGACCTTTACTTTCAACCCTAAAACAGAAAGAAAGATCCTTATTATTCTGTAGTAATTTTAAACTACAGTAATGAAAAGATTTTTGAGGGGATGGGAGAGACAACGATTATCCGGTGATAAATAAACGACGGAATGAACCAAAGATGCATTGCCTCGCGAACGTGTCCAACTGCCCATCATGGTTAATTTAAAAGAGACCTATCGAACTCGCCTGGAATAAAATTCATAAGCATTGTTCCCTCAACATTTATAAAAAAGTAGGAAAATCATATACGAATTTCGGCTACAAAGCAGCCGACATCACTGATGATAAACCGAATGTCGATTATAAAGAATAAATATCGTTTTCTTGTAACCTAACATCACTGAATCACCGCAGATGACGGCTTATTTGTAGCCGAAATGCACACTGGTTTTCCATTTTTTTAATGACTATTAGAGATACGCCGTATATCAAATTGTCCATGATGACGGTATGGGTCTCACTGCGAATAGTGGACCGATAACGCAAAAGCAGATCCAGTACAGAGGAAGGATACAGGGCAGGCCAAAATCCGCAGGATACGACCAAGACGAACGACTAGACAATATAAATGAAAGATGAAAGATACAAAACCATTCGAGGGCGAAGCCTTCAACGGTCTACATCCGTGATCATTTCGAAGTTCGAAAAGAAGGGGGAAAATGGAGAAAAAATCGCAAATCCCGGAGGAAAAATCCGTCGAAGGAAAAAAATCGCGGGGTTAAAACCGCTCATAGGGATGGAAGAGAGAGACAACGAGTTGAAGTATATTACCCGATCGCCGAACTGTTATTCCTTTTACGAACAAGGCTAAAAAAAATCCTGCGAGTCTCTTCCCTTCCCCCACCCGTAACGGACGTGAAATAAACGTCACCTCAAAAATGTTTGCGATATTTTACTTTATTTATTCCTACGGGCGACTGTCTTGCTGGCACCGGTCCAGGAAGGGACCGAGATCAATTCTCTGGGTAGGGCGATTAAATAAAAAAATTCCTCTTCCCCAAAAAAAAAGTAGAAATTATTTTCGCGAAACCTGTTTTCCTTTTCTCCGCGAATACTGTATGGCTGCCAACAGCCGGCAACATATAATGGAGATCCGTACAAAGCCATTGTGCGGTTGGCATCTTCCTCTTCTTATTTTTTTTACACTAAACATGCCACCGAATCCTGTGCTCACTTCATCCCTCGCTGTTGTGTTTGAAATAAAACGTAGATTCCTTTCCTTTCTCGTTCCCGTGAAATATTTGGCGTATGGCGATGACCTCCGGCGCTTTTTCCTTACAATGCCGGCGGAGCATTAAGCATACCTCATCGCCATTCGGAACCATTGGTTATTTTCGAATAGCGCGTAAAATACTACTCTGAAGCGTAAAACAAACGCGTTCCTAACAGGCGGGAGCGATACAATACGGATCCGAGAGGCAATACGGCGAAATTATTTTTGAAATAAAACAAATTTGGGGCATAAATTCGTACGGGCACAAACACGCGTCCAAACACGGACGTACGGGCGATTAGAAAAGCCTTAAATTAATCCGAAAAGATGAAGACTTCGGGAAATTCCGCGAAAATTAAAATTCGGAACCCGCCAGACCAAAAATACATCAAATAAAAAACGGCGTCCAATGGGATTAACTTTTAGATTGCTTAAATCAAAAATACGAGAAACGTAGGAAATGTCTCCCCCCTCCATCCTCCGTAAAAACGAAGCGAATAAATAAAACCTCGACGATTATTTTGGTAGAAATTGCTTTGCGGTGGAAGTGGAGGCAAATATCCCTGCGGCGGTCGGGGTTTCATATTATTTGCCCCTATTGCGGGTGCATTTTCGGATCCGCCCCACGTCGAGACGGGCTGAAAAAATATACAGGAGGGAGTGATTTACCCAAAAAATTTATATAACTAGCCCAGGTGCGTAACAAATAATAAACATATGTTTTTTTTTAAACGAGCGACGAAAAACGCACGTCACGCTGGCGTAAATGCGCCCTTTGCAAACAGGGACTGACAAAGTGAAGCGAGTAGGAGTGAAAATATGAACAGAACGGTTTTGTTTTTTACGGGGAATTGAAAATCGTCCGCTTAGTCATCTGAAAATATTCCGATTAAGTTAAGAGAAGGAATACGCGCGAAACATATCAGCTTCCTAGCATGCTACCACCGCCATTTCGATCCACGACCCGATCAAAAATGGCAAAATTATCGTGACCACGCATGTCATGTTTCAATCATGATGGATCGGGAAGAGATACGTACGAAAAATCAGTCGATTTCCTTTTCGAAGAACGAGAAGTTCGAGGATTAATATGGGCAGTGCTGGCGTTATTTTTTCAGTAATAAATACTCGGGGATAAAAATGACCAACGCATTCCAGTTTTATTAAAGCACAACTGACGTTCAGCATTGAAATCCGGCTATTCGGTTGTGGTTAGAAAACTGTGTCACGCGAGTGTAATTTTACTCCTGGTTATTGATGAAATTCTTTGCGTTGTGTGATCAAACAAAGCGTGCGATCAACATGCGGTCGGCGAAGAACCAATAAAACGAAAGAGAGAAGTTGGAAAAAATAAGCCCCGAAGCAGCCGGGCTCTGGGCGAAATGAAGAAGCATCGTTTAACCACAATATTTTCCTTGATTTTGTTTGAACGGCGAGCGCAGTGGCGGCTTTATGCCTCCTGGGGTCCCTGGCGCTAAACATTTTGGGACCCCTGGCGCTAAACATTTTGGGGCCCCTGGCGCTAAACATTTTGGGGGCCCCTGGCCCTAAGCAGTCGGGGGCCCTGCAATCTAAATATATAGCGAAACCGCTCCTAACGGCTGCCCTCCTTTGTGACACCTCTTAACGATCTTTTTTTCTATGGAATCATAGAGAGGTTCCACTGATTTTTAAATTGAGACATTTAATATTTCTAAGATTATCTACACAACATTTTTTCGGGGTCCCTTATTTCACGGGGCCCCTGGCGCGCGCCATGTGCGACACCCCCCCCCCCCTCCCCCAAAAT
Source organism: Tanypteryx hageni (assembly GCA_028673005.1). Classification (NCBI taxonomy): domain Eukaryota; kingdom Metazoa; phylum Arthropoda; class Insecta; order Odonata; family Petaluridae; genus Tanypteryx; species Tanypteryx hageni. Next base: position 39,327,009 of record CM054118.1, read on the forward strand.
CCGCCACTGGGCGAGCGCACAGGTGACCACGTAAAAAGGTATTCCACATGATGGTAGGAGGGAAATTATTAATGAAAATTTCCCATGAATAATGTTGAAACCAGAATAATAGGAACGGTTCCGTGAATTTCGAGCCCGGAGCCGCGGGATTTACACTGATACAGATTTGATGAGATAAATTCCGGAGACGAAAAAAAAATTGCAGCGCAAACTGACGCAAATTAATTTTTTTAACGAATCTGAGCTCGCAATGCGCAACAAAAAATAAATGGGACCCATGCTATAGATCACTCGACGTCGGCTGAGATTGCCTGTGTTGCAGAACGGTTCCGGAAGTAGTTTCAAAAACCTACAGCGATGCATAAGTTTGAAAGCTAGCCTTTGGGGAGAAAATCATTTAAAACGTCCAAAAATCAAATATGTGATTGATTTCAAATGTCGATGAATGTAGTAATTCCATAGCAACAAAAGACGAATGGGGAGAAAGCCTATAGGTGAAACGATATGGCGACCACCCATCTGTTGTAAATATAGATTGTTCGAACCCTGCTATACTTTGTGTTTGACATTCCGGGTTTTGTTAGTAATGGACCCGTAGGTCTAACTCAATATCAAATAAAGGTGAATAGTTATTAAGTTCAACTGCGTTAACCTCAATACCTACACTTAATCTCCAAAAGAAATAAAATACAAAATTTAAACAATTGCGTGATGTAAATATATCTATTCTGTACGAGAGTAGAAATGAAAACGTGACCGGCCGCTTAAATTTTTAAATTAATGGTCTTCCATAAATAAAATTGCATGTACGTCATATGATTGATAATTAGAGATTTCAACAAAAATATTTCAAATATTTCTTATGACTTGCAAAAAAGCTACGCGCTAAATGGCTAGATCAAAGTCGGCCATTTTAAGCCTAGCCTAGGCTAATGGTTTTATAAATGCACATTTAAACAACTGCATCAATGTGATACCAGGAAGATGACGGACTGGTTGTAAATATCTGACGACATCAACTCATTCGACGAAATGGGTATTCTTAAGTCAACACCCGCCATCTGTCGCAACATTGCGCGAATCGTCATCGTCAACCAAAACCCAAATTGAAACATGTCCCCACATAGGAGAAGAGAACAAATTCGTTGCTATAGCGAAATAACAGCACTTTAAAAATAATCACGCTTTTAATCATCAGAACTGCTTCCTAATCTGAATCCAAAAGATAAAATAAAATCAAGCGATGCTTTTCAAAACAGAACAAACTAACATTCGGCATTGAAACGGGCGCTATTTCGGCGTAAAAATACCACCACCGTTCCGTCCGTAATAAAAAAATAACCTCGCGTATCGAGGCGAATGAGCGCGATGAAAAAAGAGAAAACTTTTCCTTTTTATTAAAAGCGAAACCCGCGGGCGAACCTGATTGAAAATTAACGAGCTTCCCTATCCGGCAACATATTACTAAACGAGAGAGCTCACGGTCAAAACATCGCGAATTAATTTCGCCGCCTCCCCCACCTCCTCCCCCGTCCCCCTTTCCTCCCACCCCACCCTCCTGATCAACAATCTCCGGCGAAAATACACGAGCGCCACCTTACGCCGAACAAAAGAAATTAAACGGGACGCGTGTACGGAGGGAAGGCGGGGAGGAAACCCCTCTCGCTGGGAACGAAATGAAAACTCGGGAACCTGAATACTCAGAACAGCAGACGCCCTAGTATGTGTATGTGAGGGTGTGTGCGCGCGCGCGCAGGGCGGTACGGATAGCGCTCGGCGGTTAGTGTGGAAGTGGAGGTAAATAAAAGATTTGCGAGGAAAACGGTTATTGGTATTCGCGGGGCTAGACATTGCGGTCAGATCACGTGAAAGGTAATTACGGCGTTTGCGATTCTTGCAGGGGGATGATGGGGCAGGGAAGTAGGGAGGCAGGAGAGAAGGGAGGCAGGGAAAATGAGAGCGGGGGAAGAGGGAATGGGAGAGAAGGGGGCGGAGGGAGAGGAGCGTGTGGCATTGAGAGAATTTCTTTTAATGGCACGTCCGTTGGAAAACGTTGCGGATTAATACATCTATGTCCTCCAGATTGCTGAGATTCGTCAGTTTTTATTCATGTTTTTATTATAACGCGTGTAATTGGGGCCTTTCCTGTATGCGTTTAATAAATTATCATTATTATCATAGGTTACAGATCAATTAACATCTAAAATGAATAAACGACCCGTGAGAAGCTGTGATTCAATATTTGGCGATATAAATCAAAGGAAAAGCATATCGTTCAATTACAGTTGAGATTTTTCAGCAAATATTGTTCCATAAAATTAAGATTAATAATGTTAAAAAGCTGTGATGCATTGGTTAAAGAAATACGGCTAAGCGAAATTTGAAAAATACAGGTGTCAAAGACGGAAAAGCTATAAGCCGTGAAATTGGTGGTTAGCGTGTCTGGCTCCCAATGCTAGAGTCGCGGGTTCGAATCCTGCCGAGGGCATGGTCGTATGTGTTCGTCTTTGTTAACGTTATCACGCTTATTGTAAAAGGCCGTTAACGGCTCTTTATGAGCTACTATAAAAAAAAATAAAGAACAAATACAGAAAATACTGTAAGATATTTTAATGTTATGGCAATTTATGTTGCGATATTCCTTCATGCTGCAACAAAGGTGAAGAAAAAGGCCATTGTCGTCGTGCAGGTAGCTCTCCGAAAGCTTTGTTTACGACAACACGAAATTTTATATTTAAGATTTTTATCAAAGTCACAAGAATTGCTTAGTTTTTGGTAAAAATCAGTTTACCGGAAGTGGGTGTTTACTCCTGTCACTTATCCGTTATTTTGAGATATTTGCTTTAATATTCGATAAATGTAAAATTATATCGGAATAAAAGTTGTAGGATATTTACTTTTCTATAACCTTTGTTTGAAACATATTTCCATATAATGCATTGTTTAAGAGATATCTTATATTTTTAGCTGCCACCACCACGCCACCTACCGACGACTACTGTTAACAATTGACGCTTAGCTACTTCTTAGTAACGCTCCGTTTTCTTTTCTTAATTGTTGGAGCTTTGCGGCTATATCCAATTTCAGAAGGCTATGGTTTGAGTTTATTTCTGTTCTTTGTAAAGACTAAAATTTTCTCGCAGTTTCTTAAAATATTTATTATTATGTAACCTAATTAGAATTTTTAGAAATATTACAGATATGGAGAAAGTCATGTGGTGGACACATCAGATTTTTACAAAATAACTCAGGTGTTTGGTGGTATTATTGGTTTATTTTTGTCAAAATGATGTTTTATGTTTTATAACTACAACTTATCATGATAGTTATTGATTAAACAAATTATATTCCAATTAAGAATATTGTTATATATCAGCACACAAACCTAAGTAACAATTATAAAATTTCCATTATTAATCTGAATTACTGTCTTCAGCATTACACGATTGACAAATATATGTTGCTTTGACATGTTTCTTGAAAGAAAATTGCTTGCAAGAATCACATTTAATGGTTGTGTCCACATTTTTTCTTCTACCACATAGTACACATCGTCCACGCTTTTTTCTTTACTGGTGCTGGCATATAAATTCCCTTTCCGATGGTTCTCGATATTTTGAAAGGATTATCTTCACATCTGACTGTAGAGAATTTATTTTTGCTCTTTCAGTGAGATAGGGCTTCATCAATGCCAATTATAATTCCTTCAAAACATTTCTTCTTGGTTGCCTCGGATTGTCAGCATTAGAAAATAAAGTATTTGCGCATTTGTCCCCGCTATATTCATTAGCGATAAGAATATTGCCAATGGCCACCGTCGAGTAATAAGAGCTACAGAGTAAGTACTACACATTTGATCTACTGTGTCAACTGCACACTTAGTCATGTTGTAGACCAATATAATTGAGGGTTTAAGGGTTTCGTCATCAATTTCTGTTGTTGATAGTACTATTACTGCCTTATTCTTTTTTGGCACGTTGGACGCCGAGTAATCGAACGCCATATAGTCGGTGATCTATCGTACGTCACTCTGCGAGCATTTCAAAGTAAAGCAAACATTGAAACTGTAACTTTACAGACATAAGTATAAACATAAAGAATATAACTTACGTGACAAACCATGCTGCATACTCAGCATAAACACAAATCACTCTTTCAATCGCTCGTATATTCAATCCGCCGCGTCTGCTCGAAGGACGGAGGTAAATAAAATAATGAGTCACACGACCAGGCGCACGGCGTAATCAGTACGCCATGGATGACTAGTACTATTATCACTCCGATTATTAAGTTACTACAGATCTTTGAGGTACGAAAACTTTCTCATTTGGAAGTCAAAATGACACTGAAGGAACACACAAAGTGTCTTAGATGCCAGACACAAAGCAGCGTTGCAACACTGAAATTCGTAAAATTGCCGTACTTTATACACCAGCGCACCCGCTCGAGGGTTAAAGCTAATGGTAAAAGAAACCAGACAACGATAGCCATGCATCAAAACGTATGTAGTAAAAATTGCCATGTATCCTTCTCATTGAAAAAAAACAGCAAGGAAACCATTCCGACGCTAGAATCCTTCGACGAAACTAGGTACATAACTACTCGAGAAAAAGAATCTCCAGCGAAGTATCGCTTCTCACGTGACGTAACCCTCTCCACACTAGAAAGACTTCACTGGGAACTATGAGAAATCCATGTAAGGGAACAGAAGGAGCAAATTCCAGCAAGTCATCAACGCCAAATCCTTCAACAATGGAGTTCCTTCGACAATCAGTCAGTCCTTCCTTTCCACACCCCACATGCCAACCCCCTCAAGTTAATACTCACGATTCACCTCACACGAAAAGCCTCGCCCGCTACACACCCTTACGCCGCCCACGCCCCACTCCCTCTCCCCAACACCCTTACAACCCCTCTTCTCTTTCTCTCGAGCGAAGATTCTTTTGATCTCCGGGACGTCGTGAAAGGGAGACTAAGACAGACACAATGGGAGAGAGAGAGAGACATGCACACAAACAGATGAGGAGCAATCCTGACGAAATGTCCCTCCATGAGAGGACTTTATATATACATATATACATCCCTTCTTCACTTTCACACACGCCTGGCTTCGAGACTAAGAATCCCATGTCCTGTGTCGTTTTTTTTACTCTGATACTTCGTATGAAAGAGTAGAAGAAGCGTGGATGTTAAAAGCACCGACTTATTATTGGGAGAGGAGAGAAAAACGATGAAATAAAACTGATATCGAGAACAGAGAAACTCGAATAAGCTCTTTTATTCTGCTCGCATGTGGGCGAACTCGTTGGGATGAAAAAAGTTATCTAAAAAGGATCGCTTTTCGAGACAAAATAGGCTAAGTTTGTTCCACTCTATAAGATAAAAATTCACCAGTCGCCCTATTGGTACGGGGAAACCTTACCGTTAGAGCGAGAAAGGGATTAAAGAAAAATATTCGCCAGGTACCAAATTATTTAAAATTAAAAGGAGAGAATTGATAATTACGATTATTATTAAATTATAAGAGTGCAAAAATTTTGCTGGCAGTCCTATAGCAACACAAAAATTCACTCATCTACAAAGTGCAGTAGGTAGATATAAATAAAAAGCGGCTAATTGCATTACTCAATGTGTGGGGTTTGCAGGTTAACTATATGCTGTGAGAATAACCAGAATAAAGAATTTCGTAACGCTCCAATATTAAAATTAATTCAGTTGCATGAAAAATGACTTAAGAAAAAATCTTCCCCTACAATATTAATTGAAAAAAAAATATTCTATGTTGTTATTAAAAACCGTTAGTTCGAAAAAGTTGTCAAAAATTAATTTTATTGCGTGAATAATGAATTTTTAAAAACGAAAATTTTCCCGTCACCAACTTACATCAAAAGCGATTTCATTGCCACAGGTTACTCGTTAATTCGAAAAAACGTAGGCAGAGCAATTAATCAACGATGAATCTGCAAAAAAGTAATGAATCATATTCAATGAATCTAATTCAAAATCAAAAGCTGTCCATCAGCGATAATAACCCGACAATATTTCTCAGATGACTAATTACTCCGTCTTTTTTTAACGATTGCGGACAGCTGTGGAGGCAAAGTTGCCGCCAGAGAGAGAGGATTTGGGAATCGATTATGCGTTCAATTCGGGCTATCTCCGGCTCACTACCGCAGGTGACAAAAGACGAGCAATTACTCACTGGATATATGGCCGTCGCAGGCGCACTTAAAGTGAATGAGAACTGGTACGGCCATGATATGAAGAGCACGCTGAAAGTCCTGCAGTCTAGAAGTGAATAGATTAATTTAAATGAACGTTAACTTCTTATAAGTGAGGAATGAATAACGACTTCCGAATAGCTATCGATGAATTACTGACAAAATAAAGTAACAGTGGAGCATCAAGAGGCCCATTTTCCCTCGGTCATTACAGAAATGCCGATAAGCAAAAAAAGCAGATAATCCGAAAATTACTTACATAAACTTCCACCAAGTATTCTCGTGATTTTTCCGGAGCTATGATAATTGCAATTTATAAATTACTTTCTTGAAATAAATATTATTCCTAAAATTAATAAGAGCTTTTTTAATAATTCAAATGAGCGAAGATAAATATTTCCTTCGTCGCAGTATTTCTTTAAGCTTAAATACACGCTTCGAAGCACGTCACGTCGAAATTCTGCAAACACTGGTAGAGCGATCAAATCTTTCCGCCTCCGCCAAAACCCACACGAGTAAACTGCGTGAAATAAGTAAGCGATGAACCGTCAATAGACACGTTTCACTCGCATAATAAATTTCAACGATAAAATAAAAAGATCGACTCAAAGTTACGCGAGTATCATTTTCCCGGGGAGACAGCTTGCTAACGTTTTCGCTTCCCCTCTGCGGATCGCCTCCTATGTTGAGCCATAAAGATATAAGGTTTTAAAAAATAAAATAAAGGCGAGTTCCAGAAAGAAGAAAGAAAGAGAAAGGATCGGGAGGAGGGAGATTGGCGGGAGAGGTACTGAGGAATGTGTGAGAGAGAAAGGGAGTGAGTGGAGGAGGGAGTGAAGAGAAGAAAGAGGACCTAATTACCTCGACCACCGCCGAGCTCTTTTCTGGCCGCGATCGAACAGGGAGTCCAGAGTGAGGGGAGGTTTAGGTGGCGAAGGGGGGAGGGTAGGGAGTGAGGGAGGGTGGGGTATGAGGGAGAGTGGGGAGTGAGAGAGAGTGGCGAGTGAGGGAGGGCGGGGAGTGAGGGAGGGTAAGAGGAAGATTCATCACGTGAGAGAGAAGGGAGGAGTGAGAGGAAAGGAGAAGCTGGGACAGAGAAATAGGGAGGGAGGGAGAGGGGAGGAGAGAAGAGAGAAGGAAAGGAGAGAGGAGGAGGGAGGGAGAGAGGAGGGAGGTAGAGAGAAGGGAGGGAGAGAGGAGGGAGGGAGGGAGAGAGGAGGGAGGGAGAGAAAAGGGAGGGAGAGAGGAGGGAGGGAAAGAGGAGGGAGGGAGAGAGGAGGAAGGAGGGAGAGAGGAGGAAGGAGGGAGAGAGGAGGGAGGGAGGGAGAGGGGAGGGAGATAGAGTGTAATCCGCAGTGCGGTGTTAGGAACGATACGGACCTTAGATAACATTTATGGAATGGATAGCTAGAGAATCAGTGAGGTTAGGGATGGCGAGATGAGGGGTGGGTGGGAGAGGGTGGAGGGGAGAGGAGGGAGAGAGGTGGGAGATTGGGAGGAAGGAAGGAATGGGTGGGTCGGGGCCGCGAGATAACGGAGGGAATTGTGGGAAGGGCCGAAGGAAAACGCCGCCTGGGCAGTTGAGATAGATGGAAAGGATGCAGCGGCTAAAGGGTTCCTCACTCTCTCCGGAGGAAGAAAACTCCACTCTCACCTCCTTCCTAATCCGCAGTAACGTAGACACAAAACCGCCTTCTGCAGTACACCCTGCCCTCCTTGGATGCGTGGATAACACGGGTGAGAAAGAAAAATGTTTTTTTACTCTCCTACGTCGGCAAGCACGCATTGAAAAAACGCGGGCGTTAGTGAAGGCTCTTCTCCTTTGACCCACACGTGATATTTCCCTAAATAGAACAAGTCGGTTGAAAAGTAATAATTTGAATGATTGAAATCAATTACCGTTCGTGCGTTCTTCATTAAAAAGGATGGAGTAGGCATCTAATCTTAAATTAAAATCGGCGGTTGATCTTACTTGACATCTTATCGTAAATAGAAAGCAATTCCTCGAATGCTTCTGGTTAGTAACTCTAAATCATCCCTTACCCTACGTAAATAACACCACTGAATACACCAACTCGTACTGATCACAAGAAAATAGGAGACGCCTATGTTAGAACCTATCTAGGTGTGAAAACAGGTTCCACAGGATAGAGTAAACGAGGATATACACGCTTTAAGAGAGGAAAGATATCGAGTTATGAGACAGAGGAAGGAAGACAATGGCCAATCGGGAAAATAGCTAAGAATATGTTAAAGAAAATGCGTTGAATTAATTAACCAAAAACAAATGAATGAAAAAAGCTTTTGAATTCCTAACGCAGATTTCAAAATTTTGACACGAGACAGCTTCCAAAGATCAGTCAGAGGTGGGAGCTACAGCGTGTAAGGAGTACGGGAGTGAAAGATTGTTTGATTTCTTAAAAGGTGTTGCCGTCCCCATCCTACTGTGATCTGTTACAATCCGCTCCCCTTGGCTCGTGGTCTATCAACTGTCAGATCGTACGACCGTTGCCATGTGACAAATTCCAATGATCGAGGATTAGCAGAACTCATGCAAAAACACTCTCTCCTCCAATGGATTAGAGGTCGACCGCTTTCCTTCTTCCAGCGGTCATTTAAGTTTAGAACCCTCTTGTACTCCTTGAGGTCGCTAAGAAGTTTTCCCAAAAATGCCCACAAAAATTAATCGACAAGTCCAATTTTACAAGATAATCTCATAAAATACATCATTCAAACATATATAACATTTATTTTAATATGCAAAGAAGATCCCTACCGCTGTTACAATTTCGCAAATATGTTTGAGCTATATACGTTACATGACAACGTAAACGAGAAGCATTGAGAGAATCCATAATCCTATTTTAAATTTTCCTCTTTATGAATATGGACAGAACACAATATCGAAGTAAAGATCACCAAAACATCATCTGCATTTAAGGTATTTATTCAATATCAACTCTCGATAATAAATAATTCCCGATCTTACAATGCACTTAAGTTTTGAAAAAACTTTTTTACGGTCTACGGATAACGGCGCACTTCCGCGAAGTTGCCAGATCGTAAACGGATATTTTTTTCGCTCTCGCTCGCTCCATCGAGCGAACTTTCAAAAACGACCGACAGTAAAACTTAGGTGGCTAATGGATGATTAAAAGTGCGGGAATCTGGAGTCGAGAGGTTCTTTAGTGAGGGGTTTTACTACTCACCAAGATGCAGAAGTAAGGAGGGCAATTCCCTTCAAGAGCTTTTTAAGATGATACAAGGAAAAACACTCCTGCGATAGCAGCATAAGATGTTTATAATTATTTCAGTTTAACTCTTAAACAAAGAGTGTCGCATAAATAACAATACAGTTGATGTAAGATGGTATGATTATTCTTGGAATGTTTCCATAATTTATATTTAACGTAAACAAATGAAAATAAAACCTTGAAAAAAGAGTTCGAACTGTCTTTAGAGGTAGGCCATCTACGACATAAAGTCCCATCAACGACAAAATTGCATTACAAAGGAAAAACACTATCCCGCCTAAATCATAAGATACGATCACTTTGATAAAATGCGAGACATCGATTGTAGGACGGAGAGATATCAAGACTCGTTTTTCCTAGGAAAATCAGGGAACATAAAAGATTCCAGTGTATAATAGAGAATTGTTAGCGAATGTTTAGAGCAGGGCTGTCCAACCAATAGCTCAAGAGCGATATATTGCACGCAAGATACTTCAATGTTGCCCCCGAAGCGGTAGAGTTTTAAGCAATAACAAAGATTTAAAATATTATAAAACGTTCGGTGACATTCATTTTAAATCCTTTTCAAGATTACACAGTCAGTCAAACTTCGAGTATTTTCAAGCGAAATACTACTTTTTAAGAAATATAAATAATTGAACTGAGAACAGACTTTCCATTAAAATCAGGATCATCGCAGCCAAAATTTCGATCTTTAATATATATTATAAAATACTATAATACACTTCTCTTACAATTAGACCGAATCCATGCTTTGTTTTAACGTACATAAGTGAACCTGGCTTTTATAGTATGTAAATTATTGAATCAAGTTGCAGATCAATTCCAACGGAAAAACCTTTGAATGCAGTATGAGAATGGCATGGACAAAATATGTTCCTTCACATACTAAGCTAGCTTACAAAATTCACTTTCAGATTTAACGTAAGAATTTAAAAAATAAAATAACTCGCTTTTCCGTAAGAATATTCTTGTTTCGATTTAATCTTTAACAACATGTTGATATGAATAAATACTATGTATGTTGCTCACGCTTTGAAATGTTTTAGTCGAAGCTGCCTGCTGACCTTTAAAAGTTGAACAAGCCTGTATTAGAGCTTTGCCACCCAGCAGCCTGGTGAGATAGATGCTGGGTAGTATGTATATGCAGCTTTAACTCTCGATTAAGAAATAAACCATTAAAAGTTGAACAGGCCTGTGTTAGAGCATTGCCACTCAGAAGCCTGGTGAGATGCAGGGAAATATGTATATGCAGCTTTAACTCTCGATTAATAAACAAAATTTCGAACTCAAGTGATAGGACAATTATCCTTCATTTTAATTTACCTAGGTTCTTTTTAATATACTCTATAATACAATTCCAAAAACAGACACATGCTGAGACTATAATAATCCAAGAGGTTGATTAGCTATATATACATACATACACGCACGCACGCACACACATGCTGATGTTATGCATTCACTCAGTGCCTATACAACCCTTCTTAAGTTGGACACGCGTAAGCAGCCACATTCCACGTTCAACATGATCGTTTGTCATTGGATCTGTCAGAAACCGAGACACGCACTATATAGAACCCGAGCGCTACTGCCGTGGCAGGAGGAAATAAAAGGGGAAAAGTAACATTTTATTTTTTTGCGTTCGGAAATAATTGTTCCGTGTTCGGGCGCTTCCATAAGCCGGACGGTGTATATCCCGCTTGCTACACAGAGGAAGTATCGCGCACATGCGAAAAATAGGTCCTTAAGAGGAGTGGCACGTTTACGCTATATAAAAGGATTATTTATTGACAGCGGCCGTGAACATTAATAATTCCGCGGGCACGCTATGGCGCACTAAGGCTATCCCCGAAACTCGAATTAAATGGACATAAAACATCGGCAGTGGCAAAATGAAAGACAGATTCTTAATTCAGCACTTCAGCAAAACCAACCTTGAAAAGATAAACAAATGCATCCATACGAGCCTCGGTAACTCGAACCGTGGAAACGATTCGAGATATGGTGCTTAAAGTCAAAGAATAGGAACACAAAAGCGAAGAAAAATGTTTTTCGAGAAATCACACGTTCGACTGTTTGTCTGCATTTCAAGGGGAGTAAGCCAATGTCCAAATTGGCCACAATAATTAATGCCGAAGAAATTGAGAGAATGTTTCAAAGCGCCTAAATAGCACACGAAGCTTACTATAACTACAAAAACCCAGATCTACATGTGTATTTTACTGAAAATTTAAGATTTTTTTAAATAACACCGACATAGCAACTAAAACTTGCTAAAAATACCCAACCTAAATCTTTTAGTTTTCTCTATTGGCTCGATTGCTCGGCAAGAATTGTATTATGAAATTATGCGCATGTTTTTCGTACAATACTGTCCGAATGAAGCTGGAAAGCTGATCTCCTGATAGATATAATCCACTGAACGTAAATAATATCGGCATAACCCACATTTACGTACATATACATACACGCGAGCACACATAAGACCGAGATAACGAGCTACATATTTCCTAGTGCACACGAATTATGGACCGGCTGTATAACAGAAGACGAACACTTAAACTGGCGGAAGTTTAGACGAGGAACATTCTCAAAGATTAATAACGAAAGCTCAAGAAAAATTACAACTGCATCATCTTGAAAAACGATCCCTCTTTTTTTTAAATCTTCTTAAAAGAGTAAGGCATACGATACCGGTCCGGAATCTATGGTCACGCAAAAGTATACACGAGTACTGAAGTTACAAACAGCCACAAATCCTGCGCTATGTGCAACACCATTAAAGGAGTAACAAGAGCCTCTTAAATCAAATTCATAGGAATTGGAAAGGACTCGTGAAATAGATCCGAATGCTTTTTTCGCGAAATAAAAACGGTCGGGAGACAGGAAAGTCGGAAAACAGATGCGAGAAGGCGATTGAGAGATTAAAATCGACCATTTAAAACTGCGAATAAAAAGAGATATTTCACTTCGTGCAGCAAAGAATACGCTTGAAGTTAGCTGCTAGAATATTCCCGATCGTTGGCGACAAATAAGAGCGTTCTATTAATTCAACAGACACCATAAAAATAGGAATTTTCTCGGATAGGCCATGAAGAATTAATATGGCTTCGCCGTTTGTATAGTTAAAAGGACGGATTCCTTTGTTTCCTTCTCACCGGGATATGGCGAAATAAAACTTCCATATGCGAAATACCTAGAGCATAAAACATACAGCAGATGGTCTATGAGTGCCTTTTGCGCTTTATTCAGACAACGACATAGCTTACGAGTGGATTTTATAGGCGAGGCGGTTAAGACCAAAATTTTGCAGAGGGATTCCTGTATTAAAGTCGGTAATAAAATGCTCTATAGAAAAAAAGATGCATAAAAATTTACCAGAAATACTAATGTAGAGAAGAATAATATCAAGAGCCACAACGCATTGCACGGGATATTTAACAAATTCCGGAATATAAATTTCCCAAATTATTGCGTTCAGAAAAAAAATAATCCGAATGCAAAACATTCAATTCAATGTATGTCGGATTTATCTCCGGCAACAAGATTTTGTTGTACAGTTACGAATATAAAATGTTTTAAAAACTTACTATTTTTTCATCATGAGCTAGAGCAGAAGAACCTCTGTAATTCAAAATTTTACACCTCAAATAACCGATTATTCGTAGAAGACATTCCTCGTTTGTATTTTTTTACTACGAGAATAAATCTTAATATTAAATAGTTTAAATTTGTACTAATAAATTGAAAATTCCTCGTTTGTATTTTTATACTAGGAGAATAAATTTTAATATTAAATAGTTTAAATTTGTATTAATAAATTGAAAATAACCCCTCATGCCAGCATATTGATCTTCGATAACTTCATTCATCTAAATTCGTATTAGTAAGGCTTCAGTTCAGCTCCATACGCAATTTAAAAAATAACGTATTCGCATAATCGAAGCGACTTCAAACGCGAAGTATTGAGACCAATTATTAGTCACTTCAAAATGTACATACCTTATTAAAATAAATATTTAAACACGTGAGTAGCTTCAGATGCCAAATTAGTAGCATGCGCTAAACCGTTGCAGGAAATGGATAAGGAAGATATTGCCGCTATTCCTTAAAAAAATATCGCAGCTTCAAACCCATCCTGAAGAAGGATCACTTTTACCGATATCTCGATTTAAATATTAATTACCGACACAACTGCATTTGGTGCGCGCCACCCCCTGCCATCCACCGTCAAGGTGACTTGCAGGGTAATATGTAGATGTAGATGAACTGCATTAGAAAATGCGCACATACAAATATTCAAACTTCTTGAGCGCGCAAAGCAGAAGCAGATGCCTTACGTGGGGCAGAAAATCGCGCCTCGTTTGTCCGCCGTAATGAAGGAAGAGAAAAAAAGACCAAAGCGACCGCATTTCAATCGATGAGTAGAATAAGGAAACTCCGTGGACTTAAGCCAATCCAGGCTCGTTCAACACCTATTCATCCCTCTCCTATCTCATTCCCTCCACACGCCCACCTAGGGCGAATGGGACCCCTGTGTTAACGCCAAAAGCCTACATCCACCCCCGCAGCCACGTCTGCCTCCACCCTTCCCTCCTTCTCCGGCGCAATAAGGTACTGCGGTTAGCTCTTGAAAGATATACGATTCCTGGGGGACGAGAGGGAGAGGAAGCAAGAAACTCAAAGGAGGGCGTCCGCGACAATCAGGAGATAAGACAAAAGAGGGGCAGAAACAGGAGACGGAGGTGAAGTGGAGGGAGGCGGTAAAAAAGAGATGAAAAGGGAGAGTAGGGGAAAGGAAAAAGGATAGTAAGAGGAGGAAGGAAAAGAGAAGGGAGAGAGAGAGAAGGGAGTGAGAGAGAGGAGGGAGATAGTGGGGTGGAAGACAGGAGGGAGGGCGAGATGAAGGGCAAGAGGAGGTAAGGAGAGGGAGAGGGAGGAAGGAGGGGGGGAGAGAGGATGGAAGGAGAGATGGTGAGGGAGAGAGAGGGAAGAAAGGGATAAAGAGATGGAGAAAGAGAGGGAGGAAGAGAGGGAGGAAGAGAGGGGGGAAGAGAGGGAGGAAGAGAGGGAGGAAGAGAGGGAGGAGAGACAGTGAAGGAGAGATGGGAGAGAGAGGGAGGAAGAGAGAGAGGAGGGAGAGAGGAGGGAGAGAGGAGGGAGGAAGAGAGGGAGGGATGAGGGAGGGAGGGAGGATGGATAGAGGAGTGAGGGAGGGAGTGGGGGAGGAGGGAAGGAGGAAGGAGAGAGGGAGGGAGGAAAGAGAGAGGAGGAAAGAAGGGAGGCCGGAGAGGGGAAGGAAGTGAGGAGTGAGGGATTGTGGGAGGGTAAGGGAGAGAAGGGAAGGAGAGACGGAGGAGGAAGAGGAGAGAGGAAGGATGAGAAAAGGATGGAGGTTGGATGGAGATGGAAGGGTGGAAGAAAGGACGGAAAGTGAGGAATATAAAATAAAGGAAAAGTAGTTAGAAAAAGTAAACAAAAAAGAAAGGAAAGGAAGATAAATAATAAATATATAAGAGGCGATGAATAAAAAGAATAGGTAAGAGGACTGGAGACTGAGATAAGAAGTGAGTGAAAGGAGAAGCGGTAAGAATAAGATATATAAAGATGAAAAAGAGAAGGTGACAGTATACGTAGGAATACTTATATCTGAATTAATAGGACAAAGAAAATGGCAAAGAGACCTTGATGGAAAGAGGGATAGAATGGAAAATAGGGACTGATCGGAGGAAATCGGAAATGGATGCGAGTGAAATGGGGAGGAGGGAGGTTAGAGGAGACGAAGGTATAAGATGGGATTAAGGATGAAGTGAAGGAAGGAAAAGTAGCGAAAAAGAGGAAGACGTAGAGACGAAGATTAGCGCGAGGCAGGAATAGATGAAGCCCGCTAAGCGCCGTCACGAAACCGTGGGAAAGGGCGGTGAGAGGATCGGGAAAAGGGAGACGAACCTTCATTTCGGCGCAGAAAATAGACCTTTTGGGAGTTTTGGGAGAGTTAACAAAACCACTATTCAGCGAAACGAGGGAGACGGCTACATACACTACGTGGGAAAACGAAATGGATGGATGAAGGAATGGCAGCCGCAAGAAATAGGGCTGGGGAGAGAGGGAAGGAGGAGAGGGGGAGGAGAGAGAGGGAGGAGGAGAGGGGGAGGAGGAGAGGGGGAGGAGGAGAGGGGGAGGAGGAGAGAGGAAGGAGGAGAGAGGGAGGAGGAAAGAGGGAGGAGAAGAGGGGGAGTGAGAGAGAGGGAGTGGGAGAGAGGGAGTGGGAGAGAGGGAGTGGGAAAGAGGGAGTGGGAGAGAGGGAGTGGGAGAGAGGGAGGAGAGGGAGAGTCGGAGAGAGAGAGGGGAAGAGAGAGAGGGAGAGAGGGAGGGGGAGAGAGGAAGGAGAGGGGGAGAAGGGAGGGGGAGAGAGGGAGTGGGAGAGAGGGAGTGGGAGAGAGGGAGTGGGAGAGAGGGAGTTGGAGAGAGGGAGGAGAGGGGGAGGAGAGAGGGAGGAGATGGGGAGGAGAGGGGGAGTCGGAGGAGAGGGCGGGGGAGATGGGGAGTGGGAGAGAGGGAGGGGGGGAGGGAGGGGGAGAGAGGGAGAGGGGAGAGGGAGGGGGGAGGGGGAGAAATGGGGGAGGGGGAGAGAGGGGGAGAAAGGGGGAGAGAGGGAGGGGGAGAGAGGGGGAGAGAGAAAGTGACGAATCAAATTAAAAGAGACCGTTTAGGGTAAAGAGGGTAAAGGAATGGTTGGAAAAAGGTGGCTGAGGTAGAGAAAGAAAAGGAGAGAAGGTGGATGAAGGAGGCACGGAAAGGAAGAGTGGGATGGTATAGAGCGAGAGGGAGAAGGAAATAAAAACGGGAGAGATAGAAAAGACGAGGGAGGGAGACGAGTAAAGATAGAATAGAAGAGGGGAGAGAAATAAAAATAGAGAGGGCGAGAGGGAGAGGTATAAAGAAACGGAAGGTGAGATGGGAGGGAGGCAGAGATAATAGCGGCCCCTCCCCTTGAACACTCAATCCTTAAGCTCCTCTATGGGCGAGAGAGGACGCTATTTATCATCAAAAGTTTTTTCTTTCCTTCTTTAAAGCATGGTGCTCTTTTAAGGAAGTAGAGGAGGAGATTAATGGAAGAGTGGTACGTATGTGCTCGCGCGTGTGTATGCATGTGTGCGCATGAGAACCGAAGTATGTCCAGAGAGAGAGAGAGAGATTTGAACAGAGAGAGAGAAAGATTGGAACAGAGAGAGGGAGAGAGGTTGGACGAGAGGGAAGGCAATAGAGGGACGAAGTGACTGTTGGATAGATAGCGAGTTGCCAAGTAGAGAATACAAGGAGTAGAGAGGCGCTGAGAAGAGACAGAGAGTTAAATTTGGAAGTCGTGCCAAAATGTTTCCCTTCCCTTTTCTCTCCATCGCCATCCTGATCGAAGCGCCCCTTATCCGCGTTCCCGAATCCTCGTTCTGCTCTGTCATTCGTCTTGAAACACGTGGCATCGAAAGATGGACACAAGAGGGGGAGAGAGAGGAAAGGAAATATCGTAGGAGAGAAAGAGAGACGCCCTTGTTGCCTCCCTGACCCAGTGAGCTACCGCAGCTCTCTTCCATAGATTATTATTTTTCACCCTCCAAGGAATTACCATCGCTCTTTAAAGAGTGACGTACAGACCACCACAAACGGCACTTCCTCACTCTCTCTCTCTTCTTCCGCTACCAACCTCACTCCTCTA
Source organism: Tanypteryx hageni (assembly GCA_028673005.1). Classification (NCBI taxonomy): domain Eukaryota; kingdom Metazoa; phylum Arthropoda; class Insecta; order Odonata; family Petaluridae; genus Tanypteryx; species Tanypteryx hageni. The sequence goes on from CM054118.1 coordinate 39,344,201, forward strand.
CCTCCTAACAACCACTAACCCAATTCCTCCTCCCACCTATCCATCATTCTCGCTGACTGGCAAATGTGGGAGGAGCCGATGAAACTCTCCAAATCCATCGCTCTCTCTCTTCTTCCTCTACATCCATTTTTTCGGGACACGCGACACTCCATGAAGGGGAAAAGACGAGGGTCACGTGCGGCGCCCAAAAGGGGAAGAGACGTCAAGTAAGGGGAGGGTAAGGGATTGAATTCAACGAGGGAGAGGGGGGTGGTTTTGTATTCGTCGGTGGAGAGGAGGGGGAAGAAAACCCTCCGGAGTGAATCCTTGAAAGTGGAGAAGGGAGTCGATTGCGGCCATTTCGCCTTAAGATCACACAAAAGAAACGAGTGAAGGACGTTATGTTCTCCAAGGAGATTTCCTCCACCACGTTACCCTATTTAGAACGGCGTTACGTAAGGAGCGGAGGAGTGCATTCACGATGACGTAGGAGGATATTCGAGATTGAAGGCGGAGGTGGACGTGCGCCGAAATTGCAGTTGCGGGTTCTTATTCCGAGGCGTTTGACCGTAAGGTACACGAAAAGCGTGCTGAACGATGGAAATAACCATTGCGGCAGAATTATGATTAATGGCGGGAATAAAACTGTACAGATTACAGTGCAACCTCCATAATCCGAACTCCCAGTAATCCGAACTGTTTCTCAACATCAGGTGTAAGGTGTCGGTTAAGCGAAGCGAGCGTCGAAAAGTGAAATTTGGAGCTTTTATTTTGTGACAAAGTCGGGCACAGATGCCCACTATATAGTAACGCCTCTTGCGGCTGAATAGATGATCCTTTGAAACATTGTTTTAAAAGGAATGGGCGAAATCGGCACGGCCGGCCGTGCTGATATCGCTCATTCCTACTGCCGCGGCCCAGTGTGGAGTACAATTTCCCCGTCCATCAACGTGGATCTCTCACAGTCATTTTAGTGAAATGGAAGTACATTGTTTTATTTACAGAAATTTAATACATAATAGATTTTTTCCTCGTTATTTTACATGAATCCGGTAATCCGAAAACCTCGATAATCCGAATATACCCTTGCATTAATTAGTTAGAAGTTACACTGCATTAATCTCGATCAAGGGTTGCGGTGGTGTAGTGGTTTCCAAACTGTGGAGTGCGCACCCCTTGGGGGGCGCGATGGGTAAGTCGGGGGGGGGGGGGGGGGGGGGCAAAGGATTAAAGGATTTCTCATACATTTACTGTCCGTTTAACCATCCTAATCTTGAGACCTGCAATATGCAGCAGCCAAATTCTAGCTCTCAATTGCGTTCATCTTTTTCCTGAGGTGGCTTTATTAATGGTAATTATATGTCAAGTAGGTATTGCTTATGAACTGTAATTGAACAGAGGGGGGGGGGGGCGAAGGTAGTTTTCTTAGGTGAGGGGGAGGCGCGGCTTTGTAATGTTTCGAAACCACATGACCTACTGTTCTAAGCGGCAGCGGACACGAATCTTACGAAAATAGAATTTTTCTGAGGATGCCTGTCCTCCTATTTGTGTGTGTACGAACTAGAGGAACTAGAAGAACGAGAAAACGGAAAAAAAATGAGGAGAGCACAGAAAATAGCACTCCGTCCTACGGAAGGGCAATAGAGCAGTTGGTTCCCTTGGTCTTCTTCGTAAAAGTAGGCCTATACCGACACCGGGTTTCCCTCCTCCCATCTGTGTCTGGCATGGAAGGTAACGGAAAACCATCAACCCATGCGTGTATATTCCCTGGTTAATTAAACCGATCTGACGAATCCAATCTATGTGATGATGACGGACTGAGGGTCCTAGCTTTTGCCGTCCGCGTGAGCAGCGTCTCACTCTTCCGGCAGTACAAGCATTGATTTTGACAGGGAACTTAAGAGTTAATGAAAGCTATTACACTGTGCCTTCAGGCGAAGAAACATTTGTATATAATCACTAGTTAGTATCCAGTTTGCTTACATACTAGGAAAATGTACGTCAATGGATATTTATTTTATTTTTATTTTTTGACAATTATATATCATCACCATAGGTAGTCTGTCCGTAGACAGGTCCGTGATTATTTTTTGGTTAAACCTGGTTCTCCATATACTCCTATTTTTCGCTGTCCTCTTCATATCTTGATAACTCTCTTTCCCTTTCAGATCGTCTATCAGCTGAAACCTTTTCCTACCTCTTTCCCTTTTTCCGTCTAGTAATATATATATATATATATATATATATATATATATATATATGGATGGCAACAAGGTGTTGGAATGAGGAAACCCAGTGAACACTCACCAATCGGACGACTTCAGGTTGGCGAGGCCCCGGGGATGTCGAAGCGACACACGTAAAAGAACACTAAAACACAGAAACACAGAGTTCTCTCTCTGTAGCTGATGAAGGAATAACTCCGAAAGCTTCTACGTTTGTGATGTTTCTGTGTTTTGGTGTTCTTTTACGCGTGTCGCTTCGACATCCCCGGGGCCTCGCCAACCTGAAGTCGTCCGATTGGTGAGTGTTCACTGGGTTTCCTCATCCCAACACCTTGTTGCCATCCATATATCCATTTTACCTTTCCTTTTCCGTAAGCTTATATATATATATATATATATATATATATATATATATATATATATATATATATATATATATATATAAGAAATAAAAGTAAGAGGTGGAGTGTCTATATTTTTTATTTTGATCTTTGTTTTTTATTTTTTTTTTATTTTGGGTGTTCATATATTGTTTTTTATTAATTAATTAAGGTTTTCTTTATTTACTCCCTATTTGGTAGTATTTTTTTGTCCTTTTCTTTGTTTAAAAAAATATTTTTTGGATTAATTATAATTAGTTTTAATTTTTTCCATAATCCCACCTATAATAATTGAGGTTCTAGGAAAACAATATAAAGTGGTCAACAGCAGTTATGTTACGGCTTTGGACAGTAAGTCATATATTATACTGTTAATATAAAAAATATTTAATTGTTAACATCTAAAAAACTAACTAATACTAAGCAACTATATAGATTGGATTGGCATACGTCGGAGGGGTGCGCAAGACGGAAGAAGGTGGGGAAGAATGTTATTTACATTGAAGGATATCTAATAATAAGTGCTGTAACTGGGAATGAGCTTCACGGCAAACATACGATGATAAAAGGCATTTGGAGATTTTTTTACCTTTTATAAGTGCTGGGTGATAAAAATGTAAGTGAATGCGGCGAGAGATGATCAGGAGTGATGCGCTACGTTGAACCGATCTCAGAAATGAGAACCATTTATTATATATTAATCTCAATCAACAAAAAAGATATTTACAAAATTAGGTTCCACAGTATATTTAAAGAGCGAAAGATGTATTGGTTGGCGTGATTAAATTTCCAGTCCGTTATAAACAATAATATTTCCCTGTGAAAAACCATAATACTCGAGACGCTACAGTCTAACTTGAGCTCTGACATTAAGCAGGGGAGTTGGGCGGAGTTGCCAAATCGCAAGCAAGATGGCACCGAAGAAAACGGCAGGGACAACGATTATGCATGAAAGTGAGCTTTGCTGTTCAGTGATTGGTTGGACCCATTTTTTGAGGGCTTACCCACTTAATTTAGGATTGTCATAGCTCAAATTAGGCTATGTATACTAAAACAGGGGTCGGCAACCGTTTTTGCACGGCGGACAACATTCACAATAGTGAACGTTTCAGAGGGCCGTATTGGAAGTCTAGAAATCCTCGGCGGGCCGGATGAGTGAGCAAATCAGAAGTTATCTTAAATTTCTGTGGTCACATATAAGCAATAATCGAGTCTACATAATTTACTAACGTTAAAACTTCACCATGAAATACGAAATTTTCCCGATCACTTTTTCATTACTACTTGGCGGGCAGCATACAGCACTCTCGGGAGCTGCATGTGGCCAGCAGGCCGAAGGTTGCCGACCTCTGTACCAAAATATTTCATTTCATACGCGCGGATTTAACAAAGAAGGGCGCAAAAACAAATTTTCCAATCGCGTCAATCTCTTCAATGACTGAAAAAGATAATAGCACAAGTTACCTACGTAAGCATTTCTACAGCTCAAATCAATAAAGAATATCATGGTTGCGAGCCAAAAACGACTTGTTATTTATCATAATTAATCTAAATATACTAACCGAAGGAATTCACACGCGTACGTAACATATAATACCCTCACTTCAGCACATATCTTTCACCAGTCCTCGGTAGTATAGTGGTAAGTATCCCCGCCTGTCACGCGGGAGACCGGGGTTCGATTCCCCGCCGGGGAGAAATTTTTTCACCTTTTTTAAATTATGATAAAGTAACTCAAGGTAAAAATATTTTCAAACCCGTTTTAATTTTCCACTAGAGCCGCTTATTGCCAACTTTACGGCATTAATTCTACCTAGAACTCGGATTTCCTTTTATTCTGTTTCGCGGGCAATTCAAAATCTTCGACTGAAATTTCTCGACTGCTGATAGAAGCAGCCAATAATCTTATCGCCTCATATCTTTTGTGTATGATATACGGAAAACATAAGGGAATTTCCCAAAAGTTGATGTTAGACTATATATACATATGGTTATGCTTTATTTCTGCAAGCTGTACTCATCGAAGCTCTCGTTCGGAAAGCGCGACGTAATAATGCTACATAACTCCGATTATATATTAAATGTTAATAGCGAAAATTAATTAAATATTTTTTTAAATATATTAAGAATATGGCTATTCAGGCGATGGCGGAACTGTTCTAATTCTTGTCATCAAAACTGCGAAACGTCAATTAAATAAGATTTTTACTAGCTAACTGCACTCTGAGCACAGGTAAACAAGAAATTGATGGAATGATATGATTTTTTTTTCTCGTTTCAAAAATTGTTCCACAGGTAAACAAAACAAAATTCCTCTGTAATACAAATTGTCTCTTCAGTCATTCTTCTCATGCATTAATACAAGGTTATTCACACGCTAATCGCTTTCACGTATTCTGAAAGCATTCTACGATCTCGAAGCGGTTTCAACTACATAAAACAAATTTCATCATCAAACACACACAAGGTCTCCCGCACGTTAATAGGACTACACCCGCGCGGATTTCAGTGACCAATTAAGCCAAGTTTCCACCTCTGATGTATAAACTGTTTACGCGAAGAATGTAAATTTCACTAGACTTTTAGTCTACTTTCCAAAATGGAAAGATTGCAAGTTCCGGGTTCGATTCCAAGAACTATCCTTCCCATTTGATTTACATGGGAAATCCTGTAGGGTAATTTTCTCTTGCACATTAAAATATCTTAGAATTGTAATATCATCTACATCTACAGTTTACCCTGCAAGCCACCGCAAGGGTGTGTGGCAGGGGGTGCATTAACATCAAGGGGAAAACTCCAAAATTAGGTCTGGCTTTACGCCCCTACGCGAGGTTACTTTTGATCGCAAGTTTTATTCTGCTCAGCTATCGTTCTAGGGAAAAATGAGCCTTTGTATCTCTCCGTCCTACAGGCTATCTCTCTTATTTTACGAGGATGGTCCATTCCACCGATATAGGTGGGAGTTCTTATTATTTCTTTGACGTCGCTGGAGAAAGTACACGTTCTAAATCTTTCAAGAAGTTTTAACCTAGCACGTAATCGGCGCTCAGCTAGTGATTCCCATCCTAAGTCCTGTATCAAGCCTGTAACGCTTTTATTTCGGAGCGGGATTTATACTATTCTCAGAAGAAAGGAATGAAGATTCTAATTTTTAACGTAAAATTTTCTTATCGATCGTATTTCTTCGAATTTTGCGTAAATACAGGTGTTTTTACAGTTTTTATCACTCATTACGAGATAATTCCATAGCAACGACTATTGTTGGACTCAGATTTGGTATAGCCTAGTGCGTACACGCGTTATTTTTGCCACACAAATACGCGCAAACAATTTAGTTTTCCGTTCGAATGCATTTGTAACATTTTATAGCGCTAAATTACGAAATTTGGGAACACAGACAGCAACATATCCGCGGTGATTTTAAAGCTAATATAAGTATTAAATAAATGATTAAATGGAAAGTAGGCATCATAAGTTCTGTTTGGATTATCTTGTTAACAAACTAACAAAGTATAAAAATTAGCAGAAAGTGTACTCGGTAAAAATATGTCGGTGGGGCTGGATACTGCCTTTTGGCTCATAAGAGAAACGCTGCTCAATCGCAAATTTTACCGTATAACTCGTCAAACGTTCGTTCCAAAGAGGCGGAAGACTAAACGGCCCTTAAAACAAGCATTACAACAAAGGAAACCGCCAACAATAAGTTCTTCCGCTCGCACTGTCTCATGCCCTTCGAGCTGTGATGTTCAGGTGTATTCATTCCGGTCCATTGCTCCGCTACGACGCCCAAGTCAAAGCCTTTCTCGAACTTACGGGTTGCGAGCGAGCACAACCGTTCACTAAGTTACATCGCTCGTCGAACAATGCGCCGTTTCATCCCCCCCTCCCCCCCCCCCCAACCCTCCCACGCATCCACGCACCCGAGCTCAACACACGTCATTTTTCCGACTTAAAGTTGTCGAGTACCGCGAGGAGAGAAAAATATCCTGCGACATAAACAAAGACGCAGCTGGGACTTGAAATTTGCGGCCCATCAAAAAGCAGAAACATAAATCAACACCCAAGGATGAGTATGGTAAAGAGGGGTAAAGAGAAAGGGAGTTGGGGAGGGAGAAAAGGGACGGTGGGGAGGGGGAGGAGAGTGTCAGCATCCATGAAATGACACGGGGGAGGCGAGGCGGGACTGCTCGACATCTCCCTTAAAGCGCTGCTTCCTATTCTGCCAGCCTACTCTCTCACCCCCTCCGCCCACGCACCCGCACGCAACCGAAAGGAAAATGCCAACCGGGGAGTTGAAAAAGAACTCACGATTCTTATTTTCTGACTTCCTCCACCTCTCCCTCTGTCTTTTCTCTCTCTCTCTCCCTCTCTCTTCTGATCCTCTTCGAGAACAGAATTAAAATTCACTTCATCCCCCCTTCCCAAACCCCATCCTTCAGCTCTCTCACCCACTCCCCATTGGAATCCCACCCCCTTTCATCCAACTGAGAAATGGGACTAATTAATGGAAGGGATTCCTTTACCGTTTTAAAATGAGCTTTCTTCCGTCGCGAAAAATAACAAGGGTGGGGGAGAGAGAGAGAGGGGGATAGAGATGGAAATGAACGGAGACAAAAGGAAGGGATAGAAGAAGGAGGGAGAAAATAGGAAGCAAAAGGAGGGAAGGGAAGAACAGTAACTGCAGAGATGAGAAATGTGAAGAATAAAGGAAAGGAGGAGGATAGATAGATAGATAATCGTCTTAATTCGGACTAAATTTGGACCATAAGGTCCATTATTACATTTCACCCTTCGTCAATATCATGAATATTAAAAATAACAGTATTACAATGAAGAATATATAAAATATAAAAAACATAAAAAGATATAATGAAGACATTTAAAGTTGTGGGGAAAACCTAGGTAAACAGGCTTGTCCTTCCTAGTAAAACCCAAGCAGGAAAACACCCACAGAGAAGGGGTGATGCGAAAATCCTACATAGTGTATATCGTATATCACAATGGAAAACTACAACAAAATATAGAAAACAGTAAGTACAGTAGGAAACATCCTAAATACAGCATGGCTGTATATCGTCACAAATATACATATAAAGACATTCAAGTAATATACACTAGAAATATAGATAAATACACAAAATATAGATAAATATACATTAATTATACATAAAATATACATGAAATATAGGATAGGATGGATGAAGGGAGGAAGAGGGAAGGAGATGACTGAGGAAGAAAGAGGTGAGAAAGAGGGAAGAAGGGCTGGAGAAAGGAGCAGACATAAAGAAGCGAGCCCCTTCTGCTCCACGGACAAAGAAAACCAAAAGGGGAGGAAATAGGATGGGAGTGGGAGGAAGAGAGGGAGTGAGTGAGGAGTCGGTGTGATGGGGGTTGAATGCGGATGAGTTTCGGGGTTGGCTGAAAAAGGAAGGAGATGAGGAATGGGAAATGGCGAAGTTAGGAAAGGGAGCGGGATAGGAGATGAATGGGGAAACGGGATGGAAGACGCAGGTACGAGGAGTCAAGGGGAAGGGGGAGAGAGGGGGGTGTGCGGAGGGGGAATGTATGGGGGGCGAGGGAAATGATAGCGAGAGCGCCGGGAGGCGTGAGAGGGAGGGAGGCGAGGGAAGAAGAACAGGGATAGGAGATAGATGATGACGTAATAGTTGCTCGCGGAGACGGAGATTTAGGGCGACAGGTGGCGACATGGGGATGGGAGAAAATGGAATAAAGTAGGTAAGGGGTTATGCTATTAGAACGTTGTTGCATGTAAATGTGTCAGGATATCGGAAAATTTCTTATTCCGCGCCGAGTACCTATTATTCTTGACGACTGTTTATCGTGCTGCATTACAAATATTCGATCTATTTAATTTGTCCTAAAATAAAAATATACAAAATGCTATAATAATGAACGAAAAATAAAAGTACTACTCAATAAACAACTGACACTACATTAGAGATGAAAAGATTGGAAAAACCAGCCGTCGTGGTGATGATTCACCGATAGTGGATACTAGGATGAATTTTAAGAATTTTCTATCCGTGAATCGCCACTGATGACGGCTGCTTTGTAGCTGAAACGCTGAAGTTTGAAAATAATCACACAATATGTTATCAACACAAAAAAAATAATTAATCCGCCATGAATTGATATCCAACATAGTTTTTAATTAGGACATTGGATGAATATATACTTATACGCATTGCGCATTTGCAAATTAATGAACATTCTCCGACAAAGTTTTGTAAATTAATTACAGATAAAAATATAAGGTCCAAACTCGAAATACGGCATAAGATAATCGACTTGTATTCTTCAAAGAGCAGAGAAAACTGCGCTTTAAGAATATCCAGCTCTCGGGAAAGACCGCCTTAATTCCCGCGGATTTCCAAGTACGCAAAGTTTCATTTATATAACAAAGTTTAATTAAAAACTAATTTATTAAATTAAATCAGCTTATCATCTAAGGACTTTTCACTTTTAACAGAGAGAAACAACATCAGGGCAGAAATAACATTAGTTAATTATCTAATACCCGCGCCAAAAACGAGCGACTTGTTTCCTGTATAAATTACAACCATTCAATAATAGTAATGTAATTTCTCTAAGATGCTCAACGATCTGATATCGTTATAGGGGTAGATAGTGTGCCTATTTTCCGCTCAACGTACGGATTCGATCGTGGTGGGAGCATTTACTCCTAGGCTCGATTTTTTAATTGTTAATTCACTCATCAATAAACTAGTTTTCGTGATGATTATAACAAAAACATGCTTACAACTTAAAGATAATAAGACAAAAAGAACAGCCGCTCATCCCCGTCTAACCGTCTTATCTGGATAGGAAAGTAAAAATAAAGCCGTTTGGAAACGGAATTTCAAAACAACCTAACGGAAATCCTAGATAAAAATAATTTTCGGTCAATGATGTATTCGACTCGCGGTTTCCAACAAAAGAAAGGTCTTTTTTCGACCGTCCCTTGGCTACAGTCACAGGAAGCCATTTTTCCGAACATGGAAGATCCGACCTTTGGAAGTGGAAGAAAGAAAAAGAGCGTTAAACTTGGTGAAAAATTGAGAAGGAAGTGTAAACACTCGTGATCGCCGAGGTATAAAATAAAAGGAGCTCTGGAAGGGAATTCAAAAAGAGAGAAAGGGAGTAAGAGACAGAGGAGGGAAAGGAGAAAAAGAGGGAGGGAGAGAGAAAGAGAGGGGAGAAGAAGAGTGAAATATGGAGGGAGTGGAAGAGAGACGGGGGAGAAAGAGAGAGGGAGAGAGAAGAGGGAGAGAGAAGAGGGAGAGAGAAGAGGGAGAGAGAAGAGGGAGAGAGAAGAGGGAGAGAGAGGAGAGAGAGTGAGAGAGAGGAGAGAGAGAGGAGAGAGAGAGAGAGGAGAGAGAGAGAGGAGAGAGAGGAGAGAGAGAGGAGTGAGAGAGAGAGGAGAGGGAGAGAGAGGAGAGTGAGAGAGGAGAGAGAGGAGAGTGAGAGAGGAGTGAGAAAGAGAGAAGAGGGAGAGAGAGAAGAGGGAGAGAGAGAAGAGGGAGAGAGAAGAGGGAGTGAGGAAAGATAAACGTGGGAGCGTGAAGGAAGACGAAGGAATATTTTTGGAAAGATACAAGGGAGCGGAAGGAGATGACGGGGAGGGGGTATGGGTCGTCAAGGAGACGATATAAGGGAATGGTAAGGGATGAAATAGAGTCGAGGGGGGGGGGCGCTTGTGAGAGAGAGAGACAGGACACGGTGAGTTTTAAGGAGTTTGGGAGAGAAAGAGAGAGACGGATTGCCCTTGGAGGGTGGCGATGGAAGGAGGAGGTGGAGTCGAATTCAATTTATGAGATGAATGGCCGTGGAGGGGTGTGTTTTATCCCTCTTTAAGTCTTTAATACCCGAAGGGAGGTTAAATCACAACAAACTCTTTCTACGACGAGATTTCTCGATTGCGATAGAGAGTTTGTAGAACGGTCCATTGTTTTTTTTCTCTCTCTCCCTCTTTCTGCCTGTCTCCTTTCGAGATTAGAGCCCCTCGGTTGTCTCTGGCGAGATGACGGATACGCTTCAAAAGAAGATTAGTGTGTTATTAACAGCAGAGTCCCTTTTACGCGGAACTGTTTTCGTTTTGGAATAAGAAAGAAGGATGACGAGCCGAATGATTAACTCGATATGTTCCGCGTGAAATAAGATATTTTCCGGATTTTTTTGCGAAGAACAAAGGGATAATGCGATTCTGAAAGTTATTATTGTTGACTTTAGCTTTGTGTTTTTAGTAGGCTCGGGTATTATATTATGAGTGAGGAGATTGAATCTGTCAGCTACAGTTCGAATGGAATTAGTCGTCCATGAACGTCGAGACGAGGAATAAAAATGAGAAGGGAATAAATTCGACCACATCGCCAAGTCTACGAATGTTATCTCAAAAGTAGGGACACAAAAAATATGAATTCCACTCTATAATTATGAAATCAAAATAGAAAATTCCATTCGGGAAGGCTCGACTTTGTAGAAAGATTCCGTAATATAAATAAAAACATATATTTTAAATTTTCATTAGACACGAATTTATTCGACCGGTTTCGCCTGTTATTGAAAGAAACGAAAAGAAATCTAGATACGGAAAATAATTACAATTTTATATAATCTAGAAAAGTTCTTTATTTTGAATTCTTCGGCCGTTTTTCTGCTTGAATTTGTCACAGTAATAAAAGCTGAATGTGCGCGTTCTCACAACACATAAGCAAAAGCCACTGAATTAGAAATAATATTTAAAATCACGCATGTCACAAATCGACCCCAAATAAGAGACGTCGGTAATGAATAATCAATTAAGTAACTTATTCGCATGAATCTTTTTTATTAAAATGGAAATAATTCTCGTAGTTTTTTCCCTACACCAAACGAAAATAATACAGACAAACGGAACTGCGCAACAATTTATAAAAAGGCGCATTTAATAAAGAAAGAACGGCCTGAACACACTGAAAGAACGCAAACAATTCATCGTTTACTCTTATATTCCTCAGGAGTGATAACAACTTCCTCAAAAAATACAGTTATCTTCGAACTTCTCCAGGGTAACACTTTTATCCCAGCGTTCAGAATAAATAAACAGCGGAGAGAGGAAGCACAAAAAGCAGCTTAAAAACGCGCGACACGGGAAGGGAAGGAGAAGAAAGGAGGACAGCAACAACAGGACGTTTGTGTCTTCCGCAGAACCACAGAATGTACCATTCATGCGCGACCCCAAACATGCGGATGTGGAATCCCAACATTTTTCTAATCTCGCTTGCGCACATCCTTCGCCTCTCTGACCTTCGGTTGGCGTCTTATCGAAGCGGACAATGCTTCGCTATGGGACGAAACCCACGAGGCGTAAAAAAAGACTCCTGTGCACACAGGGGGACACGCGGAGTGGAGCGCTAGGAAAACAACGAAAAAAGTTATATCGCGAAAAGCGCAAGCGGAGGAAAATAGTTTGGACGTGAATACTCGTCACGGTAAAAAAGGCAGCACTCGCCGGCCGGAAGCGATAAAAAGGCAGCTGAGGAAGATATAAAACGGACGACGGATTTTCTCTCTATAGTTTTGGAGAAAAAATACGCGAGTTCTTCGCGCCGAATCGACCACTTTCCATAAAGTATTCGATTTTGTGCGCGGGATATTGAACTTGATTAAAACCGAATACTATCCTACCGGCTGAAAATCCAGGGAACCGAAATAGCCATAAAACGTTTGATAAAACTTGATGCGCATTCCGGCTCCAAAGCAGTCTATCTCAGAGGTAATTTCGCCGAAGACAGAATGCGAATTTGTTTCTATCAAGCGTTTTATGGCTATTGGTTTTTTTTTGGATTTTCAACTGGATCCCGGCACTAAGTGACATCGGTAACTTATTTTTAGCAATGCACCTCCATTTAAGCAAAATATAAACCGGCTTTAAATCGCAAGGTTCACTTCGTATTAATTTTATTAACAATTAGTAGGACTGAGATATCAACGTACAACCGTCATCGCCAGGTATCATATCCGCTCCAAATAAGCTATTAACAAATTGAATTTTCTCAACATTAGTCGACTATTTGTTTTCTCCAATAATAGGGCTACGTCGACCGATTTCATAAAAAATATAACTGCCCAAAAATCCAAAATTGGAACGTATTGTACATAAATTAAATCATCCAAATGGAACGATTTACTGTGCAAACTCAATTCCAATCACAGAGTTCTCTGAATGAACTGCATCGTGCGCTCCCATCCATCAATTATTCATCCTGTATTGATTTTCGCTAAGCATACCACTCCGCCAGCTCTACGCCATCACTCTATGAGAAATGAACATAAAACTTTCTCGATGCAAAACAAAAACATTCCACTGCCTAATGTATTATTAATAAAAAGTTAGCCAGTCAATCGCTTGTTTTCATTTTTATGGGTTCCGATAAAATGAAAGATTTATTTATACACTCAATTTACTACAGCTGGATAACTTTGATCGTTTATTTGCAGTTCAGGTTTTTCAGGAAAATAACTAGGGCTAAAGGTTACTTTCGCAAGCCGCAACAAAAAAAATCGTATTTCATCCCAATAGTCACCACTTAAACGCAATAAAATCTCGATAATTCCTTCTCATCAAACCGAATCCTTAAAACGTAGACACATAAGATGTCTCGATAATTCATTATTTTACATTAACGTAACTTTTAAGATCTACGGTTAATGCATCGCTTTTTCGCAGAAGTATTACTGATAGGGAAAGACGTTCCCGAGGGCTATACATTTCCCATTTCTACGGTTCAATAAGTAACATGAATAGCAAGGAAAAGATGTTGATCGTGCTTTGAAACGACTAAAGCCATATTTATACCTGAAAGAGCGAATCGTTAGAAATATTTTGTTAACATCAATAGGCTTCCTCATCCCAACCGTATTAACTTGCGAAAAGAACCTCATTCTGCCTAACTTAGTTCATAACTTCGGATTTAATAACATTTCGGAGCTCAAAAATGATGGGAAGAATAAAATAAAATAGAATAAAATACGGCTCTTTTAAATTTTATGTCGGGTAAATGGCCCGTAAAGAAATGTTATAAATCCAAGCAAAATTCCTACTTCAATGTGAATTTATTAAGAAACTCGCACATTAACGAACGTAAAATACACGTAAAAGTCCATGCTACTTTCATTTTTCGTCTCGTTTTATGTTATAGTCGATTTCATTTATCTTTGCGACTGACGTTTCGTACGTACTCGGGATGGCTCGTGTGTTTCCGCTGCTTGGAGGTGGAGAGACATTTCCCCACCTAGGAGAGGATAATCCCAGGAGGAAGCCGGTAATTAGGGAAATAATTTTGAGCTGAAAACTAAAAGCTCCTTAAGGTTAAAGAAAATGAAGCTCTTAAGAAACAAACGACAAATTACGCGAGAAAATTTACGTTTCATTCGAAGAAAAAAACCGGATGAGAAGGAATATAATATTCAAAGCACATTTCAGGTACCCCAAATGAGATGTATTCACGCATAATTATCATTTCCATTTGTTTCTATGCGTAGGCGTTGTTAGAAATAACGGAATTAATAAAAGTTAAACAAATACCGTGAGGTTCCTTCTTACTAAATGGAAACAATATATTCGGCAAATTTTTGGAAGTTATAACTCGATATGACTACCTTGAAATTTCTATGAAAGACACTGTAATTAGCTAAAATTGGCTTAAATAAATAAAAGCGTGGTTTGGTTAGATATTTAGCAGTTATTTATGAATTATTCCTGATTTCAGCGAACTAAAACTCACGCAGAAGATTGTCAACAACGGAAATATATATACAAGGTAAGGCCCATAGTAGAAGTAATCTGCATTCATCCACTATCGTAGAAAGGCATTCAGCCATTTTCCTTATTAAACTACGAATTACAACGTTGACGTTTAGCTTCAATAAAATACTACAACTATTGTTTATAAAAAGTAAAACAGAATTTATAAAAATGGGTACGGAATCTAACGAAATAAATGCGAGTTATATTCGTAAGAACAAATTTTTGGCGCTAAGAAGAAATTTTCCCATCTCCCAGAAGTTCATTATAACGGGATTTAACTGTATATACATTCACTTCATTAAATTATCATAGAAAAAAACACGCTCAATTCAACACTTTCACATACAGAAAAACGTATAAGTATGTACATAAAAACATTCATTGTGATAGATAACCATACGTATCCACATAAAAATACACAAATTCACATTCACATAATCCACATACATGTACACGAACATACCACAAACAAACAAAAAACAGAAATGTAAAAAAGCACCTACATATATTTTAAGGAAATCAATGGAAACTAGCGGGGCACCGTTGCTTTTTAAACGCAACTCTCGTGAATTTCATAACAAATGTATCGATATTTAACCCTCAGAAGTTCGGGAAGCAATGATTATAAAATGATTTATTATTTGTAAAAAAGAAGCGGAAATAATGACCAAGTAGTCTAAAAATTCATTAAGAATGAAATATGAAGTAAATTTTCAATTTTATAATTGAGTACCACAACTAATTTATAATATGCCTACAACCGCAAGTAGACTCGGAGAATGTTTTTCAAAAGATTCCATCTTGAACCTAATTTTAACTATACTGGTATAGCCTACATTCAATGACTTCGGGATCTTTTCCTTTAAAATCAACAAGTTTTTCCGTATCTATCCACAAAATCACAAATTTAAAATTTAAATAAGTATATGAAATGTAACACCTTATACACCAAAAGATACACGAATATTTGGTAAGAAATTTTTCAATTACGGAGACTATGAGGATGAAACTAACAACGGTAATCCCTTTTAATCACATGTAAAAATGAGAAAAAACAAATAAAACAAAAAACCACAACAGCAACACAAACAAGCAACAATACAAAAAACAATAAAACAAAAACATTAAACACGAGAAAAACATCGAAAGACAACAAGATCAATGAAAATAATCACAGAAATAACAAACAACGACACAACAAAAGAAAAACAGAATAAACATAAACATAAAAAACAACAACAGAATCAGTAATTGAATATATCTGCCTACCGTTCTACCAACTCTCACATGAAGTTTAGCACTTACGCACCTTAGGGATGGAGGAAATCCGGTGCCGGCATTAGCCTACTCTTGCTAAAAGCAACAAGAGGTCACGATGATTAACGTCCCTTCCGATGAACTTGCATGTCCTACTTACAACACACAAGCAATGGACGGGTAAAATGTAGGTTTAAAATTAGCCTCCGTAAAGGTTCGAACCCGGATTCGCTGCCTTGAAGATCAGCACTCCAAACCCACCCACAATAACCTTTCGAACCATTCCAAAAATGCAAACCAATAATACCCTAAGGTCGTTCAAGCTTCAATCAATCGGGGTAAAGAGAGGTTCCTCAAAGAAAACCTAAGCAACATTTCCAATTATTTTGGGGGCATAACATACGGCCATATACCGGCTGCACAAAACTTCATGACAAAATTCCATCTGGAAGTTACCGAAAAAATGTAGCGATGGACGATAGCTTCGAGGCATAGAAAATACCTCAAAATAAGTAGAACGTCGAAATAAATTGGCGCGTTTTTATAATTTTTCAAGTGGCTATACAGCCACATATTCGGTCAATAGAGCCTGGTTTGTTTTATAGCGGGAAGTACCAGTTAGGGGTGAGATTAGCGATTAAATGAGAGGTTTAACGGCTAAGTTAACGTATTGCGCATCATCGTTCTATATAAACATGGATTTTACATTAAAATGCACTGTTTCGGATAACTAATACTTACAAAAAGACATTTACGTTTAGAACGCAATAAATTTTGTATTTAAAATTTGAACGTTTCCCTATTCGTCACTGTAAAGTTTTCAAAGCTCAAACTTTTCAAGAATAGGCGGTATCAATGTGGAAATGTGCGCTCAAAGTTTCAGCTTTCTATCTTTTATAGCTTCGGAGATATAAGTAAAACAACCGAAAATTATTCAAAACATACCTCACTTGAGTAATTATAATGTAATCTTTACATTCAAGTTCATTCCTTCGACGTCAATTATCCATTATTTTTCAATTACAAAGCACTTTGAGCGCACGAAAGGAATATTGACGTATTTGCGTTATATTTCTCTGTCGTAGATAATCGATTTTTTTCATTTATTATGTTCTGTTTGCGCACGAAAGGAAATTAAGCGTATTTATGAATTCTGATAAGATCTTGTTTACTTCAATTGCTACGAAAGTTGTTTTCGTTGATAACAACTAATAAAACCGCGTAAGAAATTTTCTGTTCGAAATAAATTACGATTTTCTTGTTGGATTTTCTCAAAATTTTCAAGAATAAGTGGCAATAATCTAGAAATGTAAGCTCACATTTTAAGATTTCAATTTTTCACACCTTCAGAGGTAATAAAAAAACAAAATTTTAACAGACCCAATCCGATCTTGTAAATTTTTCAAAACTCAAATTTAAAGTAAAATAAACTGATGTGGACAACACATGACTTTCTCCATATTTATATGGCAAATTACATGTTGTTAGCTCTGGGATCGTT
Organism: Tanypteryx hageni; assembly: GCA_028673005.1. Taxonomy (NCBI): domain Eukaryota; kingdom Metazoa; phylum Arthropoda; class Insecta; order Odonata; family Petaluridae; genus Tanypteryx; species Tanypteryx hageni. The sequence continues at coordinate 39,361,352 of CM054118.1, forward strand.
GTCAATATTTACTTCAGGTTGACAATTAAGAAAAGAAAAAGGAGCGTTACTAAGACGTAACTAAGGGTCAATCGTTAACAATAGTCTTCGGTAGGTGGCGTGCTGGTGGCAGCTAAAAATATAAGATATCTCTTAAACAATGCATTATATGGAAAAATGTATCAAAGGTTGTAGAAAATTAAATTTCCTACAACTTTTATTCCAGTACATTTTTACTTTTGTCAAATATTAAAGCAAATATTTCAAAATAACGGATAAGTGACAAGAGTAAACACCCACTTCCGGTCGACCGATTTTTACCAAAAACTAATCAGATCTTCTAACTTTTATAAAAATGTTAAATATAAGGTTTTGCGTTGACCTGATTAATAGTTTTTGAGTTAGAGCGCCCACAAAAATCTATCACATACAGACAGGCACACAGACATAATCGAGAAAATAGTCGAAACGTGTTCAGGGGACCTCAAAACATGCATATCCGCTGAAATCTCGTATTCGGTTTTTTTCATGAAAACAATACTTTCTCTATACTTCGTTTATGGAGAAAGTAAAAAACGGGAGCAGTACAGAAATCTAACTTAGAAAGTTTCAATTCTTTATCGATTACGGTTTCGTCACAATTTAAATTTTAGCGAGTGCACCGACAATAGGACAGACGTCGAAGTGAAACTATAAGCGCATTCTTTTTAAACGAGCTAAAATGTCATATTCCATACTCAGACACTTATGATTAAACAGGTTTTCCCCAATAATGAAAGAATTCCATCACTATTCTACCTTATCCCGGGCCAGGTCACGCACGAAAATAGGTGAGCATCAAAAGCTGCGCAATTTACCTCGAGAAACGGGAATACAGTTTTATCGTTCCAGATTTGCATGCATAATTTTGCAACAGCAGGTTTATCATTACAAAACGACGACAAAACATGAATGCGAATATATGAAAGGATTATTTCTGTTTTGGACTAATATCCTAGGAAACGTGACGAGTACATCCGACACCATTTGTTATGAAGTAATTAACTCTAAACATTCCTAGAGCGACAGTTGTGTTGGCGCTTCTGCGGAACTGAAAACGAGAAACAAACATTACAAGGTGTTAAATAAACTTACCTATCCGGATACTGCGACAAATACAAAGAGAAAAGATAAACCGGGCGCACATCATTTTATCGCTCGCTTCCACGTTCCTGGAATAAACGAGAAAACACAAAATTAATAAATAAAGAAGTTTAGGAAACGGAATTGATGAAAAGATACGGGATGAAACACGGAAAGACAACCAAGAAAAACCTGAACTTTGAAATATTTACGAGAAATTTGTGTGTGGCCGGCGCGGTGGCGGGTGCGTGTGCTGTTTAGTGGGAGTCTTTGGTAGCGCGCATACGCGCATGTAAACATCAATAACAATAATATGAAGCTATGCTGAATGGCATAAGCTGTAATTTGGGAATAACTTTGAAACAGAAAAAAATCTGCTAAGACCGGGAATCGAACCCGGGTTTTCCACTTGCCGGGCGGATATTCTACCACTGAACTACCGTAGCAGATAATCTTTCCTGTTTCTGAACGCGGGTGGTTTTCTTAGTTGGGTCCGGGCTAGCCAAGCTAGTATCAACCAGCCCCAACAGACGGACGGATACTAGCTTGGCTAGCCCGGACCCAACTAAGGAAAACACCCGCGTTCAGAAACAGGAAAGATTATCTGCTACGGTAGTTCAGTGGTAGAATATCCGCCCGGCAAGTGGAAGACCCGGGTTCGATTCCCGGTCATAACAGAATTTTTTCTGTTTCAAAGTTATTCCCAAATTACAGCTTATGCCATTCAGCATAGTTTCATATTATTCCATCAATCGAAAATAATAATAAGATATAGAGAAAATGGTAAAACTGAAAACTTACGACAATGATCCAAACCTCTACACGAGTGCACAGGATATTATCATGTCTGAGACGAGAAAAATAAGCGTGTTTATACTTTGTCTAATACATTTTCCCTGTAAAAATCAAACGCAGCATCTGAAACAATTTTCACCGAATTTCTTAGTGTTGAAAAATAATTTCTGATTGAAAGAAACTTTTCGGTGTCTGTGATTCACACCCATTCTATAGGGTGAAAAATACCGCAGTTCAAATACATTAAAAACTCCAATCGTCTATTTAGAAGAAAATATTGCAAATTTGCTTTACTCTCACGCGCTGGGCTACAATTGACACCGTCTCGTGTATATCTTGAAGGCATACAACGAGCCGCGTGATAGGAAATAACTTCAGCAGCGGTGAATATAACGAGAAACGTATAGAGAGACCGAGGGTAAAAATCCTATTGGCTTCATTGTACTATTAATGCCTCCATTTAACGACGCTCGAATTCTTAATAGAACTTGGATTCATCATAAAATACAGCTCCATGAAAACGATAATACAGTAAAGCCTCGCTAGTTCGGACCCCGATAGTCCAAATACCCGTGTAATCCGGACGCATCCAGACGAGCAGCATTTTTGTCTAAACATGGCGCACCACGTGGGTACGCTCTTAGCCTTTTGTTTACAGCCATCGCGGGCACATCTCTCGTCGTTACATCTGCGAAATCTTATCATGTTGCTTCCTTAAAGTCATATAAGTGTTATTTAAGTGCTGTAGTATGTCTGATTCTAGCAGAAATTCTTCTGAACTTCCTTTGGAAGTCATGGATAGCGATTCAGATTGACTGGTAAGTGTTCCAATGAATATGTTTTATTAAAAAAACGACTACACGTATTTTTTTCTCTATTTTCTATAACCATGTGCTCTAACCCTCGCTAGTCTGGACACCTCTTCCCCCATATCATCCGGATTAGCGAGGTTTTACTGTACTCGCAAAATTATCGAAACAGGTACATGAAAATACAACTTAAAATTTTCATTAACTCGGAATACATAAAGGTCGGGAGTTGTAAAGAAACAGACGTTCGAAAGAGGAGCGGAAGATGGGATAATTCACAAGAAAATGCTGTCGAAATGAACAAATAAGACGGTGGTGCTCACGGCAGCATACAATGAAATGCTGTATTATGGGAAGGGAAATAAGAACGGAGATAAAGCCGTTGAAAGCAACGGAGTGAGATTCTGACAAGCACGCGTTAAGGAGTTATGGAAGTTGATATAGACAAAATGAGTTTTGACGTAAGGTAATAAAGGGAAGAGATGGAGAAAAGGAGGAGAAAAAAGAGAGGGAGAGAGATGTGGAAAACGTTGATAGAGGGGGGGATGGCAACAAATCGCAGCCAAAGGGAAATGTGGGATGCATCTTCGAGATGTGTCAGGAATCTCAAAAGCTACAAAGAAATTACAAACATTAAAATAAATGTTTTTATGCCAACTTAAGTGCGGGACAGAAGTGTTATAAAGTGTTAGACGAAGTTTCATAAAGTAAAATTCAGAAAGAAATTTTAATTTAATGAAATATATAATTTCTGTGATCTCCTGGAAAAAGAAACAAATATGCCAAAATGTGCAAAACCTTGCAAACGTCGACCAATATCCTAAATTGCTTACAATATAAAGTTGAAAGAAAATGTCTAGAAGAAAGAGAAGAAAGCCTATAAAAACTTTGAACAAGCTCAAATGATTCAAACACTCTATAGACAACATCCTCTTATGCTTTCCAAATAATCAAGAATGGCAACCTTCTAAGAAGAAATAAGCAGAGATAATGTGATGTTTGAAATTTTATCATTAACGAAACAAGAACATGGTTAACAGAAGTGACTTCAGGAGGTAAATTCATTAAACTGATCACTGATCTACAAACGAATTATGAAAAATCTCAACTAAAATTTCATCAGCATTTCCTCCTTGACATGCAACGCTTTGTTACTACCATTCCCCGCTAAAGACCTCCTGACTCGAGCACGGTGCAGGGGATACATATATTACACTGCTACCCCGGATCCCATGCATAAATAAAAACATACCGGTAAAAAACTTGGCAATAGCTACGAAGCAGTAAACAAGGCGCTTGGACATAAATGAGAAAATAACCTAAGATCTCTCTCTCTCTCATTCTCTCTAGACGGCAAAATACATCCTCTGGATCTAAAGAAAAGTCACGTACAGTGAGGAGTTGGAGGTAGTGGGGAGGAGAGAAGAAAACAGTGCCGAGTTCCGGGTCCAGTCCTGTACACGGGGCACATACTTTTATGACCGCCACACCATCTAATTCACCCCACTCCTTCCAGACCCTCCGCCTCCCCTCAAGTCTTCGCTTAGCGACGCTCAGCCCACCTCTGACTCCCAAAACTCGTAACCCACGGAGACTAAAGGTTGCCCAGGGAGAACGTGATGCGAGAGGTTCATAGGTTTTCCTCTCCCTCCCTTCCCCACCCACCCTCCTCCTTCCTCTCGTTCGCCTCTCACGAAATGAAAGCGGACACATCAATCCTGAAAGAGCCGGAGGCTTATCATCACCAGTACGGAGTATTTCCCCGGGGACGCAGGGGGCGGAGGGAGGCTCTCGGTGGGTGGCAGGGAGGTAGGACCCACTTTCACGAGTAGTTTCCTTACCCCATACCACCGTTAAATGACGCGGGGTTACGTGGGCGAGGCACAAAACGTAGGTCTCCTTGGAGGGCGAATGTTTTTCGGAGCCATAAACACGACAGTAATCCTCTTTAGGTTCAAGACTTGAGACTTTTATCTTTCGGCTGTTCCGCGGAAATCCGTTTCTTCATCAAGATCTCTTATTCGTCGCTCGCTGGAAAATTCTTAGTTTTCAAAAGCAAACGTAATTTCCCCTTATTTTTTTGGCAGACAATATTTTTTTGTATTTTAGGTAAAAGAAAACCTCGAGGGAAGAAAAATTCCCAATTAGCTCTTGAATTACCTACATCGTAAAGCGCGCATGCCATTTACGTTTATATTATAACAAATTAACAGAGGTAGCTCGTGACATTTATCTTCATGACACAACTGGATAAACGAAAACAACTTCATAAACTGCCAACTTTACGCGTGTGTGTCCTGGGTGTATATTAATTTATCCGCCATGAATGTGAGTTACGAGTATCGAGTGCACTGCGAACGCAAGAGTTACAAAAAAAACTTGCATCAAAAATTACCAATTTTAAAATTCTCGAGCGATTAAATGAACCATAAAAACTTCGAATTGTCACATCAATCATCATCTTCATTCCATGCGACCGCATCGCGGAATCACATCCGAGCCGAAATTAAAATCCAGGAACAAGCGGTACGTTATTTTGTTTGCACCACCATCAATAAAACGAGGACCGATCCATGAAAAAAACGCGCCCGGGTCGTAAAATACAAAGAATGCATTCCCATCCATATATGCATCCAAAGCGTTTTTTTTACATGCCAACGCGAAATCGCAATGCTTTTCACGATGAGGGAACATATTTTTAAAATAATGCTGAAAAAGTTCCCGCCCGATTCAGCATATTCGAGATACGGTTGGACAGGGACGCACTTTAATCATTTTCTAAACGGTCTTATTTGCATAGTAGGTCGATCCTCATAAACTCGGTGTAATGAACTTCGATAGCTCTCTCTCTCGAAGAAGAAAAAGCCTCACTTAATAATGACTACGTTTATTTACAAATAACATGTTGTTATAACGGGTGTCAATGTTTTCCAAAAGTGTTTCTTTATGAAATGAAATCTGGTCATTTTGAAGTGAAAATTTGATTTTTGTTTGGATTTCCACCATTTCCAGCCTCCCATATTTACATTACATTGATCATAAATCATTTTATGTTTTGCGATGAAAACATTCCGCTCCGACGGTTTTCTTTTATAATTAGATTAAATAAAACTTTTTTGACGTATTTTTTTTAAATGTTTGAAATATGAAATCGGTTCTTGAGGAAATTGAAAATGATAAACTTTTCCATTAATTATGAATATATAGAATATGTAATATATATAGTTGTGACACAACACACACCTATATGTAAATTGTGTTACGCCACAAACAGATAATTATACTTCAAGTTACATTGTATACACAACTATAAATGCTTTTCAGAAAATTTTAAACCGATTACATTGGTGAAAGTATTTATCCCACGTCTTTTTCATATAAACTTTGCCTCTAACAATATTTGAAACGCTATTACACTGCAAACGTGATACATCAAGTTGATATTTCACCTAATCCTACAAATATCCTTCATTTAACACCATAAAGTTGTTGAGAGCATCACATCTAAATAAAAAAAGAAAGAATAATGCTTCTTACAAATGTCACGTAACAAAACGGAGAGTACTCTAGATTTATTGAGCATCACAATCTAACAATTTGCTTCATCACTTGGCAAATATAGTCCAAAGAGTCCAACAAATCGAAAACTAAGTGTCTTTGACAAATCACAAACATTTGCGTGGAAGATAACCGAGTTTATAGTATAGTCCTAGTTCAAATTGGCGAAATATGGCAAAAAGTTGTCAATATTTACTTCCGGTTGACAATGAAGAAAAGAAAAAGGAGCGTTACTAAGACGTAACTAAGCGTCAATTGTTAACAATAGTCTTCGGTAGGTGGCGTGGTGGTGGCAGCTAAAGATATAAGATATTTCTTAAACAATGCATTATATGGGAAAATATTTCAAACAAACGTTGCAGAAAATTAAATTTCCTACAACTTTTATTCCAATACATTTTTACATTTGTCAAATATTAAAGCAAATATTTCAAAATAACGGATAAGTGACAAGAGTAAACACCCACTTCCGGTAGACCGAATTTTACCGAAAACTAATCAGATCTTCTAACTTTTATAAAAATGTTAAATATAAAATTTCGCGTTGATCTGATTAATAGTTTTTGAGTTAGAGTACCCACAAAAATCTATCACATACAGACAGACACACAGACAGACATCATCGAGAAAACAGTCAAAACGTGTTCAGGGGACCTTAAAACATGTATTTCCGTTGAAATCTCGAATTCGATTTTTTTCATGAAAACAATACTTTCTCTATATTTCGTATATGGAGAAAGTAAAAAGAACCACCGTTTAATCGATAGAACAAATCGGAAAACAGAGCATCCGAAAATTGTGTCTGAAATCGAGAGATAAATCCGAAAAAATAAGCAATTCAAGCAATGGAGATTCGCTTCGAAAGATAAGAAAAATGGTTACTTCCTCAACTAAATGACCTTTATTCGGGAGCCACATCCTTCCTCAAGTATCTTGACCACCGGGATCGCCAATCTTTTTCGAATGGCTACTGAGAGAAGTTCTCAATGCTAAGCAGACGTCACGTTATTGACGAATATAATGGCGTGGCGTAGAACGACGGGGAAAATTCATTAAACTAAACAAGTTAGGAAAGTGTACAGTGTGTCACAAATATGCGCGTTTCGTGCGGTGGAGTATTTGAAACTAAACGATATGATTTTAACGACCGCACTACATAAAACAGCGAAACGTCACGACCCGATTATAGCTCTGTACGCTAAAAATGTTTTACCTCTTCTAAATGGTTGATCTAATAAACGCGTTCGCGTAATTTTAGTATTATGAGTAAAAACAGCAAAATGATGTCAGAAATGATGCCAAGGAAATATGAACTTTTTCATTTCCCGATTTTATTTTCTAATCAGTTGTAATTAATCAAACAATCGAAAATTATTTAAAATGTACCTCGCTTTGAGCTAAGTAGATGTTATGTAATCTTTACGTTTACGTACATTCCTTCGTCGTGAACTGTCCTTTTCTTTTCACCTACAAACGCTATGCACGCAAGGTAAATAAATATATTTACGTTCATTTCTTTCTCGTAGGCCAGGGATGGCAAATAGGTTTTCATTAGCGTGCCAAAAAGATGCAATAATTTTGTTGCGTAGTTTTAGTCGCGACATACTTTTTTACTTTCTCCATAGGTAGTATAGGCGAAAGTATTGTTTTCATGAAAAAACTCGATTTCGAGATTTCAACGGAAATACACATTTTGAGGTCCCCTGAACACGTATTCACCATTTTCTCGATGATGCATGTGTGTGTGAGCGTGTGTGTGTGAGCGTGTGTGTGAGCGTGTGTGTGTGAGCGTGTGTGTGTGAGCGTGTGTGTATGTGATAGCTTTTTTGTGGGTGCTCTAACTCAAAACCTATTAATCAGATCAACGCGAAATTTTATATTTAACATCTTTATAAAAGTCACAAGAACTGATTAGTCTTTCGTAAAAATCGATCGACCGGAAGTGGGTGTTTACCCTTGTCAATTAACCGTTATTTTGAAATATTTGCTTTAATATTAAATAAATGTAAAAATGTATCGGAATAAAAGTTGTAGGAAATTTCATTTTCTACAACGTTTGTTTGATACATTTTCCATATAATGCATTGTATAAGAGATATCTTATATTTTTAGCTGCCACCACCACGCCACCTACCGACGACTATTGTTAACAGTTGACGCTTAGTTACGTCTTAGTAATGCTCCTTTTTCTTTTATTAATTGTTGGAGATTTGTGGTTATTTCCTATATCAGAAGGCTATGGTTTGAATTTATTTCTGCTCTTTGTAAAGTCTAAAATTTTCTCGCAGCTTCTTAAAATGTTTATTATTATGTAACTTATTTGGAATTTTTAGAAATATTACAGATATGGAGAAAGTCATGTGGTGGCCACATCAGATTTTTTATTGCTGAATTTACCCCCATACTTATAATTATATTAAATATGGATTTATTCGATGTACATTTAAGTGTTCAAATGGTGCAAGTTTGGATATTGATCATTTTCAACTTGATCTACGGTCAGAAGAGAAAAAATTACCCACATATATAATTGAAAAACTAAGCAAATTAAATTATTGTATATTTTTATTTGAACTTTTCGGTGTAATGTTTGAAGAAAGTTATTAGAAGTTAGGTGCGTAGTTTATCGATTGAACATCTACACAATCAGCTGAAACTTAGTCCGCAGTCAGATTTAAGTTCAGATGGCTAATGCCTGGAATTCAGTGTCCGAAAAATAATACATTAAAAAATAAACTTAATGACCGCTAAGTTTTAGAGTGCCAACAATATTTCATAGCGTGCCAAGTTTGGCACGCGTACCATTTATTTGCCATCCCTGTAGTAGGTAATCCATTTCCTCTCACTTACTATACGCTGCGCGAGCAAGAAATAAAATTAAAGATATTTTTGCAATATAGCAGATATTGTTAGCTTCATTAGAGAACTTTTTTGTTATGATTAATACTTTAAGAGATGTGGACTAAAGTTCGTTTTTTGCTCCTTGTAAAGTGGCACCCCTGGCTGGGTTATATGAATCATTTACATCGTTTTCTTGTTAGGGATGCCGGTGGTGGTGGTGTTGTGGCGCTGGCTGCTGCTCGAAAAGGCAGCGGGCACGAATCCTGCGCAAGTAGGATTTTTTCCCGAGGTCGCCCGGCCCCCTGTTTGTGCGGTTTGAAGAGACCGTGCAAATTCAGCGTTCCGTCCTTCGGAAGGGACGTTAAGCAGTTGGCCCCCTTGGTGCTATTCATTAAGAGTAGGCTAACGCCGGCACCGGGTTTTCCTCCTCCCTTCTGTGTGTATGTCCAGGTGATGACAATGCAAAACGACCATAGCCGTCGACGCGCTTAAAAAACCAATTACTACTACCATTTCGTTGTCGCCCTTTCCCAGAAGTCCTAAACACCAAATTTCATGAAATACCGTACTGTAAAAGGTAAATGCGCGCATGCGCGCCTAAACAAATTATGGCCGTTATGCCCATACACGATAAACAATGGGCGCAGTTCACCAGAGAATTACTGAGCTCGTCTACTAGCTGAAAAAATCAAGAATAAGCACTTGTAAATTAAAAAAATTGAAAAAAATCCTTATCTCAGTTATCGCCAATAGCCACAACAAGATTAAGAAAAATCAGATGAGCATTTAGGCTACAATGCAGCTGTGTTCAGTGATAATTAACGGAAAATAGATTCCGAAAGAACTATTAGAATACACTTTCGATGAATTACCGCTCAAGTCAGGCATTTTCCATTTTTTTGGCTTACTGGCATCGGGAGATCCTACTTTTCCTTCGAATCTACCACAATTACCATCCCCAACCCAACGTATCCATCCGCACTAACGGCAAAACTTCTTGCTCTTAAAAATGCCTCCTAGTTACACTCTTTAACCATTCCCTTTTATTTTCTCCCAACTCGTCAGCATCCTTTTCACCCGGCAGGCAGACCCTTTTCCGAAATGATCTCAATCTACTTTCTGACCCTGTCCCCTCATCCCACCTCATTGCCTTCTCTCTCTCTCTCTCTCGCACTTTCCCACAATCTCTACTTTATACCCTCCATCTTTCACCCACCACCTTCCTCTCCATATGTATGTATATGCACAGAGAGAGGGAGGGACGGCGAGGGAGGAAGGGAGATCACCATTATCCCAGCCCATTCCTCTCTAGGGAAAATCCCAGTAAAAGGATCTCCCTCGCCCTTGTCCACTTAAACCGCTCCCTCATCGGATACACATCTCCCCCGGATAGACTACTATGTTTTTTTCTCTTAAGGATGTCACGGACGACGAAAATATTAGGCGTTGTTGTTTTTATTCTCATAGGTAGGGAGATATCTCGGTCATGTTGGAGATTCATGGACGACAGCGCGGTGTCAATCCGACAAAAGCGAGACATTTTTCCGTGAAATAAAAGTGTTACAGGCTTTCATTAAACAAACCGTCGAGAATACGACGACCTAAACCATTCGCCAATATAATAAAGTTTTCGAAGGAAAATTTGAATGATGACTTGTTTTATTTTTTCAATTGAAAAATTAACTATAACAGATTTTATGAGACAGCAGAGTATCCAGATAACAGCCGATTTAAGCTTACGCAACAATGGATGTTGCTTAGCCATCGAACTCAACGAAACGAAAGAAATATGTGGCGACTCATACATTAAGAGATTACACCTGAGATTTTCTTACAATAAGCAACAACTTTTTGGGACAGTGAATTTTAGAAAGTACAACATACGAATTCTGGGACAGATTTAATCCATCTTAAGACCTTAAAGACATTGACTACTGAGGTAAAACGGTGGGAAAAATTATCTCAAGGATGTGAAAGGGCTTTAAGTTGCCTAGTTTACATTGTTCTCACAAGTTAAACTGAATAATGAAATGTGCGCTTTCCAGTTAAACTGAACTTCCCAATAGCACTTATTTAAATTGCTTCAGAAAAGAAGAGCCACTCCCTCAACACGATTATAAATGTCTCCAAAAAATTCCTCATCGATCGCGAAGTATTTAACCCTTTAGTGCGAGATATATTTTCAGAATGGCAAAAAATATTTACTATATGAAATGCGTTTTGATACATTAAAAATAATTTAATGCATAAGTAATTGATTTTTGCCAGTAAATTAGTCTAAAATAGCTTTCCGTCAAATTTAACAACCAGAGCAAAAAATAAAAATACAGAAAATTGGTAATTTTCCATCTACTAAATAATTAATTAATAATATACGCCAGCCGCAATAATAAATGTGGCCGCCGGAATCCATTCTCCCTTTTTGATAAAATAAATTGATGCCTTTTTTGTGAGCAATACCAATGTTTCGATGAAATTTCACCTTTATAATAAAATGAAAGACAATGTACGTGATTATAAATCTGAGAAACACTCCTCGAGGGAAAAGAGAGCGGACGCAACCAAAGTAAGCCGTCTCGGCTGTATTACATCGAGACGAGAAACGAAGGACAGACAGACAGACAAACAAACGACTTTATTAGGGACGAGGCTGGAAAAAAAACAAATCCAATCCTTTTCGAGAGAGATATTACCGAGCGAATGCCATTTATCCAGAAAGACTTCCACCCGCGAAAACATGGAAACTTAGAGTCACGATTTATGCACTTAGTCGAGATAAGCAAAGATGAGTCACGAATGAGGGGAGAATGGAATGGCCAGCGGGATGGCCTTCCATCACGCCACTCCCAGAGGGCTACCGGGCGACGCTTCACTCCCATCATATAAAAAAATCCTTATTTTTACATTTGAGTCAAAGAGAAAAAGAGAAAGGGGAAGAGAGTGAAAGTCCCGCGAGGTAACGCGTGAAAATGACGAATGCGGGAAAAGGGTAGAAACGTAAACAAAAATGGAGAGAGTTCAAAGGTTAAATTCGGTTTGGCGTAGAAACAAAAAAAAACGACTTTCAACTCCGAGGCAAAAAATACCAGCTTGCAAAAAGGGTGGGTTAAAAAATAGACTTTTTTATTGAAAATTTTGATAAAGTCAGTAGTGATTCTGACGCAGAAATGAAAATGTTTCGGAAAAATTCATTTTTGTTAGCGTTTATGCATCTTACTACCAGGGGAATATATCAGGAATCGCCGATTTATTTTTTAATAATAAGTCCACTCGGCGGAAGAGCCATATAGGTACCTTAACTGTGGGGGGAAATGAATTTTTAAATGGCATTGTTTTGAGAATTTCTTTAGAAATGTGAAGAGCAAAATGCAAATAAAACTAAAAAAGCGAAGAATTGCCCTCATAATCTTAAACCATGAAATTAAGGCTTTGATCGTTGCATCTATAAACCTCCTCGGCGACTCATAATAATCTGCGGGTATTGAAACCAAGGCGAGATAAAGTGAGGGAATGATGTGTTTCCAAGTTTGTGGTTTGGATCCCACAGACTAGTTTCTAAGAGGGAATAGGAGACCCTATACATATCGTAATCTCGAATTGAATGCTTGAAATAAAAATAAGAAAATAATTTTTGAACCTTGTGCGACGTCGTAACTCCATGTTAAACTCTCGGGTATTGCGCCAAAAAAAATTAAAAAATCTTTAAAATTTTATTGAAAATTTTGCCGAATTTCCGCATTTAAACAGTTAACCATTTCATAGGAGTTCGTTGCGAATGGGTGAAGACGTATAGCGCCTCGGAGACATAATAAGAAGGCCGACAAACCGAACATGGACTGTGTCAGGAAATAATTAAATGTTTTTCATTAAACCACGAATAAAACGACTTACGGACAAGAAGAGTCGAAATAATATCTTTCCTGGAATTCCTCCCTTCGGGTAAAATGTCTAGGAGTAAGAAAATCTCACGCAGCCTCCAGACTCAAGCGGAAACGATAAATTTTTAGACAGCGCGTTACTTCTAAAGACAGTCTCAAGTTATTCAGAATCCATTTACATCCCTCATGAATTCTATTCTTACGCGAACCAATAAAACAAACGATATGGTTAAATGGCCGCGTAGGCATGAAAACGCAACTGGACGCCATAAAAGTTCGCATTAGCAGCTCATATAACCTCGTCCCTGCGTCTCCATGACTTTTGAAGGCGACAAAAATGAAATACAAGCAGTTATTTCCACGGCCCGAGTTACCCATAAAGTTTAGCCGCAAGCAATAATTCTACGGCGACAACTTACAAGCAGAAAACATGACTGCGTATTTGTGAGAAACGAATTTTCGGCCATTACGTTCCTCGACCACAATGGACAGTGGAACGCGAGTTACACCACTTTGAGAACCTGTTATATTTTGACTAATATTTCAATCCAGAACAATTTTTGTGCGTGACCAAAAGAATGAAAGAGTTGAAAAGAATTCTCACGGGCCTTATTGTCTCGAATAAGTTTGGAATAGAATAGCAATAGCGCGGTGGCGTACTGGACACCATGGGCGTCCGCAGGGGAGGGGGGGCACTGGAGAAATTTCTGCGGACGCCCATGCTGAATACACCAGAACCAACTGCGTGGGGAGGGGGGGGGCACGATCGAAGGGGGTCCAAGATAGAGGAGTAACTGTAGAAGACGTAGTATCAGGTCACTTCATCTGCTTAACTTTATTTGTGGAAGGCATAACATTAAGTTTTGATGCATATTTATCTCTTCAGCGCAGTGAAGTCAAAACATTACCTCAAACACATTGTTAATTTTGAGGCTTAAGATCATCTTATTCTCGTTTAATAAAAGAGGCGTATTTGCGACGGTTATAGATCTAAGTTTTTAATAGTGTATCTACCCGCTTATTGAAGATACTATAAAGCATACATTAAAATTCGACATTCTTGGCATTCACTTAGTGGTACTTCATTGTAAAATAAAATACAAAGGAAAAGAAATTTAGCATGCTGTAGTACATTAAAGTTATTCTTTTCTTTTTTATTATAGTATGCATTTATTATGAGTTAGATCGGTGGGGTGGAATGATTATGCGTTCTGACACAAATATAAATGCAGCAAAGTAAAACACCTAGCAACTATGTACCTATAATTGCGAACAAAAAATATCCTAAATAGAACAATTAAACTCATCGCAGAGGAACGCTTGTTTTTAAATTAAACCAAGCTAATGATTAACCAAGAGGTCCCAACCAGGACTAATGCAGGCTGGTTTCCCAAAGTTGACGTCCCGAATTGATTAGATACTTATATTGACAGGAGATCTTTCAGTATGTGTTAGTCATTCCAAGGAATTCTCATACCATAAATACCACTTGTAGTTTATAGTTTATCAATGATAGAGAAAAATTGGAAAACAGATTAATAGAGCATTATCAGGTTTAAATTATAAAAAGCAATGTCAAAATCTTTCTGAAATTATATGTTGGATGTTTTTTTAAACAAACGAATTTAATAAATGTTGTTTATATGCTAATATGTATGAATCAACTGCCCATTGCTGAAGGGTAGTCGAGTGGAAAAGAAAATCCATTTATTCACACGTCTATGCTCAAGGCGAGTTCGGTAATAATCGTCTCCGTTGCAACAACCCGATAAAATGAGATTTAAAACGTTGTGTTTAGTAGAATTTCCAAAAAATACGAACAATTATCAAAATTCCGTGATAATAATTAGAATCTACATTCTTTTTTCCTTAGAACAGTACAAAACTCGCTCCAGTATCACAATTTTAAAATACTTAAAGTATTAAAGAAAACATCTCTGCACGATGAATTTGAGATTTCCTATGTAAAACAAATAGAGGAAAAAGTTCCTGGAATCGAACTCGGGACTTCAATTTTCGCCAAATAAAATATAGTCCGCAGGTGGGCCCTGACAGCACGAGCCTCATAGCAAGTTTCATGACAATCGGTTCATTGGTGCAAAAGTTGTTAGTAGGTGACACACACAGAACATAAGGATATGTCTCCTTTGGAAACCAGCCTAAAAATAAAATCATTCACGGAGATACTTTAATATTTTATTTTCCGCATGTATCATTCTTATTGTTAGTTATACCCTCGCATAATTTCATCAAAACTATCTTCTCGCATGTAGGCTCTTCATTTCAACGGCCTCTAGTTCCTATTCTCTGGCATACCCTTTACCCCTTCGCTCCGAGATTTTAAAACATTATCTTCGCAAGGACTATTTATCATAATCGCCTCTTCGGGCTACACTTTTGGGTCTTCATTGAACTTCTCTATTCAGTGGCGGATTTACACCTCCTGGAGTCCCTGGCCCTAAACATTTGGGGGGCCCTGGCGCTAAACAATAGGGGACCCCTGGCGCTAAACAATAGGGGACCCCTGGCGCTAAGCAGTTGGGGGCCCTTCAATATAAATATATACGGTAGTAAACCGCTCCTAACGGCTACCCTCCTTTGTGACACCTCTTAACGATCGTTTTTCTATGGAATAATAGAGGTGTTTCACTGATTTTTAAAATGAGACATTTAATATTTCTGGGATTATATACACGAACATTTTTTCGGGGACTCTTACTTCACGGGGCCCCTGGCGCGCGTCATGTGCGACCCCCCCCCCCTAAATCCGCCACTGTCTCTATTTGTTTCCGACAATACGCTGTTGTTTTTCTCCGATTTAATGCTACATCCCTATCTCTGAAGCCACCTATCTATAACCAATCTCTTCCTTCGAACCCCAACCCCAGCTTCTATTAAAATAACGCTGCATATCTAACGTGAGCTGTCTCCTTTGACACTATTTACAGGCATAAAACGGCAATTTCAAAAATAAATTGTATAAAAGGTAATTCATTTAAAGGTGTGGTTCCTTTTCGGCTCGATCAAAAGACTACACAAAAAAGATTCTCGAGTTACCTACAGAGCGGTAGAAGGCGCCCGATAAATTTATTTAGCACCCCATTTGCGACGGTTTGAAAGACACTACAAAAAACAAACGCTCGGATTTCCCCTCGCTTCCGCTTTTTCCTACGGACACGAAAAAACCTAACCGAGAGAAAAAAAGACAACATGAGACCATAAATTCTTTTAAAAAAGTAAAAGAGGTGTCCAGGAGAAGAAAAACCAAAATAAATAGAATCCGTTTCGACCAGTCACAAAAAAACAGTATAATATATTTAAAAAAAGCCGACAGGCTCGGGTAAGCGTCTTATTAACATCGCCGTTTAAAGCGCGGGGGATAGTCCATTGTTTATTCTCACCCTTTTTTATTTTTTCCCCCGACTCCTATCTCCTACCCTTACAATCTGAGCTCGGATCTCACCACTTCACCTCCCTTTTTCTCTCTCCCTTCCTATCGCTCTCTCCTTCTCCACTATCTTCTTGTTTCTATCCCTCTCCCTCCCTCCTTCACTCCCTCTCGACACCCACACCCGACTAAAACCCTCACTCCACTCCTCTGAGACACAAACCTCCGATCCCTTTACTCTCGCCAGTCCCCTGCATTCTTTCCCCCTGTTCTCTCTCCTTCTGACCCTTTCCTCCCCTTCTTTTTTCTACCCTACACCTTTTCCTCCCCTGTCCTCCCCTCCCCCATTTCCTCCCATGCCCTTAACCCCTTTCCTAACCTCCGCTCTTTCCTCCTCTCCCCCTAGCCTCCCTTTTCTTCTATCCTCCCCTTCCTCCTACCCTCCCCTTCCTCCTATTCTACCATTCCTCCTATCCTCCCCTTCCTCCTATCCTACCCCTCCTCCTATCCTACCCTTCCTCCTATCCTACCCTTCCTCCTATCCTACCCTTCCTCCTATCCTCCCCTTCCTCCTATTCTCCCCTTCCCTCTTTCATCCCATATCCTTTCCTAACCTACTCTCTTTCCTCTCCTTCCCTTATCCTCACCTCCCATATTTTCTCTCATCCCCCTTTCATATGCTTCTCCCCTTCCTTTCCTATATCTTCCCTTTCTTCTTCTTTCCCCTATCCCCCCTTCCCCTATCTACTCCCTTCCCCTATCCTACCCTTCACCTTTCCTACCTTTCCCCCTATCCTCTTTCCCCTATCCATCCCTTCCCCCTATCCTCTAATTCACCTTATCCTCCCCATCCTCCTATCCTCCCCATCCTCCTATCCTCCCTTCCCCCTTTCCTCCCCTCCCATATTTCCTCCCATCCCCTTCCTGACCCTTCTTCCTTTCCTCCCCTTTCCCCCTCTCCCTTTTCCTCCCCATCCCTCTCTCCTAGCCTCCCCCTTTTCTCCTCTTTCCTCCCCTTCCCCCTTTCGCCGGGACTCCACGACAATCAGAGAAAAGGGGCTTTTCGACGGATACAAAAAACAAGTCCCGTCTCCAGGCCAACGGAAGCGTTGACTAGGGGAGAAAGAGACAGACAGATAGATAGGTGATCAGCGGAGGTGGTGGCGAGGGAAAACAAATGAATGCCCTGAACCGAAAAACGAGGAGCGATTGAAAGATGCGGAGGCGTTTGGAGCGTTAATGGGTCTTAAGAGAAAAAACTTGGGGGCGAAAAAGAAAGAGAGAGAGAGAGAGATAAAGGGGGCAAGTGGTCGGTGAAATGCACGAGGGATGGAATCAGAGGGGCGAAGAAGTCTGAAGATCTCTGGAACGAAACTGCACTAGGTATTTTTAACAGATTTTTTATAAAAAAGCGTTTATGTATTCGGTTTGTTTGTCCGCCCGTCCATCTGTTTTTCTGTACAACTTGGAGAAGCCGAACTTTCACGATTGATTGCTCTATATGAGAGATAGACATGGTGAAAATTGGTCGATCTAGGTAGTGGTAGTAATTGATTTTTTAAGTGCGTCGACTGGTATGGTCATTTTGCACTGTTATCAACTGGACATACACACAGAAGGGAGGAGGGAAACCCAGTGCCGGCTTTACCATACTCTTTACGAAAAGCACCAAGGGGGCCAACTGCTTAACGACCCTTCCCAAGGACGGAACATTGACACAAACAGGGAGCCGGGAGACCTCGGAAAAAATCCTACCTGCGCAGGGTTCGTGCCCGCTGCACCTTCGAGCAGCAGGCGAGTAGCAGCCAGCGCCCTAACCACTACATCACCGGCATCCCCGTCGACCAGCTGTTGGGGAGTAATCGGAAAAAAGTTGATGTTACTGTAGGCAACCAGCAAAACATCAAATATACACGATTCTTTCCTCCGCTGGAAAGATAGCAGTCGGTGAAAATAAGCGCCTTGTGTAATGTGCTCTGCAACTCTTCCCTCACTTGTTTTGTTGTCCCGGAATATAGGCAATCCTGAGCAAATCTCTAAACGTGGCCACTTTCAATTTACGAAACAATCGAGGAGATAAATAAGTAAATATGGAGACTACGGCGAAATTGATGTTAAATAGAATTAACTCCTTGACCGTAAAATTCAAAATTAGAGACACAATGAAAAAGGGGGGAAAAAGCAGAAAAGGCAAAAGACAATAAAAATTATAAACTTACAGGTTTAGGGGTTGTTACTTCACGCCAGGGACCTGATGTCACTCACACATTCACTCACTCAATCGCACAAGCACTAATCCTAAAGGTGAAAAGGAACGGGACCGGGTTTGCGAGAAATTACTCTGCGCCAGGGACCCAAAAAATCACACCGTTGCTAGAAGGTTTGTAAGTCAGTACGACCGCGACAGGGACCTACTAAGCAACCACAAACACACGCACACGCCAAGAGGTAAAGGAAAAAGGGGGAAAGGAACGGGGAAATAATATTAGGTTTAGGGGAGATTAAACCACGCCAGGGACCTAGTATCGCACACAGTGGCCTGTAGGTTTATGTGCCTTCCGGCAACGACAGGGACCTAACAGACAAAACAGTCACACACGCAAGCACTCGAATACAGGCACACAAGATATCTAAAAATGAGTTAACGTACTAAATACGTATTTCGAGAGCAATGCTCTCATCATCAGTAGCTGATGTGTAATGAGGGGTGGGAGTGTTGTAGGCAGTAGGAGATTACAAAATCGGCGAGCTACTTTCTTCTAATTTTCTTTCCAATCTCACCGTCTCTTTCTCAAACCTTCAACGTTTTTCATCCGTTGAAACTTATATTTAAATATCAAGATTTGAAACATGTGGAAAGCAAGAGGGAAACTACCACATTACAATCCCTAGTAAAGATTATATATGGTTGGACAATATGAGTTCTCTCGAGGTAAAACAATCCGGAGGTAAAATAGTCCCCCAATCGGATCTCCGGGCGGGGACTGCCTTGAGGAAAACATTTGTCGAAAGTAAATTACGAATAGGGACTTGGAACGTAAGAACTATGAGAAAGGCAGGAAAGCTAGAGAACCTGAAAGAAGAAAAGAGAAGAAATAGAGTTGACATTATAGGGCTAAGCGAAACTAGATGGGAGGGAGAAGGACAGTTCGACTCGGAAGAATTCACGGTAGTTTATTCTGGAGGAAATAGTGGGGAAAGGGGAGTAGCTCTGGTACTTAGGAAAGATATGATGAAAAGCGTGACAAAGATAATAGCAACGAACGACAGACTGATGGCAATAAAGCTAAAAGCAGTCCCAGTGGACATGCTGATAATCCAGGTATATATGCCAACGTCAGCTCATGACGATGAAGAAATAGATGAGATCTATGAGCAAATTAATGAAATTTACGAAGAAGACGGAAGAGGAAAGGAAAACTGCATAATAATGGGAGATTGGAACAGCATAGTCGGAGAAGGACAGGAAGAAAATGTTGTCGGGCAATACGGACTTGGGAAGAGAAATCGAGGAGGGGAGAAACTCGTAGAATTCTGCATCAATAATGACCTTGTAGTGACTAATACATGGTTCATAAACCATAAAAGAAGGTTATACACATGGAAAAGCCCAGGAGATAGAATGAGATGCCAAATAGATTACATCCTTGTAAAACAAAGATTCAGGAACAGCACAAAGAACGCCAAGGCATTGCAAGGAGCAGACATTGATTCAGATCACAGCCTTCTAATAATTGACGTGAGTACAAAGCTCAAACAAATAAGAAAGACGAGAAGAGAAAGACAGACCTGGGGCCTAGAAAAACTGAAAGAAAGGCAGGATTTAGTCAGCATGAAGTTGGAAGAAAACCTAAGAAAGGTTGAAAACAAACCGAAGACCGTTGATATAGAATGGGATGAAATTAAAACCAGTATCACGGATACCTTGGATAAAGAGATTGGAAAACAAGAGAAGAAAATCAGAAAACCATGGATCACGAAGGAAATGCTGGAGAAAATGAATGAGAGGCGAAAATGGAAAAACGTTAACAGTGAAGAAGGTAGAGCCAACTATAGGCGTATAAACAATGAGTTGAGAAGGGTAACAGATAAAGCTAGAGAAAATTGGATAAAAGAAAAATGTGATGAAATACAACAAATGGAGAAGTTAGGACGGTACGATATGATGTACTCTAGGGCACTGGAATTAGAAGATAAGAAGTCTAATGGAATTTGTGGTAAAGGAATTATGAATACGGATGGGAAGATAGTCTCAGAAACAAAGGATGTAGCACAGGTATGGGAAGAATACATTAAGGAATTATACAGCAAACAGGCAGGAGCGGCAAAAATAGAACTAGAAAATGAGGAAAACATTGAAGAAGACAACTTAGGACCAAGTATTATGGAAAGCGAAGTAGAAAAAGCGATAGTGGAACTAAAGAAGGGGAAAGCCACGGGCAGCGATGGAATACCGGCTGAGATACTTAAAGTCATAGGATCAGAAGGACTAAAAGCGATCACGAAATTAATTAATAAGATTTACAACACGGGAGAGTGGCCTCAGGATTTCCTAGAAGTAACAATGATCCCTCTAAAGAAGAAGCCAAAGGCAATGCAGTGTAAAGATTACAGAACGATAAGCCTTCTGTCACACACATCGAAGATCATCACGAGGATTCTTAATAAAAGGCTGGAGAAAAAGGCAGAAGAAATAATAGGGGAAGATCAATTCGGTTTCCGAAAAGGACGAGGAACTAGAGATGCTATAGGAGTAGTTAGAATCATATCAGAAAGGGCAATAGAATACAGTCAAGATATCTGCGCATGTTTCGTAGACTGGCAGAAGGCCTTTGATAGAGTAAATTGGGTAAAGTTGATGAAGATATTAAAGGATATAGGTGTAGACTGGAAAGACAGGAGACTGATTAGGAATCTATATGAGAATCAAGTTGTAAAGGTCAGGTTTGAGAATGTGGACACCTGCGGAATAAATATCGGTAGAGGAGTAAGACAAGGCTGCTGCCTATCGCCAACCCTATTCAATATATATGGAGAAAGTCTAATGCAAGAAGCTTTAGAAGGCTCAGGAGATTTAAAAATTGGAGGAAGGATTATAAGAACAGTGAAATACGCAGATGATCAAGTACTTCTAGCAAGAAAGGAAGAGGAGCTACAAAAAATGATAAATGGACTAGTGATAACAGGTAGAAAATACGGTATGGAAATAAATACAGAAAAATCTAAGGTCATTCGAATATCGGGTAAAGAAGAGAATCTGAACATAACTATTGGGGGAAAGCCATTAGAACAAGTTTCAGAATATAAATACCTTGGAAGTATCATAACACGAGAGGCAAAATGTACGGATGAGATCAGAAATAGAATAGGAAAAGCAAAAGCGGCTTTCAGGAGAAAGAAACAACTACTTACAGGGAATATAAGGGAAGATATCCGCAAGAAGTTGATAAAATGCTACGTATGGAGTATAGCATTGTATGGGGCAGAAACATGGACGCTAAGGAAAAATGACATCAAATACTTGGAAATCTTTGAAATGTGGACTTGGAGGAGAATGCTGAAGATAAAATGGACAGATAGGATGAAAAACGATGAAGTGCTACGAAGAATAGGAGAGAAGCGAATGACTATACAGACTATCAGAAAGAGGAAGGCTAACTGGGTTGGACATTACCTGAGGAGAGAGAGTATGATTAAAGACGTGTTAGAAGGAAAACTAGATGGGAAAAGGGAAAGAGGTAGGAAAAGGTTTCAGCTGATAGACGATTTGAAAGGGAAAAAGAGTTATCAAGATATAAAGAGGACAGCGGAAAATAGGAGTATATGGAGAACCAGGTTTAACCAAGAATAATCACGGACCTGTCTACGGACAGACTACCTATGATGATGATGATTTGAAACAAAGACGATTTTCATTTAAGGATAAAATTCGGATAAAGGATAAAAAATCACAGCGTGACCAATTCAGGACAGCGTAGTTAAATCTCATGCATGCTGAGAGAATATCAATTTCATTTTACTGTCTATAGTCAAATGAGCGTTTAGGAATCCCGTGTTCGGAAAATGTTTACCGTATATCGTCAATGTATATCACAAATATATCAACGGAATAATCGCTTTGAAAAATTTTCAATGGAATTCCAGATTTTTATTGGATCAAAACCGTTTAACATTTCCTGGCCATTCTCACGTTTGGTTGCACATTCGCATAGAAAGGATAGTTAACATTTATATGGAGTAACTTTATAAAAAAACACTACCAAGCAAAGCATTCACTCCGGACAATTCTTTCAAGGGGCCAGTTTTTTAACGACGCAACGCAATACTGCTACGAAAAAACCAAAAACATCAGAGTCGAAAAACAACAGAAACTGGTGAAAGAAATCCTAAGTCCGGCGGTGTTTTATAAACCAAAAGTTGACGTACGCTAAAATATTTTTTTCACGCGCGTCAAAAAATACGCGGCACTGCCGACGTAAGCCGACAAACTACTACCTTTATTACTCTCTCCCTCTCATTCTCATTCACAGAGACATTCGCTGAAAAAATTATTCGCGCTTGGTAAATCCCGAGGACCCGCTGGCGTAACAGAATGTTCCCATGACAATGCGGCCTCGTACCTTGAAACATCCGTTGTAAAAACCGCCGTGACACACCGCGCGAACTGTGAGCTAGACACGTTCGCCAACCGTTCCCTGCCTCCTGATGCATGCATGCATCTGCTTCTCCCTTAAAACCGAAGCAATGCATAATGAGCGGGGAAAACATTAGTCAAACTGTCATTTACGCCCGTGATTTAGAATCGCCGCTTTTGCCGTGGGTTATCAAGCGAGATTAACACGGGGCTAGCTAAAACGTGAGTTATTATCTTTAATAAATTGCGTCAAGATTAGTGGTCTGTCGTCGGACATATTTTCGCCACCGCTTTGACAAGATAAACCGAATTATGATATTTTACTCGCGAGAGGATTCTAAGACCAAGTATATTAACGCCGACAACGTCCTTTTCCAGAAACGTTCATGCAGATCATTAAAGCGCATAAACCATTCATATTAATGATAATTTGGGTTGCTCATGAAAAGGGACGCATAACACGTAAACACTGGACTGTTTCTTTTCCATTACGGAATTATAAGCCATTCGAATGATGATCACCGCAAAGATGGAGTTTCAGCAGACGTATTACGAATTCAATGGAGAATTGTCGATATCGTCGTATAGATACAAACAAATTCACTTAACATTTAGCTAAAAATCAAATTAAAAAACTAAGTACTTATTAACGATTCTCCGACAATCATAAAAAGACAACGAAAAACCACACGCACATTTCGTCAACCAGACGCCGATAGCGAATGCACCATCGCCGATTAACAATGATGACGGCTGCCTAGTGACCGAAATGCGCATATTGTTTTTCATACCCTTTTTAGGACTATTCGAGATTCATGCGACGGTAACTTTACCTTGGGCATCCTTTTACGACTTAAAATTACGTAGAGAGTCTGTTTTCGCCCATCGGCCGTGACTGCAAGCATAACAGTTATCCTTGATTTCTCATTTCTGGTAGATTATAACAAAACCAATTTAGCACCTTTTTTCGTTGATGGTGACGTTTGACGGCACATCAAAACATACTGCATCTGCATTCCCCATCTGGCCTAGCAGATAGTTGTTTTTACGCAAACTTATGACACCTCGAATACGCCAACGCACTGATAGCTTCAATGCAATGACTATCGAGGGGTTCAGCCGCCGACTGAACTCGATCTATTCTCGCCTCAGACGCTTTTCATGTGCAATGTAACATGTACGACTAATATGCCTACAATGTAACAAATATCTCGTATCTCTTAAACAGACGTGCGGATGATTTTTCGAAACACGATTTTACGATCTTTTAAATCACTAGTACTCGAATATAACGCGAGGGCTACTTTTAAAATTCCAATTTCGAAAAAAAAACATCGCGTTATATTCGGGACAATACGGTACTTATTTCTCAATTTGATTTTTGAGAACTTATTTCGCGAATACCTTTCAATGAAGGTTCGTTCGAAATTTACTTTTAAAATCACGTACTCAAACGGTTAAACAAATTTTCCTGGTCGATGTTCGCCTTCCGGAGAGAAAAGAGACACGGAGGCAGTTTTAAATCACTTTCAAGACAAGATGCCGCAGGATGGTTACGTGACCGGCGTGGGAAAAAAGGTATCCTCGGCGGCCATGTCGCTCCGTTTCCAAATAAAAAAGATAAAACTAAGAGACTTGTTCACGACTGGAAATTAATTTGTTTTTCGTTGAAAAAATTTCAATTTTATATTTACCTATTTAACCATCGTGTTTTCCCTCGAAACATGCGCAACTTTTTGCAAGCCTGCCCCTGGGAGAGACGTGATCCTAAATCGCCGTCTGCGTCGACGAAGACGAAGTGCCGATGCTGTGGAATTAAAATGCGACCCTTTTTTATGCCGGCGAAAGATACAGAGGGCGCCGAACAAGTTAGTAGGAGAAATTTCGCTGACTGCGATCCACGGAACAGAAAATTTGTTCACAAGCGAGCCGTTAGCAAATATATCGCGATTTGAACTCTTCCATTTATTTGCACACCTCTCTTAACGGGGGGAAATGTTTTTTGCACGAAGAATCTTTGGATCTATAGGTTGATCTGAAAACCATCACAGCAACGAATTATCTTCTAACGGAGGAGGAGAAGCTTTTTCACACGGCGGACCGAGTTATAGTTGCGAGTGCTTCGCCGGGGCGCATTATAGCCCTTATAGGCAGCGAAAATTGGCAATGAACAATTTTTAGCGACTTCGTTTATGGTTTGCTATGGTATTATGCCCATAATTTGAAGTAACAATCATGAAATTAGCCGTATTTAATTTGACGGCTGGCTTTCGAAATGGCTTTGCGAGACCATATGAAATGTATTCATGAGCCTCATGTGGCCCGCTGGCAGAAATATTTTCCGTTTCTATCTTAAAATAAAACGAATGGGCCATGAATAAAAAATACGTATTGCGAAATGTCCGATAACTTTCAATGTACTTCTTTCTGTATTGCTGCAATTTTAGGCATGAACATATTTCACAAACGCAATAAACAGATTTCAAAGGCGTTCTTGATGGAATTTACGCGCGAAACGGTATCAAAGGCTTTCGAATTTTAATCACTGAAGCAATAAGTCGTAATTATGTGTTCTCGAGGAATTTTTTCTGAACTTTTGCACTCTATCCGAATATTTTATAAATCTATACATCATATAAGAGCATAGAAGAGGAAAATATGAATTTTATGCGTTTTTTGCACGATATGAACGCATATAGGGGAGGTCGTTTCCGTCTGTCCGTCCGCATGTTAGAACTCGGAAACCACTAAACGTATTTTGATGAAATTTGGTATTTGGGGGTTTCAGTAAAATTGGTCGAATCATTCCAATTTTGGTTAAAATCGGAAAATAATTACGACAACTTTACATGAACACCTAAGTGTAGTTTACAATGCACCTACCTCTGTTCCAACTCGGGAACCGCAGGAGATATTTTGATGAAATTTCGTATTGGAGAGTTTTAATAAAATATGTTGAAAGATTCTAATTTTGGTTAAAATCGTACAGTACAACGTACCTCTATTCCAACTCGGGAACCGCAGGAGGTATTTTGATGAAATTCGCTATTGGGGAGTTTTTACTAAAATTTGGCAATCGATTTCTATTTTGGTTAAAATCGGACGATAATTACGTCCAGTTTACATGAAGACCTACATGTAGTAGGTACCTCCGTTTCAACTCGGGAACCGCTTGACGTGTTTTAATGAAATTTGGTATTGGGGAGTTATAGTGAAATTAGTAGACCAATTCTAATTTTGGTTATAATCGGTCAACAATTACGACCACTTTACATGAAGATCTACATGTAGTTTACAATGTTCCTCTGTTTCAACTCGGGAACCGCTTGACGTATTTTGACGAAATTTGGTAATGGGCAGTTTTAGTAAGATTGGTCAATCAATTTCAATTTCGGTTAAAATCGGACACCAATTACGACTACTTTACATGAATACCTACATGTAGTTCACAGTGTTCCTGTTTCAACTTGGAAATCGCTTGACGTATTTTGATGAAATTTGGTATTGGGTATATAAGTTCATTTAACTGCTGTAAAGTGGAAGTTTTATTTGACAGATGAAGATCGTTTCGTCGTAAATTATAAATGTCTCAATTACGAAACGCTGTGTGTGCATGAAAGGAAATTAAACATATTTACGTTTTTCTGTTATTGTTGTAGTGACGTAAACAAAACGACGTTTTGCCATAAAATGGAAATATAAGATGCATTTACGTTTAGCTGTTAATGAGGTAGCGACGTTAACAAAACATTTTATCATACAATGGAAATATAATATGTATTTACGTTTCGTTTTTATTGTAGTAGTAACTACAACTTACCATCTAATAGAGATACGAGATGTAATGTGATATAGCTTAATATTTCATTTACTAAATTTCGTAACACGCGGGATATAAAAATACAACTATTGTAAATTGCGTCAATCATGTTGTGATTCATTCTGAACCATTGTGGTTACACGACAAGTGTTTACCGTATAAGTATACATATTCTTTTTTAAAATTGTGGATCTTTAAGAGTTATTTTGCCGTGACGTGGACTTTGGAAATCTTCCATTGATGGTAATTGTAACTTTGATATTGCGGAGACGATGGATCGCGAACCTACGCCCTAACCCAGCCATTCGATTTCAAAATGTCTGTAAAATTATTTCATTCTGAACATCAATACATCTCATTTAACACGTCTCCTTTAAAACGTGATAGAGGTAAGGCTGTAACTTATCGGCAACAAATCAAAACAATTCCAGACCATTATGGGAGACATACATGGTGCATTTCTGATAAATATATAATAAGCAGAATTTTCTAGCTAAAGGGCCTTGATTAATGTACAGAGGAAGATAAAACATTTCTTTAATCTCTAAGAGCCAAAGCTCGCGAGATTAACTCGTCATCTGTCATCTCAATTTATTCACAAAAAATACTTTCTGGAGAAACAAAAAAACAAACTCATAAGTGCCAGTTTTTCCTGCAATGCTTGCCACATAATTTCTAGAGATAATATACATTTCAAAAATAAACCAGAACCTCCGTTCTAAACGACGGTCACATTGAAAACGCCATCATCACCATAACTAACATCTAGTTGGCAACAGATTCCGAACAATTACATTTCCCTCTCGCGGTATTATCTTGGAAACTCCAGAGATACTGCTTGCTGAACACCAGTCGAAAGCATAGAATTACCCACTCCTTCGCGATCCATTAATTTCGTATTGAGCGACTGCAACCTGCAAGAGATAAGAATCGGCGCATCTACGCGAGCTGGAATTCGCCTCCATTATCCTATCTGAATTCTAGCCTTTGCCGCTGCATCAAATCTAGACGAGTCGACGCATAAAAGCGACATACGAGAGCAGAATCCAGAACCACTTCAGACTTCCTCCAAAACGACTCGTAAAAAGGAACAAATATAAGCATGACAGTTAACATAAAAAAGAGAAAAACTATGTCTCTCCAATAGATTTTATGGCTATCGGAAAAAACAGTTTTTCAACGCTCAAATTAATAGCTATTGAAAAATGCCTAAGGGGACTAATACTGGAATGACGAAAAGCCTTCAAATGTAACCTCGCTATTAAGTAGAAAAGGAACAAATAAGTCGTGATAACAAAAGTAATTATGACCGAGTTTTCTTCGTTCGCAATCCATACTGTATATACATCACTGTATAAAAATACAATGTAACAAATACATATCGCGATAATATTGTAGAAAGTTTTTTGTTATTACGGTGAAATAGTTACAACTTACTTTTCTTATTCACTTACAGTATATTATGGACAAGGCCCAAGTTTCATAGCGTCCCGATTTCCACATAGCCGTTACTCTATCCATGCATGAATATTTTTCTGCCGCATGAAATAAAAGCAAATATCTCACGAAAAAATCGGAAATTTCAAAATGTATTTTATCTAGTTTTGGGGCAAAGATTTCCCTGTGGGAACGCGTCTCCAGCGCTCTTGTTTGTCTATGGGAAAATGGGCTTCGTCACGCGTCGTTTCGATATTCCTAGAACTTTTCAGTAACGACTCCATTTCTCATACAGAGGGAAGCATGCACAGGTTAGGCAAATTTATATAGTAAATAATAAACCAGGTTATCGGGTCCCGCGATAGAGATAGCAAATGGGAAAAAGAGTCCTTGTAGAAACGAAAACAAACAAACACTACAAACTTAGCTCATAATGTTTTAGCGTATTAACTAATGTATATTGTCATTTGGTAAAATGAAGAAGCGATTACAGCATTTATAATGGACAAAATTTATTATTTGACCATAAGCATTTTAGTATTTGAATTAAACCACCAAGAAATAATGAAAAATGAATGACTGATCAAAGAGTTTCACAAAAAATATTGTCCTTAAAGAAAATTTAGTGAACGTGAAATAAAGACATCAAAAATGTTGCTTAAACTTTTAATTTGTCATTTTCGCTCCCGTCATACGGGCGAGCTAAAATTCTAACAGCATAAATTCCATAACAGATCTAACCAAGCACCAGTGGCGTAGTCAGGGGAGGTGCAAAGGTGCATGTGCACCCCCAAACTACTCAAGATAATATGAAATTTTCAATTATCAATAATAATCAATAGTTCATTAAAATTCAATAAATTATTTGCGTGAGAATTAATTTATATATTTTTATTATTAAAAAAATAGTATGGTGCACCCCCAAACCAAATTTCTGGCTACGTCACTGCCAAGCACTACACATATAACTGACAATACACACATAATACGACAATCTTCAAGTTCTGGAACGACCAAACTGCAAAACATTTCATGTGAACGGCAACCATTTCATCGGAACATCAGAATTAAAAGAAAAATTCAAATGCGAAATTAATGAAACGCTGGGATCAAATATCTACTAGGATATCTTTCAACACGATGCGATGGTACTATGATTCTTCCCAATACATAAAAAGTGAGCTAAATATATTGAAACATCAAAATAAATTTTCCCATCCTTTTTGACGGACATTTGTTAGTTACAAAACAAAAAACGAGATTCGTGGGGAAATAACTGGGCGACATCAGATACTGCACAAAATTTATCGTTAAAATCACCGGCTAAATTTGTCGAAAAAAAGAAAGGGACGTGAAATACAAAATGGCAGAAGAACTAAACAAGAAAAACCGAGCGTTTTTCTTTGCTAAAACCTTTTTATTTTAAAGGTGTATCAGAAACGCAAAACAAAGCTCCCGAATAGCGTGCCCTCCAGTTAGAGAATGCATCGTCTTGAGGGGAGTGCAACGTAGCCGGCGAAAATAAAAACCAAACGTTAGCTTTATTTTTCCATCCCATTATCATTCCGCTGCATCCAATTAAAGAGGGACTTTCGCCGGCACGGTCGTTATGACAGCGCAAAACTCCACAAACGCATCTCTCTCTTAAGAGCGAACGTGGGAGGAGGAAGGGGAGGGTAATTTAATGCGTCGTCAAGACCGTTGTCGCCAACAATGCGCGCCGTGGCGAGGGGTCTCCTCTCCAAGACCCGCCTCCAGCTACATAAGCCGGTCGTTATTTGGAGTTCGTAGGCCATAACCCGATTGCAATAACGAAGCGCATGAGAGCGTAGACACGTCCGGGATGAGAGTCGAACACGAGAACTCCTACAGAAAGGTCAAGACGGGTAGGGGCGAGTACATAAAAGAGTCATTTCGAGATTGTAATCGTGAATGGGACGACATGAATTTCAGTAACAAGGACAGCTAATTGAACTAATCAAAAAGCATCCCCATTGAATTACATATGAGATTACAACCAATAAACCCAAAAATGAATAAATGCGTAAAAAGGTAGCATAATGGGTAAAACATACTAACTACCGATATGTTTATTTAAAATTCTGAATATTTTTACAAGTTTCAAGGGAGATGAATTTTACAATTTGATGTTCGATGCATCATAAACTTACAAAAAACCTTTCACGATAACAAACAAGATGCAAGATAGAATTGAAGACATTCATAAAGGTTCACACGTAAATGGAAATTCAAAAGCGAGAGGAGATAACCATGCGAGCCCGTCCAAAGTTCGAACACAGATCTTCTCCATAACAAGAGACCGCTTTAATGTACTGTGGTCCGTTTTGCGCAGAGGATAGCGCGTTAGACTTCTAATCCAAGAATTGAAGACATAAGATTCATAAAGGTGTACACGTAAATGAAAATTCAAAAGCAAGAGATAACCATCCGAACCTATCCGAAGCTCGAACACAGATCTCCATAACAAGAGACCGACCTAATGTACTGTGGTCCGTTTGGCGCCGAGGATAGCGCGTTGGACTTCCAATCCAAGAATTGAAGACATAAGATTCATAAAGGTGTACACGTAAATGAAAATTCAAAAGCAAGAGATAACCATCCGAACCTGTCCGAAGCTCGAACCCGGATCTTCTCCATAACAAGAGAACGCTCTAATGTACTGTGGTCCGTTTGGCGCAGAGGATAGCGCGTTGGACTTCCAATCCAAGAATTGAAGACATAAGATTCATAAAGGTGTACACGTAAATGAAAATTCAAAAGCAAGAGATAACCATCCGAACCTATCCGAAGCTCGAACACAGATCTCCATAACAAGAGACCGACCTAATGTACTGTGGTCCGTTTGGCGCCGAGGATAGCGCGTTGGACTTCCAATCCAAGAATTGAAGACATAAGATTCATAAAGGTGTACACGTAAATGAAAATTCAAAAGCAAGAGATAACCATCCGAACCTGTCCGAAGCTCGAACCCGGATCTTCTCCATAACAAGAGAACGCTCTAATGTACTGTGGTCCGTTTGGCGCAGAGGATAGCGCGTTGGACTTCCAATCCAAGAATTGAAGACATAAGATTCATAAAGGTGTACACGTAAATGAAAATTCAAAAGCAAGAGATAACCATCCGAACCTGTCCGAAGCTCGAACACAGATCTCCATAACAAGAGACCAACCTAATGTACTGTGGTCCGTTTGGCGCAGAGGATAGCGCGTTGGACTTCTAATCCAAAGGTCGTGGGTTCGATCCCCACAACGGATGAATTTTTTTAGATAAGATAAAGCTTTTAAATGTAATTGTCCCCTAGTAAACTTTCATAATAGTCCCCTATTAAATTTTCATAATAGGGCTACCGCGAATAATTTCTTTCCAAAGCGCGAAAGATTTTTTTTTTTCGGGAAGGCCGCGATTCTTAGACGTGTATGGATTATTTTCGGATCCCGTTGAAAATATGTGTATCTAAACTACCTTCTTATAATCGGGACAATACTGTATTATTTATTTATTTATCTTTTTTGAGTAGGGCCAAGAATCTGCTTTTTGTCCCCAATGGTAAAGTACCCTCATCAACAGTGTTCAATTCGGGATGGGTTTTCGGCCAAGACCACATTTCTTTCTCCTTCCCCATTCCTCGATATTCCAGTATTATTTAGAATTATTTACCAACTTTGTCTGCAATTACTAAAAATAAGAAAAGAACGAGACATGCCTAACCTTTTAAGAAAAATGTAAAGATTTAGATATACTGTAATAATTCAGAACGGAAAATTTAAGAGATATCTTGCACAACATGAGTATTTGCAATGATACGAAACTCGCGGATGAAATATTTTTTAACAATTTAGGAAATGTAACTGACTCGGGAGAATAATGATCATAACCTTCCATGGAATCCTAGCGCGAAACATTCTTTAGACATCAACTCTCATTGACGCAAAAACATGCTTTTTACGCCTTAAAACCAACTGGCTGAAAATCGGCTTAAAAAAAATGACCCGAGTAGATAAGGCGACGAAGAAGGCGCGGCAGCTGGCAAATGCAATAGCGAAGCTACAAGTCGCTTGAATCCCTTAGCAACAGCAGTGGATACTTCTGCATAAGGCGATCGAGTATAAACGTCAGAGCGATTGCAAGGAGAAAAATCACGAGACGGCATCTCACGGTCCTATTTGGGCGTCCCATTTTAAACGAAAAATGCCTCTTCACGTCACAAAATTCGTATCGGAAGGAAATATCCAATAGGAATTCAAAAGGTGAAGAGGCGTGGGAGAAGGGGGAAGATGGTGGGGGAAGTCTTGATTCAATCTCTCGACGACAGTCTCCGCAGAGGACACAAGAGAGAAAAACTCCGATTTTTTATGAAATAACTTTTACACTAGCTTCCATTAACTTCACCTTCATATAAATGAATAAGTACATAAATAAATAAATATATACATTTATAGTGTATATGTTACGGCAAAGGTACGTAATCGGGAAATGTGTACATTTACCGGTAAATGTGCACATTTACCACCAAGCTCGGTAAATGTAAGTTTAAGTTTCCAGAAATACGTATTATCCGTACATTTCCCGGTAAATGTGCACTTTTACCGATGTGTCTTGGTAAATGTGGAAATAAGTAAGAATGAGAAATTCTACACTTTAATAATTACGTAAATTTATAACAAAAATCATCGAGGGTTCGGCTCCACTGGTATATATTAAGATGAACGCTTACCAATCCGAGGGGGAGACATAGTGAACGTGAGGAGGAACCAAAAACACTTCGACTAACCTACCAAACCCGGTGGGGCGGAGTAAAGTTTGCCTTCATGTTCAAATTTAGTGTAGTCGGGCACATTTACCACGAAATTTACACATTTATCGGACAACGCACATTTACCGTACTTCTAAACTGCAGCAGATGTTCGCGACGCCGCCATGTTGTGGCCTGTGTTGCGACCTTGATTCACATTTACCAGTGTGTCTAGGTAAATGTGTACATTTCCCAAATTCAACCGGTAAAAGTATGTTATACTTACATTTACCATAACATATATATTTTCAAGAGTGCAATGCCATATAATCTCACCACGTATATGCGTTATAGAAATTACAAAATCTGATTGTTACTCGAGTGGTTAGAGCAATCCAGTCTATGAAGCGGAAGATCAGGGTTCAATACCAATTCGCGACAGAAATAAGTATATCTACTTCTTTCCTACGGATTTCGTACACTTTGGAAAATTCCAGGAAAGACTTTTTCTACATATATTTATTTCATAAAATTGATTTGGAAAACATTAATCAGGACAAAGATGCCCGAAATGTGTATTAAAATTCTGTCTTGAAGCGAAAGAATTTCTAGCAAGAAATTAATTCTATTCTGTGAAGAATAAATATTTTTTAAATAAGAGTACATAGATTAAGCAGCTTTTATAATCCCCACTAAAAGGAAAATAAAATGCTTTATGCGAAGTTTAAAAAGTCTGATCAACAAGCTTGTTTTTTTCTTAATAAATAAATGTAAAAGTTGATCAAACACAAATATTATCTATATATTTTTTATACTCAACGTCTGTTGCTTTCTTCCATAGTCGAGATAGTTATACGAGAGAGGGAGAGACGAGTAGAAAAGCAATTTGCAAAAGATAGGCATTGAAGACGATGCTACTGCACACTGCAGGTTCGATAGCATGGCGCGAGAAAAAAATGACTCGCGAAAATGCAAACTGCATCGAAAACTGTACCGATTGCGAGACGAGAGAGAGAGAGAGATACGGAGAGTGGAGAAGTGAAATAGCAAGGGAGGGTCTGATACTTGCTCCGTCAGCTCGACGAGATCATTGGATCCAATCTCACCCCATATTTTTTATCGATGGAATGACAGAGCGGGGTTATAATAAAATAGGCTCAGAGAAAGAGATTGCGACAAGCACCGTCGGGAAATTAATTAAAAAAGTTAATTTTATCTCGGCAAAAAGAATCTCATCTGTCTCTCGAGAAGAGGAGGAGGAATCCTGTAAATTAACTCAATTAAGGCGGCGTTTTTTTCCTCTGGGAACCGGTCACGTCCGATTATTGTGAACAATAAGAATTTGAGATGCCCGACAATAATAGTAAAACTGAATACCCCGGGTAAAAATAAGAAAGGCCGGATAAAAAATTGGATAAAATGTTTTTTATCCGGGGTATTGCCATTTTTATCCTGTTTTTTATCCGGCCTTTATTATTTTTATCCGGGGTATTCAGTTTGACTATTATTGACGGGCATCGGAGATTTTTCCTCAATTACATTCTTACTAGTCAGTCTTAGCTCAAATTCTTATTGTTCATTAGTTATGGCCCTCCAGCCTAAAGAGCTTAACAAACTACACGCTTTAAAATTTAAAGTTTTCCCTTATCAGTTGACATACATTTTCTCAAAAGGTGCAAATCTCTTCGTCTATTCCCCAAGTTTATAAATACGCGTCCTCAGCCCTTCATATCCACTTGAGAGCGTGCTACCGTGATTTCCTTCACTGTTCGCTCCCTCTCAAGTCTTTGGCCACGATGATGGTTACTTGGTAACCGAAATACGCATCGCCATTTTTATCCTGTTTTTTATCCGGCCTTTCTTATTTTTATCCGGGGTATTCAGTTTTACTATTATTGACTGGCATCGGAGATTTTTCCTCAATTACATCCGATTATTGTAATGGGCGAAATTTTCGATGGAGTCGAATCGACAGAAAAATATTGCGCTTGAGAAAAAGACGGAGATTCGAGCCATGATCTCTGCTGAATGGAAGGCAGTACAAAATCCTTCGGATTAAGGTGATTAACACCTTTGGATAAGAGAGTTTTTCTCGTACATTATTCGTTCAGAAATAAGAGGACAACGTCAAATTTAAAAAAAAATCGTATTCGAGTAACTACTTCCATACTACATTTCATGGCAGACCATAAGTTGAAGCACGAT
The DNA here is from genome assembly GCA_028673005.1 of Tanypteryx hageni. Classification (NCBI taxonomy): domain Eukaryota; kingdom Metazoa; phylum Arthropoda; class Insecta; order Odonata; family Petaluridae; genus Tanypteryx; species Tanypteryx hageni. The sequence continues at coordinate 39,396,572 of CM054118.1, forward strand.
ATAGAGATTTATGGTCGTGAGCTTATGATCAGAACCGGTACACGAACAGAAACAGGAGAAAAACACATGCAGCAAAATCTAAACAACAATACTAAACATTCACAATCAATTTTTTTTAATTCTGCTGATTTACGAAAAAATAGCTTGCATCAACTGGAATACTATAACGCAAAATGCCATCTATAAGAAAACATGGAATTCTACCTCCAAAGCTCTCATAAAACAAACGGTCACAACGGTTTAACAATGAATGCATTAAAACAAACAAACATACGCCCAAACACCGCGAGGAATTTATGCCTAACTCAGCTTGGCATTAATATTAATAGCAGCAAAACAAAATTTATGAGGTTTTCTAAACGAACAAAAACAAATGCTGGCATAAAGTAGAGGAGTAAAGGCTAGAACAGACAAGACCATTTAGGAGATTTGGACAGCAGAAGGGAGATATGCGTAGATCACGAGCTTTCGAAAAGCGAGCGGGGCGCAGATAACAGGAAATGAGGTAGACATGGGGAGAGAACATGCGAGGAAGCGCTACATGGTCGAAGAAGAAAAATTCTAGTAAACGCGTGAAAAAAGTCGACAGGCGAAATGGGTGAAAATATTTTCCGAGGTAAAATAGCGCCGATAAAACTATACGAGAAAGAATGTTAGATGAGAGTCAAAAGATACATTATGCCATTTAAATCAGGCGTGTCAAACTGAAAGAGGTATCAGGAACGAATTGAAGCGATGGGTGTTATGGAAGAGCCGCATTAGGATTACAGTTGTTTAATGAGAGACCGAGTTGCTAAAATAGACTTTATCTTGAAGTTTGGTCCACTGTTTTGCCATTCAAAACAATAATTTAGAAAATGCCTTCTATTGAACCTCAATAATTATGTAAAGATCTTGTCTCCATTCCACATAAATAAAATATTTTTTATAAAATCTCGTACGATTTAGTCAAGACGGAAAATTTGTGCTCGGGTCGCAGTAACGCAAAGAAAGGGCCGCCAGGTTGGCATGCCTGATTTAAATAAACGGGAAAAGCTAAAAGAGAAGATTGTAAAGGTTGGCAAACCAAAGGCCTAACGGAGAGATGAAAAACGTGATGGCGCGTTAAACTGGAGGAATAAAGGGGCAAGAGAGGAAGTTAACAGCGCGATGCGGTGGCTCGGCAGACAGCAGCATGTTCGAAGACGGATATCGAGCAGAGGTGTTTGCCTAGCGATAGCATGGGCGTGTAAGCCGTGTAATACTCTTAGAGAAGCGATCGTGATGGCCGTTCGGGATCCCGGATCCGCCCAGTTGAATGGGATGATGGCAAGCAATTGCCTAGTGCACGTATTTAAGAGCGAGGATGTGTGAAAGCTATCAATAGGAGCCGCCAACGACTGAGCATACGGACAAGCACAATGGAACATTAGCACCTGCCTCCGACTCACCCCATACATTTTGTCTACCGCGTATTGTTCAACGCCGTTCGTTGAAACGGCAGCATAAGTAGAGACAATGCATGGCAAACAGTTTTAAAATATCTCATGCCTGCTGGGGAATAAAATGCGAATAAATCTAGCGCAGGAAGAAAATGTCGCAGGGTAACAATAGTAGTATTTCGATAACATGAGAATAATTTGAAAGAAATTTTTAATTCTGAAAAGTAAACTATAAAAAAGTCACTTTAACAGTAACATTGATTACTATCTACTGATCATACATATCCTACAGCTTTTCAAACATTTTTCTCGTAGCCCATTGGAATGTCTCGCGACCCAGTGGGTGGGAAGGCAACATGAACAGAAACCTAATATGATAATTCTGCGGTCATTTTTTTTAAATATTTCGACTACGGTCTTGCGACTCGGTACTAGATTACGACCAACACTTTGAAAAGCATTGTCCTAGAGAGGGACCTTTATATACTAACGGTAACTTGAAGACAAACTTTAAATTCGAAAGTTGTAATTGCAAACTTTATGATAAAATATGGCAATACCGCACTTGGATCGGCCTTGATCGAGATGTATTTACCGCAGGGGTAGCGATTTCTAGTCGCGCCAGGGACTTGGGTTTTTTGTTCTCACCACCGTTACTGATCATTGGCATCTTTCAACTGGCCTCATATGGATCAATGGATTAAAAAAGAAATGCGCAACTTATTGACTGACATAAACTCAAACAATTTGGAGGCTGCACTAACACGTAAAAATATTTTGTGAGGCGATTCTAAACAGACGTCAATATCCTGCAGATATCCTACCATCCGATTCGGCGGCATTCATCACACGTACGATATGTCAAAATTTCTCGAGGACACGTACGTTAATACGTTAAGCGCTGACTTCGATAAACTTGACAGCATGTGACACAGATACAAAAAAGGAAACTTCCCATGAGACAAAAGCAAACAGTCTCGCGCGTGCCAAGATGGACAGAGAGAGATAGATAGATTGAGAGGGAAAAGAAAAATGACAAAAGCAGCGACGGATTCCGAAAACGCTGTGCCGTAAAATATCCAACGAAAGCAGACTGAATCGGTGCCAAGGGGACACTGTGGCGAATAACCGAATAAATAAAATCTCTCTGTGCACGAGATATTTACTCGAGTAGAAACTTCGAAAGGAAAACACCGACAGGGTTAATTATAAAAAAAAAACTCAACGACAGAGACTAGAATTAAAAATATGAAAAAAATTTAAAAACTCGGGTTTTTGTAAAGCTAAAGGAGAGAGCTAGAGAGGGGGAAGGAAAAGTTTAAAAAAACTATATCGGACGTTATAAATCTTAAGGATGTATTTATGTTCCTACTACTCTGTCCATCAATCTATTCCACTCTCTCTTTCCCGCCTTATTACTTCCCAACCTCTTCCCATCTCTCCCTCATTATTCTCTCTCTTACTCTTTCCTTCCTTCACCCCTTCCACAAACATGTTCCTTAAATAGTAAGCGGGTCCGTCGTATCCGCCCATGCATCTTCGCTGCATTCCATTCCCATTTACTCATGTCCTTCTCGTGGAAGCAAAAAACTTCCAGCGCTTACTTCCGCGTTCATCCCTTCCGCCGACGCATTTTCAATCGCCTCTCGTTGTTATGACGGCCGATGACGGAACTAAAACAATGGACCGGAACCCGCATACGAGATAATGAATTCTTCCGCGAATGCGTAAGACTAATTATTTTTAACGCTTTATGGAGGTTACTTTGCAGTCAGTTGACGAAAGAGAAACCATGTCAACAGAAAAGATTTATGGTATACTCATCCTGAAATTTAAAAAAAAACAAAACATTTACGTCCTGGGAGTGCATAAAAGAAATACGTATTTTCTAAACCGTCCATTACGACGAGAAGACGCATGTTATAACAAGAGGGTTAAATTTTTCCAATTTCTTTTTTCCCCGATGAGAAGAATCCCGTTATCCGTGTCAAGGTTACACGGCCCGAGAGGAAAGAGATTGAGGGGTGCATGGGTCGAACTTGGAGGTCAAAAAGATGTTTTTAGGACAAGGGTAATGGAGATATGGAAACGATACTAGAAAAGTTTCTTTCCTGGTTTATATTTCCTAGGCTTCAATGCGCGCTGTTTTATAACTAATTCTTTCGGAAACGAAAATCTCAACCCTCGTTCGAGAAAGCTCGATCTCAAAGTTTTATACCCGCACATTAAGATAAGAACATCTTTACAATAGCTGCAACTTAAAAAATCACTTCCGTCGGGAACACAATAAACATGTGCCTAATGAGCCAAAATAACAAAACATTCTCGGGGAGGAAAATGAGAAATATACGAGAGAGAGAGAGAAATTCGACAGAGAAGGACTTAATCCGTATTGAAGGTTTATTATACAATAGCATCCCCTTTTGTATTTTTATTCTTTTCAAATATAAGGATCATTATTCAGCACAATGCATGCGATCCTATCTGGAGAGGTCTTTCATCATTGGGTAGCAACGGAATAATCGAGAAACTTTTTTCTTCCCGACTTTACAAAACACTATTGACGCTATTGGTCTCAAGACTTAAATAATAATAATAATTATTATTATTATATATATTTACAGTGCAATTGGGCACCTGGCCCGGTGGCAAAGCTACAAAAGTTTAACCTATAAACATATTAAAATTATATTTACAATTCACATACTAGTTACAATATTCTATCCAAGAATCTTTCATATCAGGAGCTTAGAGTTTTCGAGGTTCTTGGCAGGCCTTCACAGCTACCGTAATACGGGAGGAATGCCCCGGAGAAGTGTAGAGGAGATATTATTCTAGTTATTATTATAGTTGTAATATAAATTTAAGCATATTGGACTCTTTGTATAAAAATCGGAGAACTGTGGAGGACTGATTACATTACGCAATTCTTTTAATATTCACTGTAGCGTATTTTAGATGGGAAGAGCTTTTATTCTTTTATAAATAACTTCAATGCCATATTTCATCGGTAATTCCCACCATAATGAGCCTACAAGTTAGTTACAAGTAAGACAGAAAACCGCAGAATTTGTTAACGAACTATTATCAATAAAAATATAGGAAAATATATACAGTAGGCCCTTACCATTTGCGAAGGTTACGTCCTAGGAGATCACTGTGAATGAGAAATCCATGAATATTAAAACCAAAAGCTTATGGGGAAAATTAGAGAATGTATGAGTGAAGGACTATAGCTGATACGAATAAATGCATTGAAAGTACAATTAATAGGTTAGTTAGGAAAGATATATAATAATACAATAGGAAAGTTAATTAGGATAATCATAAGGGCCTCTAAGCCACTGCTGATAAAAGCTCTCTCCATGACAATCCAAATAATTGAACGTGCAGGCGATAGATGAAATATCTTTTTTAAAGGTTTTACCTGAAAGCAGGGGCAGAAGACCTCAAACAGAAAGAAAACAATGAAGTTCGCCAAAAATAAATCGTTTTCATGTAAAAAATATACAGCACATATATTAGAACATATTCACGTATACATGAATAGTGGAAAAATAAAACAACTACACTATTTATGTGCTGAAGTGAAAAACTTACACGTGTCGCCGTGGTTAAATATGCAGAGAGTCAATTTTATATGCTGCGAATATTATATCGGTGTAGAAAGAAACTCCACGCAAATAATGAAAACCACGAATGTTGAGGGTTTACTCTAATCAGATACTAAGTATAAATATACTCGATTTTACATATCAGCAAGATCAAATTTGTAAAATTTTCACCGTAAAGTACAAGGGCCATTGGCGAATTGTCTTCGAGTCCATAAAATTTTAACTTTTTACTTTGATAAATCGATGGAAAGAATTAATCCGAAGATCACTATGCTGAGAGGTATAAGCTCTAAGGTTGGAAATAATTAGGAAACGGGAAAAATTCTGACATGATTAGGAATCCAACCCGGGTCTAAACTGAACTATTGTAGCTGTCCGCTACGATAGTTATTGGTAGAACATCCGTTCGGCAAGTGGAAGACCCGGTTTCGATTCCAGGCCATGACAGAATTATTCTCCAGTTTCCAAACTATTCTGTTTCTACTTTGAATTGATACACCAAAAAATAACATATTTGTATTAATATACGTACTATACGATTTCCCAGAGACAGTAATTACAAACCAGGGTAAATAACTTAAGTTTAAGAAATAAACTTAACCTATTGACCGCAAGTATGATTTACTTAAAATTCTCAACATTATTTACAGACAAATCGTAAAAAAACGGAAGAGCATACGACCGAAGTCACTTGTTTTCCACGACATCCTGAGAGGAACAAAAAAGAACTCAATTCGCCCGGGGCGGTCCCCCCCTTCTGGACCGCAATAACGATTCGAGAACGCCTTATTTGGCCATCTCGGGACGCCGCTGATATACCTGTTGAGCGTGATTTACGGCGATAGACCTAAAAGTTAACCAACCCGCGGGTGGATGGGGAGATAGGAGAAATAGGGGGAAGTAGTTGTTTTGGCGACGAGCATGATACACGACAGGGAGGGAACAAATCATTTCCCAGAATACACCGCGGAGACAATCGACACGGGAACGGAGGCAAAGGGAAGAGAGTGAGAATAGGGGAGGAGAGGTGATGCAAACTTAAGGAATATCGTTTAATTTTGGAATCCCGAGGTTTGAAAGGTATTCTTCTCTTGTTTTAAATTTAATTTATTTGATAGGGAAGTAAAAATGGTGGGAAAATTCCGGAAGACGGCCAGCATAACCGAAAGGTATCCAGAACTGGGAAATATAAAATGAAAGCGAAAGAAACAAAGGGTGGAAAGAGTGACAAAGTGAGGGAGATAGGAGAACTGTTAAAATATAATTTAAATAATGAATCAAAAATAATTTCTTTGTTACTTCATACATAAATAGGTTAAAACAGTCAATATAAATAAGCGTTCCCTCGTGCGCGCCATAGATTAACACTGCAGTGCGACAAATGCCATTCTAATGATGCTACTGCAACACCGAACATTGGGCTATGCCAAGCATTTAGTTAATAAATTGAAAGTATGCTACGAAGTCATTTTTCGCATTCTTTCAGTCATAGTATACTCTAGAGCAGTTTCTCAACCTTTTCTTGTTTGCGTCACCCCATTTCAGTTCTGCGTCACCCCGTTTACTGTTCCATTTCCTTCAAGTCATCTTTAAAGATAAATTAGGCTTTATCTACAACATAAAGACCACCATTTATGTATTCAAAGAAGCAGAGGCAGGTATTCTTCTGGTTTTATTTATTTTTATAAGTCAAAATATGATACACTGTGAATTTATCAAATATTTGCGTCACCCTTCAATAACTCTCGCGTCACCCTGGGGTGTGATGTCACCCCGGTTGAGAAGCACTGCTCTAGAGCTTTCAGAAAAACCCTAAGTTCCACTCAGTCGCGATTCCCGGATTATATTTATGTTAACCGTGTACTAATAATTTTCTATAGCACAATAAACGATATCTGATAGAAATGATTGGCGAATTTAAAAATAATTTTTGTAGCACAATGTATACTATAATTCAGAAAGTTTGTTTGGGTGTTGGCTTGTAAGTTTGTCCGGCAATACAAATTCGCACGGTTGATCCTAGAGCCACCAAACTTGGCATGCTATCTAATGAACCAAAAGGAAGATCGTAGGTGGGGTTTGAAACCCGTGGGGTCTTTGGAACCCCATGGGATCCACAGAATAGCATTTCCATAACATTAACACGGGAGTAATACGGGAATAGGTGTAGTTATTCTGTAACATTAAAATATTAAGTCATTGACCTAGAGTCGTAAAATTCATACTTATTTACTCCTAATAGTACTAATAATATTATTCAGGTTAAAAATTTCGTCTCTTGATCGAAAACAATCAAAAATTACATTTGAGCACGAAAATTGCATGGATTTTTGGCATTTTCACAGAATATCACCATAGTTACTTCTAATTGTTGGGGTTAGTTTGTTTTCATTTTAATAGTAATACTTAATTGGTTTTTAGATTTGCAATGCCACCCAAAAAAGCCACGTTTAACTGGTAGCAAATCAGATGTGCAAATCAAGGTCAGGGCCAATCACTTCAAATAGCTAGAATTGATTTAAGAACTGAATGTTTCACTCATGGTCAATTATATGTTGCAGCATCAAGAGTTGGAAGTGCAAATAATCTTTATATATTATCGCCAGATCGCAAAACCAGAAATATCGTTTACCAAGAAGTAATTAGATGAAATAAAAAATAGATGAATAAAAAATATCTTTGATTTTTTCTTTAATATTTTCCAAACGAGAACAGATAGAACCTTAGCATGTTTTAGCTAGACTATTGTTAGCAATGTAAAAAAATATTTATAACTCTCTAATGTGTACACCCCCCCCCCCCCGCGCAACGCCGGGCAATTCTGCTAGTAAATACTATTTGAAAGTAGTGATTGCCGTATTGAGTGCATTTTCATAAAGTTTTGAGGGAAAATATTTTCCTGTGGAAATGTATTTCCATTTATGTTGTGTTCGCCTCTGTCAAAATACGTTACGCGTAAATTCTATAGACGCAGAACTTTTCAGGAATATTCATTTGGTATAAAGAGGGTAACCTGTAAAGGGGAAACAGGATGGGATAAAGTAGGAGAGAGAAATAGAATGGAGAGAGAGGGTGAGAGGAAAAGAAAGAGCGCAGGTAAAGGAAGGGATTGAGGAGAGTTCAAGGGGGTGTGCGTGAGCGAGAGAGAGACGGAAAACAACGACGCAGCTCAAAACATGCCAGCGAGCGGCGGAAATGATGTATGGAAAAACCTTACGACTATGAGGACCAAAAAAGAGGGACGAGTGGCCATTGTTTAGTTTTCCTTTTTCAAGAGCACACCCAAAAAGACTATGACGGGGATGGGCGGATGGGAAAGGCGGAGAGGGAGGTGGGGAAGGAGGGTAGGGAGGTGGGGAAGGAGGAGAGGGAGGTGGGGAAGGAGGAGAGGGAGGTGGGGAAGGCGGAGAGGGAGGTGGGGAAGGAGGGTAGGGAGGTGGGGAAGGCAGAGAGGGAGGTAAGGAAGGAGGAGAGGGAGGTGGGGAAGGAGGAGAGGGAGGTGGGGAAGGCGGAGAGGGAGGTGGGGAAGGAGGAGAGGGAGGTGGGGAAGGAGGAGAGGGAGGTGGGGAAGGAGGGTAGGGAGGTGGGGAAGGAGGAGAGGGAGGTGGGGAAGGAGGGTAGGGAGGTGGGGAAGGAGGGTAGGGAGGTGGAGAAGGCGGAGAGGGAGGTGGAGAAGGAAGGTAGGGAGGTGGGGAAGGAGGGTAGGGAGGTGGGGAAGGAGGGTAGGGAGGTGGGGAAGGAGGGTAGGGAGGTGGGGAAGGAGTGGAGGAAGAAGGGTCATATAAAGAAAGATGAATGAGATGAGTTAGGATACGAGAAAAAGGCTAGGCTTATAGAGGGTGAGAGGGGATGGAGAAGTATGTAAAGGAGGGTGAATAAGAGAGAGATGGGTCACGGCATGAGAAACAGAAAAATGAAGAGGGTGGGGAAGAAAAGTCTGTGAGAGGTGGAGGAGGAGGGGGAGTAGGAATGGAAAGAAGGTTGGTTGTCAGGGCAACGTTTCTTTCCTTTTCCATCTCCCAAGAAAGGGTCACTAAAAAGGATATGTTTGACTTCCCCTTCACCCTCCTCGGAAGACCTTGGGAGCATGTAAAACAGAGACTTTCTTTTTAAGGGATGTCCTAATTGTTGCTCTTTATACATTTTGAATGACTTTGCATATCGCTCGGTTTTTAACTGGGTTTTTCATCCATCCCTTTCTCTCTTTTTCCAAACACAAACAAAGACCGTATTCTTTTATTCAAGGGAAGAAATGGCGCCTTTCTTTCTTCAGTCGAGTCGCAAATGCCTCGTTCGACACTTGGAGACGTGAAAGCAGTGTCGCTTTTCTCTCTTATACCTCCAAAGAAAAGGAACACGTGGCAGATAATTAGCGCGTAAAGATCTTCGACCGACAGAAAGACGTTTGAAAAGGTTTTGATCGCCAAACGAATTAACCAACATGCTCCCGAGCCTCAAAAATCAAGGTTAGATGATTCATTGGATATAAATGTCGAGAATTCCACCCTTTCGAAAAGCATTATCTCTTAACAATATCCAGAATATACAGAACAAACCATGCTAATCGGTGACCGCAAAGAGATTCCAATGGACTCGACCGTAAATACAACATTCGATAAGCGTGGAGACACTCATTTCAGGGGCGGCCCGAGGAACTTTTGCGCCCCGGGCGAGATAGCAGACCAGCGCCTCCCTCCGTTAATGTTTGTTGAGATATTTACAATGTATATGTTAATTAGGTCATCGATCTGTAAAAGTTATTGATAATGCAAAATTAAAAGGAATTCCATCAAGATTCTACCTTGTTCTTCGATACAAATTTGTAACAATTATTATTCACTTGCTAATAATGCATAGATAAATGATCGGGATAGCGCCCCCTAAAACTTTGGCGCCCCGGGCAGCCGTCCGGCTCGCCCGTAGCTCGGGCCGGCTCTGACTCAATTCACATGAGGATGTGATTCTTTGACCAACAAGCGTCTCCTAGATGGACTTTATGGGTCGACAACATCTTTGCTCATTTTATCTCTAGGACAGTAGGAAGGGTCTGTAATAAAAAAGCAAATACTCTAAGCCCCATTATAGAAACAGCGAAAAGTGTTACAGGGACAATCGGCTTGTTTTTGAACGCAGAAAAATTACGAATTAATTCCATTCTTAAATAAAAGAAAAGTAAGCTCATCACATGAAGAAGCGAACGAGTACAGTGTCAAAATCGATGAGTTCCGAACCGAAGCCAAGACAGCAAAATGGCTAAAGATATCATTTCCACTATAGGAACAGTATACTTGAATGCGTCAGCAGCAGCTGAAGAGATGGAGATTAAATTTCCTCAAACTTTGAAATGTAGCCTGCGGTTACAAGCTCCTAGAGATTGGACTACGAGGAAATAGGTTGCTAGAGAATCAGAAAGATCCCGAATGTTAATGTTAAGTATATTCTGGGAACTGGGAATAAATTAGAAAAAAGCAAAATAGGAAGTACTTGACGTCGTTGACAAAGGGACATTCAACAAGCGGAATAAAAAAGTCCACAAAATGGAAAAAGTATAAGAGCGAAGGAGACGTCAGAGGATCAAGGAAAAACGCCCGGTTACACAGTAAAGGAAAACAGGAATTATACGCAGTTTAAAACAAGAAAACTGCTACAGTGAAAAGAACAGATGTTTGGAGAAATATACCAAGAATCTAAACAGGCCCGTTTTAAGGGGAGGGGGGAGAGGCTGGGTGAGAAATATCCAAGAATCTAAACAGGCCCGTTTTAAGGGGAGGGGGGAGAGGCTGGGTGGGCAGTCGCCCAAGGCCCCGCGCCTACCGATTCCACTTTTGAATTTAGCGCAACTCCATGTAAAATGATACAACATTCGCGGGACGTGAAAACATCGCTCCACATCAGGGGTCGGCAACCTACGGCCCGCGGGCCACGTGCAGCCCTCAAGAACCCTTTATGCGGCCCGCAAAGCTGTAATGAAAAAGTGATCAGGAAAAATTCTCACAGCCAATTTGATATTTTTTGGGTAAAATTATGGCCTCAAAGCCTTTTCGGGTGAAGTTTTAACGCTAGTAAAATATGTAGACATGATTTAGTTCATATGAAATTACAGAATCTCTAGAAAACTTCTGATTTATTCGCTCATCCGGCCCGTCGAGGCTTTCTTGACTCCCGAGGAGGCCCTCCGAAGCATTCACAACTGCAAATGTGGCCCGCCATGCAGAAAAGGTTGCAGACCCCTGCTCTACATAGATGCTATGACAAGACAGAGCGTCACCGTTCGGCGTAATGTAGAGTTAGTTGAACACTTCGTAAGTTTTCTGGAAATCGCAGATGCAACAGGAAAATGAATTTTCGAAACTATGTTAAAAGAACTGAATGATACGGGAATATCCTTGAAATGTTGCAGAGGAAAGGATATGATATCGGCGCGAATATTAAGTGCTGTCAACAGGGAGTTCAAGCACGCATTTTATGTCTAAATTCAAGAGTATTTTTCATGCCATTTGGACCCATAACTTAAAATTGGTTCTCTGTGATATAGCTTATTCCTGTCCGCAGACAATGTCACTTTTTGGCGCTATTCAGCGTATGTACACTATATTCGTAGTCTCTTCGGCAAGTTAGAATTTCTTAAAGAGGTATACAGATATATCACTAAAACCCTTGTCTAATACTAGGCAGGAGTCCAGACTCGAAAGTATAAAAGCTGTACGCTTTCAATTGTCAAAAATTAAAGAAGCTTTACTCGAAGTAGCAGAAATTTGCCAAGATCCGAAAATAAAAAGCTAATCAAATACATTGGTTTCCCATGAATTAAACAGCTTCGAATTTTTGCATTCCATTGTAATTTGGTATGACATACTAATAGCTGTAAATAAAGTCAGTAAGGTTCTACAATCTGGTCCAATTCCTTTAGATATGGCAGTTAAACATTTGGATGCTTTGAAATCAGCATTGAATACGTATAGAAATGAAGGATTTAATCAAGCTCTAGAAGTAGCTATACAATTCGCAAATGAGACATCGGCCAGAATTTTCTATTAAGGGTAAAAGGAGACATTTTGATTTCGCAAAGTGCGAAGGGCGATTTAGAACGGATTACTTTTTACGCGTCGTGGATATGTCATTGAACTTTCAATCCTAGCGATTTGACCAATACGGAGAATATGTTTCTAGATTCGGGTTCATACACAACATAAGCCAACTTGAAATGTAGTTAACTTGCAGAAAACCTGTTGCGATATACAACAAGTTTTGAAGGATGAAACCAACTCGGATTCAGAAAGCGACGTAGATGGAATAGAGTTTACTGAATAACTAAGAATGTTATCAATAATTGTACTAGAAAACCAGTGTAATTGTTGTTTTAAATTACTTGCATAAAAATAGAATGCGTGAAATATACTCAAACACGGAAATACTTTGTAGGATCATGCTTACAATACCAGCGACCGTAGCGTCCACTGAAGGTCGTTTTCAAAATTAAAATCAATAAAAAAATATTTACGATCGAATATTACACATGGAAATGCTGACCGGATTGGCACTGTTATCCACTGAACAAAAGGAAGTTGATAAGATTGACAGGTGAAGAATAATGATAGATTTGCTCATATGAAAGCTAGAAAAGTATATTTTACAAATATAATACGTAATACATGTTTACAAGATTAATGATTGTTTATACTTACGTTTTTCTGTAATATGGAAAATATACTGTATGTATCAATCTAAAAATTGTTAAAAGATAACATTTTTGTGTATTTTTTTTTAATTTTATTTAAAATTTTATTTATATTTAATTTATACTTTTTAAAATGTAATAATAACTAAATTATAAATATGTAATTCTTTTGCGCGTGGGTAGGAGGCCCCGCGGCAGCCGCATCACCCCGGGTTTCGCGGATCCTAGAGATGGCCCTGGATCTAAATAAACTTGTTTGTTTTAAAGAAATCAAACCTGAGAGCACATCAAAAGAAATATGCAGACAATTTGCTCGTAAAAGTAGTGTAGAATAATCTAATCGACTCAGCGGCGTACACAAACCAATGAAAGTATCGATAGAATAAAACCCATTCGATAATCTTTTGCATTAAACAAAACTTATAAACTCCGTAAACATTACGCGCGTTGTTTAGAAAACCATCCATAGAATCTCAACGCACGTTCGCGGAAGGCTTACGCTTTAATCCAACCAACAACAAAAAGCGGGAAAGAATTCACAACAAATTCGCGACAGCTTTCGCAAAACATACGGGTGACGCATAGAATTCACCCTTTTCGGAACGAAAACTCGCACGCAAAGAAGTTGCGAGGCGGCACACAGACACGTTGATTGATCCATCTCTTTATTCTAAAAACAAAAGAAGACAAATTTTTTAAAAAATAATCCCCTCGAACCTTTGACGAAGAGAGTTAAACGTTGAAAATTATACCGCCGTAACGATTCGAAACATTGGGGGCGCTTGGCGAAATCACAATAAACGTTCCGCGCCACGCTGCCACTATTAATGTTCTCTTCCTCGCTCCCCTTGCCCAAGCCGCCCCCTCCCTCCTCGTCTCCTTTCAAAACGTACAGCCATACGTGTCAGAGGCGAGAGAGAGAGAGAATGAAAGCAGGGCGACGATTAAAACAGGCAACGGGAGAAATTAATCACTAGGAGACAACCCAAACCGAGAACGAGGCGTTTGAAAATTTTTAATTGACGACGGCTCGGACGCATTCGAGGCGAAAATCCCAACGTACGGAGTCGAAACAACGAAAAACAAAATCCTTTAATTAATGCTTCATACGTTACACCGAGGACGCATTCATTCTCTCTCCCCGCCGAATGTAATCGAAGATAATGACAAACGCCCCGGCGTGGGACACGACGATTAATCACCGAACGAGACTTGAAAAAGACGCCACCTCGCGACGATTTTTATCTCATTTTGTTTTTTTTTGCGAAAATTCACGTTTAAGATGGAGAACTTTTGCTCCTCTGCGGTTGTTGCTGGAAAGACTGCGAAAGCGGAAGAATGATGAGAGCGACGCCTCCGTGCTCTCCGACGAGAATCAATCACGTCACGCCGTCCCCGGTCGCGAGGGACGCGGGGAAGAAATACAGGGACGCGGCTCGACGAAAACAAAATCGAACCAAGAAACTGCGGTCGGGTAATTAAAGAAAAATCCGCAATTAAAAGAATTTTTCGATTGCAATAAATTTTATAAGGTTTTCTGAGAGGCAATGTAAAATGGTAGCAATTGATGGACTCGTTTCGTACATCAATTACAAAGCACGACTATTGCCTTGACTCCATTGGGTACTTGAAATTAATATTAAAGCTGTAAAACGGTTGAGTTATTTTAATTGTCAATTTGATTTATTTCAATTGCCAGTTGATTGAGTTGTCTAAGCCGCTGGAAGATTAACCTAAACAAAATTATCAATTAAAATATACATACATCAAACTATTTTATGAATATAAAATTCATCTCGGAAACTAAGTAAACGAAGGAATAGTTACAGATTAATTTAAGATTTGTCATAAATTACAAGATCTCTCGTTATATCTGGATTATATAGTAATCTTGATCTGTTTTTTGGTGTGTTTATAAGGAACGCTTCCCTATCTGGGAAGTATTAGGCGGTACATTTAGTGGAATAACTTGAGAACAGCTAGTACTATTTGCACTATTTTTTCGTGATATACAATGATCTACCTCTTGCATCATTTAGGCAAGTTATCATCTATCATAAATTCATGGGTTCAATTCCAGAAGGGTTTATTTTCTCTATTTGTTGAACACGGGATGGGTGTAGCAGATTAATCGTATGCAATTTAGAAAGCTTAAAATCGTCGTAGGAAATCGGGACTTGAAACAAAGAACGTCTGAAAGAACGAAATTTTATTTTCTTGCCGACAATTTTTGAATACGCGTCAAATCGGTCCAAAAATTATTTTTTAACGCGAAAATTTGACGTATTTTACGCGAAAACGTTTCGTAGTAAAGGTGATTTGCATTGTTGCCGGATTCGTGTATTTGCGTATGATTAACTGGGATTATAATTAGGCGTCGCATCCACGTATTCCCAAAATTTCGACGGTTTTTAAGTTTCAACAATACCTTGGTTACGACAAATAATACAACGGTACCGAAAATAAACAAATATTCCATAACTCGTTGTTATTGTATTAATGAAGTCTGATATGGAGTTTAAAACTTTTGAAAGCCATTGAGGATATCTTCTGCGAAAATTAAGGTTTTAATCTTTGACTAAAGACAGAAAAATAAAATTAACATAAATTTATTTTAATGAAATGTTTTATATCCACTAAAAGAAAAAAACCTAAAATTCAAATAATTGAATGTTCCAGAAAGTAAATACAATTCGAGTATATAAAAGTTGTGTAGCGTGATGTTTAACGGATAAATTTTTATTAATATTTCTTTGCCACACATCTTTTATGCATCAAAAACTATTTTTACTTTCTGGAACATTCAGCTATGCAAATTTTATATTTGTTTAATTTTTAGCGCATATAATTCATTAATTTTTTATTTAAAATTAATACTTGATTCGCGAATACCAGTTATACTTTACGGCCAATTACGCTATTTAAAAAATAAATAACGATACCTTAAAGCAATCGACGCGACTCGGCTAAGACGGGCGATGAGCATATTTTAAACGGCTCATCGGGTACGGAAATAATTTAAGGAAAGGAACTTCCCCGAGATAAACCCGTTTCAAATATTTCCGCAGCCTTGCGTATAAATTCTCCTTTTCCCGGACATTTTAATCCTTCTCCAGCGTCCAATTCAAGCGGCAATTCGAAACCGCCAACGTATGTGGGAACGAGAGCAATTATGCAGAGGCAGAGTGGAAGAGACGCCGGCCAAAATTCATTGCGTGGATAAAAGGCAAATGGCAAGTTTTCGCATCAAAGAGACTTTATAAATTCCCCGGCGCAAGATAAACACATTGTATACGCTGATAACATTTCGGTAATAAATTTTCCGCGTAGAATTTCCTACTCGTCACAGTCTAAGAACGACAGATTTTGGTTCTCCATAGATTTTTGCTAAATATGAGGTCTAGCGAATTTGTCTCGCCACCAGTTAGGTGTCGCAATTTTAATTTTAACCGACCAATTTCGACTGCATCAAACTATTTTTCATCATCATCATAGGTAGTCTCCGTAGACAGGCCCGTGATTATTCATGGTTAGACCTGGTTCTCCATATACTCCTATTTTCCGCTGTCCTCTTCATATCTTGATAACTCTTTCCCTTTCAAATCGTCTATCAGCTGAAACCTTTTCCTACCTCTTTCCCTTTTCCCATCAAGTTTTCCTCCTAACACGTCTTTAATCATTCTCTCTCTCCTCAGGTAATGCCCAACCCAGTTTGCCTTTCTCTTTCTAATAGTCTGTATAATCATTCGCTTCTCTCCTTCTCTTCGTAGCACTTCGTTTTTTTATTCTATTTTATTTTCAGCATTCTCCCCCAAGTCCACATTTCAAAGCTTTCCAAGTTTTTATGTCATTTTTTCTTAACGTCCATGTTTCTGCCCCGTACAAAGCTATACTCCACACATAGCATTTTATGAGCTTCTTGCGGATATCTTCCCTCATATAGTAGGCGTTTCTTTCTCCTGAAAGCCGCTTTTGCTTTTCCTATTCTAGTTCCGATCTCATCCGTACATTTTGCTTCTCTTGTTATGATGCTTCCAAGGTATTCCAATACTTATGTTTATTTTTCAAAATTATCTACGGGTATCATTGTTATACATGCGAGCAGTAAAAAAAGCTCAACATTTCATATAAAAAATTGTAACACCACGATTTTGTTGTTTATAGTAAAATTTTCAGTATGAATAAATGTACCACAAAGTGAGACCTACGACTAGTATTGTCAGAGCTTGTTAATCTGCAATGTAGCTGTGACATTGATACTTTTATACCGAATGGGGAAATGTCATTCATTGCGCATAATTAACCTTGTTTCATTAAAACTGATACTAT
Source organism: Tanypteryx hageni (assembly GCA_028673005.1). Taxonomy (NCBI): domain Eukaryota; kingdom Metazoa; phylum Arthropoda; class Insecta; order Odonata; family Petaluridae; genus Tanypteryx; species Tanypteryx hageni. The sequence continues at coordinate 39,413,614 of CM054118.1, forward strand.
TTACTTTTGCACACGTTACAAATGCCACTATAACCGGATCTTAAAGCTGACTTGAGCTTTGAATTCAGTTCTTCATACTTCGTGTTCTACAAATTTTACGTTATTTAGAAAAAAATTGACAAAAAAATTAAATCCATTTCTTGTGGAAAAAATGTTGCTGTATCTTTCGGTATAAGTGATTAAACCCTAGCTTAAACAACGACCAAGTAAGTCAAAATTCTAATTATAATTACTGTGATATTTTTGCTTCGCCAACATTTTATGCTACACTAATAAGCATCTCTAACCGGTTGTTTATTGACACATAATAAGATCACGAGTGCCATACAATAATCCACACCCAGACTACAGGGTGAGGCTCACTTGAATCTTCTCCGACGCGTTCAAACCCTTTGGACATGAAAGGTTCCATTAATGAGGAACCAAATAAGCCGCTTGGGAAACAGCTCACGATAGCATTATCCTCACGCGGAATCGCCATTTCAGAGAGCTCATTTGTTTATATGGACACAATAACGCTATCCGGACGGTTGAGCCCTAAAATCTCGGAGAACCCAAATTCTTTTGGATTGCGACCATTAAGTTATACGCGATAAATTAGCTTCCTAGCTAGCATAACACTAGACCGTTGTAAAATAAAGCGGGATCGTTTTCGTCCGATACTGGCGTGATCCGAGGGAGAATGAAAAAAATAACAAATTTTTTGAAGCGCTGCGCTCATGTTTGGCGATTACTCAGAACAGAACACTAACAGCACACTACGCACAAGCAATTTAAAAGATAAGTATCACTTTTTAATAAAAAACCCTTTTGTAGATAGAGTATTATCTAATGCCGATTTCATAATTAATTTCACACCCCATATCACAGCGGCTCTCAAACATTATCCATCTGCGACCCTTCTTTTGGTAGCTGATCTTGTCTGTACTCCCTCTTATGGCAGCCGAACTTATGCGACTATTATGGCAGGCGACCGTATTGAGACCCCGTTAACTATATTCATCTACTAACAAATAAAAAACGTGATTGGGACATTTAGAAAAAATCAGGACTTTTGTAAATAATAATAATGAAATAAAATTACGCGAATAAAATTAGTGAAAAAAATAAATAATGAAACTTTTACATATAAACTGTTCCAGGGGCGGATATAGGGCCAGGCAATCTAGGCGACAACCTAGGGCCTCGCGCCTCTATCCGTGAGTCGTATTAACAGAGTTAGGAGATAAGGGCGAGAGGGAAAAGAAATGTATAGGTTGACGAACAAACGTAAGCGATAATGGGCGAAGACCAGTATCAACTGACGAGGATCACTGAAAAAATAATGATTTCTAAGGGTTCCTCTCGATGACTTGGAATGCGATCGACCCCAAAATCTCACCCACAGGATTGTGTATATATGAGCGAATAAATTGTTAAGAATTTTATAGCCTGTTTCCTCCATAAAATTTAACCACATTTTCAGAATTCGCGAGTCGTGGGCTCCGCAAACTGCTATCGCCTGGGGGCCTCGGAACCCCTAAATCCGCCTCTGCATTGTTCCGTCTTTGGGACCCCCAGTTTGAGAACCGCTGCCTTTTCAGTCATCCTAAACCCATCCTTAAACTTATGCAACACAGACAACACTCCAGCCACGGGAAAGGGATGGTTAGCGTCTCTGCCTTCCAATACTTACGCCACGGGATCGAATCCCGCTGTGGAGATCGACGTCGGTGAAAGTTCATATTATTTTTTTATAAAACTTTAATAGGTAGTGAAATATTATACACTAATGAAAAATACATGCCGGCCTTGGTAGAGGGGCGGTTAGCGTGTCTGGCACCCAATGCTGGGGTCGCAGGTTCGAATCCTCCCGAGGCCATGGGCGTATGTGTTATTGTTATAACGTTCATTATAAAAAGACCATCAACGGCTGTTCATAAGAAAGTTGAAATGAATAAATAAATTAAAACTCTCTTTACTTTGGAGTTTTATGCAACGTTACTTACGAACATATTTTGAAAAAATTAGTAATGAATATAATTTAAAAACGCTTGCTGATATACAGAATCTTACCTTAGATATATCACTGGCAATACGTATGAAAACTGTCAACGTTTAAAAGTGACTATCGGAAAATTTGAGAATACCGCATGACCATCCATCTCCTTTTTCACGACTTGAAATAAATATACTGCTATTTCCAGATTCCGTTTAATTAACAGCTGAAGCACGCTCTCTAGTATCGCGAAACAAGTCAAATTCGGTGCCGCGCGCCATCTTCGCATACACTCACCCTTTGATTGGTCGAAATGTGTGTTTTAAATCTCCGAAAATCCCTTCAGAAAGGGACTCCTCCCGCTAACGAGGGATTCACTGAATGGAACGACAAAGAGAACGAACGCACTATAAAGCACTAGATTCTGCATTTGGATAGAAATAATCGTGAAGTTATGTAGTTTAAAATTGAGATGACGACTTCTGCTGCGCCTGCACTGCAAGAACATTCAGGAAGAGCGGGTAATAAGGTTTCTACATGTCCAAATTCAGTAATTAACGACAACTGCGAATCGCTTGTAATCTACTATACGTACAACCCGTAATAGATTTTAATATTTTATCGGCGCCTTTACCGTAATGCAGGAAATTGCAAACACCTGGGCGCCAATAGCATGACTGGAATATATCACTTATGAGTTAGAATTACAAAATAGCTGCTGTCTGAAGTAATGAAACTTATCAAATAAACCGTTAATATTATTTAAAATTAACTTTTTAACGGAAACGAGTTTCGCGTGACCTAGCAAATTTACGTAAACAGTCTTATTTTGCAACTATTAGCTTACGCATCCACGGCAACATTCGATAACCAGACTGATAATTTTCCAGCGCAAATGTTTTCCGATAATTGAACCTTAAAACACTGTCCTAAAACCCGATATTTTAGAAACACATAACACTAAGGCCAAGACACCTTCGAACATATTACAAAACATCGGAAAATAATATAAGACCAAAGCCTACAAATATTTTTAAGCGACTTGCTCATAAACAGCCATACAAAATAAGAAAGGGAGGGGGATAGCTTTTCAAAATGCAGCCAGGAAATATGAGTAGATTTGCAAACTTACTATATCTGCAAACGTCATTATTAACGCAAATTTGGACATATACACTAACAAGGCTTTAGGTTGATAAAAAAACTAAGAGAAAGGGTAATATAAATCGAAAGCTTTGAGCATCCGAAGTTTTTAAATATTCAACAAAAAAGCAAGTTATGGGAAATAAACGAAATTCGAAACGGGAAAATTTTTAAACTTTTCGCTTCAGATGAAATATCTTTTATCGAGAATGTTATTTTTCGAAACTTGATCCACCCAAGGGCTTTGTAAGCAAAAAAAGCCGTTTACAAAAATATTATTTTTTTGTTTAGACGCTTTAATTCGATGGAAAACGAACAAATGACAGGAGACTTTTGAATGATTTTCATCGAAAAATTTTGCGTTTAGTATTTGGAATTTCGTCGGATTTAAGAAGAGCGTTTGGTGTTCCCATTTGATGAATAAGCTCATCGAACTGTTTAAAACAGCCATATAAACAAAAATAAACCGTTAAGTATTTTATAAAAAGATAACGTAAGTATGTAATCAAGTTACGCACATTCAACTAAAACAAAATGGCATCAATTTAAATAAATCCGGACCGAAAATCAGAATACCAAACAACGGGCGTGCAAGAGAAATCATAAACAAAACGATACAATGTTATTATTAATTACAGAGAGTTTTCAAATGTTATTCCGAAAACGTCAATAAAAGCGCACGAAAATGATACATAGGCATATTTCCGTCAGCTCTTCACAATTCTGATTCCTAATCATCCATTACTAAAAAAATCACGCCGCTAGCAAATGACAGGATCAGATTGAGAATTTTAATCAGATTAAGATCCGAAGTAAAAGACCATCGGACTGAAATGAAAAGCTTAACATCACCAAAACGACAGCTATTGACGGAAAATATACATATTTAACGTCACCCGAGATTTAAGCAGGTACAAGATCTTCTCAGGATCACCGCGCATGAAGACACATCTGGAAAAATCAAGGCCTGTACACATCGAGGGAAGTAGCGGAGACAACATCTCAAAAGAGCGGATGACGACGGCAATCAATGGGGCGAAGTTTCGAATGAGGACAGGAAGGAGAAAAGAGGAGGGTAAAAGGTAAGCGAGAATCGAGGGAGGCGGAGCGCGACCAGATAGACCAGTGGAGCCCAAACTTTTCTAATGGCGGGCCACATCAATGGTTGCGAATCCCTTGGCGGGCCGCATTGGAAGTTGCCAATTCTTCGGCGGGCCGGATTAGAGTTTACACTGGTAGTTTTCTAAATATTCTGAGGTGACATATACGTGAAAATCAAGTCAAAATAAGGTTTTCATGGCTAACACTTCAACGTTTCAAGTTTTATTATCAAAATAAAAAAATATGTATGAATTTGTGTGTTAAATTTTTCGAAATGCTTTTTCTCCATAGCTTCGCGGGCCGCATTTGGCCCGCGGGCCGTAGCTTGGGCACCACTGAGATAGAGGAAAGGAAGAGTCGAAAGAAAGAGAGAAATGAGGTAACCGGTCTACGTACGAACCAATCGATCATGTCCCACCTCTCCATCCCCTCCGAAACGTCCAAGAAAACCGAAAGGCCCGGCTGAGACCCACCCATCCATCCCCTCCACCCTATCCATCCCTTCCGCCTCATCCATCACGGGGGTGGCGGCGGAGTGTTTAGAGCATTGGCCTTCCACGCATCGGTCCCAGGTTCGAATCCGGCGGTGGTCGGAATTTTCAGTTTGGGATCGTTCCGTCCCCTACTTGTGTGGTTTGAAGATTCCACGCAAGTCAACGCTCTGTCTTTCAAAAGGGACGTCAAGCAGTTGGCTTCCTTGGTGCTCTTCGTTAAGAGTACGCTAATGCCGGTTCTTGGAAGGAAATACAAACAAACAAACCCCCACCCATCCCCTCCACCCCATCCAACCCCTCCTCCCCATCCATCCCATTCTCACCATCCATCTCCTCCTCCACACCCTTCGCCACCCTCCATCCTAAATTATTAATAAGTTCTCGTATGTTCCCAGCAGATTTGCCTCTTCCTACGCGCAATGGGTATCTACTAGGTAGATGATTCCGGCTGGAAAGATACATATGAGTCTTTAACCATTAGCGAACTACTTGAACTCGGCAGACCTCATTTCAAGTCTCACAGACACTTGCTAGATAGCATCATCAAAGAGAGCGGCAAGAGAGTAAAGCTAATTTGGACTCCAGTGGCCCATTGTGAACTCAATGCAATCGAGCTTATATGGGCTTGGGTTAAAAATTACGTGGCGAAGCGCAACAAAACGCACAAAATCAAAGACGTCCTGCAACTGTGCAAGGAGGCACTGCGTAACACCCCGAAGCGCGTGTGGGAAAACGCTGTGAAGCACACTATCAAGGTGGAGGACTTCTACGCCGCCAAGGACCAAGTGCTAAAGAATATCGTGGAACCCTTAATTATCAACCACGATGAGGATTCCAGCAGCGACGAAATCAGTGAGGACGAAACTTAAGAGGAGATCAAGGGGTTTTTGTGCGGGCCATGAAGAAGGTGAGAGACCGCCTACCAGCGAGGGAGAGAAAGGAGACATTTGGCAACATCGCAAAGTGCCCAGAAAGCAACATATACGGTTCTGTGTGTAGATTAAAATTAATTAAACAAAAATGTTAAAACAAAATCTGATTCCTACAAAATATTTTCTTTACGTCTCTCTTTACAACAGTGTTTTCAGAATTCCTCTATCATTTTTCCCCACTGACGAGTTTCTTTTTAAAGTTGTAACCCAATTAAAACCATTGTAATTAACAGAGAGCTTAGAAAATTATTGCATTTCCTCTATTATATCTTATTTCATCACTCTTTTAAATTTCAAAAGATTTTGTTCAGTATTTATTCGTTTATGAATTATTATATATGACTACTTTCGCGAAAGTTGGCTGCGTAGCTGGTCTTTACGGGTAGTTTTTGTGTTTAACTCGCCGTAAAATTTTACATTTTCTTTCTAAAAATATTAAAAAATCAAACCTTATTAAGCATAAAATAAGCTTTTCTACGGTATTTTTGTATATTCTTTCCAATAAACGTAGCGCAAATGATCGCGCGTCGAAGTTGAGATACACGTCTTTTTGACGCGGACAGTAAGAGGTAGTGCTATGAATAGCCGGATAGGAAGGGAGGAGAGAAACCTGGTGCCGACTTTTAGTCTGGTCTTAACGAAGCTTAACGTCCCTTCCGAAGGACGGAGTGATGATTTAAGCGCGCTCCTCATTTCTCTTTTTCTCATTGGCTCGTCCTCATGTACTTAGTTCCAACACGTACAAGTAGGGGGCCGGGCGTCCTCCGAAAAAATCTTACAGAATTCGAACCGGTGATCGCTTTAGCTGGCGAGGCCAACACTAACCACTACACCACAGGCTCCCCTATCCTAAATTTCCACTAAACCAGCGGTTCTTAAACTGGGGTCCGCGGACCCTCGGGTGTCTCCAGCAGTAGTCCAGGGAGTCCCCGCAGCAAAGAGTCCTCAGTTTACTAAAGTTTAAGAAACGCTGCTCTAAACCAATCGCCTTCCTCTGCACTTACCCGACCGCATCCAACTCTCGCAGCACCCAAAGAAACTGGAAGCACACTCGCCATTTAATTTAATTCGTTCTTTCTTATTTTTTTAGTAACGAGAGTTAGAGAGAGCTGCTCTAGCGAGCATGGCGAAAACTGAAAAAGAAAATCAAGTTTGCTCGCAACAAAGGAGAGGAGAACGAGTGAAATGGAGAGGGGTGATAAACTAAAAAGTGACTTCAGAGAGAGAGAGACGTGTGTACGCAGCACGTTGTCACGCGGTTACACGGGCCCTTACTTTCGTCCCAATCTTTGCCCGTCCTTTGAAGATGTCGTCTTTGTCCACGTCCAAGTGTACTTATGAGACGGATGCAAACACGCCGCATGCGAGAGATCAAAGGTTCGAAACCAGACACGGGAAGATGGGATACGGAAATACCGTTTATGCGATGAATATGATCGAGAAATGCCAATGAAACGCCTGGTCATAACTTTATTCAGTTTCATAAATTTCGCCCAAATTAGAAATTCCTGGAGATATTGAAGCAATCAATTCTTCAGGAGCTGATCTTAAAAGCATTGAAGCGATGTGAAGGTTTACAAAACAATGAGTAATGCCATTTCCCCAACCAAAATGATTCCACGTAAATTTCATGTGCACAAAAAAATCTTTTTAGTGAATTTACATGGTTTCGTCAAAATGGGATATTAATGAAAATTAAACCTCCGATGCCAGTGGCGTGCCGGTATCGTTTTGACCCCCACACTCACGCCACATAAATATATTCCCTTCTCCCCAATCAGTAAAATTAATTATACCGCATTCAGCGATCCCAAAGCATAATAAACGTGAAGCAATACCCTCTAAAAAAAGAATTCTTCACTTGGTTAAGGGATACATATCCCTCTATATTGGGCACCCTTTAATAGTAGGGCCCTAGCAACGCGAGGGCCGGTGCTACTATTATGCTGAACAAAGTCGCAATTTTAAGACCAAATCAATTGACCCTAGTGCGGAAGAGACAGGGCGTCGAATTCGACTCGTTCACTGTTCGACTTAATTTTTATTATATTCCTATAAATTGCGCCCTCGTTCTCCTCCCTACCCTATGTTTTCATCCGTGCCTTGGCCCATAGCGGTTACCGAAAGTTACTTTTTTCCGGGTCCGATAAAACATCCTCCTATCGTCCAGTACAGCTTTTTGCGTCGCGACGTTTAAGCCGAAATTAATTGGACGCTAAGCCCCAAATAGCCTTTAAACAAAAGAGTGCCTTTCATCAAATCTTCACGAATGAGAAGGAGGAGCTTTTAGGAGGGAAAGAGACTCGCGGTCACTGTTTCGGGAAAAGCTTCGCGGGTGTGTATATTTTTAAATATGAAATTTCGCATCATCAAAGTTTTAGCGGAATCGAGTTGAAAGTTTTAAATCCTCTCAAAGTGACATCTTGATAAGCATTCGGAACTCGACTTTTTTTCGAACCCCAAACTAACTTCTGGCGGAGTTAATTTCATTTTTTTGGAGCTGCAATTTTTTAAAATCTTCGTCGATGACGGCATTTACTTTTTTTAATTTCGCAGTAAGACCGTGAGATTACAGACGCCAGCCGAGTTTTGGGGATTATCCTTTGGAGGCCATTAAAAAAAATACGCGGCGTTTTCGAAATAAACCGTTGTTTTGAGCGAGAAGCGCGTCAGAGCTTTCGATTAATGGCGGAATGAGATGAAAGGCTAAATGAAAGGAACATTCGCTCCTAGTTTTAAATTTCGAAAGTAAAGGTTAAACATTCCAACTTATAAATGGGAGCTGAAACTCTCTTTAAAGGAATGGTGAGAATTCAATAACAAAAAATCCTCGACCAGTAACTAGGTTAGAAAAGAAAGAGAGAGAGCCATCGAAATTTTTCAAAAGATCTCCTAATAAAAAAAAACATTTTATTAATCAAAAGTTTTATCTGAAGTATGCACCTTTGGAAACGAATTTCTGGCGCTTCAGAAATTATTAGTTCGTTTTAATGGAGGTATTCAAAGATGTTTTATATGTATATTTCAACTGAAAGTTTAATGCTCGAATATAAATATGAGCACAACAAAGAAAAGTGTTTAAGAAGACAGCAAAACTCGATAAGTAAAATGAAACGTATGATTTGATCAAAGCGAACCCATCGAAAATAAAGGAGATAAAAAAGTCGACTGAAAGTCCCACGATTAAGTTTTGAACCAATGAATAAAATTTTCCTGGAAATAATAAGAAAGGCTTTGTTTTATGAAAACTCGAGAGACTGCCCAATAATCAAATCTTAATGGCCAAACAAAAAAGCCATAATCCCTTTCGAATTAAGACGATTCCTCCCTTCCCGTTTCCCTCTACGGGGCCGTAAAAAATACCTTATATTTTGGATAAATCTTTTAAACCAAGGCACCCGCTCTCTTTATTTATTTATGCCTACTTTACGACGGGACCTTAGTAGAATTTTACGCGAGCTTCACAAAAAAGAAAACCTTTGTTTTAACGCGGCGAACAAATATGACTATAAAGAAAGAGTCCGAGGAAGCGGACGAAAGTCTACGGCGCGGAGATTATCGCGTCTCTACTCTGCTGAAGGAAAGGACGGCGAAAGGCCAAATGGTCTAGAAGGGAAGCGCAGTAACTTGCCTCTTTTCTCCTCGAGGATTACAGCCGAGCGAGATTGTAAAGAATGATCGAGCAAATCCATTAATAATACTGCGAGAACTTTTTAGGAAGAAAAACAAGCCAATTATAAATTGACTTAATTAAAATATTCGATAAGATCGGTAGGGATGGGAAGGTGATCCGCTTAAGTGAACAAAAAACTAAAATTGGGACCTATAAGCGACTGTAATTGAAGGTGGAAATACGCCCGCGGCCCAAAAGAGTTTGTCGTTGGAAACCGATAATAGACTTCTACTGCAGAAATGCAATTGATAGTGGTCCACGGCCATCTTATTCTGGTGAACAGCCCATCGCTGTATTCCATTCTTGGCAATAGCTATTATGTAGTTATATTATACTCCAGCGACTGGCCTGTGAGTCTAAAAAGGCTGAGAACTCAATGCGTCGAAAGAATTCCGTTCCCTGCGACGTTTTTTGCTGGAAGCCCGAACTAATTTTGGACGAAAAAAATTACGAGATAAATTACGAAAAAGTACATAAGCAATTCCGCAGTTCCGAACACGCCCGTGCCACCATTTCCTCGGCAGAAAAATTCCGAAGAAAGAGAAGCGACGAAAATTATATCCTCGAAAATTTGAAAACACTTTTTATTAGTTTACTTCGGGACGTGACGAAAACTTTTTGGAGATTTTTCCCAGAGTCGAATTCGATCGCGTTGGGAGATATTTTTTTACCTTCATATTATCATCCGAGAGGATTGGCGATAAAGGACATCGGATCCGGTCGGCGCCAAAAAAGGGATAAGAAGAAGACGCCGCCACCGCGAGGGTTTGGAGCGAGGACAAGTTGGCCCGTCTCACAGACAGCGAGTCATCGCCGGATAAAAACGGCACGAAAGCCATCACTCCTCCGCGGAAGACGGAACCGCTTCAGAACAAAAAAACAACTCGAGGAACGAACGCGTGCAAATTCGCCCGAAAAAGTAAACATTCGAAGAAGTAATTTCCTCAACGGTCGCATTACTTAACTTCGTTCCCGCTCCGATAATAAATTAGCGCGAGAGACTAGAAGAGAAAAGTTTACGGGGAACATGTCCCCGGCGTGAAAAAATACTCCATCAACGAAACAAAAGACATGCGATGCGTCGTCAACAAGTCGGTTTGCTGAAAACCTTAACTAATTTATCATGGAGTCGAAATTTCTGCAAGAACTTGGGATGAATTTTGTGTGTATACTTCCAAACTAATTAACTCAAAAATATAGAAGATTAAAGCGCGGCTTCCTGGCGACCTTCTGTTATGAAACGCATTACCGTTATTGGGTTAGCGGTTAAGCGGTTGCACTGCCAGCCTATTAAGCATTGACACCTGGTTCGCATCTATGATACGTCGGTTTTTCTGGTTCCGTCAACGTTTGCACGTTTTCTGTTTCTATTCAGTAATGTTGTATTTTTTTCAATTAAATTTTGGTACCGAGTAAATGTGTGAATGATGGAGAAAAGATTCAGCGAATCAGCATAGATAGCCCAGTGATAAAACATTCACGCGGCAAGAGTAGGACCCTCGTTAGATACGTGATAAATTCCAATTTTTTTCTCTTTTTAACAGAATGTATAAATAAATGGGATAAAAAGTAGATGAAAGAAACGTCATAAGAAATTTAAAGATGAATATGAATTTTCAAGCGCTCCATCAACATCACACACTCTAAATGATTTGCGTACGAAATTGTATAGAAGCTGTGAATCCAACAATAACTTTTTCTCATTACTTTTCCGCACGCTGCCGACCAAATCATTTATTACCTTACATCAAGTTAATAGTAGGAGGAAAACTGTTGACTAATGAAACTTTGAATCACTGAGAAAGTTAAGGATAATGCAAAATCAGAATACCATGCAAACATTATTTCTCTTACTTTATAAATACCTAATCAAACATTTTAATCCATGGAAAGCGTGATATCTTCATGTCAAACGTAAGTATGAAACCAGTCAAGGCGTGAAACGTTGACCGAGATAATGAAATTAAAGTGCGAAAATGGTCTCCCTAAAAAGTTCCACAAATGGTTGTGAACATTTTCCTGCACACGCAATTATATTTTTTTTTTGAATCGGCTAATTTCGGGAGACATGAATAAAGGTTCAAACCTACCAAAAATCCGAAACACTGTAGTGAAAAAATAAAATTCCATACATTTACGGTCGCAAGTTTTTGTAACCAAGCGTTCATTTCTAGTTTATGACTAGGGTCGTTAAATTAAGCCGCAGGTTTAGCGTTCATATAATAGATTCCCTATTCCGTTCAGGTTTTATGTATCAGAGCTTTATCTAAAATCGAGATTTTAATGGTAATCTCGATAAAACTACATAATCGTAAGGAGAAATATATTTCCTAAAAGCTGCTGAAAATCAGAAAACAACCACGCAACTCAATAGTCCAAGTTCTTTATTTTATTTTAGAATAGAAAGAACAGAAAGAAAAAGGATCTCCTTGACTTAGGGAGCATGAATTTACAATTCAATCGCCATAGTAATTTCATTTATTAAACAAATCATAACGGAAAAAAGCATCATCGACAAGAAAAAATTAAAAAAATTATATTCGCCCAATGTACCCAATGCGACATCTCCCATTCACTCATTTCCCCTCCCTCCTCATAACCCCTTCTTCCCCCTCATAGACAAGACAACTTAAGAACTCTTTAACGCGAGCGACATAATCGACTGCACCTCATCCATCAACCCAAAGACCGCGCGGCAATCGATTATCTCGAAAACGAATCGAAACACGCGAGACCGCAGACAGGTCGAAGAAAAACAACACCGATAGCTACAACAACGAGGGAAAAACACGTAGGGAGGCACAGGTCGGCAGCCGATAATAAAAAAACAAACCCTTTTACTACGGGCACTTAATTAAAATGGTAGCTACGCCCGCAGCAGGTAGGCAAGGAGGTTGGGGGATATTGGGGCCCCAGAGGGCGAAGCATGAACACGCACCTTGGCCCACCCGCCATTACGCCGCTGCTACGGTTACATACGCACCTCTCTTGTCCGAGAGAGAAAAGGGAGGGAGAGCGGGAGGGGATGAGGGAGAACTAATTCGTTTCTGCCTCGTTCTAAAATACGAACGGAACAAAACCCGCAATGTGTAAGGGAAAGAGGGGCTCGATTTTCGAATGAATGGACCAGTACCCCTTCTCTCTCTCTCTCTCCCATAGTTGCGTCATTAGCATGCCGACCGAGACACTCAGGCGGTGTCTTTTATTTGAGCCCGTTGGCTACCGGCCGGGGCGAAATTAATTTAATTAGAGGGAGGGTACTCCGCGGCAATCAGCGGTCGGTAGGCATGGCAACAGCACACTGTTCATGAGGCGAGGGTGGCGGGGAGGGTAGGAGGGGGTAAGTCGGGTGATGTTTTATCGGAGATCAAAATGTGCAGCTTATCGGAGAGAGCGTGCCCGACAAAATAATTTCGAAAATCTTGAGAACTCATAATCCAACGCCAGGATTTGAATATGTTACGTTACAACGGAATCCGAAATAGAACAATCTATATCATATCGATGTTTATCCCTTTCCCTGTGCAATAACGGTTGATGGCCTTTATCTAGACAATAGATTGTCTATTTTTAGAATGAAAAATAAGTACATTAGGAATATGTAAACTGAATTTATATTTCGCTCTTAAAGATTATTGTTAACTTTATTAACATTTGATTCTTCTAAAAGCACAATATACATCTATCTTAATAATAAAAGAAGATGTCTGTGGCAGTCATAACTCTTCAGAAAATAAACGTAGGAGTTTCAAAATTTGGCAGCAGCTTCAGGTTGATCCTCAGAGTTGCAGTGCCAGAAATAATTCAAATCAGCCAACGGGGACCCGAGGGTCCCCATTGTTGGTCCAAATGCCGATTTTTAAAGATATCGCAGCAACCAATTTACCGATTTTGATGAATTCTCCACTAATAACAATGTTTTGATGAGATACATTTTCGAGCCTAAAATGGATAAAATCTGTATACAGGGTCAAGGATCGTAATGTAAGGGCCGACTCAAATTTCACGATTTCGAGTGGTTCCCATGGAACGGTAGGTCCAAATTTCGGCAATGTCCGTCTGCCTGTACGCATATATCAGGGAAGATCGGCTGAACCGATTTCGACAAAATTTGGTAGATACATAGAATCTTCACATAAATACATGACCAAAATGACAAATTTGAACCGGATAGACCAAGCAGGGGTGTCACAATTGCAAAATAAAATTTTCGGTAATTATGCTTTTGGAAGGAATTGGCCGACTCGAATTCAAACAAATTTGATATATAGAATTTTTCACATAAATTCATGACCAAAATGCCATACTTCGACCCGATTAACTAAGTAGGGGTGCCACAATTGCAAATTAAAACTTTTCGGTAATTATGAATTTGGAAGGAATTGGCCAAACCGATTTCAACGAAATTTTGTATGAAGGACTTGTGCAAGATAAAAAAAAACACAAAAATAAGATTTTAGGGTAGATATATAAAGCAGGGTTGTCAAAATAAAAGTAATAAAAATTTTCTTTTTATAAGTGTTTGTGTTGAACTGTTCGAATCGATTTTAACCAAATTATAATATTTATTATGTACACACATATATATAAAACCATAATAGCATATTTGGACCGGATCAACTAAACAGGCTCGCCACAATTACAAATTAAACTCTTTCAATAACTATGGATTTGGAAGGAATTGGCTCAACGGATGTCAACTAAATATTATATAGGGTTTTTACAAAATACCATAATGAAATCAAGATTTTTAAAGCGGGGCTTAAGAGCAGGACTACCACAATTAATAAATAATAAAAATCGTTTGCAACTTAAAAGAAAACTCTCTCCCGAACGAAGCCGGGCGTTTCAGCTAGTAATAAATAAATGAGAATAGTTTCGCTACATAGTAACGACTTTTCAGTTAAACATCTTGCGCTAAAAATCACACATCTTACGTTAGGGCACCACGTGAGGTTAGAAAATATTAATCAAATATTAGTTATCTGAAGATTAGGAAAAGTACTCTTGGAATTTTATTAACGGATCATAAACCGGAATCGCAATATTTTTTAATATCTTACATTTCACCGGATCCATTTCTCACCAGTGTTGTCAATTTGGGGTATTTTCTGCTAGAGCTAGCTTATTTCGTCGACCATCTGGGGTACTAAAATGTTAAATAGCGGATAGCGGATTTTCTGGATTATTTAATTAATTTAACGAAAATTGAATCTTCGAAAGCAAGGCTTCCCAAACTGGGGTACTTTGATTGACACAAAAATTACGTATTGGCGGATGGTTCAATTTTTCGTTCATTCATTTCCCTTTACGAATTACCGAAGCACGTTTCTTTTACTATTTCTCTTTTGTCCTTCTGTCCCTCATTCTCTCGTCCCATTTCCCAATGGAATGGTGACCGGAAGACACCCCAAACCGAATGGAAAAAACGGTTGTGTCAGGGTCTTTGTCTTCTCTCTACGCAACGGGTAAAGCAAAATGATCCTGGAACCCTAATAGTCTGCAGATGGACGGGACAGCTAGCTTCTCTACGAAATGTTTTAAAGAAATTTTGAACCTCTTGTGGAAAAAGGAGAACACTCTTTCGGCATCAGTTTCACTAGAATTATCGTAGAAATAACATCCATAGTGAGAATGCATCAAAGTTTTGTGAAGCGTGTCTGGAATCAGTTCTAACAGTTTATCTTTGAAGATATCAACCGTTTAAGGGGGTGTTATTTATTGAGGGTGACGTCAGTTATTTTATAACAGGTTAGTACTTCATTTGTAATTGTTAAAAAATATTTTATCATCGCTATGGATATGATATGTACAGGGTGATTCAGGAGGAATGTGCCAAACTTGGAGGATAGATTGATCAAGTAATTTTGAGTAAAAATTTCCTATAAACATGGGTCTGATTCGGAAAGGTTAAGGAGTTATGGCTGTCTTAAAATAAGGCAATTTCAATGTATATTGGAGGCTTCAGGTAAAAAAGTGTTTGCAAACACTGTGCATTGTTGTCCGTTTTACATTATTGTGACATTTTTAGCATGTCGCTGCTTGAGATTTTAGTTAACAGATTCTTGGTAGACAATAATGCACAGTGTTTGCTAAACACTTTTTTACCTGAAGCCTCAAATCTACATTTAAAATGCCTTATTTTTAAAACAGCCATAACTCCTTAATCTTTCCGAAACGGACTCATGTTTATAGGAATCTTTTTACTCAAAATCACTTCATCAATCTATCCTCCAAGTTTGGCACATTCCTCCTGAATATTATTTCTATATTCTATATTGATTTCTCAGTATTTCCATTTAAGGAAACGGGTACCAAAACTCACCAAATTTAGAATTGGGCGTAGCATTTACATATATCCTAGAGGTTAGTTTCAATTATTTAAATCTTTTTTCAAAATCCGTTCATTTTTTGCTTTCTTCTTTTCTCTTCTCTTTTAAGGATTTTCACCCGAAAGAGATTCTTTCATGACTTTAAAAATAAAAATTTTAATTCAATAATAAATTAAAATTCTAAACTTTATTTATTTCGTTGCTTTTTGCAACGGAGCCTTAGCTTATTTTAGTCTAAATCCGAGGGATTTTTCGCAACGAATTAGCGGATTTATTTTTTATCGGTGTCAACACCGTTTTTGTCCATTGACGCGGGAAATATTATTTTAAATCCGACTTTCCAAAAAAATAACACTCGGAAGTAAACAGAGGCTAATTTCGTTTCCTAAGGACAATTAGGATTTCGAGAGAAGATAGGATGAAAAACGACTCGAATCGGTTCTTTTTCCTCTTTCGGATGAGATCGCGACGGGTTAGTCCGTCATAATAGGAGCCCCAGTTAAGGCATCCGACGAACTCTCCCGCAAAACACCTCATGTAAACGAAATCCAATTATCTTTAAGGATCACATTCCAATTTATCAAGAGAATAATTAATCACGGCACGGGAATCTTCTTTATCCTTAGCGAGAGTTAAAAAAAAACGACATCGGAGAGAGATCGTAGGAGGAGGACCTTTCTCGATAGGAGTAGGAATGCTTCTTAGGGACGAAAAACAAAAAAAGATCGGGCAAGATTAATCAGACTTTGCTTTCAGAGACCCAACAACGTTTAAAAAAAAAAAGGCAAATGAAATCGCTTCTTTTCCCCCGTTTTGCCGAAAATAAGCGGGTGCGAGCGAGAGAGAGAGAGAGGGAGGTTTTTACGTGCTGCGAGACAGGTTTTCACAAAGACTACAAAAACTGCCCCGAAAATATTTTTTTTGCTAAAATAAAAGGCGCCCGAGTCGAGAATCTTGCCTCAAAAACGTTTGATGCGATGTAATCCAGTAAAAGAGAACACCACCTTGCCGGTTTAATTTTAAAAATTCCTCCCATCCTCTCCTCTTTGCTCCTGTCCCAGATATTTCAAAAAGCATGCATAGGTATGAAATTCCTGCTCAAATTGCATTCCTCTTCAATCGCCGAGTAGGGGTTAAAAGGATATGTGAAAATCTTATAAGGATAGCACAAAGGAACCGGGGGTTATGAAGCCCGGCAACGTGAGAAAAAATATTTTTAGGAGGGCTCGAGAGCAAAGTATTGGAATGGATACGGATTAAATCCGCGACCAGCCGTGCCGACGATATGCCTTTGGCGGAAACAACAGAACAGGTATCTTCATCCTCCCTACTAATAACCGCGTTTTCTTTTGGGAGAAATGCGTGGAAAAATGTTTCCGAGATGTGCCTTACAATTCCAAAATCCCTTTGCTTAGCAAAGTATTAACTTTGCGTACGCTCTCTTTTGCTTAGCGACACGATGGAAAAATGCCTTACATGAGACGCGGAGAGGCTCAAATAGTTACTGTTTAAAAGTTTCCTATTCTTCACTTGATGACAGGAAAACACCAATTGTTAGCGATGTAAAGGAGGTTATATTTTAAAAACGAGATGGCAAAATCTCACATTTAAACTTTTATGCAACATAAAACGAACAATTTCAAAAGACAAACACAGTTTATTCATAATTTCATTAATTTTACGCGAGAAATTGTGAAATGGAATAATGGTTGTTTTATGCAATATTGATCAAAATGCATGGAGTTAGGATCTAAGTTTATGCATAATAAGGTTATCCTTTTAGGAGAAAGGAATAAAAAATTTCACTCAAGATAATATTTTTAATTACCAATTAAAAGCACTGTAACTATATTTTTAACTGAGGGGCAACAGAAAGGCTGGGAGTAAATATAAATATCTGAACAGACTGGCCCTGCCTTTCTGATAAAAATAAGCACGTTATATAATGGTTGGGCCGGTCAAACATCGCTGTCAATGAGGCATCAAAATTTCATCGGATTACCAAAACCATGGCGACAAATCCAAAACAATTACGGTCAATAACTGCATCGAAGCGATAAGGTTATTGAACAAAGAAGCTGCAGAGTGACATACGCATAAGGAGATTGTGCACAAAAAACACCGCCATCTCATAAAAACGTAATCTCGATCATTTGCCACTTTATTGGAAGCATTTCGCAGCGAATGAAATAGGAATTTAATTAAATCCTCGCGTAACAGAGGCGAGCGGCGGAGAGAGACGCCAGAGTAATGGAACTCGTCAAAATTTCAGAAGATAAATAATAGATCGTCTGATATGCAATTGGCGAGAAACGAATGGGAGGAAAAGTCCTTCGGGATCGACTGAAGTTTCAGAAATCCGACTCTCGCACGAAAAGACATGCCTAATGCATTTCCGAATTTGACGAGAAGAATTCCGGAAATTAAAAAGTTGAGGCATAAATACATATTAATTCTCTCATTGTGAAAGAGACCTTTTAACGGAAGGATTAAAAAAAATCGTCGAGGGGCGGTTTTGAATTTCAAAGTAATGGACACAGAACGTGAACGGCTAAGAAAAGTAGATGGGTGCTAACATCCGTTGATTCTGCACAGCAGAGGAAGAAAAAGAAATGCAGATAGGGAGTGAAAAGTAAGTAAAGGATGAAAGGACACGGAGTAATTTTGGAAGGCAAATGTTCTTTGACGGGCATAAAAACATCTCCAAGTCGAATCATTAACTAATATAACCGAAATGAATTGAATTCTAATAGCTAAGAAAGTGTATGGATAAAACGCTAAGCCAAACATTAATACAAATCATTAAAAATTTCAAATAAATGCCATAATTTTCCTCGACTTCCCATAATACATTTGCGTTTCCAAATACCTACTAAATTGAAGGTCAAAATCCAATTATTTTCTTTAGCAAAAAAAATATTAAATTAAAAGAGGTATATTTACAATTACCACTTAGATGTGCCTCGAAGATGCTGTTACTGCCCGACATGAGTATTATTCACCGCAAAAAATTAATAAATAATATCGAACGAAATAAGCCTAAGTACAATGATATTTTCTTTATCTAAAATATACTCCATGACCATAACCTCAGAGGTAGAAGCTACTTAAATTGTTTCGCTAAAGAATAAAAACTAATTTGTATCCTACTAGTAGAGGTTTTCATAAAGAAATTCTAAAAGAAACGAAACTTTTTCAAGAAAAGACAAAAGGAATTCTGGAAACATGGTAAACTTTACATGGAGTATAAATAAACAACTTCTTCTGTTCACTGTTTAAAAACATAGAAATGGAATGAGTAGTAACGCGAAATGCTCAGATTTATTACATGCGCACTGAACCTTAAATAGTGACCGTGGTCGCAATATTTCTCCACGAGTGATCGCTTCGCCGTTTAAGATTCTCAGAACAACTGCAGTTTTATACAGTTACAATTCAACCGTGATCATTTAAATGTCAGGAAATTAGATCAGCCTATTAGGGTTAAATGTTAAAAACCTTAGCGGACCAATAACAGGAAAGACAAAAACAAAAACGCGCTGATCCTCGTCAAAACCAATGCAATTCGTAGATGAAACAATTTTCTTGCGTATATAAATAAAGTCGTCCTTTATGCTATCATACGCACGTTCATTTGTTTATGAGTTGAGAATGACCGGAGTGCAAAGAACGGCGTCGATTTAATGAAGGTTTTCGGAGAATATCGTGCGCGTTACGTGCATTTTTTTAATTTGAGCAACATTGATTTCCGTTCTATCCCGATTACTAGACATAACACACCAAAATACACATAACGATGCCAACTTTTATTACATAAATGTAAATAACATATCAATGAGGGTTTCTTTCCACTGAAAAATTATTATTTCCGTTATACGTACACATCAACTGTTTTCTAGAAACCTCGTGATTTTTTTCGAATCGCAAACATCGGAAATCCATCATGAAAAAAAGAACTTAGTTAGAACTTAGTAAATTCCACAGGGTTGAGCCTGACCTCATTATTGACATCAGAAATCCACTTCAGACGAAGAGTAATTACAATCGAAACTTCATGAACCGCCGCAAGGCTTGCTTAAAGAAAAAAAATGGCAAAATTAAAAAATCTATTCCGCAGAAATGGAAACCAGATTGGAAAAAAACTCCTAACAGCCCTTAAAAACAATAATCATGCAGGCTTCTGGCAAACACACGGCAAACTCGTGCAGAAGAGCATGTAGAATTGGGATTTTTTTTAAACAAGCAGCCAGCTTAAAAATAAGCTTTATCAGAGCAACATGGCACAGGCTAATTAGTACACTTAATTGCGTAGACTTCGACTTTCACGAGAGTTCAAGATGAAGACTTCTACGCCAAATAGAACGGGAGAGAAATTTTTTTTTTTAATATTAAGGTCGAAATTGAAATTTTCCCCTCAAGTCCCCAGAGTTTATGAGCTCTATCTGAGAAACGAAATGAGTAAAGAGGTGGGGATTTTTTAATCATTTTTTCCGCCCTTCGTATTTTTCCATTTCCTCGGGGACGGGTGGAAGAGGAGGGGGGGGGGGAGGGAGGGGAAAGGGCGATCAGGCCAGGGTTACGCCGCGATAGAGACGAACTTTGATGGCTTCGACAGAACGAAAACATAGAGCAAGAGGTTCGCGACCAATGGTTTTAGTTGACAAAGAATAACGACCTTCCTCTCCTGCTTGTGCCAAGATATTTCGGGAAATGTGGAGTTTACTCGTGCCACTTACCAGCCGTCCCAGCTATATAAAAAAATTTCTTAAAAAAAAAACAAATAGTTCTTTTTAAAAATACGGTTTTATTCTCGTTGTCCTGGAAAGTCCTTTTCCTCTGATGAGGAAAAATATTCTTGGTAATGACAAACCGCTTCTTCTCCCCTTCTTAATGAATATTTTAGTTACTTTCAGCTCTCTAACCTTTTTGATGATGGCGTGGCCTTTCGAAACTTTTAAAGGAAACGGATACAAAATTTTCTTGATTGGATTTTCCCCAGAGGTTTTCGTTTTAAAACTTTGATACAGGAAAAAATGCAGACTAAAATTTCAATACGATTGGAGTTCTGTGACATTAAAACATAAAACCGTGTCGGCTACATCTTTTAATATAAGCCGAAAATTCATACGCGCCTCATGATAGCGGCTGAAGATATCTTCTTGCCCTCACATTCTATCCTCTGTGCTTTCAAAGCTGCAGCCGTCCGCTGATAAACTGCGTAGTTCTACATCTTTTCCGTAAATGAAAGTGATGGATTGCTTTGTTTCATTTCCATTAGAAATTAGGAGTATTGGAGTAATTTTATCACGTGTTTAGTATTGAAATAAGATTTTTAACGGTGGCGTAGTGGTTAGAGCGTTGGCCTTCCACGCTACGGTCCCAGGTTCGAATCCGGCGGAGGTAGGATATTTCAACCTGGGATCGTCCCGTCCCCTACTTGTGTGATTTGAGGAGACCGCGCGAGTCAGCGCTCTGTCTTTCAAAAGGGACGTCAAGCAGTTGGCTTCCTTGGTGCTCTTCGTTAAAAGTGTGCTAATGCCAGTTCTGGGAAGGAAATACAAACAAACAAAACCCCACCCATCCCCTCCACCCCATCCAACCCCTCCTCCCCATCCATCCTTCGGAAGGGACGTTACGCAGTTGGCTCCTTTGGTGCTCTTTGTAAAGAGTAGGCCAATGCCGGCACCGGGTTTCCCTCCTCCCTTGTTTGTATTTGGTGTGGAAGAAGTAATGGCGATAATAATCCAAGAGGTTGATTAACCAGAAATTCCAAACAAACAAACAAATCCAAATATACTAGAGTTCCCCTTATGCCAAGGCTCGACAAATCTTCTCAAGATCTAGGCTCCAGCTCCAAAATCTAGGAGCCAGCGCAGACGTTACATAATCTTGGCGGATATTTTTTATCATCGTCAGAAAAATACGTTTAATAATTTAGACACGAATTTGCTACTATAATTTAGCCATTCACATTTATTTCTGTCACTTTATGTAGCAGAACATAATAAAATGAGCCTTATACATCTGAAAAAGTCTAACGATATTCTGAAAACATGTACTTGACAAACAAGAATAAAAAAACTACTTATTTTTACGACATATATTATATTTAGCTGCTCCTACTGCTGAGCCCGACAATACAATATGGCTACAGCATATGACTACAACATAACCAAAACCTCACTACAGCATGCTTATACACTATCTAGGCGGCAGCATGAAAATCTTAGGCGCCATGGCGACCAGGATCTGTCGAGCCCTGCCTTAGGCCCCTTTCACACGAGACAATCGGTGCCTCGCGACTAGTGTCTGGGACGCTGTATCCCGCTGTATCCTTAGAGACACCGATGTCTTTGACGTCAGAGAAACACGTTTCACCGCGCCAAGTCAGCGTTTCGTCCTTCGGAAGGGACGTTAAGCCGTTGGCCCACTTGGTGCTCTTCGTAAAGAGTAGGCACCGGGTTTCCCTCCTCCCTTGTGAGTAGAGTTGCCAGACGTCGGGCAAAAGGAGGACATGTTCTCCTTTTTCACTTTCTGTCCTCAGTCCTCCCGGCATTTCAAATTTTAGGATTTTGTCCGGCTTTTTCTAGGAAGTGAGACTGTGATTCCCTTGTCACAAATGACAATTCTGCGCACGTAACGAGTGTTATCCTTTTCTTTTGCTTCTTCATTTGGAACTCTTGATTAGGTAAATCAGCTGTAGGACTTTTATGGGCTGCCATGATAAAAACATGTATAAACTGTAGAAGCGATAAACTTTTAATGGCGAACAGCTGCCTAAGTAAGCGTCTCGCGGCCTACTCTACAGGAGCGCTTCTTGTATTCATATGTAGATATAAAGTTAATTTGTAACAAAAGTGTGTGCGCGCAACGTTGATTTTGAAATGAAACACTCCCTTTGTTTTTACCATATCGTTTAACTCCGAAGTGCACCGCACTTCTTTTTTTAAAGTAACGATGAAACGTAAATAATACGTATGCTCCCAGCGTTCATTTTCAAATGAGGCACTCGATTTGTTTTTGAAAAATCGTTTAACTCGGAAGTGTACCGTTTATACCGTTTTTTTATTTTAATAAGCGATTCTTTTAACTTCGAAATCGTTTAAAGCGAACTCGTAGTAGCTATGGATATAATAATCCAAGAGGTTGATTAGCCAAATCTGGAACCTGAACAAGTCATTCCAATCAAGCACATATTACAAATGTATAGAAGGAAGAAGAATAGGAAAAGAAAATTGTGCGCGGATTCTATACTTGATAGGAGGCTTAGTGATGGAGCATCATTCTATACTCTATTTCAAGATCTGTACAATGATAAAAGGAAGTTCTTCAATTACTTTCGGGTGTCTACTGCATCTTTCACCGGTATCCAAAATATAAATAAATTATGTTCTTCTTAATCCATCAATTATTTTATGAATTAATTACAAATATGTTTACAAGTGTCTTGCTAGTGGCTGCTCATTGATTGATCTACGCTACACCTATAGGATCGGCTTATAATACTTATATGTCTTCTCTTTTCTTTCGCCTGGAAGATGTCACACACTTTCCTTTCGATAAAATTTTAATATATAACTAGTAGGGGTGTACACAGGTTTCTCGTGGTAGAGAAGAGCTTTTCGTAAAATTCACAGTAGTATAATCGTATACTAGCTTTGAAATCAGATAAGCAATTATTTTTTCTTATATTGTGGTAGTCCTGCTTTTTTGATCCGTTCTAAACATATTCATCTCGTTTTCCCATTCTATAGTCGCCTTACAAACTAAATTTTTTAAAAATCTGTTCATCCAATACCTTTTAAATTCATAGTTACAGAAAATTTCTGACCTTGATAATGTGGTAACCATGTTTAGTCCATCCGGTTGAAATGTTTTGATTATTTATTTATATGAAGATTAAATAGATTTATTCTTAGGCCCAAACCCCATATATTTGGTTAAAATCCATTAGGTCAGTTCTCCAGAAATACGTGTAAAAGAAATATTATATAACTTTTTATTGTGGTAGCCCTGCCCATTAGCTCCCCCTTTAAACATCTTGATTTCATTATGATATGTTGTGCAAATCTTATTTACAAAATTTAACTGAAATCCGTTAAGCCAATTCCTTCCAAATCATTAATTACTGAAAAGGTTTAATTTGTAATTGTGGTACCCTTGTTTGGTTGATTCTGTTTAAATACGCTAATATGGTTTCGAATATACGTGTATTACACGTATTAAATTCGGTTAAAATTCATAGGTACAGTACAACACAAATACGTGTAAAAAGAATTTTTTTATTTCTCGTATTGTGGCAGCCCTGCTTTCTATGTCTATACTAAACATCTTGATTTTGTTATTTTACGTTGCACGCCTACTTTATGCAAAACTTCATTGAAATCGGTTCGCCAATTCCTTCCAAATTCATAATTACAGAAAAGTTTAACTTTGCAATTGTGGCACTCCTGCTAAGCCGATCCGCACACTGGATCATGAAGCCTCATGTGGCCCTTTCAGCAAAAAGTTTGGTGACCCCTGTCGTAAAGGACCAATCACTTCCGTGGGCTCTTCAAATCACATCCCTCTGCAAGAAATCCTAAGCGGATCTTCACAACCATAGCGGAATGAAAACCGTTCTCCCACGTATACTTACTAAAGAAGACTCTCGTATAATCACTCTTACTCCCCATTTTTTGGCGTTCTTTACGAGAAGTAAAAAATGAACGCCTTATGACTAGTGATGGGCATAATCGAGAGATCAAAATCGATTCATTCGATTATGACATATCATTCGATTCATTCGGTTATGCTCATATCATTCGTTAGTAATATCATTCGTTAGTAATATCATTCGTTAGTAATATCATTCGTTAGTAATATCATTCGTTAGTAATATCATTCGTTAGTAATATCTGTCGTTAGTAATATCATTCGTTAGTAATATCATTAGTTAGTAATATCATTCGTTAGTAATATCATTCGTTAGTAATATCATTCGTTAGTAATATCATTCGTTAGTAATATCATTCGTTAGTAATATCATTCGTTAGTAATATCATTCGTTAGTAATCTCTCGGTAAGGGATATCTCGGTAGAAAGTAGTAGTTAAGAATCATTCGAATGATATTAGTAGTTAAGAATCATTCGAATGATTTAGTAGTTAAGAATCATTCGAATGATATTAGTAGTTGGGAATATTCCGAATTATATTAGTAAGTTACTTAAATCTCCATTATTGCCGATTATTCATTCGAAAAGGACATTTCGTCTGATATTGACGTAGGTAGTATCTTGCTAAATAATTTGAAAACATTCATTTTATAACTAAAATTATGTGAAATTAATTGTCATATTCTTTATATCCAAATGCATGCGGAAATTAAAAAATCTTTCGGAAGGACCTTTAGAATGAAATAAGTATCCAATTTTTTAACTTCTGAATGTTTTTATTAGTTGTATCTCATTCACTCCTAATACTTATTAATACAAATTATCAAATATTAGAAATATTCCAAAAGTAAAGAAATATTACAGTAATTAACGACAAAATAATTTCAACGAAAGGGAGTTTTCACTTGTATATACACGTGAAGAAAATGATGTTTAATTTTTCATAATAACTATGTGAATGATTCCTTGAGCATAATTTTGAGTTCTAGCAATCCAATGGTTCACAGTTTTCGTTGGTTTAAAATTTTAATTAAAATTGTTTATCGTTCACGGTATCTATTTTAGCTCCTCTAAAGGCTGTAATACTTATTAATACAAATTAACAAATTTTAAGTCAAAAAAGTACAAAATATTACAGAAATGATTTTACAAGTTAATTTCAACAGAAGAGAGTTTTCACTTTAACTGCATGTGAAAGGTACGACTTCATTTTTAATAGTTTAATACAAATTAACAACGCACATAAATAGAATCTGTATTGGTTCAAAAGACAATTATAATATTGTATAGGGCAAGGCAATGTATATAGCAAACAAATATGTTCCTCCTCACTGAATATTTTGTGAAAAATGATTCTAAATACATTTAAGCGAAGATTACTTAACTTCATAAAACTGTTTGTTGTAATACCTCAGTATTAATAAAAATTTCTTGTCTAACTAGACATATGCGTTCAACAATTACCAAGTTCAATGTACTAAACATCTTTTTTGAGATATTTTTAAAACATTCAGGAAAACGAATTGTCTTAAAAACACAACGAATTGTAATACTCTCCTATCGAATGATTTTACGGAATAATCTTAAAGAATGATTTAGCGAATAATCAAAACGAATGATCTTAACGAATGAATATCTCGATTATGGAAACATATGGAAATATCTCGATTACGAAATTCATTCGATTATGCCCATCACTAAGATATTAGCGAATGACCTTAACGAATGACCTTAACGAATGATCTTAACGAATGATCTTAACGAATGATCTTAACGAATGAATATCTCGATTATGGAAATATCTCGATTACTAATCATTCGATTATGCCCATCACTACTTATGACCAGGTGGTGTCCGTCCGTCTGTCCGTCCGTCCGCACGTTTCATCTGCGAAACTACTGGACGGATGCCCATGAAATTTGATATTTAGGAAATAACGGCAAAGAAACTAAAAAATGATATAAATGGTTCACGTGGCCTTATCGGGAGTGTTTCTTTACTGGTGATAAAAAATGAACTTTTCTTTATATCTCGTAAAATATAACATAAGAAAAACGTCTTCAAACAAAATTTGTAGAACTAGTCAATATGCTTTGTTGAGTACATTTTTATCGAAGGAGTAGCGAATTTCAAGAAAAACAAGTTGGAAAAGTATGCTCCATAAACGAAATACACACAGATTACAAAGACGTTCTTAAAGGGAAATACGTATGAAACGGTATCGAAAGATTAGGCGATTCTCGAATTTTTATCCCCGAAACTATAAGTCGTAATTCGGGGACTATCTTGTAGTAAATGTTGTTCTCTATCCAAATAAATTTTGTCATCTATACCTCACAGATCATATAAGGGCGTTGGATAGAAAAACATGGATTTTTAGTTGTTGTTCGTCGAGAGAACCGTCTTCACGATCGATGTAAACAAAATAAGCGATGTTTTTTGCGGGATTTTCTAGAATTTCTATCTCCGAAACTATAACTCGTAATTACGTGGTCTCGTGGACTTTCTTGTAGTCAATGTTGTTCTCTATCCTATTAATTTTTTTGATCTCTACCTTACAGATAATATAAGAGCTAGGGGGGGAAAAGTTTGGTATCTCATTGTCACTTGACGGATGCCATTTAATAATGAGATATGAGTATAAGTTTATTAAAGTAATTATGTAAAGTGGAAGTTCTAATTGACGGATTAAGTTCAAAATCACAATTTTGGAGATAAATTTTAATAACGATAACTCGTACTTAATTAAATTAAAATCTGTCCAGCGGTTTAGCAGATGAAAGTTACGACAGACGGACGGACCAGGCGTACCCATAAGGCGTTCCGCTATTAACGCTTCGCTGATAAAGAACGCCTAACAAACGAGAAAATTGTCATTCACTTTGAACTTAGAACATTTTCCCATGTTTTTAATTGATGTCAACGAAAACAATCTTCGTAGCAACAGAAGTAATATATATATAGCCACAAAGCTACAACAATTAAGAAAAGAAAAAGGAGCGTTACTAAGACGCAACTAAGCGTCAATTGTTAACAATAGTCGCCGATATGTGGTGGCAGCTAAAAAAATAGTTTATAAAATATCTCCTAAACAATGCATTATATGGGGAAATATATCGAACAAAGGATGTAGAAAATTAAATTTTCTACAACATTTATTCCAATGTTTTTTACATTAATCAAATATTAAAGCAAATATAAAAAAAACGGATGTGACAAGAGTAAACACCCACTTCCGGTTGACCGATCTTTACCAAAAACTAATCATTTCTTGTGACTGTTATAAAAATGTATAATATAAAATTTTGCGTTTACCTGATTAATGGTTTTTGAGTTAGAGGACCCACAAAACAAAAATGCCACATACATACATATACACAGAAATCATCGATAAAATGGTCAAAACGTGTTCAAGGGACCTCAAAACATGTACTACCGTTGAAATCTCGAAATCAATTTTTTTCATGACAACAATACTTTCCCCTATACTACGTATGGAGAAAGTAAAACAAGTTGGAAAAGTATGCTCCATAAATGGAATACACAGAGATTTCAAAGGCGTTCTTGATGGGAAATACGTATGGCACGGTATCGAAAGATTAAGCGATTCTCGAATATAGTCTCGGGGACTATCTTGCAGTAAATCTTGATCTCTATCCAAATAAATTTTTAAATCTACACCTCACAGATAATATAAGAGAATGGGAGAGAAATATATAGATTTTTAATGGTTGTTTGCTGAGAGAACCGTCTTCGCGATCAATGTAAACAAAATATGCGATGTCTTGCTCATGATTTTCTCGAATTTTTATCTCCGAAACTATAACTCGTAATTATGTGGCCTCGCGGACTTTCTTGTAGTAAATGTTGTTTTCTATCCGAATAATTTTTTAAATCTATACCTTACAGATAATATAAGAGTTAGGGAGAGAAAAGTTTTTACATTTCATAGTTGCTTGACGGATGCCATTTGACGAGACACGAGTATAAGTTTATTGAAGTAATTATGTAAAGTGGAAGTTATAATTGACGGATTCAGTTGAAAATCACAATTGGGCGATAATTTTTAATGAAGATCACTCATACGTAATTAAATTCCATTTCCGTCCAGCGGTTTCGGAGATGAAAGTTACGACGGACGGACGGACGCACCAGACGTGCCCATAAAGCGTTCCGCTATTACCGCTTCGCTGGTAAAGAACGCCTAAAAATGAACTAAATACGTTTATTATGCGTTTGGTCAAAATCGGACAACAATGATGACCACTTTACATGAAGACCTACAATGCTCCTTTGTTTCAACTCGGGAACCGCTGGACGTATTTTGATGAAATTTAGCATTGGGGAGTTTTGCTCAAATTGGTCGACCGATTCCAATTTAAGTTAAAATCGTCAACAATTACGACCACTTTACATGGCCTACAAATAGTTGACAATGTTCCTTTGTTTCAACTCGGGAGCCACTTGATGTATTTTGAAGAAATTTGGTATTGGGGAGTTTTACTAAAATTGGTCGACCGATTGCATTTTGGTTAAAATCGGACTAGAATTACGACCACTTTACACGAAGAACTACATATAGTTTACAAAGTTCCTCTGTTTCAACTCGGGAACCGCTTGGCGTATTTTAATAAAATTTCGTATTGGGAAGTTTTACTAAAATTGGTCGACCGATTCCAATTCTGGTTAAAATCGGGCAACAATTACGACCACTTTACACAAAGACCTACATGTATTTTACAACGTACCTCGCTTGCTTCTCGTCTGAGCGAAAAATATTGAGAACATTGTGAAATCTCAAAGAACGCATTTGGAAACTGTGTACTCCGACATGGAGTACACCCTTCCAATCTTGTTTTCGTTACGTATACACGCAGGTTTTGTAAGTGAAAAGAACTGGATAATTTACGTCAAAGGAATGAACGTGAACGTAAAGTCACTACTACTAATTTCAATTGAGGTGTTTTAAGTAATTTTCAATTGTCTTATTAATTATTAGATAATTACCCGGGCTTTGCTCCGGGTTTACGGTTACGAATTTCTCATCCGCATTTCACTCGTCAGATTTTTCATTCAAACTCAAGGTACTCTCAAGATAAGTGACCGATATTACCTTCCCTTCCACCTTCCCTCAAGATAACAAAGTTCTGGTACCGAGGATCACGTACTCAACGTCTATTTAGTATGTGTAATAAGATTAAAGTCTCTGCGTTTCTAAGTTTAACATTGATATTGGTGGAGGATTCATCAAAATCGGTAAAATGGTTGCTGAGATATCTTTTTATATATATACATATACATCTTATAAATATTTTTGTGTGTGTATGTATATATGTGTTTCTGTAAGTATGATATTTATACGTTTTTACGCCGTTGAAGCTATCGAATTCAGAAGTTTCATGGGCCATCCTATGGAGAAAAGAAAGAACTTGGTCTAAGTTTACAGACCGTGGTCTCTTATACCCCATGGGGTCAAAAAAATACTATTTCCATAAGAATGTATGGGAAATGGTGTGGAGAAGCCCCAAAATGCCATGCAGCCCTTCACTGATGTGAAATATACCTAAATGTTAACTTACGATTACGGGGAATGGCTTATTTTACGCAGGAAAGGCTGAATATTTTAATTATAATCATGTTTTGTCGTATTACCTGTTAAATCGCTCGAAATTATCCTTTAAGTGCAAAATTTATTAACATATTCCAGGCGGCAAAAAAGCCAAATCTCTTAATTGTTGTCCTCTTCATAGGGAGATAGCCACGTAAAGATTAGTGCAAGGAAAATCCACACCGTGGCGCGCCAAAGACGAAGAATAGCCAACGCCAAGATAAAGGGTACATACAAATGGATTCATGCCTAAATATAGTCGATGAATACTTTTAAAGTGAGTCAAATGATTTTCAAGGAATTTTAAAACATTATTATCTTTTACCATTAACATTGAAAGATTTATCGCAATATATATCGATACATCTACTTACATTTGTTCAGTAACCAAGATGTTATTTATTGTTACGTTTTGGCTAATAGTATTGGCATAATCCATGTAATTTTATTGCTGCTTCAAAGACTTCGGTGCATATTTTCATGTGAATAATTAGTAAGACGATAATGCGTAATTAAATTAATGATAAAACTTGACAATACAATACAAAATAGTAAATGTTAATGTACACATCGCTTGCGTAATTATGGAATGGGGAACGTTTAGTAAACTCAGGTTACCCAACAGCGAATGTAAGTAAATTTCAGAATTTATTGTATTAGTTTTATTGGAATACGACATCAAAAGTGACATATCAATAAAAATAATAAAAATCGTTTGCTACCAAAAGAAAACAATTACCCGAGCGAAGCCGGGCGTTTCAGCTACTATATATATATATATGTCATCCTCCTCCCTTCCATTCTTTATCCCTCTCATCCTTCATCCCTCCCTCCCATTATCCCTACCTCCCATCATCTCTCTATCCCATTCTCCTCCCTCCCTCCAGTCCTACCTCCCTCCCATACGCCATCCCTCCCTCACATTCTCCATCCCTAACTACCAACCTCACTCCCTTCCTCACATCTATCCCGAAATAAGCCGGGCGTTTCAGCTAGTGTATATATATATATAATCCTCCTACCTCCATTCCTCAAATGCTTCCTCCCTCCCTCCCATCATCCATCACACCCAAACTCACTCCCTCCTTCCAATCCTCCCTTCTTCCTCTCACCCCACGCTCCCTCCCATACTCCCTCCCTCCATCCCATCCTCACTCCCATCCTCCCTCCCTCCGATCCTCCGTACCTCCAATCCTCCCTCCCTCTCATCCCCCTCCCTCTCATCCCCCTCCCTCCAATCCGCCCTCCCATCCTCCTTCCCACCCTCCCTCCAATCCTTCCTCCCATCCTACCACCCACACATCCAACATCCCTCCCTCCCAACTCAATTTCTCACTCCCATCCTCCTCCATCCCACCCATCCTCCATCCCTCCCTCACATCCTCATTCCGTCCCTCTCATCCTCCATCTCTGCCTCCCATCCTCCATTCCTCCCATTCACACTCCCTCCCCCCATCATGCCTCTCTTCCATTCTCCTCCCACCCACCCTCCCTCCCATTCTCCCCCCTCCCATTCTCCCACCCTCGCATCCTCCACTCCTACATCCCATCTTCCATCCCATTTTTTCCCATCCCTCCCTTCCAGTTTCCATCTCCCCCTAGAGTCCTCCATCACTCCCTACCATCCTACATCACACCCCTCCATCCTCCCTCCCAACCATCCTCCATGCCTCCCTCCCATCCTCCATCACTCCCTCCCATCCTCTATCCCTCCCTCACATCCTTTCTCCCTCCCATTCATCTATGCATTCTCCCTCCCATTCTTCCTCCCTCTCACCCTACCTACCTCCCATCATAGCTCCCTACCATCCATCCCCCAACAATCCTCCCTCCCTCCATCCCATCCTCCCTCACTCACGTCTTCCCCCCTCCCGCCATCCCTCCCATAACTCTCCCTCTCGTACTCCCTCCCTCGCGTCCTCTCTCCCTTCCGCCCTCCCGTCCTTCCTCCTATTCTCCGTCCCCCCCATTCTCCCTCCCAATCGCCCTCCCTCCCAATCGCCCTCCCTCCCTCATTCCCATCCTCCCTCATTCCCTCCCTCCCTCACCTCCTCCCTCCCATCCTCGCTCCCTCTCTCCCATACTCCCTACCTACCCTCCTTCCTCCCTCCATTCATCCTCCCTAACCCCCAAACTCCTTCCCTCCTATTCTCCCATCCACCTTTCAACCCTCCATCCTCCATTCCTTCCACCATCCGTCCCTCCCATCCATCCATCCCTCCCTCCATCACTAACTCCCGTCCTCTATCATTACCTCCCAACCTTCACCCCTCCCTCCAATCCTTCATCCATCCCTCCCATCCTGCATCACCACCTCCCATCCTCCATCCTTCCGTCCCTACCTCCAGGCCTCCCTCCCATTCTCCATCCTATTCTCCCAACCTCCATCGCTCCCTCCCATCCTCTATCCCTCCCTCACATCCTACCTTCCTCCCATTCTCCTCCCTCCCATTAATCCCCCCACCCATCCTCCCTCCTGCCTATTCTCCCTCCCTCCCATTCACCTTTCCTCCCTCCCATCCTCCCTGCATCCCTAACTCTCATCCTCCCTCCCTCTACTCTACTCTTCCCATCCTTCCTCCCTTCCATCCTCCCTCCCTTCCGCCCTCCCTCCCTCCTTCACTCCAGTCCTCCCGGCCTCCCTCCCATTACCCCTCCCCCCCTCCCTCCTATTCTCACTCCCGTCCTCTCTCCGTCCCGTCCTCTCTCCCTCCCATCCTCCCTCCCTTGGTGGAAGATGGGACTTCTTAGTCTCAATCTCGCCCCAAATAAAGACCAAATCAATCAATCAATCCCTCCCATCCTCCTCTCTTTCACTTCCTCCCTCAATCGATCCATAAGTTAACCAAGTCACCAACCTTTATAATGTATAATATCTATTATAAATCGCTGCTTCTTACGGAGGATATAGGCTATACGTATATATATATATATATATCATCATAGGTAGTCTGTCCGTAGACAGGCCCGTGATTATTCTTGGTTAAACCTGGTTCTCCATATACTCCTATTTTCTGCTGTCCTCTTCATATCTTGATAACTCTCTTTCCCTTTCAAATCGACTATCAGCTGAAACCTTTTCCTACCTCTTTCCCTTTTCCCATCTAGTTTTCCTTCTAACACGTCTATAATCATACTCTCTCTCCTCAGGTAACGTCCAACCCAGTTAGCCTTCCTCTTTCTGATAGTCTGAATAATCATTCGCTTCTCTCCTATTCTTCGTAGCACTTCATCGTTTTTCATCCTATCTGTCCATTTTATCTTCAACATTCTCCTCCAAGTCCACATTTCAAAGCTTTCCAAGTATTTGATGTCATTTTTCCTTAGCGTACATGTTTCTGCCCCATACAATGCTATACCCCATACGTAGCATTTTATCAACTTCTTGCGGATATCTTCCCTTATATTCCCTGTAAGTAGTTGTTTCTTTCTCCTGAAAGCCGCTTTTGCTTTTCCTATTCTAGCTCTGATCTCATCCGTACATTTTGCTTCTCGTGTTATGATGATTCCAAGGTATTTATATTCTGAAACTTGTTCTAAAGGCTTTCCCCCAATACTTATGTTCAGATTCTCTTTTTTTACCTGATATTCGAATGACCTTGGATTTTTCTGTATTTATTTCCATACCGTATTTTCTTCCTGTTATCACTAGTCTATTTATCATTTTTTGTAGCTCCTCTTCCTTTCTTGCTAGAAGTACTTGATCATCTGCGTATTTTACTGTTCTTATAATCCTTCCTCCAATTTTGAAATCTCCTGAGCCTTCTAAAGCTTCTTGCATTAGACTTTCTCCATATATATTGAACAGGGTTGGCGATAAGCAGCAGCCTTGTCTTACTCCTCTACCGATATTTATTCCGCAGGTGTCCACTTTCTCAAACCTGACCTTTACAACTTGATTCACATATAGATTCCTAATCAGTCTCCTGTCTTTCCAGTCTACACCTATATCCTTTAATATCTTCATCAACTTTACCAAATTTACTTTATCAAAGGC
Source organism: Tanypteryx hageni (assembly GCA_028673005.1). NCBI lineage: Eukaryota > Metazoa > Arthropoda > Insecta > Odonata > Petaluridae > Tanypteryx > Tanypteryx hageni. Next base: position 39,447,528 of record CM054118.1, read on the forward strand.
CTTCTGCCAGTCTACGAAACATGCGCAAATATCTTGACTGTACTCTATTGCCCTTTCTGATATGATTCTAACTACTCCTATAGCATCTCTAGTTCCTCATCCTTTTCTGAAACCGAATTGATCTTCCCCTAGTATTTCTTCTGCCTTTTTCTCCAGCCTTTTATTAAGAATCCTCGTGATGATCTTCGATGTGTGTGACAGAAGGCTTATCGTTCTGTAATCTTTACACTGCATTGCCTTTGGCTTCTTCTTTAGAGGGATCATTGTTACTTCTAGGAAATCCTGAGGCCACTCTCCCGTGTCGTAAATCTTATTAATTAATTTCGTGATCACTTTTAGTCCTTCTGATCCTATGACTTTAAGTATCTCAGCCAGTATTCCATCGCTGCCCGTGGCTTTCCCCTTCTTTAGTTCCACTATCGCTTTTTCTACTTCGCTCTCCATAATACTTGGTCCTAAGTTGTCTTCTTCAATGTTTTCCTCATCTTCCAGTTCAATTTTTGCTGCTCCTGCCTGTTTGCTGTATAATTCCTTAATGTATTCTTCCCATACCTGTGCTATATCCTTTGTTTCTGAGACTATATTCCCATCTGTATTCATAATTCCCATACCATTAATTCCATTAGATTTCTTATTTTCTAACTCGAGTGCTCTAGCGTACATCATATCGTACCGTCCTAACTTCTCCATTTGTTCTATTTCATCACATTTTCCTTTTATCCAATTTTCTCTAGCTTTATCTGTTACCCTTCTCAACTCATTGTTTATACGCCTATAGTTGGCTCTACCTTCTTCACTGTTAACGTTTTTCCATTCTCGTCTCTCATTCATTTTCTCCAGCATTTCCTTCGTGATCCATGGTTTTCTGATTTTCTTCTCTTGTTTTCCAATCTCTTTATCCAAGGTATCCTTGATACTGGTTTTAATTTCATTCCATTCTATATCAACGGTCTTCGGTTTGTTTTCCAACTTTCTTAAGGTATCTTCCAACTTCATGCTGACTACATTCTGCCTTTCTTTCAGTTTTTCTAGGTCCCAGGCCTGTCTTTCTCTTCTCGTTTTTCTTATTTGTTTGAGCTTTGTACTCACGTCAAGTATTAGAAGGCTGTGATCTGAATCAATGTCCGCTCCTTGCAATGCCTTGGCGTTCTTTATGCTGTTCCTGAACCTTTGTTTTACAAGGATGTAATCTATTTGGCATCTCATTCTATCTCCTGGGCTTTTCCATGTGTATAACCTTCGTTTATGGTTTTTGAACTACAAGGTCATTATTGATGAAGAATTCTACGAGTTTCTCTCCTCCTCGATTTCTCTACCCAAGTCCGTATTGCCGGACAACATTTTCTTCCTGTCCTTCTCCGACTATGCTGTTCCAATCTCCCATTACATATATATATATATATATATATATATATATATATATATATATAAAATATAAAAGCTAAGGTACTTTTAGATATGCCACGGGCCTGAAATTTGGCAGGTTGGTAATAAGTAGACAGCGGATTTTTAGGTTCTAAAAATTAAGTTTTAGGCGACTAAAATAGGCTCTTTAAGTAGCTTAATTAGGCTTTATAAAACGTAAAATAGGCCCTAAAACTACTTCCAAAAACTGTGTCCAGTAAAAAACAACAACATCATCTCTGTCAACTATCTACTTAAATTCACGAAAAAGGACTGAAACAGGCACGTACGCAAAAATTACCAGTCAACGAAACATTATTGACGTGTTTTCAAAGAACATAAAAATATTTGACTACTATGTAGTGAAACTTATTCTTATGGTTAATTTACCATGCGTTACAGAGAAAATAATATCTACATTACATATAGTAATACTGACTGAAAACATTATTCAAGTATATATTTAAGTACTATGCAGAATGTTTGACAAACTGTTTCATTCGAAATTCCCGTAATTAATTTGTCACCTCTTTGTGTTTATTCCACAAATTTCCCGTAGTTGGTCTCACAGCAAATAACAAGCACCTTTTCTAAGTTTTCTACCACAAAACTATGGCATTTGCCAGTTAATATCATCTTGTAAGCAGAAAAAAAACGTTCGACATCAACTGATGTGGCGGGGGCGAACTTCAACTTAGGTACATGTTGAAATGGAATTTTGCACTCAACTTCACTGGATTTTCCTGCCAGTATATCTGCTGCTGCACATAGGCTCTGCAGACCTGAGTTCTTTTGTAGCACTTTTTCTAGTTTAGCTCATACTTTTTCCCCCACTTCACCTGGCGCTTACTTGATTTATTGTTTCACTTCATTCAGCAAAGCAGTATTTTCGTAGATGGGTTTTCCTGAGCCCTCCAATTCAGCAATAATCCACACAAGGGATGTATATTTCGCCGAAGTGACACAGGCAGTATCCTCGGCTACATTTGTCACAACTTCCTTGACATGAAGGGTATGCTCACTGTAATATTCAGCTGCTTTCAGCCATGTGCCCCAGCGGGTGAGCACAGGCTCAGGTGGCAGAGGGACATCGGGCAGTTTTTCTCAAAAAACCTGTTTTCTTGTTGGTGCCTTGACGAAAACCTTCTTCACGGTGGAGATCAATTTGTTCATCTTGGAGATTTCCAGTCTTATTTGCTCTGCTACGCGGTTCAAACCACGGGCAAGGCATGTCACATGCACAAGGGAGAGATAGAACACCTTGAGCAACTGCATGGCAGCAACCATGTACGACGCAGCATCTGTGCATAGGAACAGCGCACTTTCTCTTCGCCTAGATTGTTGGGATACAGCACTTTCAGTCCATTGTTCACAGAGTATGCTAATGTTTCCTGATTTGTTTTGGCAAGTTGCTTCGTGTAGATGAGGTAGGCTCTGGATGGCACATCTGGGTCAAATTTCCCAACAACCAAGTTGGCCATGTGTCTGCTGAGAGCGTCAGTGGTTTCGTTGACTGATATCCAAATATGTGAATCTCCAATGTCCTCCCGTATCCTGCACATTGCATCATCATACGTGGGTTGCACGTAATTCTTGCCTAGCGTTGACTCGGAAAGTACCGACTGATGGCAGTATCGTTCTAGGAACCCCTTGAATGTTGGATTTTCTAGTGTTCTGAATGGAATGTTGGCTGCCACAATTGCATGACACAAATCTGCATAAAACTGATTATTCTTGCTGGAACCCTCAGAAGCTTTTGTTAAAAGCGTTTGTTTCATCTTCGATTTGCGTTCAACATTTGCCTTATGTAGCACTCCTTGGACATGCTGAGTTAGGTGGGCTTTTTTATAACTCGAAACCTATAAAGAAAAATTATGAAGAAATAATTAACCGTAAAAATACGGAAATAATTTAATAAACATGGAAATGGGGAAAAAATATAAAATTTACTTTAGAGATACGAAGGTCCGCAGCTAGATTACTGAACATTTTGAATAACCACGTCTATAGTTACCATAAAATGGCTCGTATAAACAAAAAATGTAGATGGTTTTTGCCTCAAAGATGACAAGAAATTCACGGCCAATAATTCGTTGCAAGCCAGCATTATAATGTACTTACCTCCTTGTTGCATGTTTGACAGAAGATAATTTTTCCATCCGTTGTGAAGTACGGAAACTCTTGTAGCCACTGACGTATTAAATAAGCTTTCGAACCTGCTATTTTATGCATTGCACTTTCACAATTTTCACGTTCACACTTCTCACCTTCACCCTCTGCGGTCTGGAGATAAACTGCAGGGTTATTCCCGTGTCACACAATATGACAATGTAACGACGAGAAATTAACGCAACATCAGATTAAACCCATTGTTACATTGCCGCATCGCACGACACAGGGAAAAAGAATAGCACCGCCGGATGCGTGACAGGTCTGAGCTGGTGTTCGCCACCTGATCATGACCGTGGTGTGAAGAACATATTCCCAACCATCAACTGAACATTGTACAGCCAGTTTAAAAAATATGACTAGTACCAAAATCTGCTTTTATTGTCGATTTTTTTCTACAAAATTAGCCCTTTTTAGGCTTTTTTTGCATCAAAATGGAAAAAATACGCATTAACGTCGAAATAGGCATTTTTAGACATTAATGTCAAAATAGACATTTTTAGGCACTATAAAATATACGTTTTCGGGGTGAATTATTCATGAAACGTATATATACAATTGTATATTCAGATACCCACTCAGGAAATAAATAGGTTTTTACCTAAAGATCCGCGGTCTAGTTATAAGGTACAACGAACCAGAAAAATCGATAATTCCAATTTTTTTAAATATTTAATGTGGTATTTTTGACCTCAATGTTCCATTTCAATACTACGTAAGAAAAACGGAAATCTGTACAGAGTTTCGTCAATTTGCATTTTTAAATTAGTTATAATTCTGATATTAACTCCGGACGAAAAGAATGATGTTTCTTATTTTTGAAGACTAAAGTCAAATCGATACCGAATTGAAAAAGAAATATGTTTTTATCGGAAAGAAGCAGATACTCAACAATAAAGAACCTCAGCCACCCTAGCAACCTGGACAATGCTTTTCAATGTGAATTGGCAGTCCGTATTATAATAGCATTGCTTTAATGCTTTTTAATAGGGAAATTCTTAATGTGCCATTGATCTCAACCAAAGACGTATACATATAATGACGTCATAATTGTAAAACACGATATAATTATTAACTGAAAGAACCTTACTCCTTTCAATTATGGAGGTTAATGAACTGTATATACTAATAGCTTTAATTTAGTGCTTCTAAAGAGAATCAGTGGATTGTATTATAATGCAATTGATTTAAAACTACGGCGTAAACTTAAAACGACGTAAAATCCAAAAAAAAATATATTAGAGAAAAATCCGCCATAAGTTAACATGGGGAAAAGGAATTCCAATGTGTAGACCAATTTAATTGGAATACGAAGCTGTAATTTTGCACGATAATAGGATTTTGCTCACAACCAATTAGAAAAATCGAAAATTTCAAAATTGTTAATTTTTAGAGGTTGTTTATGCTCCATTTGTACATTAAAGTATATTAATGTTTATCACGGAAACTATAAGTCGTAGCTACGAGCTTTTCCAAAGGTTTTGTAGCAAATTCTATATAGAAAAAAAACAAAAATCTTTAAAATTTTCACCAATTTCGTAATTGTTTAAACAAATTTTCAAGAATTATTTATTTACGAATGTGCTACAGAGCTTAAATTTTTCTTAAAGGTAGAATTAAAAAAAAAGCGAAACAGGGAGTATAGAAATTTTGGTATTTTAATTTGTTTGCTGTTAAAAATTCTTAAAATTTAAACAAAGATAAATGTTTAGGTACTACGGGGTGAGCTAGGGAGCTGAAATTTTAAAGTTATTTAGAGTATAATGCAAATGCACAAATAAATATTTTAATATCTCCATGAAGTTGTTATTGCGGTCTGAAAAATGAATGTTTTTTCAAGGGGAGATGAAATGCTTGCAGAATGCAAGCACTGACTACTTGTATATATAACTACTGCTCTAATGCTCGATCACGCATTCAACCAATCCGTCAAACTCATAGTCATTGCTATATATTTCGAACACGTTACTCCACTACTAAACTAATTATCGTGGCAACGTATGTATTCAAGACGCATTCTCCACAGTCTTAGAATGATCCATGAATCCCTAAATCCATCTTCACCAGCCTATCTCTCGGGTCATCATCATCATGCTTCTGTCCGAAGACAGGTTTTAACTGAATCGCTGCCTCCATTTCTCTCTCTCCCTAGAAGCCTCTTTTATACCTCTATAAGTAGTATATCCCTGCTTTATATTATCTAATATTCCTATTCTTTTTCTCCCTCTTCCTCTTTTTCCACTAATTTTTCCTTCTAAGATCGTCCTTTGTAAACACTGTCTTCTCAATATGTGCCCTATCCAATTTGCTTTTCTTTTCCTGATTGTTTTTATTAGCATCCTATCTTCTCCCACCATTTCTAATACTTCTTCGTTTCTCTTCCTCTCTGTCCATTTCACTTTCATCATTCTTCTCCATACCCACATCTCAAAACTTTCTAAATATTTTTCCTCCTTTCTCCTTATCGTCCACGTCTCTGCACCATAAAGAGCTATGCTCCATATGTAGCATTTTGCTAATTTCTTCCTTGTTTCTAGATTTATTTTCTTGCTTGTGAGAAGCTCCTTCTTCTCGTTAAATGCTGCTTTTGCCATTGCAATCCTACTTCTGATGTCCTGTGTACTACTTCCATCCTGTGCTAAAATACTGCCGAGATATTTGAAACTACTTACTTGTTCCAATTTTTGGCCATTTACCATTATATTTAATTCTTTATGTTCCTTTGAAACCACCATGACTTTCGTTTTTTCTGTATTGATCTTCATTCCATATTGTTGGCCAACCTCAACTAGTCTGTCTGTCATCCTCTGAAGCTCTTTCTCGCCTTCTGCTATTAAGCCCTGATCATCTGCGTATTTAATGGTGGTAATACTTTCACCTCCTATCTTAAATCCTTTCTCTTCCATCAACGCTTCTTCTGTTATTGTTTCTGCATACATATTAAATATCGCTGGTGAAATAGGACAACCCTGCCTCACTCCCCTCCCTATTGAAGTACTTTCTGTTTCTTCTCCTTCAACCCTGACTCTAATCTTTTGATCAAAGTAAAGGTTTTTAAGCAGTCTTTTATCTTTCCAATCTATTCCTATTTTGTTTAAAATACCCAGCATCTTATCCCATTTCACTCGGTCAAAAGCTTTCTCCCAATCTACAAAACAAAAATACATATCTTTATTGACTTCTAGCGCTCTTTCTATCATCATCCTCATACATCCTATAGCATCTCTAGTCCCCCTTCCTCTTCTAAAACCAAACTGATTATCTTGCAGCTCCTTTTTTATTTTACATTCAATTCTTTTGGTTATTATTCTGGTTAGAACTTTAGCTGTATGAGAAATTAAACTAATAGTTCTCTCGGGTAACCCCAAATATCTCAACACAGCACATGAACATAGCACGCGTTCCACTGGTAAACTTCTTTTCTCAATTCCTAGACCAGAAGTATACACCAAGTCGTCCTTGGTGCTTGGAGCATGATTGTGGAACTCGCTTCCTTTTTCTGGCTTAACATCTAAGTTATCATATTCTTATCGTGTATATTTCTTGTATTATTTACTTTGTGGCTCCCGAAATCGAAGCGTTCTCCCAAAACCTACCCATCCGAGGAAGCACAAAACAATACTTGACTGGTTCTGAGAAAATATAAATTAAATCCTCGTGGTCTTCTCGTCAAATTTCAAACACATTATCCTCGCTCCTTGGTGCACACCTACTTATAAATTTATGACACTTCCGTTTAATAAGGATACTCGACAACACATGTATGCGTAGGAACACAGAGCGAAAATGTATCCGAAGCATTATTTCGACCGCACGCCACGGGAGAATTTATTAAGACAACAACCCCAAGTCGATAACGAAACCTCAGTAAAATAATCGGGCGTTTCGCTCCCCAGTAAAACTCCGAAGCGATAAATTTACACGAAATACCGCGAAAACCGAAACGAGGACAGATAAAAAAAACTCCGCGTATCTTCGCTGCTATGGCAACTCCAAGATACGGAGGGGAGGAGAAAATTCCGAGTGAAAAACATGAACAAATATCTCGAAAACGAAAACATAGTAACGTGGACGGGCAGAAGAGGTAGGAATGAGGGAGTGAGCGAGGAGAGGGAGAGCAGGAAAGGAGTACAGTAGAAAAAATCAATAAACCATATCGAAAGAGTAGAAAACTCTCGGCTGAATAAGAGATAAAAAAATAACGGCGTACCACATCGTGACTTGAGAAAGCACTGTATAAAACAGACGGTAATGGTTTTCCTCGGGGTGCTCAGTTCCATCCGTTCCTTAAGGAAACACTGTTAACCGTAAAGAGTAGTGGAGGGAAAATAAAAAATCAAGCCGTCGTGCCACGTTTCCCAATACTCGGAATACCTTTGAAAGAGACTCGTATAAAAGAAAATAGGACGCATAAATATACGCCATACAGCAATAAAGTGAGAGAGAGAGAGGGGGAGAGGTTGGGCGAAAGAGGTCATCCCGATGAAGAAGTGTAGAAAGAAAGATTATAAAAGAAAACGCTAAGAAGGGGAAAGACTGAAGTAATACGGAGACGGCAACATACAGGGGAAAAAAAAAACAATGTTTAAAAAAAAGGAAAATAAACGCATTTTAAAAATCTCCTAAGACGTAGGGAGTATTAAATAAAAAAAAAGATCCAACATTTTCCCGATATCAAATAAGGGATGGAGGATGGTTTTACTCTCTCTCTGTGTCTCCTCAATCTCTGGGGAAGAAATTACTTGTTTCCAATTTATGGTGCATGCTCGACGTGGAACAAATTGAGTGAGATCTTTCCCCCCCCCCCCTCACTGCCGACATCTACACGGGCTCTCGCGAAAGCGGAGGCGAAGGAGAAAGAGAGAGAGATCCATCATAAGAGGAGCCCACTCCCCATTTCTCTCCGTCTCCTTTCTCCGGCTCCACCTACTTCAAGTACCCTTCGCCTCTTCTTCCCTCCCCCCCCCATCTCCATCTTTCTCCGCCATCTTGGGTAACTGAATCTGAATCCTGAGGTTCATTCGGGGAAGAAACTATCCCTACATCGAGGGACTGCTCGAAAAGTCTGTCAAACTTATACCCGAGGATGAAAACGAAGGGGAGGAGGACGAAAAAAAATAAACCCTATAAAGACCTTATGCTCGCCTGATGGATATGCATATACGTCGAGTCTGACTCGGTGGAATTTTTCATCCGAAAGTTGGTCCGTCGAAATTAAGAGTCGGCCGTTCTCCCCGCGCGCAGCGCCTCGATTTCTTTAAGGAATTGTCGCAGCGATGCGATTTTTCTTTAATTACTTATCCGCCAAATTTCCTCGCTTTTTTAATTCATTCCAATCTTCTGCCGTGACTTTTCACTTGTGCTTTTTTATGTACTAGCATTCCGCTAGTGAACATCAACGGAACTTTGTAGTGTGATTAAAATATAACTTCTGAGGTGTGTGTGTGTAAAAACTTATATATATATATATATATATATATATATATATATATATATATATATATATATATATATACACATATATATAGTAAATGTAATTGTTGGATTAATTAATAAATTTCTGACAATCATTTGAATTCTCCCAGAAAATGAAGCGCTTGAAATTTATTACATTCTGGCATCAATATACGACTTGATTTGCCACTCTTTGGCTCCGTTATTCTTCCTCTTCGTATGTTTACTGGATAATAATATTCTTCAATTATTAACGTTGCAATCTATTAAGTTTGACATTGCGCGAAGCGAATAACACAATTATTTCGTCTATTTGAAGGCTTAATAGACGCTAAGTTATCGGAGGCAACAATGAGGTTCGCCTTGGCAACACCCGGAAAGAGTACAAAAAAGCCATAAAATTTCTGACTAATTCTTCCGCGTAACATCTAAACATACGATATTTTATAGTTTTAGCCGTCGAATAAAATAAAAATGGAGAAATTCGGTCCATATTTACATATTTTAGTGAATGAAGGAAATAAACCTTGCACCTTGAAAAATCGAAAATCCCGTGTAAACTTATGGGAAAATATAATTGTCTCCCGGAGTCGAATCCGGGACTTTTTCCGGTATGTTTGATTTTCCTAGAGACCACATCATGTGGGTTTAACGATTGTGAAAGTTTCAGCTCTAAATTCCATTGGGAAATGTCCAAAAATACCGGGACAGACAGACAGACGGACACTTGAGAATTACTATATAAGGATTATATAAGGATACGGTGGGCGTGGGCAGCCTGCCCAGGATACAGAATGAACAAGATGCCCATCTCGCCAATACTGGGGACAGTTCAAAAATCTTGGCTCTAGCGTAAACATTAAACATTATAAATGTAGGAAAGAGGTAAGAATTCAACGCAAATACTGTGCTCAGGTTAAACATTCGGCAAAATCCTCAGTAAAAGTCAAGGTAGTAAAATTTTTAAATTTTGAGACATAAAATGCACATATATTTCGATCCAAACAAAATTATGCTATTACCCGTTTGTATTAATGTTGAATTATCAAGGCGAACAATCACAAGCTTTTGTCCGTCCGGTACTTCCAATTGAAGATTCCGTACCACAATCCAAGCATTTTTAAAATTGCAACTTTATAAAGTCCTTTCGCGTTTATCTTCGTAAAGTTTACAGTATGTTTCGTGATGGCATTTATCTCGCGAATCTAGTTCCAACGATTTTTTTAACAAATGAGATTATTACGGAATAAAAGGGTTCGTTTGATGACGCAATGCCGAGCAAAAACAACTCTGGAATAAAACGAAAATGTGGGTTGGATATGGTACCGTTCCATTGTAAAAAAATTCGTTCCGATAACAGAACTTTTAAAGAGTCAGAATTCACTCCTTTATTGGAGACACTTCAACCTTTTCGATCCGAGCTATAAAACGTGGTGGAGTGCCCGTGGTAAGTCGCCCCTATTAATTCTTCCAACAGCTAAAAAAAAAAGCCTTCGCGTATTATTCTCTCAATTGCCTTGAACATAACAACATTTTTCCACGGATAGGGATGTTAAAAATAAAACTAACAAGGAGAGAAAGACAACGCTGTCAGGAATTGAAGATGTCTTATCACGGAAAGCGCAATTTCGATCGCAAAAAAATATACACGACCGATCCGAGAGAAGGCGTGGGAAGGAGGTGGCGGAAGGGTCTTAGAAATGCTGCGCAGGAGAGATCATTTATATTCCATCGGAAACGGGGCCTCACGTGGAAGAAGAAGACATCGTCGAGAGGGTATTGAGGGGGCGTGTCTCCGCATCCCGCCCCGGGCCTTCATTCGGAGCGGCGAAATTGCAACGGAAGGACTTTTCGCTATTTGGACGGAAAATGCACTCCGAAGAGAAATCGTGCACGCGGCGAAAAACCTCAGACGTGGATGAAATGATACGGAAAAAAAAAGCGTTTTTGAAGGGCTGGAACTCAAACGTGGTGTGAATTGAAGAAACGAAATTGAATGTTCATCATGCGTTTTAGCTCTTGATGTAAAGAAATAAATGCAGTATTAATTATCCGTCTTCACTTAATCCCCCCTCAAGTAAATAAATAAATACATCGGTTCCTCAAGTAATACTTTTTAATGTTACAGGTTTTGCTTTATTTCGATTTATTTCGAATTGCATAGATGAAAAAACTATACCGTTAGAGCGAGATTAAAATTCAATATGTTTACTTGTTAGAAAAGGAACGATTTTTAAGAGGGGATAAAAAGGTATAATGTACATACAAACAGTTCGAACACATTTAAACGTAAGTTTTTTTTTTAAACGCGGAACACGAGATTCAAATAATTTGTACCATTCGCCTATCGAAACGATTTCACATCAAATTAATGTAAATTGAGGAGCAGAACATTCGTCGCACCTTCCCGCATTATTTGGGTTAAATTAACGACTTTAAAACGAGAATCGTGGATGATAGAGAGTAAAAACACTCTCCACCAACCATTGTTCCAATCGCCGATCGAACGGATACAACATCCAAAATCAGATTAAATGACGAACTACATATCAGATGAAGCGACGAGCTATTCAATTAATCGTGCACAATACATTATGGTGGCGCAGAAATTGTATAGTTTTCATTCATCCGTGAGTACCTCCGACACAAAAGATAACCAATATACGTGATTAGGGATTATGAAGTTGCAAATAGAGAAAAACAGCACTTCACCGAGTGTTACAATTTCGAAATTTTAAATTCTAATCAAAGATATTCGTCAAAATTAACCTTCGTGTTTCTGAATATCAAAATTAGTCAAAAACTAATGACCTGGACATTATGTAATGTATAACAAACAACAATTTATTCATGGGAAGAAAAGGTATAACTAGACAAAAGTGACCACATTCGAATTGAGTTGAAATAAAAATACATTCCCCACATCTCTCACAAGCGATTGATGACAACTTTAGAGTTAAAAAAATACTACCGAGGACACAGCAAGGATTGCATAGACCGAGGCGTTCCATCTGTTTCGTCTTAAACTCGAAAAAAACGTTTTGTTGTCAGTTAAAATTTTATCACTTAAATAATGAATCCTGTTATTAATATTCACTGCATAAAAAGCTACATTTTATTAATAAACCAGTGCTGTTCTTTAAGTTTGGATGGAATTGGAAACATTTTAACACGTCGGGAGGCAGCAAAAAGGCCTTGGAGTGCTCCAGCACAGAGGCCCATACTGAATGTTTCGAGGCCCCTGAGGGGGGGCTGCGGCCCGCACTTTGAAAACCCCTCCATAAGACCCATCCCGCGGCCTGAATTTCGAGGGTAAATTACAATTTCAGGAGAAAGAGTCCTCCAAGTCAAGGAGGAAAACCTTAGGAGAAAGGCACTTAACATTCTGATGACTCGAAGCGTTTCTCGAACAGAGCCTTTCGAAATAAAAAATAATAAAAGTCGGAGAAAAGCACGTAAAATATGCACGTCCTACAATTTTCGGGCGACGTTTGAAACCCTCCTGGGACCGAGCCGGAGATGAGAAAGAAATTCAAGGAAAACACTGCTTCGCGTAACTTGGGAAATATGATGCAGAATGCCAGCATGCAATTTTGAAAAAATGACAAAGCTCGCAAAATTAATGCACTCCCTTGAAAAACGACATCTGTATTAGAGATAAATTCGCCGCAATACACGGGAACGCTTTTTAACAATATATTAGTAAAAGATAAATAAAATAAGCTGATTTCAAAAGTTACACTTTCTAAAAAAAAAATACGTTCATTTGCAGATTAAAACGCGAAACGAAGAAATGCCATTCTGAAAAATATATGGAATAATTCGCCACGCTTCAATTTTTGGCGTTTAAGTCGATCGGACGAATCGACAATTTTGTACAAAAGAATCATAAAAACCACAAGAATGGTCGCATAAAATGCTAGTATTTATTTGGGCGGACTCATGATTGTCGTATAAAAAAATAAATGGTTTGTTTTTAATACATCTCGCGTTGTTGCCGCCTCCCTCCGTTGCGTAAAAAGCAACTCCGTAAAAAGGACAAGAATAAAAAAAAAACTGAATAAAAAAACGAAAAAATCACCGAAGGACATGAAAAGACCAAACGTGCGGCAATGTCACCAAAACAATCAAATTGCTAATATAAACTTTTCCTCGTTCCTCGGTATCGAAAAATATGCGCAAAGCAGGCATGTCTGAACCGGACCATATGAAAAACAGGTGAACACAACCGCTTCGGAAAGGGAGCAATGGGAAGATTATTTTTGAAATGCGACTGCGATGCAGAAAATTTCAAATAAAACACACGAAAACTGAATGTTTTATTCGTGCGTTTATGTGACGTCCCAAAAAGATACTAAGGCCCGGAAAATTAATGAAAGTATTTGAAAACTAGCCTCCTATTTTCATAAATTACGGTTACAGAAGAACAAGTTGAAACTAAAAAAACTTATGCTTTACAAATCATACATTTTAACTACGCGCCCTCATTGTCGTGTAGAAAGCATTTTAAATCCTCGCACGGTACGAGATTTTTTATCTTAACAGTAACGAATTAACTTGCCTTTCCGGACATTTAACTTCCTTTCCAGCTAAAGGCAAACGCTTAAGAAAACATTTACACAAGAGAAGAGCGTGGAAACAGTAACATGGGCAAATACTACCAAGTCGATTTTGGTGCGTGACGCTCCGAAATAACTGAGGGAAATTAATACCTTTAGAATAAGTGTCTTACGTAGTATGGCTTCGAACTTCTAAGACTGCCATATCGATGGTTCAAACCGCCAAGAGGCGTTGAACGAAGTCCTTCATCGACTTAGCGTGTTTTTGTGAATTCCTAGCCTGTAATCCTTAACTCGGTGACGAGGTGCGCGCGAAAGAAAAACTTGATATGCGAAGTATAAACATTGAAAAGAGGGGTAAATCTCTCGACCGGCAGCCATAAAAACATTTCAATTTCATACCGTAAAACGCAAAATCCCATCACAAGGAATATAATACGATTAAATTATCTGAAAATTTTACGGATAATCGTTAGAATACGAATTAGCTGTTCGCCGTCGAGCGATAACACTATAATTTACGAAGGAAGTGCCAAAGAATTATTTTTCTAAATGCACGAAAAATTGCCGGTTATTATACTGAAAAGTATATATCTCTACCCAGGATAATGAAATTTGCTTACCCGGCTGTTATTTTAACTGGAAAATAGCTACGATTCATTTAAATAAAAATGCTATCCTATAGAAAATCTTAATAGTAAAGCATATCTCAGTAAAAACGCACTGGCATAATACCGCATTTCAGACAAAAAGAACAACTATGAAACTTCCACACAAATAAAATTTTGCGAAACCGGTCGTGAAAATAAATTTATGTGTATGTTACATAGTTATTCGTTTCTTCTGAAACATGATTATCACTTACCACAAAGTTGAGCCGAATTCCTTAGATTATATGGCATAATAGTATTCCACTTTATTTATATTATATATATTCTATTTCCATAAGATTTATTATAACTTCATGAAGATTAACTTGATACTTTCACGGATTTGTTCATCTCGTAATATCACAGAATACTTTTAAAGAGAGAAATCTACGAACGAATGCGCGGATATACCGGCTTCAGTGAAAGGATGAGAAGTGTGTCTTCCAATTCTAATTTCGTGGCTTAGAACCTTGTCTTCCTTACATTAATTTATTGTATTCTTTAAGGCCATTAGATATAGTTCCGGTGAATGAGAAATAAATGCAAATAAATACACAAATTCGATGGCATACTATTCGCGCACTCAAGATTTCCTCATCTCAAGCTATGGCTGCATTTAAGGACTTCCCTCAATGAAGTACACCGAATGCCACAGATAAGGTAACACACCGTGAAAGTGTAGCATGGTAGGCCTCAAAGCGCGTAACTCACGGCCCACGTTACCCATGACAACGGTCTAAAGAAAGCATTGCTAGCGGCGGACTTACGAATGTATTGTATTTGTCTTCAACCATCCAAGTGCCATACATATTAAAAAGAACAACAAACACAATATGCACGTCGACTTGTACAAATAAATATAAGAACGGGAATGAATGCAAAACAGGCGCCGGGACTTCTATGCACCACAATATTTTGATTAATTTTTCGGTTTACCTAGTAAAGTTAATGACGTGACATCAAGTATTTGCGAAAAATTAAGGGGTAGAGATGATACTGCTGTGAAAATATTTGAAAAATTCATAAATTTTGCCGTCAATACACTACCGTGTTTCTCCCACAGCAAGTACGACTACGTTAACCTTGATAGAAGTGACACAGATAACAACACCATTAAATAAACACTTTAAATTGAAAGGAAGGTTAACATGATTAACTAAATGCTACAATTACAAAATCTTGAAAAAGAAAAACATACTGAATTGTATTATACAAACAAAAATGAAGCGATGTAAAACAATACTCTCCGTCAATGTTTAAGCAAGTCAACCTGAAAAGGCGCTAAAAGTATCAATACTTAATGCAACATACGACAATTTACTGTGTTTACAACTGATAAAAAACAATAAAATGAACAAATTCACTTTCCAAAACATTCGGTCGAACATTGGATTTACGAATTTACATTATATAAGAGGTGTAACTTACAATATAGAAGCCGGATGAAAAGATATTACATTGTACTTACCATTCACTCCATTATCCTGAGATAACAACGAACCCATCGCGTCATAAGAATCACATATTCACATGAATTCACGATCATACACCAGATACACAATAACTACATCTGTCAAGATGGCAGTCTATCTATAGGTCTGCCACCTTTTGAATACTTGTGAAACTATTGACGATAAACACATTCCCCGAGTTTCAGTGCTGCAATCTAGCATCAGGGTAGTAAACCATGTGAAGAAAGAGAATTTGTTTTACAATTTCTGCGCATCAAAAATTAAGAAATTACCTCTGTAAATTAATAATAAAGTATAACTGGAAAATTACATATTTCAAAATTATTTTGGCTCGGCTTCAATATTCTACTCTGCGAATTTTTTGTTACATTAGTAGTTGATTACATATGAAATCACTTTTCCAATTCAAATTTATTACTACCTATGTGAGTCTGAGTCTTAAGTTGAGCACCGATATTATAAAATCATCATAATAATAAATTTTGAGAAAATCTTTATCTATTACTCCAATCAATACTATCAATAGAAGAAACTTTCCAATATTTTATAAAGGGATAGATATATGTCTCCGCTTTTATACAGAACAATATACTACGTGATTTTTTGCTATAATTGTAGTTGTTTATAAATGAAATTAGTTTTACAACCAAAATGCATTTAAATAATAGAATTGTTGAGTTTTTACCCTCCATTTTAACTTTTAGCACACTTATTGCAATGAATTGTGATTGGAAATCTAATTTCGTATATAAATAATAGCAAATAACTTCAAAGAATAGAATAGTGAACCTGTTTCACTATTTTTCTAAATGTATCTTACAACTATTCTCCGATAAATTTTGAAATTGTATGACTTAATCTAATTTCAAAGATATTTTCAAATTGCTTTGATAAAATATATTATATATAAAAATAGGTCATGACTGGTCAAAAAGATCAAATTATAAATACCTAGAACGTATTTGTATAAATAAACTATTTATTACTTGTTTTCTTCATCTACTTCAGGTTTTGTTCAAAGAACTAGTAAGCATTAAATGAAATATTTCAGTATAACTTAAATAACCTTTTCACTTTATAAATTATTGTTATTGATAACTTTAGACAATTGTACAATATCTTCTACAATTTAGGAACAACCAGATTCGTCCCCGTTGGCGCCAATAAAACTGTGACGGATGCGCATTTTCGTTATTCTACTCAATACTGAATTTCAATTGTAGGCATCGTGTACTGTTTAGGTGTAACAGACGTCATCTGTGCTAAGGTTAAAAACATATGGATTAAGTAGACTTGCTTGGAGAATATGTATTTGTTTCCATAAACTAACGTCTTCTTCTTTCTCAGGCCCTGTGTGAAATATGGTATCACTTTTAAGTACAATAGATACGTATCATGAAGACATGATACATGATGCAAAATTGGATTATTACGGGATTCGATTGGCTACAGCCTCCTCAGACAAAACTGTGAGATTATTTCACGTTGAAAATGGAAGACAGATCCCTATCGCCAAATTAATTGGTCATGAATCACCAGTATGGCAAGTTTCTTGGGCACATCCTCAATTTGGAAATCTATTGGCCTCCTGTTCGTACGATAGAAAGGTATGAGACACTAATAACCTTTTTTGGTCTCATTTTATTTTATATGCCCCATTGTTTGTAGTTCTGTCAGTGAATGTCGATGAAATTAGTTCTTTGTAACTATTTAAAAATTCGTTCAATGAATTTTCACGCCTAGATATCATAGCTGCTTTTAATGTGAAAACAGCATTTATACATATCTTTTGCCGTATCTATTCCAAGGTGATTATATGGCAAGAAGCTCAAAAAGGAGAGTGGATCAAGTACTATGAATATGCAAATCATTCCTCATCCGTCAATTCCGTTGAATGGGCTCCTCCTGAATGTGGTCTAATCTTTGCCTGTGGAAGTTCAGATGGTACTATTTCAATTGTTTCCTATTCGGAAGGTGGAGGCTGGGAAGCTAGAAAGGTAAGCGAGTTTGATTCTTGCAGTCTAGTTGTACCATGCTGTTTGTATTTATGGCTGACTGTACCTTGGGAACCAAAAATTTCTACACCCCCACTAGTGTCACTTAGTAACATTCTAATCCAGGGCTCAAGAACCGATGGACAAAAGGTGGCTTGAAAAGACTTGACCTGGCACAATGTTTCACAAAAGAATTACAAATATTTTGTATTTTTTAAATAATTTTACTTATATTTCAATTGTATTCCGTATTGCAAGTGCACCACATTATATTCAGGATATTTTATAATATAAGAATTGCTTTCCATAAAATTTATGGGTGGCACATGTGAAGGGCCGTAGACTATGAATATTGATAAAAATTAGCACCCAACAGAAATATATTACCAAAACCATCCGTTGAGATGTCTTGAGTGTCTTATAATATTCCTTAATGCTTGCCTCTAGATTCATAATGCACATGGAATGGGGTGTTACTCGGTTAGCTGGTGCCCCGAAGGTCCAGAGAAACGTCTAGTCAGTGGAGGATGTGATAACTTGGTCAAGATTTGGAGAGAAGCAGATGTAAGTCAGGGAGGCGGTTGGACAGTGGTAGCCACCCTTGAAGGACATGCAGATTGGATTCGAGGAGTGGCTTGGGCACCTGTCTCAGGGGACAAAGTACATCGCATAGCTTCATGTTCTCACGTAAGAAAATAAAAATAAAGCATGTTATTCTTTTTCAGTGTTTTTGCATTTGTATATTTTTGTAATATCTGCAACAACTTTTTTTTATTATGAATACATGCAGAATTTAAGATATTTGGTTGTACGAATCCATAGGCTTTTATGTTGTTTAAGTTTAAGTAGTTACTGTTCAAGTAAGAGAAATAGATAAGTTTTGGTACCTATTCCACTGCTTATCTTTAATTGGATGGCCTTAAGTAATTGTTTGTTTATACCAAAAGGTTGCTAAATTTTCATGTTCCCATATATGGGCAAACTGATGCATAGGAATTTATATATATATATACTAGTAGAAGGTGCTTGCATAAAATGCGAGTATAGTATGCTTGGATTTCCATAACGTAAAGACGGGGTTTTACTGTATGTATCAACGGCATATCCTGATCATTCGTGTTGGGCATGCAGTTAAGCAGTGTCGGCCGGTGGTTGTTTCAACTGATAGGGCCAACATGTTTAAAAAACAAATTTATAATACAAAAAAGTATTTAATTTTTCACTTACTGAAAAATGTATTGCAGTGAGTCGATGAAAAAAGTGTCTTGCTGCTAAAATGAGCGGTAAACAAAGTCTATTCGGCGATCTTTCTTGTTAGAAAATAAATCAATAACTTTTCTGTTGAAGCTATGTTATTTACAAAAGTTTTTTCACGCGATAGCATGCCTAAGCACTTAGTCTTTCTTCTTTCATAGTATTCCTAAGAAAAGTCTTGATTCTTTTCATCATTGAA
The DNA here is from genome assembly GCA_028673005.1 of Tanypteryx hageni. Classification (NCBI taxonomy): domain Eukaryota; kingdom Metazoa; phylum Arthropoda; class Insecta; order Odonata; family Petaluridae; genus Tanypteryx; species Tanypteryx hageni. The sequence continues at coordinate 39,466,683 of CM054118.1, forward strand.
AAACACTTCTGCTTCTGATGTCGACATTGATATATCATGATCAACACTTTTAAAAGCTTTGTCTCTTGAAATGCTTCACACAAATCATCACTCAAAATTAGCGACAGAAATGGTACTGCACCAGAAGCTGCTCTCAATTCCTCTCTTTCGTAAAAAACTTGAAGTTCACTCTTCAGTCTCTTTTGTTCCAAAAAAGATACTTTTCAATTATTTCACTGAGATACGTGTCGGGGAATTTTTTGCTGTAATTATCAAATTCTTTGACCACAAATAGATTCATAGCCATGAGGTGTCCAGTAAATTGAAATCTATGTTTTATTTCTGTGATTATGGTGGGCGTAACAGTGGTCGAAATTAGCAAGTGAATACTTGTCTTTTTATCAGTTTCTGAACGGCATTTAAACGTCCACTCGTAACAGAAGCACCATCAAAACTTTGTGCTATAAGTTTATTCAGACTGTCACCAATTAGGGGGTCGAGTTTTTTTTTAATACAATCTGCGATTGCACGAGTATCATGTCCATCAGAATTAACTAAATTCCAGAACCTTTGTACTGGTTTTCCACCTACAATGTAACGTAATACAATGACTAACTGGAATTGACATGACACGTCAGTAGTTTCATCGGCTATCAATGCTATATAATCTGCTTTTTTAATCTTTGCGAACTTCTTCGTGGTATACTTCTAACATGCATTCCAGCAACTCATTCTGTATAGTTTATACATACCTTTAAACACAGCTGATTGACTAAGGTGAACTCCCTTATTTTGTGACTCATCCAATTTATAATCAAACTTAATACGTACCTATTTTTATCTACTTGTTCGTTATGTTTAGATATAGCTAGCCGATACTGTGAGTTAAACTGACTTTGAATATTTGTTTTACCCAGCAACGATAAACTCAAAACATTGTTCATATGTTGTTTTGATTTTTCGTGAGCCCTCATTTTTTCCCAAGTCGAGTTTTTTCATCTGTGAGAATGTCTTGAAGATTGTGGCAATGTTTTAACAGGATATTTGTTGGCACATCTTAGTTTACTATTATTATACAAAAAATTAAAATACAAACTGATGTTTCACTTGATGAAATCTCTCCTGTATTGAATTGATGACTGCATTTAGTACACTGTAGAAAAAATCAGCTTTGTATCGCAGCTCTGAATCTCTGATGGATTTATCTTCAGATTCACTAAGAAGCCTATTTTTCCGGTTCCATGATTGTATAATTGAAAATTTGGTGACTATTTTTAGCTTTATTCTCATTTCTTCTGCCAATATCTTAGCATCGACCATTCCACTGGAAAATCCTTGTTCAGATCTGTAATTCTGCATGTAATTTAGCACACCTTCTAATGCATGCAAGCTGGTAGATCAAACTGTGGTTTCTGGAACATTTTGCTGACGATATTAATATGCTGAAGAATATTGTGCCAAACAACAAGGGAACACAAAAAATTGAATTTACAAAGTTTCCGAGCAAGTATTTCCACCTCTTGACTTGCCATTCTATCCATCGTCTCATCCTTTATAAGGTCAAGTAAAACATCATAAATTTTGCTTAGTACCGTATTGGTCAAATTGCACCAATTCAACTTGCCCATATTGTCTCACAGAGAGGTTTAAGTGTTAAACTGGTGATATGCTTCTTTAAAATGTCCAATTGGCATGTAGATGCAGAGAAGAAAACAATCAAATTCTGTACGATTCCAAAAAACAAAACCACTTCTCTGGATACCATCACAGCATCATTTACTACAAGGTTGAGGGAATGGCAGCTACACGGAATGTAGAAAGCTCTTGAATTTATATCATGAATACACTTTTGAACACCATAATGTTTTCCCTTCATGTTTGAACCGTTATCATATCCTTGTCCTCTCATGTTCTCAGTAGCCAATTTCTATTTGCTAAGGTTTTTAATCAAAACATTGGTGAGTTTGGCCCCAGTTGTGCTAGTTAGAGGGACAAAACCAAGAAAATGTTCCCGAACTTCAGGATTAATGCTTTCATCGTTATTACTTTCAGTCGGATCAAAGCGAATAATGATTGTCATCTGTTCTACATGGCTAACAACTGGAGTGCAGTCAACAATTATACTGTAGTTCTTCGCTTTTTAACCATGCTCAGTATTTTATTTTTAATTTTCCCAGACAGTAGACTGATGAGCTCATTTTGCATGCCATTCTCAAGGTAGTGTTACTGCATATTACTTCTAGCTATATGCATGAGATATTCCGACATTACACTGCCAAATTTAGCTATAAGCTGGCATCCATTTCAGAAGATGTTACACTGTTAGGACTACACGGCACCAAAATCAGGGTTGAGGCAAAAGGTTTTGCTAGAAAAATATGCTCCTTTAAATTTATGCCCAGAATATGATTCATAAAGGCAAAGAACCCCTCACTCAAACTAGAATTGGCAAGGCACTTGAAGCCATATCGTGACTACATTTACAAACAAATATACGAAGGTCCAAAACTCATTGGAACTTAAGTTCCCTTTCAATCCTTACACTCTACATGTTAATAGAAACAGATGGCCGGCTGTTGCCCACATCTTGGGACAAGCACAATTTTAGAAGCACACTTTCAGTAAAACCTTGCGACTGCAACATCATTTAAAAATCCACCTTGACAGCTGGTGCCACACAATGGCCGAAAATAACACTACTAGGAAGCAACAATATAATTGCGCACACATCGACGAGCCATTTTCTGTAGTAGACTGGTGGATACTAGATGTCTATTTCGGTTATTTTATTGTTTCAATAAGTCGCAATTCTGATGTTTCACATGAACCTTCATGCTTATAGAAGTGTTTGTATTATAACAGTACATAGCAGATATTATTCCAAAAATTTTTGCTCATATAGGAATTTTGCAGTTTTTCTTCGCATAATAAAGTACGAAGTGAAAGCAATTTTAAAATTGCAAACAGGAGTGAACTGAGTGCCTCAAATGCTTCTGTTGTGCTTTCAAGCAGCTCTGGTGAGATTTAATGTTGTGCAGTGTCTAATTTATTAATGAAAAGTTTTTCGTCGAACAATTTTCAGGCAAAGAGCGAAATTATCCACACAGGTAGGCCAAAACCTCGCCTAAATTTAAATATAAAAATTAAATCATACACAAGACATTTTAACATAGATATTTATAACAGGGTCGAATGTTTGACTGAATGTGAGAGCAAAGCAAAATTATTTTGTTGGCCGTGCTTCCTTTTTTTTAGAATGAAAAAAATGTTTGAACTAAAATGGGATTTTCTGATTTAAATAATCTTCATAAGGTAATAAAGATACATTCGATAATTAAAGAACATTTACAGTCAATTCTTCAAGAAAAAACATTTGGAAGAACTCAAATAGAACATGTTTTAGATAAGCAGTTGGAAATTACTCATCGCCAGCATAACGAAGCAGTAAAGGAAAATCTGGAAATGTTAAAAAGACTTATTGATATTTTTGTTTTTTTTGTGGGAACTTGGCTTTCATGGTCATGACGAATCCAGTGACTGTACATAAAGGTAATTATGTGGACTTGGTCAAATTGGTTTCGCAGCACTTTCTGTGCAATACAGAATAATTTAATTTCTTGTGTTGCCCAAGTCTCACTGCGAAAAATTAAACAAGACTTTTCCTCAAGATGCATTCGACTCCCTCAAGAACAGTTAGGGAAATTATTTCGACATAGCTGCTTCGCATTCTGAACTTTCGGTAATATATCAATTAGAAGATACTTATAAAAACAGCGTTAGTGATTTATATCATTTCATAAAAGAAAACAGTTAATACAAAGCTTACTCTCAAGTGGCAAAATTATGTGAATTAGTATTGACAACACTTGCGACCAGTGCCTCAACTGAATAGAGTTTTTCGGCTCTCATACATATCAAAACATTCGTGAGGAATTCCAAAAATCAAGAAAGACTTTCTAAATTATCAATTCTATCAATCGAAAAAGCCCTTGTCAAAGAACTTTCTCAAAAACCGTGTTCTATGATGACCTCATTGCAGAATTAGCAAAAACTGAAAGAAGAATCCCTCTGCATTTCAAATAACAAGCTAAGATCTGATTTTCATAATTAGGTATTTGTTTCTGTATCAAAAAATCTTAGGATTTGCCACTGTGATAATGTGTAATTTGAAATTTTTGAACTGCAATCATTGCATTTCGTGACTGTTGTACTACCAGAGTGCTGGACAAATGCGTGGAGCACCAAAACCCTTGTTATCAGTTTATCATTTGTTTAGAGAAGCTGTAAATAAATGAACATGTAAGTTCAAAATGTCCATACTGAGATGGTTTTGTGCCCATGATGCCAAAATACCTCAGGCCTTAGCTGATTTTTGTAATGCTCATTCTGGGACCATATAAGGGTCCATTGAGAATAACATCTCTACTTCAACCATAATTTATTATTTACAATTAACAATTATTTTGCTTTTTTCATAGAAAGTAAATATCGACAGTTCATAAATTCGTGAATTTCTGAATTCATTTGTTTTCTAATTGAAATCTCTAGGTAGGTTATCAGAACAGTAATAGATTTTGATGGTTATTTTTACCAATAACAAGTAATATTAAATTGTGTTTCTGCAGCATTTGCACAAGTATGAAGAGTGACTCTTTATTTTTTTTAACCTGGAGGCACCAGTTTCATCAGAGCTTACTAAGTGGAAGAATGTAAACAACCAAAAAATTCGGTCTCGTCAGCATTATTAATTTCTTCTGCAATCAAACGATGCTCATCAATGAGAGGTGCAAAAGACTGACTATATTCATGTGCAGCCTCACTATTGGCTGATTTTCATATCCTGCAACAATACTTAAAATGAGATAGGTGACTACCCATCAGAAAAAATACTTCATTCACTCAGTAACATTTGTTGATAAAAGTATTTTGCCTTTTCAATTAACTGTGGACCTGTGATTGGGAAACCGTCAGAAAGCTTCACTTTAAACCACTCGTATAATACTGCATCCAACTTCTATCTAGCTTTGGCTTCCTTAAATTTTTTTGTTTTTGGATATTTTTATTTGTCTTGTCTCTGAGTCAGCAAAAAATTTTAGAAGTCGCTGTTTTCTTTCTTTAAAGTCATATATTGTAGATGAGCTTATATTGTACTCATTCATTAATAAATGTCTATTTACTCCATTATTCAGACGTTGGCAAATGTCAATTTTCTATTGTAAAGTCAGTACCATTCGCTTCCCTTGATTTCCACGACTGCTGCTACTACTCATGTTCTTTAGGATATCTTAAAATGTTTATAAAATAACTTGACAAATTTTTAGGCAGTATGTCTCAACTGTTGACCCCTTGAAACAGAAGAGTAACTATGTACTTGCAATGTGTGGTTAAGCATACAGAAGATCAGTCATGACTGTGGCGACATCTATTGGACAATTGGAAAATATACTTGCACTGAAGATGCAGTTAAAGTTAGTTTGCCAGTAGAATGGGTGCCGTTAAAATGAGCTGTTACTGTACCAGGTAGTCTTAATACAGTTAAGAAAACATTTAAATTTTCTTTATATTGGCTTATTGGTTAAAAATATAATAATAACCAGAGATATATGTTGTTAATGAATTTTGTAAACAAAGGCTGCATTATTTCAAGAGTAAAATGGCTGATCTGGCCAGGTCCAAATGAATATTTTTTTCTGTAGTTATGTACCAGCCAAGAAAATGTAATTTTGTTCAATTCTGTTTTGCCGATGCACAAGGAAAATTAATACTAATTCATAAAGCAGCAGTACTTTCATTTATGAGAAAAAATTCTTCTGTAAGTTATGTATGGTCTATGAATTAAAAAAACTGACAAGGCAATTGTTAAATCTACTCTTCAGTTTAAATTCGAGTATCTTCTGAAAATTTTAAAGGCCAGCAGATCAAACCCACATGGATTAAGGATTATTTCATTACTATGAATGTATTTATGGCTTCATCTAAAAACAAATTATCAAGTTCACTTTACAGCTTGCATCAGATGCACAATAAAGGCAAATTCCAAAGTTGAACTATTTTATTGCTAGAAGAGCTATGTTTATCATTTAAGTTTCCATTAGGAATAATTAAGAATTTGCCATAAATTTAATTTCATTATTTATATGGGAGATGTAGAATTGAATTGTTACACTCCCAAAACACTACTTTTTTAAAGCATGTCGATTAGAAACGTTTTAATTTTTTTAAAATCTGCATATCCTTTTTAATATTTCTCTCACATTTCATTAAACTTCTATTTCTTGGCTATATTGTACAGTCACTCCATGCATACCATTTTTGTGGCTCATAAATAACATTTTTACTGTTTTTTCTTATCATCTATATAGGACAAGCAATTAATAGTTTGGACCAGCAATGGATCATTGTTATCTTCCTGGACATCTGTTGTTGTGCACGAATTCAGCGATCCAGTATGGGATGTGAGCTGGTCTATAATGGGATTAGTACTGGCAGCATCAGCAGGAGATGGAAAGGTGATGATCTGGAAGATGGATTTGGAGGGAAAATGGAAGTGCTTGAGCGATATGACCCAAAATAATGGGCGTCTTACTGCCGTCAGTTCTTCAAAAATCACTGACAATGAAGATATGCACCTATGAGGCTAAAAATTCTGTGCATACCTGAAGACTTAAGTTAGTGATAAATATATGGTGAAAAAGGATTCTGAATGTGATAATAAGGTTACATGTTATATTATACCATAATACTTGTGTGCAAGATTGTCAAAATGTTCCATTGTTCTCATTACCTGTTCATTTGAAAAAGGTTGTAAGTTGATATCATTGTCTTAAGTTAACCATTTATACAATCCTCATGTTTTAATAAATGAGAGTGCTCAGTATATATTGTTAATTTGAAAATCCACCAGCAAGAGCTAAAAAGTATTGTACAATTTGATGATGCTATTTTTTCCTTTACAGTAAAGTCCCATATTTGACTTGGTCTCTTTTGCATTTTAATCATTTAAATCTATTCTACATAAAAGTATGCTTAGCACACATTTCTAGTGTGATAGTATTTAATTTATAAATATCATTCCAAGTTGATTGCATTTTAAGAAATTCGCTGTCTCTTAACTGAAATTATTGCCCAAATCTTTGGCTTCTACGCTAGTTACTTCACTACTATTCACAATTTAGAGCTGCATAGGTTTTTCTTCCAGATGTAGAAATTCCATTGTTTATGCATCAAAATTCACTTTTATGTTTACACTAATCAAGGAGACACAGGCAGGCTTTAAATGAAAGGAGAAATCAATTAATTTTCTTCGTCTTTTGATAGTGAATGTTTTTTGTGAGCTATAAAAACAGGATATTTAATGACTTGATCACGCAAAGGGTCGTCTTATTCTGCCTGTACATTTTCTTTTTTATGTAAAATAACTTAAAAGTGCCATCCAGTCACGGACTGGTGTGAAAGTAGCAAGGTATCCTTGGCAAGGGATCCTGCAAAAGCCTAGCGTCATATGCCAGTGGGAGGCGTCAGAGGGCTCCACGCCTGATTGGGAGATGTTCCTTCTGTCCCACCACCACTGCTCTCTCCGTACTCCTCACCAGCCTTCTCGAGGGCATCATAGGGTGGAGTCGAAGGAAGGGGAGATCTTTGGGCGACTGGGGGAGATGATGAATCCGTGTTGTGCTGGTGATGGTGCACAGCTGCCAGTGCCTGTTCATACTCTTCTGCAGTGCTTGGGTGTGCATGGTAGTGGTGTGCCTGGGTATGGTATAGGTGGGGAAGCGCTCCTGATGGACTGCCAGTAGGAGGGGGTGGACCTGGCGAGCTTGTCCCTGCCTCAGGATTGATGGCTCCCGATGACCAGCAGAGGTATCCCTCACCCTCGTGAGCCGCTCTCGGCGGAGATGGACTTGAAGGTGCTGATAGAGCTGGGTGAAGTGGTGGTGCTGAAGAGGGTGAGGGGGCAGGGGGTGATGTGGAGGATGAAGACGATGATGCTGGCACCCAGCTGATGGTGGATGGTGCTGTAGGAGAGGGTGACCAAGTTCCTCCAATTGGATAAGCTGTATGCCCTGTTGAAGCGTATGATGTTTCCTGATGTGGATGATGTGCATCTCCATAGGATGCTTCAGGAGGAAATAATTTGTATTAAATTTTGTATGAGGCCATGCAGAATTTCTTTGTTCAGATCCTAGGGATAAACATATAGGTACTCTTACATTTACATCCTTACTCTGCATCAAATCTTGATGATTCCAATTTATTAAAATAAGTTAAATAGTTCATTTAACTAGTGCAATTGACCAAAAGGAAGTAATGAAATTAATTTAATCTTCATTAGAAATTTTAAAACAAATTTATGGATTATTTGTATTGACTAATTATAAAAAGTTGAAAAGAAAACGAGTTTTATAAAAAATCTTGTAACATTGCATTTTCAGTGTTTTGTCATAATATGAGCAGTCTTGAGTCTAAGTTCATATCTTTCTACCATATATTTACCCAAGACCTAAAACTGGCGATCAATATTAACTTTTCAGTTCTATGCTGAGTCAATTGCCACTGCTAATGCCCGCATATTGTAAAATTGCACAATTATAAATGAGCAGAGAATCTGCATGAGAGAGAGTCAGGAAAATCTTTTGAATGAAAATTTTGGATCTATTGTTCTCATGACAAGTTCTGTGTTATTATGGTTTCATATTCACAACAACCAACTTTTTGCAATTGGTAACACCAGCATATGCATTAAAATTGCATATCATAATTGCAGTACAACCCACTCTTATTTTGTGCAATTGTAGGCAGAATAGTTCTGGTAAATTGATGGAATCAGATCAGTAATGTCATTAACCTCATTCATAACTTCATTGCTATTTCTTTTATCTTGAACTGGGAAATTATTGGCCATATTTTAAACATGTCAGTAGTGATTAATTATGATTTTAACTGAAGGATTATAACAATAAACTGCTAGTATACACAAATTGATTTCATTGATCCCTCATGCAAGTACAGGGGCATATGATATTTTGAGTGGTTCTCACATTTAAAACAACTTGTTGACATATTCCACTAACTTGCACTAAATAATGAAATTTGCCACTATATTTTTAGTAGCTTTTGAAATATCTCAACTTGGAGAAATGAAATAATTACAGGTTTCCCTCGAGATGCTCCAGGAATGCATTTCTAGGAAAATATGCATATCTCACAAGACATTTTCCCATATAACCCTATGTTATAATGTAAGGGTGGCTAAACCATAGCTCTTGAGCCACCTGCAGCTCTTTTAAATTTACATAAGCATGTCAATGTTTTTCACTATAGAACATGATGTAGCATGATCTGAAATGCAATGGAGATGCCTAAGGGACATGTATTATATCTGAATTGCTTTCAACACATTATGTTGTGGTGTTCTTAAATTTATGAACACAATGTGTCATGCAGCTTTCAAACTTCTGAAGATTATTGAATAAGTTTGACCACCTCTGTTAGAATGATTAATGTTCCCAGCTCGAAAATTTCAACTTAGTTGTTATATAGATGTTAATATAATTTGTCATAGTTTGCTAATGTGTTGGTTCAGTAATCTTCCCTTTCCTTAATTAAAAGTGGTTAAAGGCATATTCATTTGAACCTGCATGTCAATCCAGATATTAAGTAACTTCTCCATCTTTGCCCAAAGTAGGATTCTGTTTCACAAGAGTTATCCTAGAAGCACTTAAAGGAGTAGTAATTTTTGCACATTCTTTAATCATGTCACTAGACTGCAATATTAGGCATGCAGTTGATGGTGGAAGGTTCAAAGCCATAGCAATTTCCATCCTACGATGTCCTTTTTCAAAGCGAGTTTCGAGTTTTATATCAAGGAAATTAGCCTGTTTTCTCTTAGATGCAACTTTAATTTTCTTTTCCAACATTAGGGCTATTATTCAATACACAAAAATAGTGACCACAAATCATGCAATGAAAAATCCATGGACTACAAGAGAAAGCCTGTAATTGAGCTAGCTTGAACAGTCTATAGCCTCTCCAGCATGCATGATGTACCATTTGCATCCATGTTTTCATTATGAGCTCCAATCTTTTAAGCTCTGATTTATTATCTCTCCTGCAGCTGGTTTATGAATTCATTTCTTCCTCAGATCTGCCTCATAGTACAGCCCTCTTTCAGTTCAAAATGGCTTCTAGTTCTTGTGCATTGGGTGGCGATGACATATTAGTTAATATATATGCTTGGAAATAAACATAGCTGAAAAAAGATATGCTTATGGGTTTAAATACCACGGGAAAAGTCATGGACTAATCTTTGTTGCTGAGAACATTAATGTGAGTCATATCATCAAGAGAACAAGTCAAAATAATTAAATATTTAAATTGTCGTATTAGCGAGGAAAGACCTTGTATCTCAAATTTTCTGTCCTTAATTTTGTCACAACGTTTTAGCAAAAAAGTGTATCCTGAGAGATACCAGAAATTCAACATATGATAACTTAGATCAGTGTTTCCCAAAATGGCTATTTTTACCATTGATTGGTCAAATCAACTAGTCTGTGAGAGCTAAAGACATTTCCCTCTGCTGTGTAACTCAACTGAACTTGTCCCTGTGAAATGCTCTCCAGATGCGCCTTGAGCTGCTGCATGGTCAGGGATATATTCAAACCATGGATTTTGTTTTTGTCATATTTTCATGCATAGAAAGCATCTTGGCCAGGATTATATGAGTTCTCTTAGAAATACCTTCATTAGTTGACCACTTTTGATAGTTGGTTATTATTAATCAGGCTTTTTACACTTACTTACACAAGGGTCTCAACGCTCAAGTGTCACCCATGTGAAAGGGACCTAGCTTTGTGCCTCTGTTTCCCATACTTATCCTCATTCATGTTCAAGATGTTCCATATCAGAGGCTCGATATGCCACTCAAAGGAATATGCTGAAATGCACGTGCCCTTGTGTCACTAACGTCTTAGTGTCTGCTGAAGGTTTTTGTGTCCAAACTCTTGTATCGTGCAAGATATACATGCGCATATGGTTTGGGAGAAGCATTTTATACTGTAGTGACATTATCCTGTAAGGTTTTCCCACAATTGGGGAAATTGGCCCATAATCCTCCATGAAGGAATTGCCGAGTTCTCTCTCTAGATTACTGCTACTGGCACAGCAAGCCAGTTGGCAATGGAGCTTCTTCACAGACATTAATTCTCCCATAAGCTTTCCTTGAGCATGTTGTTCATGAGGCAATCATAGAAGAGACAAGCGACTCTTCAACAAGCCCTTCTACCACAAGAGCAAAAGCATCATGTTACTGTCATCCCGAGTCACTTCCTATTATTATTCCAATCATTACATGTAGTATTTCTATTGCTGTATATACTTATTCTCTCGCTGTAAATATAATTTGTTAAATTTTGACTTGGCATGTATAACCAACTTAACAGCTATTTCCTAAACCAGTATGGTTTTTGTCAAAAAGGTGATTGCTTTCTGCAGACATTTATAGGTTACGAGAGGAGCAATGAGGCATTTCAGCATGCATCCGCAACCTACAAATTCACGTAGTGACCTCTGGGGCATTTTATTTTTACACTGTGTGGCAAATTTCTACAATGCTGTACTGTACATTATTTTCAAAAGACATCTTATATATAAACTGCTGATTCATGCTTTTAAGTCATATTGAATTACTTGCCTTTATAGTGGAATACTGAATTTGAGTTTAAGATGAGTTTTACTTTTCAAAATTAATGAATTAAATGTATTCTACCAAAAATTATTTTTTAAATCCAGATATGTATGCAATATATTAATTTCTAACAGATAAAGCGAAAAAATTACATATAATGAATTTCATTTTTGTTGATTTTTGACACTAATCAGGAATAAAAAAATTACAAATAATGAAGTTATTTTTGTTGATTGTTGACACATCAGGAATAATAAAATAAAAGTCAGCTGCAACAAAAGGGTTAAAAGATTATTGTTGAACCAAAAAACTAATGCATCCAAGTATTGTGATAACCATATGTTCCAAGGTAGGAGTGCCATGGTATTGTTTATTTGGGAAAGGGTGTCACACCTACAAAAATATTAGGAACCACTGATTGTCTCTGCCATTTGCAAGCAGAAATTATGGAAACTTACACATAGGTGGCGACTGTTTAAGCCTCATCTGGTGATGGTGGTGAATTGAGTATGGAGCAGGCCTCAGCTGTGATGCATTATGCACTTGGCTCACACTGTTCCTCATTACTGGTGAGTAGCGATCTCCTGGGCTGCTCCCACAATTGGAACTGGGTGCCATGGTCAAGGGTGGCGGTGGAGGGGCTAGTGTGTGGTGCGGGTGATGATGATGAGTGTGGTGTGGTGAAGGGGAGTGGTGTGATGAATAGACTCCTTGGTGGGGCAGGAACCAGCCCCCATCTGAGAAGGAATTTAGACAATCTAATCAGTAAGAATGGAAATTTATATAATCACTTAGGAAAGTATGAAAATAAAAGTAAATTCCATTCAAGTAGTTCAATATGATTTAATAAAGGATATTAATCTTTAGAAAGAATTTGAAAATTGTTAATGTTACTATAACACTGATGTTAACCAACAAGAGAGGTGAAAACAATACATCTAAAATAATAATTATGAATAAAAATTTAAACATTAATGGTACATTTAAATTTCCAGCAAAACATTTTTTAAGCAAGTTAATAATCATGAGTAAATATGAGGAGGTATGTAAATGGTTTTTATAACAAAGGGAAAGTTACAAGCTAACGAGTCCAGGATATTTTCTGGTCCCGTAAAAACAATAAATGCTAGACTTCAAAGAGCTTTTCAAACAATCTTTATGCACTGAATAATAAAATGGATATATGAATGCATGCATCAACAATTCTTTAACCCTAAAGGAATGGTGAAATCCAACATTTTTATCACCAAATATGTATAATATGAAGCCATAAGCTGATGCTAGTATAAAGTTTTTAATAAGATACAGAAAAATACCATTACAACGAATACTTTTATGACAAAATTTTTACTATAACGAAAATATTTCTAAGTCCCAGCCAGCTTCCCTAAGCAACAGCATGTACTTTGGAAATCTCATAAGAATAAAATTACTAATTATGGAAAACTCAGTACAATGATTTCTTTTTAAACCTAACATACGCATAAAATGTGTTTATTTAAAAAGAAATGATTTCCTGAGAGTCTTATTAACTTTTCCATTTCCTTTACATTTTCTCCTAATCAAGAGCTGGTAAACTAGGAATACTAGAACACTTTGTTTAATGAGCAAAAGATTTTTCAATGGTTTCAAAATGCTCACTATAGAAAGTCTTGTAAGTAGTCCACTCATTAGGCAAGAAGCATTATAATTAGCAAACCTGTTTGGGCACAGCATGTTTTGAGCTAGTGTTGGTTGGCTCAACATATTTTGAGAATTTTATGGAATTTGATAAAAATGAATCTGCGGAGAGGTAAATGACATTCAGCTAGATAAGGTGAACGAATGGCATTCAGGAGAAATTAAAAAGCTGATTAATGATTACAGTTCAAATGATACTTTTAATCCTGATGAAACAAGTATGTTTTGGAATAATTTTGAAATGAGAAAAAGTCTGCTATGACCGGGAATCGAGCCTGGGTCTTCCAATTGCTTCCATTGAAGTATCGTAGCAGATCAATTTTCTCGTTTCTGAACGCGGATGTTTTCTTGGTTGGGACGTAACTAGCCAACTGCCCCAACAAATATATATATATATAATTAAACAACACTAAAAAGACTGAGATTATTTCCATAGATGGAAATAATGTATGAAGGATATTTTATTATAATTCCTTCCATATGTATGCATTCTACTTGGGACATAAAAATGGAGAATGAGGCTATTCCTAAATAAAAGATATCAATATTCAAATTTTAATATTTCAGTTTTAAAGGTATGAAAAATGAATTTACAACTTGGTTTAATTCCACATAAAAATACACTTCAATAAGCTAGCCTTAATTTTGTGGAATCCCATTATAATGGAATGAAAATTAAATTTCCACTGAAATTTAATATCTTCAAAGCAGAGCAACTAGGAAAATTGCATGGCCTATTGCAAAGTGTGCTCTTACTTATCAAAAATTTTATTAGTAAATTTCAATAAACGAAGCAACCTCTCTCACTGTGACAGTGCTCAATATTTTTTCTGATTTAAAAAAATGTGCATACTTAATAAGTATAACAAATATATTTTAGAGAGCATAGGGTCTTTGTAATTGCAGGGCCCAATGCAGTCATACTATTGGCACCATCACCAAGTCAGCCCTGCTCAAAAGTAAAGCATCTTATGCAAACTGCTTAAATAAAAGAAATAAATTTAAAATATTCTCTGACCTATGAAGTGGTGATTTTAAAGAAACCAATAAAACTATAAATGACATGTTAGTGCATTAACAAAATAACTTCAGTCACCAAAAATAAAATATAGATAAGATTCTCTTTCAATATTATTTTGAACTATGACAAATTCAATCTGATAACAAGGCATCCTATTTGGAAATTTTTAACCAATTATGATATACCATCATCTGACAGTAAAAGGATGAACATACTTCATAGCAAATCAGATCACTTACAACCCTGCCATGAGCTTTTATGATAACCAGTAACCATTCTTTATGAACAACTCACATTGAGTAAATGCTTGTGTTTGTTGTGACATTGTTGGAGGTTGAGGAGCTTGGGATGTCGGTGAATAATTTCCCCCAGGTAGGAGATCTGGTCTCTGTGGAAGGTGGTGAGGGTGGAAGAAACTGCTTCCAGGAGAACTGCTCATCAGAGTTCCACTTACTGCCCCTCCTCCATTCCCATCTGGCCTATCCTTGGCATCCAGAAATGCCTTGGCAAAAGGATTGTATTTGATCTTCAGTGATGTCACCTAGTGATAAGAAAATTGTTATCATTTCAGATATATGTATACTAAAATTAAGAGTGAAAAACTCCTTTGGTGTACTTGATGTCCATTAACAGAAATAATGGTTTGGTAAAAAGATCTTAAACTCGTATCATGGGGGTCAGATAGTCATGAAAAATATAGTGAGTAGAATTTCCTAATATTCAGCTTAATTTTTTTCATACAACACTGAGAATGGTTCATTTTTAGCTGAAAACAGCTAATCATACAATGCTGCATGTGGTGTATATATTGAGAACTACGCTATGCCAGATTGGACTGTGTAACATCACAATGCATGGAATAGGGCACCTGGCCTTACACTAATTTTATTAATTAAGCCACTTTGGAATTCAGTTGATAAAACTAGTCCAAGTCATCATAATACCCAGTTCTCTACTGTCAATATCATATAGATTAGTGAAGCCAAACTAATAAAAAAGAAATATAAAATATCGGTCATATATTGAGGTCCATACAAGCAGAGCTGGATTAAGGGCTACGTAGGCCCTAGGCATTATGTGTCATAGGCCTTTTTAACTATTATATGTGTATATACAAATAAATACATACAGGATGATGTTTAATTGGGGAACATATGGATGAAAATTATAACCAATTTCTCAAGAAAATTTATTCTAGAAATAAGGTTTGCATAGTTAAAAAAATTACATTCTTTATATAGCATTTGCATAAAAGGTTTTGTATAATTTTGTTAGCAAATTTTGAAATAATATCATCCGTATTTAATTTGCAGAGTCATTTGCATTCTATTGTAAGTAAAGAAAGATGATAATTTCTTTCGCCCAATAGTAGATCTACGAAAAAAGATTAACCCTCTTAGTGCCACGCAATTTTCAGTGGGCATAGCCAGAAGTGCCACTGGCATTTTGTGAATTTTGTATTACCTTAGGAATACTATCACAGCGAAATTATTTCTTAAGATAATAAGCTAATTTATTCAGGAATTGTAAAAAATAGTACATTTTCATAATTACATAATTTTTATTTAAATGAAACATTAAATTATTTAATGACAATAAAACGTTATTGCATATTTCGGTCTATGCCAGAGCTGACATATCGGCCGTGGCACTATTTGCCCGAGATGCAAAAGCCGATATATCAACCCGTGGCACAAAAAGGGTTAATAAAAACAGGCTCAACCTTGTGGAATTTACTCATCAAGATGAAATGAAAAAACTTTGTCACTTCCACAAAGCTTAATGAAAACGCTACAATCGTAGCATCATCATGATGCTACGATCATAGTGAAACTGGTCATTTTCATTAAACTGTGTGGAAGTGACAAAGTTTTTTCATTTCATCTCTATGAAAAAACATATATGTTGACATATGCTTTGTTTGAACTTTTCGTAGGCCCCTATTTCTCATAGGCCCTAGGCCATGGGCGTCCACTGGGGGGAGCAAGGGGAGGCAGCTGCCCCCCTCTGGATCAGACCTGTGTCTGGTTAGGTCAATAGATTAATGCAGTCCTGTTTCTGAGGTCATGCAAGCAGGTAAGGGCCCCCTATAGTATCCTTGAAACAAACCACTTAAATCTTAAGTCCGCCAAACCCAACTGTGGGGAGCTTCCCCATGCCCCCCCTGGAAAGACTGGGAGCTTACCTATCCCCTTGCCACCCCCTGAAAAGGTTTCATCGGGGCCCCTTGCCCTAGGCACAGTGCCTATAGTGCCTAGGCCATAATCCAGCCCTGCATATGAGATCGTAGGTCTTGAATGTTATCCTTTGTTCATTAAAATTCCTCAAAAAATCTCTGTAATTCTAATTTGTTAATGTATTGTTATAATTGATGACAAAATCGTTCTGAATTGAAAGGAATTTCTTACCTCCTCATTCTGATATGCTGTGACAGCAATGAACTGTGTCTCTGGAAATGGATAAGTAAGTATACGACGTTGTGGCTCTGTCCCGACTCGGACCACGTGTACTCTGGGTTCATATTTATGCAGAGAATTGAGCATAATCTGTATTGAAAAAACAGAAGAAAAAATATTGGAAGGTCATTCATAGTGATTTGGCAGTAGGTAAATATTTTACATGAACATTTTTCTTCATGAATTAATTCCATGAAACTTCAACAATGTATGTAATACTTAAGAAACAATAATTTTAAATTAAAAGTAATCATATATTTGCAAGTAAAAGCATCATGTTAAAATTAATTTATATAATATCATAACTATAAGAGGATATTTACAAAGACTCCATTTGCTAGAAATTACTGCTTTCATTGTTAAAAATAAGAAGTTATATTAAAATATTGCATTTGCCATTTTTGCAAGCTATTTTCCAGTTCAAAATGGAACAAAGCACCAAATGTGAACCATTAAGATGAAAAAGTCTCACCCACATGTTCTCTGACCTGTCCATTTCCATTTGACTTGTTGGTGAGTTTGACCTTGGCAAATGAAACAGGTTCCTTCATCCAGTGTGCACCAAAGTTAGGGGACTCTGGGTGAATGTATATTGTGTTTGGAGGTGCCACCTCTGCTTTCCCTCCAGCCACCCATTCTCCATTGACATATTTCCACCTGTAGGATAATTTTTACACATTTAATTTCTACCAATTTTGCATTAAATTAGCAATATTTTCATTAGATATCTCAATTCAAGAATTGATGCATCGATTCTGAGTAGCAGTTAAGGCTAAGTATAATTAAAAAGCTATACATCCAATTAATTGTATTTTATTTTTTAAATACAATGAGAATCTCACCTGTGGCTGTCTATTTGTTCAAATTCGAGGAGAACTGTGTACATAGCTGTAGGGTCCAACCCTGATACGCTAACTTTCACAACTGGGAACATGCGCCTGGAAAGAAGAGATGTTGATGTTAAACTCCAATAAAAGATATTATCACAAATATAATTGCCCTGAACGTCTGCTGGGGAGGGGTGCAAGAGAGGGCAGTTGCCCCTATAGTTCAGGCCTGTGTCAAGGGTAAACAAACATTGATGTCTGGTTAGGTCAATGAATTAATGCAGTCATTTTTCTGAGGTTAAGCAAGCAGGTGGGAACCACCTGCAATATGCTTGAAGCAAACCACTAAGCTATGAAGTACAACAAACCCGACTATGGGAACTTGCCTATCTCCTTGTCCTCCCCTGGAAAAGTTACAGCGGATGCCCTTGATCATAACCAATTTAAGGATAGAGGAAAAATAAAAAATTCCACTAATTGAAAAATAATAGACACATGATTAATATTAATGGCCATTTTATATATTCCAAAAGCCAATATAATTATGATTAAAACACCCATTGCTTGCTTCATGGACAAGAATGTATAAAGTGAAACTTTTCCAAATGGGATAGATTTTCTCATAGGAACACATGAGATGTAGTGCCTGCTCGAGGCATTTTGGCGCCCTAGGCAAGAGGTCTAAATCTTAAAAAAGAAAACTTTTATAAATTTCTCAGAAATATAATATTTAGATTTTCCTTGTAACAATAAATTACATTTACATTTCTTTATGTGTTATCAAATAATAAATGAAATGAAAAATATATATTACAGTGTAAAGGAGGGGTCCCTAAACATACGGCACTCTGACCAATTGCTTAACTTGCCCTGATGAGGTGACATTTTAGTCCCGTCTTGAGCTCATCTTGCTACAATTTAGTTAAACTGCATTCAATAATGCTTCCTTTATCCTTTCTTATAACCTCTGAGTCGCACTGGAACATGTTATGCTTCTTTCATACGCGGAGACCGTTTCAAACAGTGCCAAGTGCGACATTTATTGACTTTCAATTCGAGATGACTTGCTAAAAATTAAACTCTACCGCACCGAAAATGCGTAAAACGAAATCGCGCGATTCGAAGAATGAGTGTAATGTAAAAGAAGCAATGTTATGATGCGAAAAACCTCCATTTTTGTAGAGTTGGAAACGATTCTATAAACAATTCAACTATTATGGAAATAGTCCTGAACAGAACCGTGGAGTAAAAATCTATCGCCGGAGAAGACGGATCAAAATTCTACTCTAGAACAGTGGTTCTCAAGCAAATTCGTCAGGCGACAACTCCGTCCGGATGTCTGGTCGCCGCGACCTCCCGAGAATATTCGAAAAGCAAAAAAAAAAAACACCCCAGTTTTCTCCATACAGGGGAGGGGATGACGATGATAAGGAAATAAATAATATAGAGTTTTTTATTTTGCGCTCTTTATAAATACAAGGTAAGCACTATAAATTACTTATGTTGTTTACAACTACGTATGAGTATTAAAAACATTCAGACAATATGTGGTGTATAGTTTAATTTTTAAGTACTAATCACTACTGAGATATAATTTCTTGTTTTTATTACATAAAAACAGTGCTCTTTTTCCAACACAAAAGGCGCCGGAACGCGAAAGAGGTGAGTGGGGGCATAAATAGGAACTGAATGTAATTCGTCAGCGGAGGAATACGTGAAATTGTACGACACGAGTAAAACGTCACTGCATTGCAAATAACTTCATTTCATTTGTTGTAAGTTATGCAAATCGGTATTTTTTGCATTGAAGGTTCCGGAACGGGGTTCCGGTGCGTTCCGCCATTAAAAAGCACTGCATAAAAATAACTATTTTGTTAAAGACGTTTTTGTACTTTGATAAGCCACAACATTTTCTTTGTTTTTGAACAAAACATTTCGATAAATTAAAACCAGAATAAAATCACTTGCTTTAGCGTCGAGTGCTTGCTACCCCCCTAAAATCCTCTCGCGACCCACTGAGGGGGTCGCGACCTATCCTTTGAGAAACACTGCTATAGACTCTAGAGCACTATGACAAAGTGGAGCAATTCCGCCCCGAGGTTGCCAGGACGCCGGGATTTCCTGGGATCACCCCGGAGTCGGAAGTTGTATGGCAAGTTGCGGGAATTGTTTGAATTTGTAAATTTATTTGCTATCATTGGAACAAAATTATAACCAAGTTACGCAAAATTTGTTTATATAGCATGTAAACGACAAAAATAATACTACAATTCATAGTGTTACGGTTATGTCCTAGTTTTTCTTCCTCAGAATGTAGTCACTCTATTCCGCCCCTAGACAAGTGCCTCCTAAGGCTCTCTATATCTCAGGGGCTCCCAACCTTTTCCATGTGACGAGCACCAAGTTGTATTCTGGTATATCAAGTGAGCACCAAGCTATATCCTAGAATATTAAGCGAGCACCACTGTAATTTTGCGAGAAATGATAATGATGATAAACACTAAAATCAAACCAACATCAATGTTATTAGCAATGTTCTTATATACATTTAGAAGGATAGAAACTGATCATATTAAATTAATTATGTTAAAAATGCAATTTAACCATCACAGATGTGCACAACCAGGCTGGCAAAGAGAACAGCGGTGCTCGCGAGCACCAGGTTGGTGCTACAGTCCTGAGTCTGAATTATAAATTCAAAAATAGTATCAAAATTTCACCAAGGAAAATGTAATTGTAGCTTTCTTTATAACTTTGGACGTATTATCGTTTTATTTTACATGATACTTCTTATATTACTCGATATTCATTATACTTTATCATCGATTTTGACGGATAATTCGCATTCATAACCTTCCACACAGTCTGCATTTAATGAAAACAAATTGCTGAGTTAAACAATTCAACCGATGAAATGCGCGAATTATTAATCCATACATGATCACCTATATTGTCTCTTTATTGAGCATCTTTAGCCTTTTACACAGATCAGACACGTGATTTATTTCCTTTCACAGATATAATGAGCTTTGGGAAATAAGTTTTGTAAAACTGTATGGCCTTGTTGACGCTAGAAATAACTGAACTAAAACCAAAAATACTGCCTTGAATGCATGCGACTTCAATGATTATGATAATCAACCAACCGGTTACATAAGACTAAAAGACTGAAATAATCGATAACAATTGAGGAGGTCATCATAAAAATTGAAATACATGTATTCACTTCCGGGGACGGCGGAACCATACATACGTATGTACGTTGCTTGCGACTGTACGAAGGATAAAAACACTGCATGCTTTGCTTGCATGGAAATTTCATGTGAGAATCACGAAAAATATTTTTATATTAGAGCCTACTTAGAGTTCCTCATTCTGCCCAAACCTTCTCTCCGGTCTTATACAGAATATACATATACAGAAAATTTTAAATTTAGGCAACATTGGCCACTCCTGTAAGAAATCCTTGCCTTCGCAACGAGTGGATGAATGAACTAAGCAAATTATAATTGATATAACAAAATTTTTAAAAATTTACCGTAGATTCGTTACATAATCCATTAAACGAAAATTAATATAACCGTTCGCCTAATTCAAAAGTAAACGCCAAGAATTCACAAGTAGTATGTATGAGTGCAGTGAACTGTTGAATCGGGTACTGCATCAGGATTTGAACTACCGTCATCCGTTGTTGGACAAAGGCAATGCCACAATCGATAAAGAGAATCCAGCTCAACTAAATCGCATCCTATAAATTCAGGAAATCGACCGACAAACTCGGAGCTAATTCGGGCATTAAAGCAACTTAAGTCAAATGATTCGTTAACGTTTACGCACAACAGCAGACGTGAGTCATTTTAGCCTCTAATTTTCTCACAATGAAGGCTGGAGAACTGTCGTCAAAAGTAACAGGCTGTCGGAAGAGAAGGCGGTTATACCGTGGGAAAAAACTTCAGCGCCGCGAATACTTGGGATTGTGGAAGTCGTTGTCACCGGATTCCGACCTCATAATCGGAGGAACGCAAATTCGTCGCCGCGATATAAACTTAGTCACGCAGCGGGACTTCTAAACGGGGATAAAAACCACAGTTAGCGAAGCGACGCTGCGAAAACGGGCGACAGTTTTTTACTTAGAGCGATTTCGCGTTGCGTTATCGATAATGGCGAGAATAGTAAATAAACAAATGCTCCACCCATAACACAACACGAACCGCCGTTTCATTCACAATTTTTCCCAATGTACGCTTTGGAATTAGTGGAAGCTAGCTGCCGGCGTAACACAAGAGGCATAAGAGGTGCAGTCAATACGGGAATCCATGACTTTTAGCCGTTCAGTCAGCACGTTCCCGTTGAAAAGTAAGACAAAGAGGTATGAATTAGCGGTTAGCTCCGTTGTATTTGCGTTTGCGACCGAGAAATTGCTCTATTGGATATGCATCAAAACTGGATTTACGGATTAAATCGCAGGATTAGTTGGATTAGTTTTCGGTTTGATCGCAAACATGTTCATTGGGATTGATTATATTTTTATACAGTTTATAAAACCTCACACTTTCATTCTTTTAAGATGAAAAGCTGCCTAGAAACATGAATGAAAGGAAATGCTCCATCAAAATGTTCTATCAAACGATTTTCTACATAGAAATAATATTATAATAAAATCTATTGCACCATGTCTTCAATGGTTTAATTAGTTTAATATTTTGCGAACTTGCGCTGAACGATGAACAAGATATAAGTAATTCGAATTTAAAATGCCATAAACAAATTTTTAAAAAGTGGGAAGAAACCTCACTTTACATCTCTAAAACCACAAGAATGGACAATGTGTAGCGTCGCATCTCCTTAATATGTTCAGACAAACTTCAATAAACTCTTTAAAACCGTCTAAACGGAAATCTCTTGATAAATTCTTATTCAATTAGAGGATATTATTTTAGATTTAAAGGTTATTTTTTGGGGAAATGAGTCTTTTATTTCCTAATTTTAAATTTACACATAATTATATTTCCCTACCGGTGCAAAAGGACACTGCTACATTATAACAGTATTGAAATACTATCCTTTTAACCGCATCACAAGCAAGCTTATCTTGTATTGAAGTGAATTAGGGATAGTGTGTGTTGTACTATAATAAAAAGTGTGGCAACCTTACCAGTTACCACCGACAGGTACTAGTTTGAATCAACAAGAAACTTTGTTGCAGAAATGTATATTTTTCATTCATAAGTGAATTTATAATCTTATGGTGTTTCTATGTATGATATATTTTAATAGTTTGATAATTATTTGAACGCTAGATTTTAAAGCATGGACCGGCAACCTATGCCACGCGAGCATATACGTAGGTGGCACGCGAACACATTTTTACATGGCACAATATTTCAGAGAAAAATTACAAAAAATATGTATATTTAAAATAATTTTAATTTTATTTCAATCGTATTTCGTACTGTAATGATAAAAATTATATTCAGGATGCCTTATGGCAAAACAATTACTTTTCACTAATGTTACGGGCAAAATAAATTCAAGGGTTACAGATTATGAATATTGGTAAAAAGTGGCACCCAACAGAAAAACTTTGCAGATCCCCGTTTTAAAGTGCTTCTGTTTTTGACTAAATGGACCTTCAATTGGTGGTATTCCATCTTAAAAAAAACACGACATAAATAACTTTCACAATACATACCACAAATTTAATTTACAAAACTCACGACCCGGGTTTCGATGCTTAGCATCATTTCTTTAATAATGAATATAAGAAGCTTAATAGTGATAGCCAAGCCCTAATAAATACTGAAAATAAGATGATGAAAAAAATGAACTTATGACTGTTTACGCGCGTATAATATTCATTCAGCGCTACCTAAATCAATGGTTTCCTTTCTGGGTGCCGCGGTACACTGGGGCGCCACCGCTGATTTTTAGGAGTACCGCGAAAAAATTAGTTTTGTAAATAAATCGACGATTTGGATATGTTTGTAGGCAACTAAATGACATGTGGGATAAATATATGGTAAAGTTTGTCGTTCTTTGTCAAAAAAATACATTTTTAAATAGTCGAATGCGACTCCAAAATTTGTACATCATGCAAAAAAAGTGTAAAATTGAAATAAAGAGCAAAATTTGTGCTATGAATTTGTATCTTAGGTAGGGTATTGTAATGCGATGAGTTTTTGGTAAAAAGCAGTTCGAAAGAAGTGATATAAAACTTTAAAAAGCTACTCTGATTATCGCATTACATCTCATATTCAATACTATAGAGTTATTCTTTAAATGTAAAGAAAGTAAATTCCTTAAGACTAGCGATGGTCCCTAGAAAACTCAATTCAACAAAGAATATAAACCCGGAGAATTGACTAAAGACGAACCCTTTCAAACGCTAATTTTAACTCGACTGCCCTCGCCTATATCTTCGCTAATCAAACATGTTTATTAATACAATAAAAAGGAATGACGGCTCAAGAGAAACAAAGATGCAATTCCAAGACACCACCAAAAACTAGACATCTACATATATCTCTTGAAAAAGACAAGCAAAAAAGACCTTCAGTAAGTAAGGTAAAACTCTTATATTCAAGGATGAATAAAACCGCTTTCTAAGAAACTGATGTGCGGAAAGGTAATTATTAGATAATTATTAATAAATGTAAAGTTATGAAAAATAACTTAATTAGCAAATATAAAAAGTGGCGAAAGTAAATGATGATCAAAATTATTGTTTCAAAAGTGGGTAAAAGACAGCACACATTTTCGAATATAATTCACAGTAAAAGTTTACATCATTTGATTTTTCATAATAATTTAAAACTAAATTATATCAATATTAGCCAGAATTAATTAATATACATATTATTTTAAACCTGGGTTGAACAATAAAATCTCATTATACGTACTAACATACTCAGAATGACGTACTTTTAAGTTTTAAAAGCTTTTCATTAATCCCTGTGGAATATACCATATGAAGAATGTAAAATGTTTCAGTATAAGGTACTTGAGTGTAAAATTTTTCATTATTAAATACAAAAATTTTGTGTTATAACTTATATGCCTAAATTTACACTGAACATTGAATAATTGATGGCGCGAGGGAAAATTTAAACCTCTTATCGGGTATTTTATAAGCCATTTTTTTTCAAACAACAAGCAATAAAATGTCAGGATTTTGTGGAAGTATACAGTGTTTTTACATTGTGATGACCTTTATCATGTTTATCCGACCCAATACGTGCCTAGTAAGAATTTTCCGTACAACTTACTTTTAGTATAACGCAGAAAAATACATGGCCCACAGACATACGCTATAATGAGTTCTACTGTGCATATTCATTAGATAATAAGTTATTAGAGGGTGACAATGATCGATGTTTTGTGAATTCATCCGCAAGACGCATTCAAAAGATTGTAAAATGCCTCAATCCTTGAAAAGAGTAACTAAGATGCCCAAAGGGCAACATAAAATTATATAGGAATCAAATCAAGAATCACAAAGATTTCACGTTGAAACAATCATCAAAATGTCATCAATCAAGCGCTCCTACTTATGATCCGACCAGATAATATGCAAATTGGTTTCCGCGCCATCAGTGCAAGGTTTTAGAAATTACGAGTTGATATGGTTTGCATAAACATATGTAGTTAATATGCTTCAACTTTTAGTTGAGGTTCCGTTTTATGAAATGTTCAATACTTAAAGAGGCAGTTATAATTTTTCTTCTGGCCTACTCAGCTATTTGAGATAACATATTTTGTACTCAAACTGATGAATAATAAACAGTTAACGATAGCTGAGATATGGTGTAGATTTTATGCTAAAGAAATGTGTATTTATCGAGTAGATAATTATCCTCTCACATTAGAGATTATTATATCAATATCAGAATTGTACCGATGCGATATATTACAGCTAATATAAAAAACTAAAATAAAGATTTCAACATAACTTCTCTTGGGAATAATTCCCATAATTACAGCTTGTACCTGTCTGCATAGGATATTCAGATTGATTTATTCCATCAATAAGTTCTCTAAGAAAATTATTCTTCTGTAATTGACATCACCGAAATAAATTTCTTATAAGAATGTATGACAATTTTTATAATTGCGTGTTTCCTCTAAGTCGTGCATAATACTAAAAATCTGATGTGGACACCACATGACTTTCTCCATACTTGTAATATTTCGATTTATTCCATTAATAAGTTCTCTAAGAAAATTATTCTTCTGTAATTGACATCACCGAAATAAATTTCTTATAAGAATGTATGACAATTTTTATAATTGCACGTTTCCTGTAAGTTGCGCTTGCTACTAAAAAAAACTGCCACACACACACAAACAGACATCAAGAAAATGGTCAAAACGTATTCAGGGAACCTCAAAACGTGAATGTCCGTTGAAATCTCGAAATAGATTTTTTTCATGGAAACAATACTTTCCCCTATACTACGTATGGAGAAAGTAAAAATAGTAAAATTTCGACATATCAAAGGACAAAATCGTATAGCGTTCAATTTTCAGAGAAAAATTCGATCAAATAAATTCACACAATAATAATCAATAATTATTGTTGAAATGCAAAATTTGTTTATAAAACAGACGCGGGTTTAATTCTCCGTTAAACACCTCAAGAAAGCGGAAAACTATTTTGAAATATGGCCCATTCAAAATGTTTATTTGTGCATTATTTTAATTCAGCTAATTTACTTTATATACAGAGAGAGCCTTCTTGAGTAAATTCAAAACGAGTAGCGCTCAAAGACCGTTTGGAGGAAAAGTAATAGACAGCAACAGGAACATTAACGAGCACTTCGTACTTGAGTAAACGGAACGCACTTTCTCGGAAAGCTGCATACTAAAATACAAGAAACTTTCCGTTTTGCGTGTTTCTCAAGCCACAGCTAGGGATACGAAAAAAGTATCGATACTTGACTCATATCGGCAATTTCCTTTCGATACCAAGTATTTTTGTACTCTATTCTTTTCTTTCGATTTTCTAGTGATATCGGTACTTTCGGCCCAATACTTCTGTGGTATCGATACTTTTCATTCGATATATCATATGAGTAAGGTATCGATACTTTGGTTTCGATTTCGTATCCCTAGCCACAGCTATGCGGAGATGAAACATTACAATTCTTCCCGTAGATGACACTAGATGGCACAAGAGTAACACCACGTGTACATATGTACCCACGAAAGCCAAATCTGACCCTTTGAGGAATTTACGGGACGCAAAAAATGCACAAAAAACAAATTGGCAAATAGAAGGTACGCTCCTTTCTTCGCGCGCTTAAAGTGGAACAGGAGCGAGTTCTTCACTCAAAAGAGAGACAACTCTGGCTCGTTGTCGGCGCGTTCAAAAAACCAGACGTGAGGTACCAACTAAGCGAGAGTCACGATTGGGAAATGGAAAAAAACCATCACGTGGTTACATATCGGTAATTTCAATCACTGCTTGTATAGAATACACACGTTTTCCGTGAGCCGGAGCTAAGTTGATACATGGCAGTACGGTAAACAGGAAAAGGTGGACGAAAAAAAAACACTCGAGGAAAATCATGCACGAAGATAAAACTTGCTGACGACTTCTATTCATCCTACATACATGCTGTGATCGGAAAACCCTTTTCGTTAGCGGTTCGAAGCAAACACTCGAGATAAAATGCCTACGCTATTTTATGATGCAGGCTAGAAAAGGTTAGCATGGTTACTTATTCTTCACGTATTCTTATATTTAGACGAGACACGGGGTCAAAGGAAGCCCTTATGTATATAATATCCCATTAAAACATAACTTAAGAATTCATTGGGGATTTAAAACATTATCTATGAAAAACGGTAAATAAAAATAGTAACTGCCTATTAATGTGTAAACTATATTATAGAAGTAAAAATCGTTAATTTAAAAATTACTCCCATGCAATAAACTCTGAAATATTAATTCAAAATTATTTCTGGGCAGAAATTGATATTTATTCCAGCAATAAACACTGATTTTAAGGTAATGCGGTGGCATAGCCAACGGTGTGGTTTTGTGGTTCGGTCTCCCACTTCCCCTTTGCGAGAGCAAATACACGGGTTATTGACACTCACCTCCGTCAGGATCACTGATAGCATAATGAATACCTCCCCATTCTTCTAATCCTGGCTACACCATTAGTAGTAAACAACCAAAGCGTAACTCCATTATAACATAATAAAAATAATCAGGCCGAAACGTCACGAATATACAAGTTTATGGAATTAAACGAAAGGAGATGAAATTGTTCATTCATTGTGACTTGAAATACAAAACAAAAATGATGCTCGAAGCTATCGCTGCAATTTCTTTGTTTACTTCATTCATTTTAGTTATTGAGTTTAGCTGATAACCTTGAAAGCATAATTAAACTATGCGAAACCTTTCCGATGGAATTTATTTTAATTAATTATTTAAAAACTACCCATTAATTCCGATTAATTGCCTAAAATAAATTGAGGAATAAAATTATAAGCATAATACATTCATGTTTGCCATTGTAATGTTTGTATCGATAAAATAAAATATACTTTTGTTGCGCTATACGTTTGGTTTTAATTATTTGAGTATCTTCTCCACAATGAGTTGCTGCTATCGAAGTATATATGAAGTGCTAGAAAAATCTTTTAAAATTAAACACGATTAGCGATCATTACTAGGAGAAATGTTTCCCACAAAATAATTAAAGCCTCGGTGATGAAATCATCTTGTATATATGGTAAGGACAGATAAAAATGTGTAAACTTGACGGGCTAATTATATTCTGCATACAGTATCGTTTTTATAAATGAGTCAACAAATGGTGAGACCAGCAGTTTTTGATAACGTTCTCAAATAAAATCACAGTAAATGCTGGGTTTGAAAGATGTTGTACCGAATATTTTGAATTTCCAAGCAGAATACTTTGTGAATATTTAGAATGCCAAATAATATTTAAAAAACGGGAAAAGAACAACTGTATGTTCAACAATTCAATTTTGAGAAAGTCAATTAAATGTTGTCCAGGACGCAATTTAATTCTGCAAAAGGCAATGAGTATTAGGATGAAAACATTTAGTCATTGATTTATTCAATGGATTACAACTCGTCTTATTATTCTCCACTCAAACGATATCTTTATTTATTCATTAATATTTCACATACTACGATTATGATGTTAAAAAGAACAATCTTTTGGAGATTAAAAAGTTTTTTGTGACAACTTTGACTTGACTAGGACGTTCAAAGCGGAATGATTGAAGCAATTAGAATCTTATTTTTCTCCAAAAATACGTTTCTATCGACATTCTCTGACGAAACAAAGAAATTAAGTCATGTTAAATTCCGATAAGAGATATACTTTTGATGGAAGCAGTTACAGAAGAAGAGAAATTTTCCAGTAAAATAGGGAAAGGAAAATTTAAGACACTCGCCATCCTCTAAAATTCTAGAACGCGGTTTATTCACTCACATAATCATTTTAATATACTTAGAATCATAAAAAGCTTCTTTAGTAATTGCAAAAGGTTAATAAACGCACCATCAAATCGTTGAGGATAAAAATTTTCGTCGAAGGCCGCTATTAGACGTTTGATAAATAGCTGAGCTCAGCAATAAGGAAATGCCGCACATCGGAAATTAGATCCATAATTTGCATTTGAGTGATTTATGTCGCGATGTTCTCAAAATACATCCGTTTTTTAGACACCCAGAAAATTATAGCTGGATGCATCCTTAAAACATGTGAGTTTAAAATATCGAAGTACCAAAAATTACTCTTGAAATGATTTCAGAAAATGCGAAACGCGAGATATACGCTCTCTCTTGTACTGAAACGTATTCAATAAATGAAACACAGGACCTTCTCGACCAGAGACGATTGCTGCAAAAAGATCCCCTCTCCTTCTTAGGGCCGTGAAAGAGGTGATTGGTCCGACAAACAAAACGTAGGCAGCAAACGTTTCCATTCCTATTCCTAGCCCTATCTCCAATCTTCTGTTGGTTATTCTTTCTCTAGCCCCATACCACCTCGCATCACACCCCCACCGGCTAATCTTTTCTCCCCCTTCCCCTCCCCCTAACGAATACGCCTCCCTCTGCCGCCTCCTTCCTTCGTAACTACGCCTCCCCCTGTCCGCCACAACCGATGACTTCGTCTCCTCTGACGCCGCCTTAATGAAGGGGCTCTAAACAGCCCTAGGCGCTCTAACCAAGACGTTAATTCGAACTGAGGACAACAGGGCGGCTCTAATGAGGCGCGATGCTTCCAGAGCTACTCCCCCGCAAAACCTCACTCCCTCCCGAGCCTCCCGAACCACCCTCTCTCCCCCATATCTCTCCTCGTTTCCAACTCCTCCTCGAAACGGAGAAGATCTTGCTGCCGGAATGAGGTGCGCGGCGGTATGGAGATTTCAACGGGCGCATGTGCACCAGAGGAATTTATCCTCCAATTCGAATTATGTGAGTTGAAGTCCGTTTCACCTCAATTCACCTGAGCTAGAAAAAAATGTATTTGTAAGTTTTCGCAAATTAACCGACCGACGTGCCGATAAAAGGTGCTACCTCGATTCAAAAAAGGACATTAGCCATTTTAAACTTAACGCATTGCACTTTCGAAAGTAGAAGGCACCGTATTTCGGCCATGATGCTTCCAAGAAGAGGAAAGCGGTGTACCATCTCTTTGAGGTAGAAGGGAGGGAAGAAACCAATAACGGGCATTCACCGGGTGGCTGAAACTGTTAAACGTGCATACTAAAAGATGGACCACAAGCTCATAAGTGGGGAAGTGGGGGAGCTAAGTTTGGAAAAAGGTGCCGCGTAGATGTGAACCTGGTGCCGTACCGTGGTAATTACTCTTGTGAATTCACTTACAATTCCGCATTAAATGTTCCTCAATAACTAACGGACTAAAAAACCTCGTAAACGCGCATTGTCCAAGCTAGTTACAACCATTACTACGCTATTAATGAATTAAAAACGAATTATCGAGTTCGTGCCGTAAACTATAAAATGACAACTCAGCTATTTTATTGGCATATAAAATAAAATCTCTTGCAATTGATAATAGCTTAATGCAGGCGTACTTATGCAAAACTCGAAAGAAAAATTTATAAATATTTATTGGACACAATAATCTAATATAACGAAGAGTTATAATTGTCGAGAGAAAAATGTTGAAAAATTATATTGATAGGATGCGTTGATAATTTCATTTAGTACATTAATAGCTTTTATTATTCTATGTAACAATATTTATGAAAAGCTTTTCGACAAGAAATGCGCATGTATTTGTTATCATAAATGATATGTAGGAAAATTATATTTTCCAATCCGAGAGATGGATAAAACCTACCAATTTTAATATAACTTATGTTAATAACATAATTCGTTGCACATCAATGCACCTGATTCGCGCAGAGAAAAGCTCATCTTTGAGAAATCTAACACAGCAGTGACAGTATTTCTTTATCCGAGGCGTTTCCAAATTGAGGGTCGTGAAGACGACGTTTTTGTTTTATTTGTTTAATTGAATGCATCTTTACATTGAGAATAAAATTAATTTGCACACAAATACAACAGATATTTACAACAGGTTAAAAATAACATCAAATTTTATATTTATTGATTGATAGTTGGAATTAAGGGGGTCGCGATAAAGTCGGCTGCATTAAGAGGGGCCGGATATAAGTAAATTTTGGCAACCCCCTTAAGGCAAAATCGTCCACAGCACATATTTTATCTCGATGAGAAAAGTAATCGAACGCCCACCCTCTTTACGGCCATTAACAGCTCGTAAGTGATGCTACCGCGTCCTCGTTACACGCGGTAGCGCCGATACCCGATTGAAAATCGGGTGCATTATCGACACCAACGACCAAAAACACCCTAATATGGTCCACTGGCCAATTATAGAAGAATGAGACGTTTTCCTCGAGTGAAGGATTCGGAGAGTTCAAGGGGTAGAAGGTGGGAGAATGATGGGGAACCCCACTCATCCCGTTTAGGGTTGAAAGGCGTGAGAAAAGGAGGGAGATGAGAGAGGAAGAGAGAGAGAGAGAGAGAAAGAAACTTCCAATTTATTAGACCCGATACCGAAAAAGGTACAACCCTCTTCTTATTTTATTCTGAACCGAGAAACTGATCAAATAACAATTTAGACTCTTCGGATAAGGCCAGCATTATCATCCTTCCCGACAAATAAAGACTCGAAGACTCTTTTCATTATCCGGGAGACCGGTTTCAAGGATATCTTGTCGTTGACTTTTTTCACTGCCGTCTAAAAATAAAATCCCCAACTCCTTCGGTCAACACTAGTAGGAGCCCGGAGGAGACCATTTGCTTCGCTCCGAACGACCGGCAACTAAGGCATCCAGCAAGGGGCGGCGTAAAAGTGAGAGATTGTAAGTGAGAGATAGCGGAACTGGATACAATTTGGACGGTTAGCGGGAGGAGGACATTAGTAGCGAGAGGTTGAGCATTAAAAATCGAAAACTAGTTCCAGTGATAGCGACGCCCGCTCTTTTTTTTTTAAATATATGCGTATTCCCTTTTTATCTTCCCATCCTTCGAAGGGCACGAGACGCGCTCCGACTGATGTGGTCATTTTATTTTCACCTCTCTACACGAAACGAAATTAACTCTCGCGTCTGAATTCCACCATGGGAAAGGTGACACCGATGTTAATTAAAGCGACAACCAATTTCCTCGTCGACTTCTGCAGGAAAAACGCACCAAAATATAACAAACGGATGAGTATCATTATAAAAATATCGAACTATAAATGGGTGAGCAAATTGACATTGCGTGCCGCATTAAATCAAGTCTGTTACAAAACTTTTGTCAAAGCAATTAGCCTGGACGATATAAATACTAAGCTTCTCGTACCAAATGCAAACGATTCAATAATAACGGGCGCCATTGTTTCATATAAAATATTTCGTCGCGCTCGAATAATAAATACAATTCCAATTCCAATTATTATTCTGAGCATTGACCCTCTACAAATTTAGCCGCCATACGAAGATATGAAAACGAAAACACAAGTATAGATAAATAAAATAATTAAAACACAAAGAACTGTAAACCACCCACATTATATAAATGATTTTCTTGTAGTATATTACATGAATTGGCTGTTAAAGTGAACTCGTGAAAACTTCACTCAAAAGATTTTCATCCTTGCTGGGGGCGGGGAGAGATGCAGAGATAAGTGTATCCTTTCCAATGCATTGCGCAAAACACAGTCTTATTCAGTCACAGATATGTAACAAATGCGAATAATACCTTTGATCGTAGATTTTATTTTGGTGCCATCTAACGACTTTTGGTGAAATATTTGTAAAGCAAACCGCGGCCCCCGCGGGCCACATGTGGCCCATGAGGGCATTTTATATGTCCCGCGATGCCATTATGAAAGCGAACCGTAATATAAAATACGGATAATTTCATATTTGTAGCTTAAAATTATGGCCGGAAAACCTTTTCCAGTGATGTTATGGGGATAACATATTTATTATTGATTTTCACTAACAGGATCCCTTGCATTATCTCAACTAACTTCCGATGTGAACCTCAATGTGGCCCGCCGAAGCATTTTCACCTGTTTATGCGGCCCGCCATGTAAAACGTTTGCCTACCCCTATCATAAAGCATCATTAGGATTAGCTCTAATAGGGTGGAATACGTTCCAAGTTGCAAAAGCTAAATTATACAATTGCTGCATTTAATTTTCCTAAAAATGAGATAATATCCAAGGTGCTAATGTTTTTTACTTTCAACGTTTCAACATATTCGGCAAAATTAATCATTTAATAGGGAAAACAAATTACTTGCAAGTGATAATATAAAATGTTTTTCTTGTAAATCTCACTTAAAATGTCTTTGGTATTTGTACAAAACCTCTCCAAGGCAAAACTATAAAATGAACCAAAATGGATTTTGTAGAATATATTGAACATAAAAAGAGCTCGGCGATTGCTTGGCAACGAATAAATTCAATAGCCGATGCGAGACAACATACTCAATGCAAGCGGTTATGTCAAGTACCAAAGTGCTTTGTTAAATTAATTAATTTCCCCCTCCTTCCTGTCGTCCACGGATACCTGATGCCTTGTAGCAATGTAATTGTAAGAGGAACAGTCGAAGACCAAAGGAAAAAATACTTCGATGGGTAAGTATCGTAAAACATTGAATTTATCACTTCAGCGACGCCATCGCTCAAAGAGCGTACGTATATGAGTGACTGAGTGTGTGCGTGAAAGAGGGAAAGCGTTCGCTTGCGATGAAAAGCGCCCTTGTGACTGACGGTGGAATTGCGCCATCTGCTCCGTTGGTAACACCAACTACACTCGACCGACTCGCCTCCCGCGCCCGCGTCTCATGGACCGCTTTGTTCATATCGCTTAGCCATCGAAGAATCTCTTTAAAAAAAGTAGATCTCCCTTCAAAAACACCCCACGCACCATTCTGTTTTTACACCCTAGTTTATCGAACTCGAGGTCATTTTGTTAGGCGATAGCATCTTTCCCTCCGGTCCTCTCCCACCTTCCCACACCCTCCATCTTTCTCTCCCTCTACACTATCCTTCCACCAACCTTTTTTTATTCCTCCAGGAGGAATAAGAGGGAGGTACGATTTTTTCTCGAGGTTAACTACGACCGGGAACGTCTTAATTTTTATTGGCCCTCCCTCAAGCCCGACTCTCTTCCCAGCCTCCAACGGCACGTTAAACATTTTTTAATCGTTTTGAGCACACTCGGACCGCAAGACAAAGGTTAATGATGTCCCTTCTCAACGGAAATATTCCGTCCGGTCCGTTGGTTGGATGCGGCGGCCGAAAAATCGGTCTAGGTAAGCGGTGGGTTTATGGTCAGGAGATTGCAAGGGGAAGAAGGCTTCGATGAGACTTCGGATTTCGAATTCAAAGGTTCTGGGGATGTGAAAGAAGGAGTATAGGCAGAGTTTGTTGGAAAAACAGCAGTGACAGAGCGAGGAACGGAGTCTCGGAGAGAAATAACTCGTGCTTAAAAAAAATTGGTTTCCTAAACTCGGCCATCGGTCAATCAATCGCTTCTTTACGAATGATTTCTGTAGAGGAAGACAGCGAAATTCCTTTTCAATACGGTGTTCACATGTGATGGAAATCAATATTTCAATATTTTTAACCAATATAAACTAAGACCTAAGGAATAAATTAGTAAAATGCAGAGAAGAGCATGACCTTACATGGAGCGGAAACGTGGACCCTTAGAAAAAATGTATACGACCATTGGAAAGTTTTGAAATGTGGGCATGGAGAAGAATGCTGGTAATTAAATGGAAATATCGTGTAAAAAATGAGGAAGGCTTAAGAAGAATATGAGAGTAGAGACCGATAGTAAAATGATTAGAAAAAGGAACTGGATGGGGCATTTGCAACTCCATGATTAAAGATGAGATTGAAGGAAAAAGACGAAGATGGACGACATGAAAAGGAAGGAGTGATATCAAGAACTGACGAATGGTGCGGATAATAGAATGATGTGGAGAAATCGGTTTGACGTATAATCACGGACTTTTCGGCGGAGAGAATGCTGATCACGATAATAGTGAACTAATGCGATAACTTTTAAATTATTTAACAACTCTGTAAATTTAAGAATAACATTTATTCGTTTTGTGGAACTGACCCGTGATAAAATGTGGAGAAAATATCCAGATTCATCGTATAAATGATCGAGTGAGTACTACGATTTTTCCACTTAATTTTTATAAGTTTCACCGTCACTTGCGAGTTTTATTAACGAACGGAAATGCCAATAAAAAAATGAGGATTAACAAATGAAAAACATAACGCCAACGTAAAATATGGTGTACGATCAGGAGGATGGAAGTAGGGTAAAGTGAGGAGAGATGACGCACAATTCAACAAAAAATTGTAGTTTTTGAATAGATGAGAAATCATGAGATCGCTGATAATAATGTATTCTACAGTTATTAGTTATATTAGGAAAAATAGAAATAGTTTTTTAAACAGGCTTCAAATATGGTTTTAAGCGATTTTTCAAAACCACGTTTTTTCCATCTCTCCTCCTAGGGTAGGTAAGATGACACTCTATGGGTAGGAGAGATGGCTTATGGGAATATACGTGTTGGTAAACCGAAAAGCAAAATCTACTTAAGATATCACAATTATTTATATTTTATATTTATTACAAAAGTATCGACATGGGCGTAAATAATAAGTTCAAGAAGCGTAAAAATGAGAGGTAACTTTTAAAAAATTGGCCTCCTTGATTGTTGCCAGGTTAAGTACCTATCTGAGAAAGTAAAACTGCGTCTTCTATCCTCCCTCCGCGAGCGGCCATCTCTCCTAAAATGTTAGGATTGATGACGCACCCTTCTCCTCCGGACAGAACATGGCAGAAAAGTGTACAAGTAATAATGCCACGTGTCCACTTGCCCAACTTCATCTACAGAAAACAAGTTTTTCATTATTTCCGCGATAAACATGCGAAATTAAAATAATAGAAATGATATATGAAAAATCAGGCACTTACCAACAACAGCTGTGAATGAAATTCGTTTGTAAATCACACAAAAAACTGCACAATAAAGTATGAATTTGTCAACGTGTACTTTCTCCTTCACTGTTCGCAATGTACTGACCGCCGTTGCTGCCCCCTGTCTATGACTATGTAAACTAGAGATGCGTCATCTCTCCTACCCCTGTCATCTCTCCTTGCTTTACCCTATATGAATATTTTAGTATGGCAGTAATTACTAAAATAAGAAGATGGCCACCTGAGCATTAAAAAATTAGGAAGAGCAACTCATTTCTCACTTTTCTGACTGAAGTTTAACCTCACCTACGAACAATTGCAACGTACGAGTCAATTTGCGTTACGCGTGCATTTGATAAGGGTAGGCCATAATTCATCAAGTTTTATATGTTTAAGCAAATAAATTATTTCGCTCCTGACGTGAACCAACTACCGTTTATTTGTTCAGGTAATCCAACTCCGAGATAATTATTTAATGGGGAAGATTTCGAGGCGTTAATGTGTAATGGGAACGATTTCAGTGATAACGCTCGAAAGGAGAGAGAGAGGAGACGATGGTCGCTGGTTTGTGAAGCAAATTTAATTTCGTTTTAATTAGTTAATTAATACATTTTAAAATCTGATTTTTTTCCGAGATAATAATTTACGTTGCATGTTGGTCGGATGAGGTCCGTACACCAAAGGATTTGTGACAGATTTTCTCGTCCGTTGGAAATAAAGCAATTTGTATCGTAACCTTTTTCTCCGAAATTAACTTCTTAATTACTCGCGATCAATTAGCATACGAAAAGAGTTGCGGCATGTAATGCATTCCAAATGATAAGTTATTCCGCATCGGGCTCACGGAAATTAAAGGAATGACCTATCCTGCGCGTAACAGCATTCTCACTATAGCATATCTGATCACGTATCTTAAAATATAAGTTTTGAAAAATGAATTCTATATTTAAACGCAATAAGCCTTCGCCGTATTTTTCTCTTAAAAGCGATTCCTGAACGTTCTTTGTGTTACGTCGACAAAGTAGTAATGCTGTATGTTGTTTAGGAAAAAAACAAAACAATAATAGACCATATGGTGATTCCCTCAAAACTTACAATAAGCTGACAGTAAACAGACCGATTTTCGTCTTTCGTAATTTAGGATCGATTTATTTCTTGATTGATCGTTGTTTATATGTGAGCCCAGCGCTGATTCCTATGTTCGCTCAAGAGCCCGATATTTGAAGTTTACACTCATATTGACAATTGGAGGTAACATGGATAGGCTGCCGTATAATTTAGATTTTCACGTCACTTTATAAAGTCAATTCTCTGGCTTACCATCCTCCGAGAGACAGTTTTCACCAAAGCTCACGCATAAAAATCAACGTTTTCCTAAACTACAGAAAAAAACATTCTGACCTCTGAAACAGACGTCGTGATATCTAATCCTCCTAACACGAAAAATTCCATTCCGTAAGAATCTTTCTAGAGCGAAATAGAAAGAATGCCGCGGAGGAAATTGCAGCAATATCCCGTTTAACGCTGCCCCGTACAACGCTGATTCGTTATAACGCTATTTGTCCTCGGACCAATTTTTACTTTCTCCGTGCGTTTTTGTGGATGTTTTAACTGAAGAACTAATTACCGGATCATCACCAAATTTTATATTTACCCTTTTTATTATAGGGACAAGAGCTGATTAGTTATTGGTTTAAATCGGTCCACCGGACGTGGAGGTTTACTCGTCACTTTTTTCGTTTTTCTCAAATATCTCTTGTAAATAGGGTTGTTTATATATATATATATATATATATATATATATATATATATATATATATATATATATATATATATATAGATGGCAACAAGATGTTGGGATGAGGAAGCCCAGTAAACACTCACCAATCGGTCGACTTCAAGTTGGCGAGGCCCTGGGGATGTCGAAGCGACACACGTAAAAGAACACTAAAACAACACAGAAACATCACAAACGTTCTCTCTCGGTAGCTGAAGAAGGAATAACTCCGAAAGCTTTTACGTTTGTGATGTTTCTGTGTTGTTTAAGTGTTCTTTTACGTGTGTCGCTTCGACATCCCCAGAGCCTCGCCAACCTGAAGTTGTCCGATTGGTGAGTGTTCACTGGGCTTCCTCCTCACAACATCTTGTTGCCATCCACACACACACACACACACACACACACACACACATATATATATATATATATATATCTCACGAAATTGGTCACATAATGGTGGTATTAAGCGCTGATAATAAGGGTGTGTGGAATCTGTTACGGTGTGAGAAAATGACAAAAAAGCTGCGGCAGTTATTATATTGCAGGATTTATCGTATGTAGCAGATCTGCTACATTGAGCATTGGCGGATTAATTACCTATTTGCAGTACAGTTTTAGAGTATCGGAGAGAAGAGCGCCTATACAGATATTCTGAAAATAGGTAATAAATTACGATTCTAGGCACGCATCCCCAAAAGTACTAAACTAAAATGAACCCTTCACAACGCTGATTCAGTTAGCGCTCTCGTTTTCAGGAACGCATCTCCAGCGTTAAACGGGGTATGACTGTAGTCACTTTCGAAGCGATTAGCCGCATCCAATGAGAAGAGACTCCGCGGATGAACAAGGGCCGCCTTCACGCGGCCTTCTGGAAAACAAACGAAATCCGTTGAGACGAAGGCGTGTGAGGTATGCGCGGCCTCTTGACCTCTTCCTCCGCGTGCCGCGAGACGACGAAATATGTCCCTCCCCTCCACGGCCTCCACGCCCCACACCTCCACGCACGCACGACACACGTCACTCTTAAGCTTCTCTCTCTCGAAACAAAAGAACCGCCGGTCACAACTGCTACTACTACTAGCGCTTTTCTTCGCCTCTACCGAATAGGATGAGTCGTCGCGAGGGAATTCCTTTAGCAGATTCCCTCGTGTTTAGCACGGGTATGAAAAGGTAGCACACGCACGCCGGAGGGCGGAGGCAAAGAAGACGTGTCTCCGTCTCATCCCACGTCCTCGTGTCGCAAGAGCGGTCGAAAGGAACACGTGTTCGCGTTCGGTTTTTTCGGAAAACGTGTCCGAATGTGGGAAACGGGCCTCCCGACGGGGGGGGGGGGGGGCGTGGGAGAATCGAAGGCGTACGAACCGCGCGAAAAATATTTTCCGCGTCTCTCGTGACCGGAGGGAAAAACCATGCGTGTTCCGCGTCACCTGCACGCTTGCGTAATCGTCGGAACACGAAATCGTGCGATGCCCCAAGTTTGAGGATGAAGGCGGTGGGAAGGTTGACCGAAAAATTAGTAATTTTGGTAATGTGCCGAGTTGGGAAACTCTAGATAAACCTATTAAACGCGTTTTTTTTTAAATCGTGTTTCAGTTCCAAGTTTGGAATGTTTATCGAATTGACAATCTTTCCGCCAAAAATCCGTCCGATTTTAGAATTTGATTTTGATCTAATATTCGGTTCTGAAATTAAATCTCATTCATGTTGAAAAGTTTATAGTTTACGATAAAATGTTTTGAAAGCCAGAATCCCTCGAAGAACGATCCTGACGTCACGATTATTTCTGTCTCGTGTGCTACCATAAGTAATATAAATCGATAAGAACTCGTAAACTTATTTAATGAGGGCAGTAATTCAAACGAAACCATAAAAGCTTACAGGAGATCTTCCAGATAAAAGTATCGTGTTCATACATTCATTACGGGCAATCTAAAAACACATTTGTGGGCATAAAAATTAAGAGCATGAGCTGAAACAAACCCTTAGAAAAATTCGTTGCGTGCTTTGAATTCGGCAATTTCGACTGCCACGCCCATTTGGCGGGGCGACCAACGCGATAATGTCCCGTCTCTGGCTGCGGGTTGGCGTAAACGTCTTCAGATATTTTCCCATTTGTACATTCATCAGATCATATAATATCACTTGAAATCAAATAGTACAGCGTTACTTAAAACAATCGTTCATAAAAGTATGTTTAAATATACACGCAAAGCCATTCGGTCACTTTTGAGACTTGTTCACGCCATTCCTAAGCGTATAATAAAGAATAGAATTACACAAACCCCAAATACAATACAACCCGTTATTACTTTTACTTAGATTATTTTTAAGACGTACAGAATATACGGAATCTCGAGTGTAATTCGGAACGTTATTACTCGTACGAGGATTATTTTCGAAAATATATATGATATATAAGGTATGGAACGAATTCCATATTCAAATATGGTAGAAAATAATATTTAGCCGATGCAATAATGACACCACTTGTTGGTGTAGGCTAGCTTCGCACATAAATTTCTTGCTATATCTATTCTGACGTAGACTTGCCTATAATGAATGATAAATATCACGAACCCCATTCTTAACCAACTCGAATGCGGACAGGCGGATTGGTAAATGCATTTTGAGCGATATCCGAACGCTCCTACAATCGAGGCTTGAATACAAGAGCAAATTACCATTATTTCATCTTGCTAGTCCAAATATTAATAGTTTTAATGAGTATTTTCAAATAATGATAAGGTAAAATCATGTGCTGCCCATAATGGAAATATTAACTGATACAAAAAATATCTGAGTACACTCTCACACATCTAATACATGCATGAGAAAGAATAAAGAAATCACACGTTTTAAATTATCTATTTCTCAACGTTTAATGCCGTCATTTTAAAAATTGGATTATATTTTTATTATAATTTTTGAACAGATTCAGTACGATCACTATACAAACAATGTCTATTTCTTTGTAGTTCACCTTTTCTGCTCGGTCATACACCTGCATTCGTTTCGCATTCGATGAAACGCATGCGTATATCATGAACCAAAAAAACATATGAAGATTTGCAACAACGAAAAGAATACAGAGAAAATTGGATATGCCAAGAGGTGTGTTAGAATACGAGGGGCTCATTGGATTCATCCTTTTAATAAGTCGACAAGAATATTGAGAATTGGCTAGGGCCATGCTCGAAGACAGAAGCAAATATACGGCGCAATATACATTGCAAAAACTTTCTCATATATGTATATACGCTTGGTCCACTGCGTACGCTTGTAAAAGAAAAACGCTTATAATTCAAAGTTAACCGTAGTTTAGAGTATATTTTAATGCCAATGATAGATATTTAGTAATTTTTGGGATATATTAGTTAGTACTATTTGTGACATCAGGCTGTACGATTGGATGGATTTTAATCAAAATCCTTAGAGCCAATTTTGACAATCGAATTATTTTTCAAAATATCCAAGAATAAAGTACCCTTAATTGTTCCTCAATATCGTTCATCTCTTCAGAATGTCTTTTACGAATGACGACGTTATCTTCAAATATGAGATATCAT
This sequence comes from Tanypteryx hageni, assembly GCA_028673005.1. Lineage (NCBI taxonomy): Eukaryota > Metazoa > Arthropoda > Insecta > Odonata > Petaluridae > Tanypteryx > Tanypteryx hageni. The sequence continues at coordinate 39,508,218 of CM054118.1, forward strand.
TCGATGTAGTTTAATTGTAAGACTGTGGTAATGTTTTGAGTGGATCGCGGCGGAAGCGTGTCATGGGGCTTAGGTAAGTTAGCTTAGCATAAATTGTAATGTCACTGGACGCCATATGGTGATTTTTTTAGTAATATGACTTCAGCAGTATTATTTGTAACATTAGGCTCTACAACTGGATTGATTTTAATCGAATTATATGGAGCCATTTTTGGGTAAATGAAATTTTTCTAAAAATCGCCAAGAATAAACTACTCTTTATTTTTGTACAATATCATTTTTTTAAAGGGTCTGCAAAAGATGATATATTGCATAAATACAAGATAACATTCGATTTAATGTACGCGTTTGGGCCCTATGACGGCGATCAGACAGACAGAAAGACGGCATGGCGAAAACAACTCTTATGGACTCAGGGACACCTAAAACGTGTATTTCCATCAAAATCTCGAAGTCGAATTTTTTCACGATTACAATACTTTTCAATATACTTGGTAATATATGAGAAAGTAAAATATACTACGTATATGAGAAATTATAAAGGAGAGATTTTGGATAAGGAATGCGGCGAAGCAATAGGAAGAGAGATATGCTGATATATATATATATATATATATATATATATATATATATATATATATATATATATATAGAGAGAGAGAGAGAGAGAGATAGATAGATAAATGTCTTTATTTGGGCGAAATTTAGACCATAAGGTCCACTCTTACATTTAACCCATCGTCTATGTTAAATTATATTATAAAAATGTAATATTAACGTCAAAACTATTTAGATAATAATATACTAAATACAGACAGTGCGAAATAGGTAGGTACATATTCAGGAAAACTTCTACGAAAGACATGGTGTTTGTGGGAAAAACCTAGGAAGTACCTGCCTTAACCAACCTAGTAAAAACCCACGCAGGAAAACACCCACGAAGTGAAGGGGGGTGGATAAAACCTGCGAAAACCCTAGATACTTGAAAAAACAATATGAAACGATACATTATCAAAATGAAGTGAAAAGTTCAAAATTAACGCTTACATAGCGGCTTAAAAGTATAATAATACATAAAAATAAACAAGAAAAAAGAAATTACAATATTTAAATAGGAGACCTATTTGTCAATGAGAGAGAGAAAGAGAGACAGAGAGAGAGAGAGAGATACAGGAACAGATGACGTTCAAGCAATTTTTCAAGCAATGTGCGCCATTACAGACAGGAGGGCGTATATATGGAAATGAACGGATCGATCGCTTAGTCCTTGCGCCTTGCGACATATTTTTGTTATTTTTTTCGAGCTCATACCCCCCCTCCGCCTTTTTTCCGTTTCTCGGCGGCCATGTTTGCGTTTTGAATTATCGCGAGCCTATCGATACAACTGACGATTTTCGATCTTCGACAACTTCTCTTCTTAGGCCGACTCTTTCACAGCAAGTTCTACCCTTCTTCTTGTTTACTCCAGTACCCATTACTTCTGTACCATTTATTACCCTGGACGAAATTACGTACGTGTTCAACGAATTACCATCCACCCACCTTTTAACATTATACGCAGATATATTTGAATGCAATGAAAATCCGTGTTTAGATTCTTCACGGCATATAAATGCTTCTATACGCATTTGATAGGCAGTTTTTAAGCTGGATAAAAGTCAGATCCATATCTATGTATAACTTAGTTAATAAGTTCCGTCTGTGATAATATCAACAAGATCGTCCATCAATATTGCCAAGATTAGTGTTAAGGTTACATAAGCATAGAACTTTTCATCAAATTTAATTTTCTTTCAAGAACTCGCGTGGAACCATCGCTGTCTCTATGGCATTCACTGAATACCTACATGCAGTGGCGTAACTAAGGCGGAAGGGCCCGCGGCAAAATATCACCGATAGTCCCTCTCACCCAACAAATACACATATTCAATAAAAACTGAAACCCAATGTAAAATATACCAAGTTGTCCTTTTAATTAATTATCAGGTACATGCTGAAAAGAATAGGCTTTTCAAATTACTCTGTCCAAAAATAATGATTAACTGAAAATCCATTCAGAAATTAGGATAAAAAAGAGAAATCGCTAAGAAAATCTTTATTCATTTTATTTTCGGAAAAATTCGAAGGCGCGAGGCATTTCGCCACCCACGCCACACTATTGCTACGCCACTGCGTACATGTCCACATTTCCGTCGCCTAATATTTTTCTTGTCCTTTATTGGCTCGTTTAAAGCAGCAGTTGAGCCAAAATGGTAATAAAAGTGCACTAGTGGGATTTTAAATGTTGCTACAGATTGGGACAACGGTTAAGGGCTAAATCTTATATCAGTGGTTCTAAACTTTTTGCATCTTGCGTCCAACCAACAATTTTGTCAAAACATCTTGGTCCCACCACATATCCGTCTTAAGGGGGAGGCCACATGGGCCTTGACCCAGGGCCTCACTGCAGAGGGGGACCTCAAAATTTGGAGAATAGAAATAGAAATAAAACAGAGACTCAAAAGTCAGAAATACTTATAAACTATTAGAAATGAGGAAAGAAAGTTTTTCATTTCAGTTCCGAGAAAGATCGTGTGCTCCATTGATCTCAACTTTCGTTCACTAAATAGCGTAATACTGTATATTGTTATTCTCTATGAAATCAGATAGGTAGTAACCATCGCAACATTTTACAACCAATGCAAAAATTTGATAAATAAGACATGCTCCGCAAATGGAGGAGGGGTCAAAAAAGTTAGGGTCCATGGCCTCCAAATGCCTTAAGACCAACCATGATAAACACAAACCCCACCTTTTCCAAGGAGTGGATTTTTATGTCAACTGCATCTCAGTATTATATCAATCATTAATGGAGATTTTAAGGACATTAAGTATTGCAGCAATTTTGTTGAGAAAAAGTTTTATAGTAATCTTTTTGGAAACTTTGCGTCCCACCAGTGGGACGCGTCCTTCCGGTTGAGAAACACTGTCTTATATCACCACCGTGATTGTTGGTAACGCTCTGCATGAATCCTTTGCTCGGAGATGACGCTCGAGGAAACGCGCACACACGCACAAAGCGCATACGCGCAGCCTTATTCGGGGAAATTCTCGCCAGAGTTCATCGACCGCCTCTTCAAGAGTCACTTCCCTGATTCATGCGTCTCACACCTGCGACACCATTTCGTGTAGAGGGAAAGCAGCTGAGAAGTCGACCATTTTATGTCTTAGTGCACGCTCTACAACTCTTCAAGGACCTGGCCCGGTCTAACAACAAGAGAAAGAAGAGGGGGGGGGAGGAATTAAAATGTAAAAGATAAAGTCACTCTAAGCACATATCTCCAAGATCTATTTCCATAAAAAGCAGACTGGATATCTTCTTAAGGATAGCGGATGAAAGGAATGGAGAATGCAACTATAAATGCACATTTAAGCAATTATATAGATGCACCGAATTATTTTCGGATATCTTTCGTAAATATGCTCTTAATAATAGTATATAACATAGGAATAATATATAGGATTCAAAAGATGAGTACAACTCATGAAACAGGAGCGATCTTTAGCAATCTTATCCGAAGATTAAAAAAATACTAGTGACATGACATACTATATCCTTTTGATGATAATTCCCTTGCTTACATAGAGTACTCCTGGAAATATAAAATCATTCGACAAAATTTATCGCCACAACATTTGCGGTTTATTAATACCTTAATTCCTGATCAGGGGAGCGGTGGGCTTAAGCAATACAAAATAATATCAAATTTAACTTGCAGCCAAGGCACTGCAGAATTGCTGGAAAAAATGTGATCTACTTGCGTTCTCTTTGAACAGCAACGTTTTTCGTTCCCGTTGGATACCATGAGGACATTTGCCCTCTGACAATGCCCCAGTTTTTCAAATGGATGTGGTCGACTTTCGACACAGAATACCATTAGGACATTGCGAAAACTCCAATAAAATATTTCGCAACAATGCATATCCGAGAGATTCCACAACTGCTGATTCATCCGCTACAAGGAATATGGAACGGGATTCCCAGAAGAATTATTAAACGCACTTAATTCTTTCTCTTCGAAGGTATTCGAGGACGGACGAGAGAGGAAGAAGACAAATTGTTCTTCATAAAGAGTTGAACCTCGGTTGAGCACGATTAAAAAACAAAGCCGGTAATCGTTATAACCTCTGTTATAAAACAAATCCGATAATTAAAGGGAACATTTGATAAAAAAAAACTATAAAACAGACGATGAATCGAACGAGAATCTAGTACGAACTGCCAATCTTAGACAAATATTACAAAAGGGGAAAACATTTTGCATGCTAGATCGACGTGTAATTCGACTCCGAAAAATTAATCTATTTTTTCCTGATGTACACATTTAAAATAACGCACGGGATTACCAGATGTTTATTCCACCAGGAAGAGTAAAGGATTAGCATCTCGGAGTGTAAACGAAAAACAAGAGACGGCGAAAAAAATTCCTCAAAGCTAATAAACTTTTGATTAGTCCAGCGAAGGCAATAAAGCAAATTGGAGAAGGGTCCAATAAAAAAACTATCAAAGCAGATTCTTCTGAGGCAAAAAATGGTGAAATGAAAACCAGGAATTCCTTCAGTAGGATCCATAAAAATTACGCGCTTAAAACAGGGATCGACGGGCCAAATAATCAACAACGTAAGATATGATTTAATTATTTCTGGTAGTTACATAGAACAAGACATTCGTATGACTCATGTGGGTAATAATCTTCTAAGTAAAAATAATTAATAATTTTCTTATGAGGTTTAAATTTAAATTTTGGTTCAAGAACACCGAAAGAAGCTTATTGATTTAATAAAAAGTAAAGGGAAAGCTGGCTTCAATCAATTTGAGTTTGAGCATACCATCAAATGAATAGATTCCACAAAGACTTCCTGCAATCAAAATAGAATTTATAATAAAAAGATCGCTAAAAATCAGTAAAAAATTTCAGGTTCACCTCGTCCGCTCCGCGTCAAGGCTTTGACAATAATGTTTTAAGTATCAGATCGCTAAACCTTAATCAAAGCGTGCAAGATAGAGAGAAATTCCATTAATCTTAAAAATATTGACACTGTGCCAGGCTTTACGCGTGAAAAACAACTGTTTGAGGTGTTATTTACATCCCCGTTGTAAATTAGCGTGACCAGTTTAATCTTGAGATGAAACCAACATCGCCGAGTGAATTCCGAATTGGTAAATCATCCTCTTCGTGGATTCTTCGATCGGAAGGTGACAGGGAAAAGTGTGATTTATCACCGGGAAATTTACGAAGAATGAATGACTAAAAACAGTTAATAAAAACATATCTGTAGGGTTAGTGGAAGCCGCAATTTGCCCGAATACTTAATCCACCATCTACCACCGCAAATATTGCTTTTTAGAAGCTGATGTATTAGTATTGAAATATATCAACACTAAGACGAAAATAATGAAAATGACCAGAGGATAATATTTCTTAGACATTACTCCAAATTTATAAAGTTGATTATTGAAAAAAGATACCCCGTCGCTTGCATAGCGCATTAGCTAAAGATTTGCTAAAAATGACGCTTTCTGGTCAAAATCTGTTTTGAAATTAATAACCTACAGCCTTAAAAATATTTTTTAATAAGTTATAGAATAGTATTACATAATCCTCAAAAGAAAATTTTTAATGCTGATATAAGACGCTTTAATTGCTATGCAGAATGGCATCTCTCACATGGATTGGTGATATATCCCAGGCTCAGTGGTAAAAAATATTTTAGAGTGGTCGTTAATTATAGCAATATTTGTTTTTAATAAGGTGTTTCTCAAAAGAACAATCTGCGTGCATTCCTAGAGGAAGAAGCAATATAAACGGTAAAACTTAATGTATTATACTATGTATACTATCACCGCTGCTACACACCAAGTAATTTGCAGATGCAAACTTTGCTTAAGTCAGCGTTCCCAAACTATATGCCTCTGCTCTCTTAAGGTAGTCGTCCTAATTGCGACCCCCTTAACCCCATCCATCTACCAATAAATATAAAATATAATAATAATTTCAAAATAATATAAGTATTTATTTTATTTGTGGAAAAATTAAGTTTATTCATATCAATAGGGGAGACTCGGCTAATTCCGCAGTACTAAGCCGTAAAACAAATAAATACTGGGTAAAATAAAAAGCTTGTGGCTGAAAACTTAGCATTCCTACAAAGAATACATTCTTTTATAATATGCACTTAAAAAACAATGTTGTTCATCGCTCGAAAGAAGAGGCTATGCAGCGTAACACCTCACAATCGCTAAGAGACAGCCTTTCCTAGCTAAGGCTTTCACAAAGCACAAAGTGAAGGCAGTGAAATAAAACCATTAAAAAAGTGTTCTTAATAACTTCAGCTTCCATTTGATACTAAACTTACCCAACTTTTACAAAGAAATGTATCGGTAATTATCAACGCTCCACAGTAACAAGTCCTAGCTCTGTATTAAATTACGGCCACATCGAGTTTGAAAAACCGACGCGTAGGGTTTGGGTAGAACAGAAGACGGCCGATAACTGCTTCCAATCACTGAACTTAATTCGCAATAGACCTGAACGCCCGAGAACTGCGGATTAACCCGTACTGCGGGATTGGCCGAGTCTCCTCTACATAAAATTAAAAAACAAAACAAAAACATTGTTTTCGCGACCCCATGAAAACCACTCGCAACCCTCGGTTTGGGAATCACTGGGTTAAGGATTTTATTATGGAAGTAAATTAATTCAGATATTAGTGCACAGGTCATTGATATGGATGGACTCGATAGTTCTGCCGAAGGCGGTAGGTATTGGAGTTGAAAATTCATTCGGTTCAGCATGGCTATTTCGTTAGTCTCAATATAAGTCTATTGTATAGTACAGGTAGATAAAGAAACGTTAAGAAAGTAATGTATTTGCAGGCCAATAAGGAAATCATTATGGCAGGTGGGTTTCTTTTGAGGGGCTTTCGGCAAATGGAAAAAGGAACCACACCAAAACACGTTACTTATTGTTGGTTAAAGCGGAAGCTGTAAATGTGTCGCGCGTACGGTACCCGTTTCAGGAACGCCCACCTTGTGAGGAGGGAATAAAATTAGCTTAAAAAGGTCATGACTCGCAAAATTTCTCTACATCGTGAAGACTAACGTTAGACGTAACATGAATGACCTGCGTCAGAAGGCATTAGATGACGACCTCGAAGGACTAGGAACTCTTTAATGAGTAAAATTAAAATTGGACGAATTAGATTAGGTGACAGTGTTCCCTCTATGAGCTGCACGTCAACACGATCGCGCAATAAACCACCAAACGGCGCGCTCTTCAGTATTCAAGCCGCGTTCCGGCCTCACTGACTCGTTTTGAATTTGGAAAGATCGGTCAAAGAAATTCTTGAGCGCATGATCAAAAACTCTTCACACATGAACAGAAGAGTTTAGAGAAAACACAAAAACGGTGGTTTCTAATTATAAATCAGTGTCCCAATAAAATTTTTGGTACGAACGCTTCTTTCTTTCCCAAGATGCAACAGACTAAAACGACTGCAACATCTGTAGTCGGTTGGAGTTCATCACCACCTTAAGATACGATTTTGTTTTCTGAGAAGCATATTTCCGAGCTCGAATTTTGGACTCCATCATGAGGGAAATTTTACAAAAATAATCCGCACATTTCAAACAATACGCGTAGATTGTACTGTGAGCGCGATACGCGTTGAAGAAATCGAAAACAGGTTCCAATTACGTTTCAACATCTATATCGGCAAGAGAAATGGGATATTTTACGACGGTGTTGTTCCCTGAGCGCCCGCACACCCCCATTGGCAGCAGTGGCACGCACCGAGGGTGCTAAAGGGGATGAGAGAGGGAGAGACGCAGAGAGCGAAAGAGAGTGAAGGAAAGTGCGGTGCGAGAGAGAAACGGCAATCGGTTACCGTGTCCAACACGGCGGCGAGTGTTTCATTCCGAGATCGAATAAGGAAGATTAAGCCGTTGGTCCGAAGGTACGATTTGCCTTCGCCGTATCGTAAACTCGTAAATAAGTGCGTTATTTGGTAAAAAAAGAGAAAAGGGAGTCAGATCACAGTACAGAAGCAAGTCACGAGAATTTCATCGCAACTGAACGTTTAAAAATCCCATATCGGTTCGACCTACTGCGATCTAAAATTTCATCGCAAACTATAAAGAAACAAAAAACGGGGCGAATGATGACAGGCAATGAAGAACGTGGAAATGCAGGAAAGTATCCAAGACGAAATTCTTAATATGCCATTTTATGCCTCAGTTTAATCAGGATCATTTCTTCTCGCTGAAGAATGAAGGGGCGCTTAGGAATGAAAAATGAAGGATTAAACAAATTAAGGATGGATCGAAAAGGCTAGACAGATTCCTCGAGTCGAAGATGAGTCTATTATGTGCTGTTCTAGAGAATAAATATCGTCGACGAGGTGGCAACCGTTTATTTAACTGAGATTCGATGCACGGTCGTCAACAGCTCTTAACTTGAACTGCATGGGGAAAAATAGATAACATCGAAGTAAATGACGGGTCGTGTGTTTTAATAATAAACTTATAAGCATACGACTAAAATTGTACATATTAAATTTGAGAACAATCTATTGTGCAATTCCTAAAATCAATGAAGACTATATAATAATTAGTTTTATTAATTAAACTAATTTTACTTTGTTTCATATACCTGCGTGACTGCATGATCGTCTTATCCACCAAATTAGCATCATTATAGAAATAATGCGAGTAATTTTCGTAAATAACTTGCATAAAGAAACAAGCAAATTTATCTTGAATTTGCGAAAAATAACTTGACTAATAACTGACATGTTTTCAATTGGCAGCCAAACACCCTTTCGTACAAAAAACAATGCCACCTCATTGATTTTTGTCCAACATTTTGGAACACCTCGCTATCAGAATGTTTTCTAACACGTTTTTTATATTTTTCTCAGCCGAGGCAAGATAAATGACATATTATAAAAGTATTTCAACGGTAATCTGAGTAGTCGGGACAGGGAGAGCAACAGTTGTTATGTTATGGAGTTATTATTCATTTCATTTTTGTGTTTTCCAGTACTGAACAGTATATCTTCCTGTTAATTCTAGGAATAATTAGAAATGAATTCAACAAAGATACTATCCTAAAATTTTATTGAGATCAAAGTAATGTTGAAGTATTTCCTATCTCTTTGATTCTTAGTACATTTTCCAGTAGCTGACTCAACTCCAACACGAGCAAGAAATTTGACGCATTTAAAATTTTAAAAATTTCTCGAACGGAACCGATCCATTTTTTAAAAGTTGGTTCGGTTCGCGGTTCAGTTCTGTTCAAATCCCTGGTTTTAAGGTATTAGCAAGATTATAATACAAGAAAATCAATTTTAATAATCGCGAAAAACAGTAAAGGATTTCTGTTTTTCCAAATGTAGCCCAAGCACTTTATAAAAACTTATGATAACACTGGAGCTTAGGTTTCTAAGAAGAGGAGAAACAAAGCCGCCTACCCTTATCTCTCCCAAGACAAGGAAGCAAATATTTGACGCTGCGGTTTTCTAAGAAACAGACAATACCAAAACAATCAAACCAAATCCTGTAAATGGACAACTGATGATAAGAAAAAAACAGATAGCTTATTATGTCGCAGATAATTATTAAGATCAATAATATTGCGGTAGTGCGAAGTTATTAGAAGAAGCTCTACTTAATTATAGAGCTATCACTTTTTTAACATAAGGTAGCCAAATTTCATACGATCCAGCGAAATTTCCATTCGTTGACACGTAACCCATCATAATCACCTGGCTAGTAGAATGTTCTTGGTCTGGGGGCTCCTAACGTTTTTTACAACGCCACTTGGTTAATAAATTTTATGCTAGCGGGCCAGAGTATCAATATGAAAACCTTTTGAAAGTATAAGCGCACAATATACAAATGTTGGCTAATTTCGTATTACAAGGAAGTTTAGTGAATCGGATAAATTACGATTTTTCCGGGAAATTTTTCGAGATGTCCAATCTAACTTTTATTTTTTCTTCACCGAATATGAATCGAAATCAGACATAAATGAAGCACAACTTCGGTGGACCTCTGCCACGCTTTGGGACCAGAAAGACACCCAATCATCCAGTCCTCGGTGCACTTTATTACGGTATGACTCCACATGGGGGCTAAAGGGCGGTCTACACTCTCGGTTTTTTCAACAGTTTTACCCGTAGGGGTTTTTACCCTTCAACGAGGTCGCCACCACACTTTCGGTTTTCTTTCCAGTTTTACCCATACGGGTAAGTCGCTACGTGTTTACCAAGGTGGTTAAAAACCATAAATTTCTGTCCCTAGCTCTTATATGATCTGTAAGGTATAAATTAAAAACTTTATTCGGGTAGAGCACTTCATTTTCCGCAAAAAAGTCCACGAGACCAAATAATTACGAGTTATAGTTTCGGAGATAAATATTCGAGAAAAACACGAGCAAAACATCGCATATTTTGTATAAGTATGGCTCCTAAAAGGAGATAAGTGCTCAAGAAAGCGATAAAACTATAAATAAAGATGAATGAAAGAGGTGTTATCGCCTGACATTCAATTAGAAATTATAAGGTTTGACGCTGGTTTCCGCCTTACGGATATTTTGAACTGTAGGCGTAAAAAGATGATCAGAATAAGAAACTATAATTTTTTCTTCAAAATGTTTCAGATCCACAGAGCGTATATTAATTATTTCTAATTTTAATCTCAAAAAGAATAAAAGTCTGCACATCGAAAAGTTGATTTTTACGTGCTATTTTATGGAAATGGAAATGTCATCCCTAAAGTCGAACCCAGGACTTTCTCGAGATTTTTTTCGTCATCCCATTAAAATACGGGAATTGAACATTTCTTCCAAAACAGCGTCGAAATTTTGTAAATATGTCGACAATTTGTTTACTTTCGTTACCGACGTATTATTCATTCAACCAAGGTATTGTTTAAATTTCAAAACAGCGTTGAAAATAGTTTTATAATCGTGTATCTGATCTGATTGAACAGTATATCAACACTGTGACTTTTTCCTGTAACTTTATGCAACACATGAGTTCGGAAAACTGTACGGTTTGGAACGAACACGAATTTAGCTCCAGACTGGCAGACTCGCCTGTACGCCGTGACTGGACCGAGCAAAAATCACGCGGCGACAGATTTCGTTCGTTCCAGTCCATTCTTCCAGACTTCTCCTACACACTCTTTTCGTTTTATCCGTAAAGTTTTACCCGTGCGGGTAAAACTGTTGAATGAACCTAGAGTGTAGAGCGCTGAGGAAGAGATAGAAAAGAAATGGAATGGGAAACAAGGGACGAAATGTCACACAGTAGAAGCGTAAACATAACGAAATAAAGATTTTCGTTTTCGTTACGTTATTCAAAAACCATTTCGTTATTTCGTTACGTTACGCATAAAGTTTTCCAACACTGCTTGATTGTTATATCTACTTAGTAAAGAATGGCAAAGACTTATTACAGGCTCGAGGGCCACATTAAAGGGGGTCGGGGGCCATAGTTCGGAGGGCTCTGTTCTTGGCAAATGCTACTTCGTAGAGTTGCCCATTCTTTGGATCAGAAAGTTGCTACAGTGATTTTAATTTTTATCTCAAAAATTATTGTTATAGAAATGAGTAGGAGTAGGAGCAGACTTATGTGAAATGTTTGCGCGAAACGTTATGGATCAAAAACTTGTTTCCAGACTTCGGGTCGGTTATACACGTGTTTTGAGATAAGCATTTCTATGCTTTTCGATTCACTTCAGTTGAAAAAATTTTGTTGAAGATATTGAATTGTTAAAAAATCATCTGAAGTCGTATACATACAGGATCGGATATTACGATTGTGGCATTCGACTCGTGCGCTCAGAAAAACCTATAAATAATAACGAGAACTTTTGCAGTTACATGCAACGTAATTGTACTAGCAGGCTTGTTTGATTTATCTCATTTCTCACAATTAATTAATCATTTTTTGCAGTTAGTGAAAATAATTCGTTTGCAAAAACTGTGTTAATTTCATGAACACCAATCACTAACCAAGACTGATGCAGTATGGAAAAACACGGATTTTGCAAATGATTTTTTTTAGTACATCATTACTGCTAAAACGCCCAATCGTCTCAGCACGTCAATAAATTTGATCGTTGTTTCTTTCTCAGGCTGAGCAGGAAAAGTATCGCATTTATATCTCGACACCGACAATGTCGCCACGTGGCATATACATACGTGTTTTTTATTAACAGGAGATTATTTCGCCACAAATTATGCGGGTACCACGGGGTTTCGACGGGATGAACAAAAATGGCGTCCAGCTGTCTCGTATTTTCTGCTTAAGATAATAGATATTTTGAAGGACGAGCCAAATCCGCGCTGCGACAACGAATTCCGAAACAGAATATGACACGCTCCTGATGAGTTCCGAATACCCAGCGTTCGACTTCCTCACGTACCAACCACGCGTTTACAGACTGCGAAAGCAATTTAAGGGCTTTCCGCGGTGGCAATTAGGCCCGACATTATCTCTCAGACAGGATATAAGTTAGAGCCGATAAAAAAGCCTCCAGAGTGTATTCCGAGACCAATTTCGTTTCGGCATCTGGGATATTTCTCACCTCCCACTCTCCAACTCTGCCTCTCGTGTTAAATAAATCATATGGGTAATTCCTCGATCCATAAAACAGCTTGGGAAGCCTTACTAGATTTCAGAACACAATGTATTCGTCTTCAGAGGCAAAACACCGATCGCTGGATTCTAATGAAATGTTGATCCGATTAAAACACGACCTCGAATATAAGGTGATCTCTAATTTCAGCTGAAGCGTTTCAAAATAGAGGAATAAAAATTCTAATTTTACACTTCAACTATCTGCTAAGTTAATCTTAATTTTCAGTTTAAATAAAAATAGCTAAACATAAATTAAAACTTCATTTCGGGAAAATAATTTTATAAATCGGGCCAATAGGGTATATCAGATCATTGAGAATAACCTTTTTTGCAGGAAAATATAGGAATATTGTTTACTCATCGGTTTTAACATTATAAGAATTTCATTTGCAATTGATACAACAGAAGCCATAAGTTTTTAAACATTGAATTCGCTGATCGTGTAATTCTAATCAATGACCAGGGTTTTTGAGAACCATTTCAGGAACTTTCTTATTAGGGTCTCGGCCTCAGTAATTCATTTCCCAACAGACTGTCGTCGCTGTAGAATACATTAAAAGACGCTAGTCATAAACATATTCCCTTGTTGTAGCGACTTCCATATGAATGGTCGAAACGTGCCGATGCCCGGCACTGATTCTCATTTTCATCGGTCAAAACTTATCGAAATAATAGTCGCCTTTTAATTTGGATCCGAGAGCGTCCATTTTCTTGTTTATCTCAAACCGACACTTTGTTACATGAAACTTTTTCAGGAGCCAGTTTACAGGGGCGGTTTCATGCGTTTCTTTTTTTTATTTCGATGCAGTAAAGAAGATTATGCCCGAGATATGTACCCCGGATAAGGACCGGTTGAGCCGTTGGAATGGTCAATTCTCTACCGCGCGTAAAGTGACATCCGCGATCGTTAATTTTTTATAACAAAACAAATCGCCCGATAAATAAATTACAGAGTACGGACATAAAAGCTCTCGGTGATGCTTGAGAATCACCGGTCAATAAAAAAAACGACCTTATGAAAGATGCGGTATATATTTGTTGGTCTTACCATTTCTCTGTGATTATTTATCATAACCTGAAATTTTAATGTAAACCTGACAGTTTTCTATTTACCGCTTGAAAGCTTAACGTTGGCAGTTATGCAGAGAAATTAGTTATAGCTGAAAATATACCAACAAAATTAGATGCCGGTACGCATTAAACAGCTCTAAATCCAGAAATCTTACATTAAATAGAAAATTATGGGAATAATTCTAAAAGCGTCAACATACAGATTAAATGAATTCTTAATTTATTTCGAATAGGTCACGCCACTGTTTGGCGCAGAAATAAAATGGAATAATAAGATTGATTTTTTATGCAACCAGTATTTTTTAACACTTACAATTTTAAATACGCTTTGTTTTATGAAAATGATTCAAAAGCGGAAATAATTAAGAGTTTGTATGTTATTTAGAAACACAACACGAGGGTTTTAAAAGATGGGTTTGCGAAGTATTTTTGGAAATTTTAGCAATTTTTAATGAATAACTAAAAATAAAAGGCAAAGCAGAAAACATCGTAACATCAAATACGCCGCTTTTGATTACTATTGCAATAACCTCTCACTTGAAAACTAATTTTATAGAGCAGTACAAATCACGGTAAGAGAAGAGTGCGTCACGCCTGAATATGTAACAATAGTTTATGTAAGGTTTGACAATAATTCTTTTTTGGTGAGACCCACAACCACAGATCAATTAACCATTACACCTTGACAACATTCAAAGCTACTTCTACTTACTCTTCAGACTCAAAGTTTATTCAATTACTATCGACTACGACAAATCAGTAACTAAAATGATCACAATATTTAAACTTATATCGGCCATAAAACTAACCGTACCGGTTTAAGTATAAAATCATCCTCTCCTTGAAACTTACTGAGCGACTTCATCATTACCTGAATGTTGATTTCGAGTCCTTATGCCCTAATCAGACTTCAAAGATCATTTTCTCCCAAAGCACACAAGCAGCGCCGTAACTAGCTATTTTAGCACCCGGGACAAAATACCAAATATGCGCCCCCTTCATAAAAAATTCTCTAATACTTATATCTTTTACAATATAGATTTTAGGTGAACTATTAATAAATAAAAATAAATTATAAATGATGTAATTTCTCGCTATAAATGTACATAATTTTAAAACATTATTAAAAATATAATTACATACATAATTTAAATACAGAAAGTATAAATATTTTAATATTAAAGAGTTATTTTACGTGATTTTAGTGCAGCAAACTCAACAATAACATAATCGAAATTTATGGTTTCTGCTATGCGTAATGTCTGGAACAAGTATAGTTGTGAAATCGCCCGTCCTTGTGCCATACAACTTCGCACAACTTGCCATCAACAATTTTTGCGCCCCTTCTTAAGTTGCGCCCGGGGCAGATGCCCCGCTTGCCCCGCCCTAGTTACGGCACTGCATACAAGCGCATGTGGGTGCATAGCAACTAATGGGATTTAGGTATTGCATTACCTTCAAGTGTCTTACAGTGCCACCAGCTGAGGAGGATTCTGAAATTCCCAAAGGGTGAGAGGGGCGGTCGTCCATCTCCCTCTTGAATCCTCCGCTGTCGACGACCCCTTACATTCTACTTTAAAACCTACCCCTATCAGAATCTTTCTTTTCCTTGCCATATAGACCTAATCTGCTGCGCAGAATCAAGGAATTGCGTGCGGAATGGGTTTAAGAAGGCATCCAATGGAACATCCAAAGGAAGGGGGCGATCACCCACATCGCCCTCCCCTTAGATACGCCACTGGCTACCAGGGAACAGAAGCACCGAAATTTTATTTGCTTAATAAAACAATGATGGAAGCTTTTGAGAATTCTACTTTTCCAGGTCGCTTTCACCGGTTGTTTTTCTTACATATTCTTGTGAGATTTACATATAATACCTAAGGTTTGTGTCCTTTTATATTTTTAATCTTATTATAAATATGCATTAATCGACTAGAATTTATAAAATCTTCGCAAAAAGTCTGAAGGGACTCCTAAGTCCCAGTAACAATAACAATAAATATTGTGGCACAGCAACGAGAAAAAACACGTTCTAAAAACAGAAACATTCCCTGAGAATATAAGCGAATCGACCAAAAAATATACCTACGATGATGACGCAGGACATAAATAATGATACAACATGGACAATTTTCCATAGGTTTTACTCGAAGGATTTTTAATACCTTGATCCCGATCGAATAGTTTTGACCAGGGCCGGCGCGCCAAAGTATAGGGGGTGATTACCAAATCATTACTTGCAAGTGATTAAATACCAGTTTATGTAGCGGAACAGACGAGAATCTAGTTGAAATTCCTTTACTTTTCATTATCAATTATTTGCCGGAGTTATGAACAAGTTCTTTTCAAAAATATCATAACAATTATTTACGGAAGGGGGCGCTGAAGCGGTTTCTCGCCCGGGGTGCCAAAATACCTCGGCCCGCCCCTGGTTTTGACGGCGGAGAAAACACTTCTCCGAACGTAAACGGCACTCACCTCCCGTTCTTTGTGACAATCATCTCATTCGTGAGAGTCTGAAACTTGGTCCACAGTTCCCTGTCGTCTAGCGACACCTGCAAATCTCTTTCCGCTATGTCGTCCGAGCCTCCGCCGCCGGAACCGCAACCTCCGCTCCCGTTGCCGCCTCCTCCGCCGCCTCCTTTCGGCCCGCCTCCCCTGAGGCCTCCCGCCCCCACGCCCAGCTCCGTCTCCACCGCCGACAATATGTGGGACTGAGCCATTTCGGCGACTATCGCCTTTCTCCACGTTCGCACAATTATGGCTTCGGAAGCAACAGTCCCGCTGAAAGAAGGACGCTATCCCTCTCTTATCTTCCTCCTCGCGTGCGGATCCACCTTTCGAATCCTCTTTTTCCACCGCTCTTCGACTCCTCCGTTTGGACCACACCCGGGACGCACACGGACACAACGGACGGGAAACGAGCGACGCACTATTTTTCATAAGCGTCGCGTGACATCGCGAAAGTTCGTTCGATCCGTACGGGTTAATAAACAACTCGCGATGCGGACGAAGAATAAAACCGAGTTCGATTGTTTTTTTTTCTTTCCTAAACGGAAAAAACAACTAAAAACAAATTCCCCGCTTCCGACGAGGTCGCTTCTTCTCCCGTAACGAAATCGAAGTCCTTTTTTCTCCGGTTGTCTTGGCGACGAAAGGTTTAGAAGATACAACACGTCCTCCCACCCGAACACCAACGCTCTCCCACTGACTGCCGGCTAATGGGTGCTACTCTTCCTCTCCCGGTCCTCTACCCCACCCCCTCCTTCGACCCCGGGCGGTTTCCTCTCCTCCGGCCGCGGCGCCCATTCCCGCGTCCCATTGGTCCCCGAATCGTAACCGCGCAGACATTTCTCGTTCTCTCATTGGCTGGGCGGCGGGAGAGAGCTCCGTGCTCCGCCTCCCTGCTTTTTTTTCCTCCCCGCTCTTGTGGGCGGTGCCGTCAAAAAGATCTTCCCGAAAGATTTTTATTTTTTCCGAAAAAAAAACACGTGTAGCGCGGTTGGGTTTTCTCTTTTTTTCGCCGGGGAAAATGCTTTCCGTCGAGTTTTGGGCACGCGTTGTAGCCTGTATATTTTTTTGTTCCCGATGGACGCTTCGGATTACAATGAGAGGTGCAATCCGTTCGGTCTCGATAATGTTCGGTTCGATCCGTTTCGATTGAGAACTTGTTCTCTTAAAAGAAGCAAGAGAAGAGTCGTTTGGACAGAGGAGTGAAAGAAAGTTGCGGAAACAGTGCGGAACTGGTAGGTAAGGACGAGGTTTCGCATGGGAAAAATTAACCGACGAAAGAACGCAATCGTGCGGAAATAAAAAAAGTTCTTCCGTCGCTAACCGAGACTTCCGCTAATCTGGAGAATAAATCGAACGGATGTCTCGTATAAGTGTATAAAAAAATATAAACGAATTTCTTGGGGCTAGAATATTCCGCTGCAATTAGTAAGAAACTTTCTCGCGCTCAAGGTGGTGGTCCCAACGGTGGAACTGCACCGGGCACGGCGCATTTCAAAATATATCGATATTACATGTGAATTACATTTTAAAAGAATTGGAAAACATATCAAACGCTTTCTCAATGAGAGAAAATTATTAAATTATTAAAATTTACTATCAAACATTTTTTAATCGTAAAAAGCCCCGCGCTAATATTTTGCTGAGGGCCCCGCGATTTTTCTATCAGGCTCTGTTCGCGTTACAGAGTCTGAGGCGCATCCCGTCAGCATCTTGTCTTTTAAGTAAAGAGACTTCGGCGTGGGTACGTTTTTTCCTCTATTCAGTCGGTGTCAAAACTACGTTCCACAGGTCACAACCGGCCCGCCATGAGTTTAACTATTGAAGGATACAATGTAGCATAAAATGAAAATAGAAGATTATACAAGCCATATATTTTGGCTTGACCCCTGTATTACTGTAACTGATAAATACATATGAAACATCAGGTAATACTGAACCATAACTAAACTCTTTAGTTTCCTTAAATTATTCATCAACTCCATTTTCGAGTGGATAAGTATAGTCCCCAAAGAAGTCGAAAGTGGGCAATGTGGCCCGCTATGAGTGCAGCAATGGATTATGTGACCCTCGAGGCGATAAGTTTCGGCGCCACTGCTCTAGTCTACTGTTTACGACATCCCTGAGTTCAACTTTTGGTAAATGGATTTTGTTCTGAAAAGAATATCGGCGATGATGAAAATGAGACTGTTTGAAACGAAAGTGTTTTGGAGCTTTTGGGTATGCAGGCATATCAAAAGAAACGTCAAAGTATGGAAATTCAAATTATCGCCGTAAAGGCCGAATTCTCCATTCTACTACATGACGAATAAAACAATTTTTTGACCAGCATCAACAAACTTGGCCAGAGCTGGCGCGAGAATTGCATACAACTGAAAAACCGGCGAATCTTTCAAAAATGTTGTCCTTCTTAATGCCTCCGTTTTGAATTTACTTCTAAATTAACTAAAATTTGACAATGCTTAAAACAAACAAAGATTTTCATATCCAACAAAGAATAGTATGCACCGAACGCAAACAATGAAAACACTCCGCCTATTTGTCTTCCTTTGCGAGGGTTTCTACCTGCGTTGTGATTGGTAGGTCCGCGAAACAATGGAGGCATCGTGAGTGGTTTTTCTGAGCGTGTGTTCAAACAATATTTAGAAAACTTCTATTTAACATTCTTCGGTATTTTTAAGCACTATAGAACTTTATGATTAATACAGCAAATAAGCTTGAGAAAAGATCTCATCAAAGAAATTTATACTGAATATGAATTCTCGAGTTTCTTATAGTGTTAAGTATCCCTAACGACGCTTGTATTTATTTGAATATGCGCGCATGTTAACGTATAAACACTAATCTTCAAGCCTCAAACTAATTTTATATAAAATGTCTCTACTTATCTCAACTTACTTGCTGCAGCGAGCCCACAATTCCTGCCTACGATTCATATATGATCTTAAGAAGTCAGACCATATATCGTAATATTTTCTCAAACTTTCTTGGCTAAATCTCGAATCACGTAGAAAATTGCATCTCCTCTCTTTATTATATCAAATCCTTAAAACAAACATCCCACAATATCTATCAACAGAGTTTATCGCCATTAACACAATTCATAATTGTAACACTAGAGGATGCCATAAACTTCTCACTTCGCACCACAGAACAGACATCTTCAACAGATCCTTCACAGTCATAGCATGTAGATTATAGAATAGCCTTCCAGCAGAAATAAAGCACTCTTCATCCCTATGTACCTTCAAACACTTATACCACAAACATCTCCTATCCCATTCTCTTTCATTACCTTAAAATGACAAGCAATTTTATTTTTCTACAGGTCGTCCAAAAAATGTATAATTTTCTCGATATATTTACATGTATCTATATTGTATTATGTATGTATATTATATTGTGTATGTATATTATATGTATGTACGTTTTAGTGTGTATTCATATGACTTACCTTATTTTATTCTTTTATATATTTTTTATGCTTTATGTATAACTCTGTTTATGTGTGCCTCATTTTTAAGTATTTAACTATATGTATTTACCTTCCAAGACCCTCTAAATCTTTAGATGTTGCTATAAGTAGGTTTCGCAGGTTTTTCACACTCACCTTCTTGTGTGGATGTTTTCCTGCAGTGGGGTTTTTCCTAGTGAATAGTACATTATCTTCCCTAGTTTTTCCCCGCAACAACAACAATTACCCATCAGTTTTTAAATCCTATACTATCCTATACACTTCATTGTATTTTATATTGCTCTTCATTTTATGTAACCTTTTAGTTTAATTTTATTACTTGTTACTATCTAATTGTATGTAATTGACAATGGGTTAGATGGAAGAGGAGACTGTTTAGTCTCAATCTCGCCCTAATAAAGACGTATATCTATCTTACTCAGAGCGCTCTGAAATGAGTCCGTGGAGGCAAGGCAAAGGCAATTTTATAACTTTACTTATAGAAACGTGCCATGATTTTATTCGTTACTTCAATATTCATCGAAGCTTAGGCGGTGGCTCTCTTACAGTCATTATTTCTAAAGATTACGACAATCGGACACCGCGGCCTAACGGAATTATTATATAAGAAAGTGTGTGTGTGGATGTTTGTGTGCGCGCGTGAGATAGATAGATAGATAAATGTCTTTATTCGGGCGAAATTTACACCATAAGGTCCACTCTTACATTTAACTCTTTCTTACAGAGAGAGAGAGAGATAAACGCCGCACCCTTAACGTTCGCATCCTAAAAATTTTGAGGCTGGATTTCCGTAATTCCATTTATATGCGAGACGATACGTTTCCAAGAAAAAACATCTCGAAAATCCGGTGCAAATTTAAACTTGTGTCTTTCGCAGCTAATGGTTCAACGCAGCTTACTCTCGACAAAATCACGATAGTCCAAGCCAAATAGTATTTTATTCCATGAAATACGACTTGAAGCGACTTTGCGCTTTGGCTGTATTTTTCAAAGATATTAATGGCCACCCTTCTTCGGGCTTGGGTATTCCATAGACCTTGAGAGCCACATTACATAGAGCACATACTCCTAGTAGTCACACATGCCACTGAGATCATTAGGTAGGGATCAGACTAAGGACACGCAGCGTCTGTATCTCAGTGAGGCGACTTCAAAAGTCGTCTGTACCCAGAGGGTCGACCGCATTAAGTGATGATGTAAGGTTAAAAACGCCGTTTATTAAAGCACTGGTTAACCATCTCAGCTATGATCTCAAGCAACTGAGAGGTTATGAAAGAATGTATCATTTAAAGCGCGGAAAATACTATACTAGGAAAGATAACCGCAAAGAAAACAAAGGAACCGTGGGCTACTCAAAATTTATGAGGAGACTTTAAGGCAAGTCTTAGAAAATACAGATAGGCAAACGACGGTTAAGGACAACAAGGGTACTGTGAAAGCATGTATCATAGAATAGGGTAAGTTGGTAATGAAGAGGAGCCGATTAAAAAGATGAAGAAGAGGCGGTGGAAACAGATTAATAGAGAATGCGGGGGGAGAGTGTATAGAATATCAGGAAATAAGATTTGGAGGGAAACTACAAAAGCGAGAGAGTTGTGGTTGAAAGGACAATGAGATGAAATAGGGAAACTGCAGAGACGAGGCAGAATAAACACTGTATGGAAATGTGAAGGAGTTAACGGGAAACAGGTAGGAAAATACTTTGGCCACAGTTTAAGGCAACAAAGGAAAACGATTAGTTGACCCGGAGGTTGTGAAAAAAAGATGAACAAAGTATAATGAGGAATTATATGGAAATTATTTTAAGACAGAATCAATTCGGGCCCAGAGGGGGGAATATGTAGACTGTGACAGTGTAGTCCAACAAGAGGCATGGACAAATGTAGCAACAGGGGTAAAAGTAGTAGGTAGCTTGAGCAAAACAGATTCCCAGATGACAAGTAGTGAGTAATTCAGAAAGGGTTAGCAGATTCTAGTAAGTTCCTTAAATGAAAAAGCAAATGGCTTTGGAATGGAAATTAATTAGAAGAAAATTAAAGCCATGAGATGTGCCAAGAGCGGGGAGTCACAGGTCAATGTAATAGTCGATGGGGAAAGGCTGGAATAAATGGGATACTTTTACTTACTTAGGTAATATTCTGACTCGGCATGGATAAGGCACGAAAGAGTTCAGGACAAGATTTCTGAAAAAGTCGGAGAAAAATTCTGCCTTGACCGAGAATCGAACCCGGATCTTCCACTTGCCAGGTGGACATTCTAACCACTAAATTACCGAGGCAGACTAATTCTCCCCTCTCAGAATCGGGTATTTCCCTCACTGAGGTCAGCCAAGCTTATATCAACTTCCCCAAAACGAATGTCCTCCCAAAGAAATCCCATTTACATCCCAAGGGTGAGATAAACAGATAACCGCAAATGAAAGTGTTGGTGAAGGTTTTATGCAGATAGGCATATAATGGACATGAAGCTTTCTGAAAAAGCCGAAGAAAAATTCTGCCTTGACCGGGAATCGAATTCCCTATCTGCATACAAACTTCACCAACACTTTAATTTGTGTTTATCAGGACAAGGATAGAAAGGGCAAAGGAAGCATTCATGAGCCGACGAAAGATTTTGACGGGCAGTTTGAATAAAGATATGAAAAAGAAGTTAAGTGTAAAGCTTGATATGGTATGTGCAATGCCTGATTAACCGGGGTGCAGTGGTACAGTTGCACCAGGGCCCCGTGAGTAGAGGGGCCCTACGGAGGCCCCGGACACTGTGTGTAGGTTTGTCTACGAAAAATTGTGCTCCAAAGCCCCCGATTATCTTAATCAGGCCTTGGGTGTGTAGCATTATACGTATGAGTGGGGGACTTGGATCATGAGAAAAGAAGATGAGAGCAGATTAGAGGCGTTTGTGATTCGTTTGTTTGTGTGTGGCAAAGACTGGAGAAAATTAGTTGGACTGAAAGAAAAAAATGAGGAAGTGTTAAATAAAACAGAGGAAGAGGGGAGATTAATTAGAGTAATAAGATAAAAGAAATGGGTGGGATTTGAAAGGAAACGGTTTACTGGAAGTAGTCACAGAGGGGAGGATGCTAGGAAAGTAGTAGAGATGTAGGAAGAGGAAAGTAATATCAGGAGCATTAAAAGAAGGGGATGGGTATGGGAGGTTGTAGAGAAAGGACTTCGGTGGTATAGATTTGGATGGGTGAGCAAAAAGTCTACCATGATTAATAGCCAATTTCACGGTAAATAGAGCAAAGGAAAAAGCTAGCGTGAATTATGATAAATCAGACAAACGTTTGAATTTGAACTACTTTGATAATGAAAGAGGTATTAGAGCGATAAAATGACATATTCGACTCCCAGAGCTGTAAAACTATATGTATATATATATATATATATATATATATATATATATATATTAACTTAAGGAAATGAAAAGGTAGTGATGAGGGAGGCAGCAAGGTGTTGAAGGAAGCCCAGCGGACACTTACCAAGTCGGGGACCAAGTTGGCAGGCTGCTGGGGGCGTCGAAGAGACACGTTAAACACACGAACACAAAAAACAAAAAAACACGCAAGCTTATCGGGTCTATGCCCTTCTTCAGCGATAGAAACTGAGAGTTATATATATATATATATATATATATATATATATATATATATATATATAATATAGTTTGCCTACAACATTTGCAAGTTGTGTTTTGTTATTAAAATTGAACCACAACGCTTTATTTTCTCCACATAAATACGTATTTGGCAAATAGAGCATCCTATCGAAAGTTAAAACCTACAATAAGGTAAAGAATAATTATTCGATGGAATTCATGATTGGAGAATGATCCTAATCTGGGAGAGATCACCTTTCGCATCACTTCATTTATTATTGCTAACACTACTGCTTTTATTATAATGAATGGTTTGAATAATTATTAATAGCCATATACAAACATAGCTCTAGTTTTGTGGTAAATACTGAGCAAAAGGCTCAGCTGAAATGAAGTTAATGCCTTGAAAGGCTGTGTGTAGCAGAAGGCATCAACGAAGTCCACACAATTTATATACGCAAACCAGCATGGATATAAATGCATACATCTGTAGCCACTGAAAATTGCCATTTTGGAACCACGATCTTGAATTCTTCAACTGGTCTACTTCATCTCGACAATTGAAATTAAATTCTATACATTCGAACCATAACCAAATTTTTCTTTAGCTGTTCCGCAAGGATCAGGCAAGCTTCGACGCATGTTCCAGAATGAATTCCACAACAAAAATACGACCTAATAAAATATGTAATCGCCATTTTTCTATCGGTTAGAATCCTTTATATCTACTGAAACTGTTAAAAAAATGATGAAGTTTATAATTTGTCCCTTGTTTATTTTAGGAATTGGTTATCATGGTGACACCAACGTACATGTTTCCATAATGACATCGCTCGGTTTCAGGTATTATTTTTTCTACAATTCAGCTTCACAAAAGCTGTGGGAGAATATGACGGAGAAAGTTCATTCTTTGATCAAAACGTTATTGTAATTCTGTGCCGCCATTTAGTTCGCATGGGAAAATATTTCTTGCAAATCATTCGTATTGCGAAAATGTCTCCGGAAAAATCACTTCCTATTCAGGATCATCGTTAGTAAGCTTCCCTCAGACAGGTATTTTAACATTAACCTATAACCAAAGGCCTTCACGTCATCCTATCTTCCGCAACTTTCTTCGCCTCTTGAAAACCCTCTTGTCTCCTCTAGTAATCGAATATATGAATACTTTTCCTAGCTCTTCGTCATTTTCATTCAAGTTTTCCCTCAATTTCATCATTAATCGCGGAGTCTTTTCTCAGGAAACGCCCGAACCAGTTAACTTTCCCATGACAGTTTTATTAGTATTTCATCGTCTTTTATTTTGCCAATCCATTATAAATCATGCCTTCTTCTCCATGTCCAATTTTCAAATCTTTCCAAATATTTTATGCGCTTTTCTCAGCTTATTAATATTTTTACCTTTACTATTATTATAACTCATTTAATTCTCAATAAAAAAATCGACTGGATTTTCCACTGGCTGTCGCCGTGACTTTGAACATGGAGACGACTATAAATAAAAATCATTAGGTACATTTTCCCGCACAACAGCCTCTAGTGACTGGAAGGTCGGTGACACATTAATTCTCGCCGGTTCGTGGCGTAAGACAGTCTCATTAGCGTCGGAAAAAGGTTGACGCACCGATAGAGCCATAAAGGTCTTTCTCGAAGCTAGAACCGTTTGTCCTATAACCAGTTTGTTGCCACTGAGAAATGATACGTCTTCTTAATAGTCAAATGGCACGGTAAACGGAATGCACACGGGTGAAGTAGGGCGATGTTTTTCAGCTCACGGTTTCCTGCGAAGCGAATTAATTATTTGTTTTAAAATGCTTTTGTATATTTGTCGACGTGAAAAATTCTTCATGGGTCAAGTAACATGGATGCGCCGTATTTTTTATATAAAATACCGAAAGAAACAAATCAAGTTGTCTTTCCCAACAGCTCCCGAGTTCTACACTACTTTATTTAAATAATTAACGTAATTCGCCACGCTTAAATCGACAAAAACGAATTAAATTATTGGATTCGCTATTTTCTCTTAAAAAGCTTTTATCATTCCACTATCAGACCATATAGGTACATACGCTAATTTTGAGGTCACAAATAAGAGCAGACCAATTGGAACTATAATATTTCTATTTTTGCAAGTTTTATTATTAATTTCTAAGGGCTAAGTTTGACCTAAACAGTCAATTATAGAAAAAATTAATTTCAAAATTATACCAGTTATTTCCTCTGATAATTCAATGCTCTTTAGATGTCGAAATGCTAATTATTCATACCGATTTTTGTAATCAAATAAGTTCAATTTTTAAAATTTTATATCAGTTCTTGACTAATATCTACTATTTTTTTATAAAGTTTTTACAGCTCTTTCTTTGCCCTCGTGCGTCCTTTTGTTATAAAGTTTCGTCGTAATTACATATTACTGCTTATTACTTAGAGAATACTATGCAAAATCTTAAATTGTATGCATTCCTTTAGACTTCAGCTTATCACCGCGAATGTTCAATAGTCTTACATAGATATGCAATTTTCAATGATTTTATTCTGACGTAACTGCTGATATAAGCGAAAATATGACGTCATTCATTTGATACACGGACTTAATTTCCTATGTTGAGTCATCGTAAAATTCCGAAATAATTTTTTTCGCGCATGTTTTCTGCTTCAAATTCAGTCGAAGAAGTAACAAAGATCTAGAATCAATATTTATCCGAATACGTGTCACAGCCGCAAATTAAGATACAGAAAATACGAAGTTGATTACTTGAATAAAGCTTATCCATTAGTCGGAGGCAAAAAAAGATTTTTCTGTTTTTCGAAAACGTAAACGTTCGAATTTGTAGATTATCACGATTTGAATGGCATTTCACCTTCACCTTAATCAAATTAATGGAGTCGTGTTCAGACGTTTTGCATTCGGGAAAACATCTGGATTATGAGCGCACTTATTTACCAATAAGTGAAATAGGCAGCTGCCTAAACTGAGTTTTTTGTATACTTTGTAATTAGGTTTGAGCCAAAAAAAGTCTCAGAACTGAGTGCGTGCGTGCCTGCTATCATGCCGAAAGTGTCGTCAATATAACCAATGTTACGAGAAAGTAACTTTACAAAATTCACAATTTCTGAGAAGAGAAGATGAAAACTTTCCGAATTCGAGTTTTTCTTTGCCTTCCACAATTTTCTTTGTATTTATTGATATACTAACTTAAGAAAATTTTATTTTCACTATTCCTGATATGTAAATAACGGCACTTTTCAAAAAACTCCTGCGTGGTTTGAAACTCTTCTAAGAGCATCCTTTTAAAATCATTTCCAATTAAGGTTATATAATCTTTTATCTTACCTTGAAAGTTAATTTGTTTACGAATACTCAGTAGCTGTTGAAGCAATTGACCGTTATAGTTTTAATCTAAAGTTCTAGTGCTCTAAGCAAAATTACTTCTTGCTGCTGTCTTTTCTCAGGTCAATTTTCTAACAAAAGGTGTCGCTAAAATTGGGCCGAGATAAAAATAATACAATTTTAAAATGGACCATTAAATTCTTAGGCAAAATAAATACTCAAACTATAAATCATAAGAAAATCTCTCTTTGACAGTCACATATACATTTATTCGTTTGTTACTTTTATCTAACAGTCAAGAAAGGGTCTGAGGAGTGACCAAAACGACGATTTTCCATCGAGACGAATTAAGTTCAAATCCCTCCTCTGAGCCTCTTGATCCATTGAATGGAATGTCGAAGTCATCGTTTTTACTCTGTTCCTAGAACTATCTTTGATTCTAACGACTTCACTAGCAAGTTCTTTCATCCTTCAACTTCCGAAAAACACCTTATAGGTATATCCAAGTTATTTACACGAACCGATGTGACGAACAATACCTTTCATAGAGCCATAAAAAAGGTTGAGAAAACCAGATGAGTATTTCGTCTACAAAGCAGCTCTCATCAGTGGCGTCAACGGAGAGTATATTTTGAAAAGAATCTTTAGGTTTTCCCTACCTTTTTATAGATAGACGTAATTTTCCCGTTTGATTCAATCCATGCGACGAGCTGTATAACTCTCTCCTGACGTACTACTGATCCAAAAAATTAGAACGTACTAAAGCCGAAAGAAGCGGTAGAATCTACTTGGGACGGCACTAGAGTTAAGTTCTTATTTACGGGCAATCCCTGCTCAGTTCGTACTCCAGAGCATTAACCATCCGTTAGCCCTCCCCCTAATTGGAACGCCGTTGTTCTTGCGGGGTCGAATCGACTCCGCGCCAGGAAAAATATTTTTTTAAATATTAATATTGAGATTTCTTTAAATGTAACTATGTAGGCATACAAGATGGTATAAAATATTTACTGCTGTGTGGATAAATTTAAAAAATAAATTAGTGTGAAAGTATTTTGCTCTTCCACATTGGTCATTCATTATGAATCAGAATAGGAATTGCCAGTTTAAAACAGAAATCGGAAGAAAACCGTTGAAGAGTAGAGTTAGGTAAGTAGCTAAACGTATTAACTCATTTATATCACGTTTTACAAAGAACAGCGTGGGGATAGCCGAAAGATGTGCAATGCCTTAGTCCTCAGAAGTCCCTAATGTCCTCTATCAAGTAAACAAGCTATCAAGCTAGAATAAAAACGGGAAAAAGCGAGATTTATGGAGTTTTAGGAAGATACTATAAATAACAAATGCCTCCGTGCTGCCATCGTTATCGTTGAATTCGTTTATAAAACCGTTTGGGGTTCTTTTGATCCCACAAGACTAACGGATGGTTAATTATCACGAAAATTTACAAAAATCCATTTTCCACTTTGATATACATATTACAAAACCTCTCTGGGCCGTGACGGGATTCGAACGGGCGCTTTCCAACGCCGACTTCAAGGCCACCAAAAATCTGTCACACTTCGCCCTAGTAGACTGAATTACACGAAAAATAGAAACTCAACTCAACTCATAATTCAAACAGCCATAAAACATTTGGGAAAACCAGAGGCGCATTTATTTCGGCTACAAAGCCGAAGCCCTCAGCGGATTATCCACCGATCACTAATTCCACAACATTTGGAATCTCGGCATTCGTTGCCACGTGGCACTTGGAGAACTTTGAGAAGGGCATTGCTACCAAACAATTACCCGGCTCGAGCCCAAACTAGCGATTCTTTGGCGATCGGAAGATGAGGGGATCGAAGTGAAGGAACAAATGAGGCCGGAATAGTGGGATTTAGGCAAGAGGATTAGGGGACGTGAAACGGAGGCGTTGGAAAATCCTTAAAAGGAATTATATTAGTGCGGCGCTACCCTCTCTCACCTCCCTTGCGGCAAGAGCGTCGCCGGCGACGTCTCTTTAGGAAGAGCAGGAGAGGGTCGGGTGTGTGTGGGACTTCCTCGTCAATAAAAATAATTCTACGGGGGTCCAAACAACGCGCAGAGCTGTGGTCTGGTAGGCGCCTTCGTGGAAGAGGGCCGGCGAATTGCCAAAGTGGGTCTTGCGGGAAGCAATAGGAAGCGGTGGCGGGGAGGGCAGGGGTAGGACTGCATCCCAGTCCCTACGTGTCCAATCTAGCGGATCGAGGGAAGCGAAAAAAGGCGCACATCCTGCCACTCCTTGATTCGAAGAGTTTTATTTTTAAGGCGGAAGGTGAGTCGCTTTTACGTTCTGCGGCACTTACACTCAATGGAGAGAGGAGAGAGCTACAAATCCGGGTAGAATTTTTTCCTTCGGGGTAAGGAAGAGAGGGGTGTACGAATTATGAGAGTGCCACGCCATCTCTTTCGACCTAGCAGAATATATGTGGAACTCTTAACCAAAGGAATACCAAGCCATTTTCAATATCTTGCACTGCCTACTGGGGGGGGGGGGCACTATGTAACATTTAACTGCAGGAATACCAAGGGGTGAGCCTCTGCAGCCCACAAATTTGTTTTGCCTATCTCACTGTAATAATATTAGCATAAATGTTTGTAAAAAATACATTGTCAATATCCTTATTATAAGCAAGCGGGCATAGTTTTCAATCGATTTTACACACATTCCTAGTTTGTACAATTATTTTCGTCGTTGGTCGCGTGCTTTGAAAAACGAGTGGCCGAAATTAAATTGCATGTGTCAAATGTAATGTGTCAGGCAACTCGGAGTAAAACGTTTTTGTTGTTAAGTTATTATTGTTTCTGTAAATTTTAGAGGAGTTTGCACTCATATTGTAATATGAATCTGAGAATGAAAGTACAGTGAGGATAAATGAGAAAAAAGTTTTATATAAATAGTTCTGCCTTTATAGTATGTTAAGACAGCATAACATCAGATTAATTATGAAAATTGTATATCTGTGAACATAACTATGACTTTTTATTAAATAATGAATCCAATAGAACTATGTTGCACATTGGTTTCTTTCGTAGTTTCGTCGATAAAAACAATAAAAATGCATCAATTGCCACAATTCGACGTTTGCTGGAGGAGATTAAGGTTTCTCATGTAACTTTGTTGAAATGGTCGACTGTAATCATAAAATTAATCTACAATAACTATTGTTGTTTTTTGTCTTTTTCTCTTTACTTTTACTACGAGAATTTCTTTTAGACTCTACAGAACTTTTTTCTAGGCATTCTGTCAGGCTGAAATACGAATACAAGAATTCTGACAACTAATTTTATATCTCTTATATATTAATGCAGTTGTGCTCAAACTTGTCGGATTGAGGGCCACATAACCCATCTGTGCACTCATCGCGGGCCACATAAACCACTTCCGCCCACTTTGCGGGACACATCCAGTTAAAAAAGAGTTAAAGGATAGTTTAAGAGAGCCAAAAGGTTTAGTTGTGAGTCTGTATTACCTGATGTTTTAAATGTATTTATCTATTATAGCATTGGAAGGTTAAGGCAGAATATATTGTTTTTATGATTTTCTATTTTCATATTATGTTAAACTGTATCTTTTATTTGTTAACCTCATGGCGGGCCGGACGAAAATACTCGAATGGCCAAATGCGGCCCACGGGCCGTAGTTTGGGCACCACTGTTCTAATGTAACATGATATATGGAGCATAATTTTCATTCCATCACTGTGCTGCACAATCTGGATCATTTGTCTGATGCTCGTTATTTAGCTAAAAATACGCCCAAAAAGCAACGATTTGAGACTGCAATAAAAGTTTTGTAGAAGCGAAAGATAGACCTATCATAATTTATATAATCGGAGGGAAAATGCCCTTAAAACCAGAAGTACGGAGAGATAGACGTTTTCCACTTTTGTTAGTTTTATTTTGTGTAAACAATAGTCTCCAGTTTGTCAAGTTTCATTTTTAAACGGTCTAATTATAATTTTAGTCAAAAGTGCAGCTTCCAAAAATGGCACATCTTGCATTCGCTTCATCGACAAAAATCATCACGTTGTCCTTCATAGGGTCATTATTACGTTCACACTATGTCACAAGGAGAAACCTACAACCATCGTAAACAGCCATTCATGTTAAAACTGACTTACATTTTAAAATAGTTAAGTCATCCGTCATTTGAATTTCCGAATCAATGACATCGACCTCGTTCCTTCACATAAAAGGAGGAAGGTGAGGTACATTCAGTTCCCCGTGATTTTTAGCAATTAAAAAAACCACTTGTGTACGGTTTTTCCGTTTGTATGATTAACGCGAAACAAAAGCAGATAGATACTTCGTTCTTTCGCCAATCGAATAAGTAATCTGTCTCGTTATGCACGTTTTCTCGGTTCGCCCCTCTGTCTAAATAAAAACGCGCCATTTACTGTCTGCTACGGCAGCTCTTTCCTTACTTGATAATAGTACATTTTGATTACACGGCTTTAATGCTTCGCGTTTTTAGCCTCGCCGTTGATACGTTTCATAAAAATTATCAAAACGTAGCCGTTAAAATGCTTGTAAGTCCCGCCCATTGATTAAAATTTCGTATTGGGCCATAATAATAAAATGCTTGGATATCGTTTTACCTTGAATATTGCGGACTTAAATGAAATGTCGTAAACACAAGCATTAAACTTCCAAGTAATGAATATTTATTTATCGCTTCTTGAAGGCGGTTTATAGGTATTCGTTGCGTAAAATGTAATAGAGAAAATCATAATTCCTGTGACCGATGGGGAATCAAAGAGAGGGGGAGAAGGCGACCGCCCATATCTTTCCTCTTGAGAAGTTCCTAGATCCGTGTTTGGTCGTGACGCAGTCATTTAAAAGTTATTTTGAATTTATTACTGAATTATTGACGGGAAAATTTTTATCATATCCTAAGGGCAAACAAAATGGATAATTTTTTTATATTTTCTTGTTCGATGAATTTAATCCATTTCAACATAACCCTTCATAGAATTAGCATTTATTGCCCAACTAGATAAGAATGTTACAGGAATAATACGTGTTTAAATAAATAAATGACAAGCA
The DNA here is from genome assembly GCA_028673005.1 of Tanypteryx hageni. Taxonomy (NCBI): domain Eukaryota; kingdom Metazoa; phylum Arthropoda; class Insecta; order Odonata; family Petaluridae; genus Tanypteryx; species Tanypteryx hageni. The sequence goes on from CM054118.1 coordinate 39,539,954, forward strand.
GTTAGAAAATAAAACGTTCTTGCTAACATTGGATATATATATATATATATATATATATATATATATATAAACCAAAGCTGCTTGCAGTGTTCGAGATAATTATCGCGTAAGACGAGTGACTTATTGTTAGTCACCTCGGCCACCAGATCTACGCGTTGGCGCTGCGATAAATGTTAATTTGAATGCGTGTGGGAAGATAGATATAGTATAGTATTAGTGGCATTTTTCATATTTATTTATTTTTAAAATTATGTTGTCTTTTTAGTTGTTTATTTTAATAATTTTATTATCTTGACAAAAGTTATCACATTATTTTTATTATATAACCTTAGCTTTCCTTTTCTGTATTTATATTGTTGAAGTGAATCTGAAAAAATTACAAGCGTCCATTATAGAAATGAGATTAAACAAACCTCGTTGGTGATCAAATGTTTCACTCCTACTAGTATCTAAAGCTGGATTACTCTGAACTAGCAGTATATTTTCGTTGATTTTAAGCAATATTAATGGATAAGTCAGTATTTTTATTAATGAAACAAAAGATACTATCAAACGTCTTACTACTTATATACCAAACATTCTTACGTTTGCCACTGAGTTCTCTACTTCTGTCTGCCATTCTCTCAACTGTATAAAGATTAAAGCGACCCCCACATCACTAAACAGCTTTTGCAACTTTTTACGCCCATGTAAGCAGAAAGGTTATCATAATTACGTATATTATAAGAGTTTATTCATATTAAAGTATTAACTATATAAAAGTTGGTTATAAAAATTCATTTTTATATCTTCACTTGTTTAATGTTTGTACTACGGTCACTGTGTAGAAAAGTTATCAAAAAGAAGTATAGGATGAATAGCATTATTAGCATTATTGACATTTAAAATAGCTCTATTAGTCCTTAATTTGGCGAAAATTATTTTTCAGATCATAGAAACATATACAAAACACAAAGCGATAAATAAACATCACGTAGCGTATTATTGTATACTTAATTCTTCAATAAATTCTTTATCGACAACGCTTTCGTAGTAATCCAAACTGCACCTAAAACAATGAAATCCAAACGAGAGTAATTTCGTCGAGAATAACGATCAAATCGATTTTTTGCCGTGTTTTTAGTTTTATCAAGCTCTTTTCCAGTCAAAAGAAATGGTTAGGGAAGGAGGAAGGCAGATAGCGTAAAATGGGGGATGGACCCCTTTCGGAATTCCGTAAAGGGTAACCGAAGGAAGTGTGGGAAACAGATCCTTCGAAGACTTCGTCGAACGACCATTTTTACAATACGGAGCAAGGTGTGTGTTTATTGATGCGTGGGAAAGTGTACCTGAGGAGAGGGCGCTTTCCTTAGAAAGGGATTCTTGGGGGAATGGAGTAAAAAGTGAACGAGGGGAGGGCCTGAAAAACGGACCTTAAGAAGTTGACCCATGAGGACAATGGCCACGTGCCGAAAACACTAGTTTAAGTTAAGCGCATGAATATAACTCAAAAGGTATACATGAGAGATAGCCTTATGCGAGGCAGTGAAATAAACAGATTTACCGGCATAACCGTGAAAGAATAAAATATTTTTCGTTCCAATTAAGGACAAAGTCGAATTTTCTGTCCTTTGGTCAGAGACGGAGTGTTGTCTCCATGGTCATGAATACCATTCTAGAAAATGCATCTATAAATTGCAATGCTCCGTATTTAATATGTTTATACGCAATTTTAATGTATTATTCATTTTAATGTAGTATCGGAATATTTCACTTGGCTGAGCTGTTATACTGTAAGCAATTAGCATTATTAATCAAGTGGGTATGCATTATTTAATAAGTAAAAACTTTTTAGTATATTTTTCCCTAGTCATCCATGTTTGATGAGAGTATTATTTCTAAAAAACGAGCGAAATATACATATATTAATGTGAATCAGCAGTCTTGAATATTATATAAATTTATCTAAATATCAAGGCAGAATATATCATGTCAATGCTTTGGTGTAATTTCTATAAACAATACAAACGACTGAATGTAAACTATTACGATTTGCTAATTTTGCATGTTGAAAATTTATCTATTTGAGGAGTTGACTAAGAATTTTCGTTTGGGAAATCAAACGCTATAAAATATTAATTTTGAACATTTTTTAAAAAGGTTTCTGATTCATAAAATGAATGAACATTATATTTTTTACATCAAACTTTTACACTACGTATGAATAGCTTTCGACTTTATTTTAGTACGCAAGCCTTGATTACACAGCCTAATTTTAATAAACGTTGCTGTAATAAAACTTATATAACCAGCCATACAGCAACCGTTGGTGGATTTTTCCGGAACGTAATATGTATTCCCTTTTTAAATCTACACTCGAATTACAAGAATTGCAAAAAAGAGAATCTATTATTCCTGCCGAAAGAAATATAAGCAATCATTAATGATCATATTCAGTACTACCGTTAGACTCAAACAAAACCACAGCTGGAGACAACTTCTAGGCTAATATTCAGAATCCGCCAGTCAACCGCTTGCACTTGCATTGATTTCTGTGAAAACCAAACGCTCTCATCCACTCGAAATATAAGAAATATACAAGAGGAAAAACCTAGTTCCAGCGCGTTACTATCCTCCCATCTTCGAGAGTCCGCTCCGTAAACTAACGAACGGCATCCGAAGGAATTTTACCGCAAATCCCTCCAAGAAGTCGAAAGTACACACCCGCAAACGCGAAATAATCAAAAGGTGGGAGCCATATGGAATCGGCGCGCTCTCACATCGACCACCGGTTCCAAACTCCCTCTCCCCAAAACCTTCCTCCCCGAGTAAAAAATTCTAATAGGTTGTCCGGGGATTTTGGCCAAAAATCCGCTCGCGCGATACCGATCTTGTGAACTAAAACGGAGAAAACTGCACGTGTTCCAAAGGGTGTACTTTACCCCTTTCAGCCTTCCGACCCGAGTCCCTCACAAACTCCCGACTCCTCCTCCCCCTTCCATGTACCGCTTTTCCCCCTCCTCTCTTCCTCCCTCCTCCCCTCCCACCCTCTCCCATTACCTATCCCTCCCACGCCTCCAAAAACCGCCCACCCTCCCCGCCGCCCCAACTAAGAGTCCAATCTGACCACTTGCCGCTCTCTCTCTCTCTGTGGCGGATAGAGGGGTGGGTGGAGCACGGGGAGGGAAAGATCAAAGGAGACGCCGCCACTCCTATGCAGGTAAAGGTGCGGCGAGGGAGGGAAAGGGTTGCAGGCGTGTGGGAAGGGGAAGGAAGGTTCGGGGGAAGGGGTGTGGTTGATGAGAGGGGAGAGGAGAGGGAAGGAATGGAGAGAGGAACGTTTGAGGGAATCCAAGATTAGAAGTGTGGAGAGAAAGAAAGAGAGAGAGCAAAAGGGGCGGTCATTTGCCGTAGAGACGAGGAATGGACGGGCGAGATTTCCGTCGCAGATAAGGGATCGAGGAAGTCGAATTTAGACAAAATCGGAGGAAGTTTTCCGATGTGAGAATCTTTATTTTTCCGATGCGATGGATGGAAAATCATTTCAGATCCACGCACACGTTCAGGCACCTAAATGGCCGCAGTCGAAGAGGAATATAAATGCAAAAATCGCAGGAAATCCTTTGCTAAATGTTTTCATCTCTTTTTCATTCACTGGACAATTTTTGATCTGAGGCGCGTGCTTCAAGCACAAAGAGTTGGACTACTGAAGAGTTCCAATTATAGAGGAATCATTTCATCCGTCTCGCTTTGCCTTAAATGCTAGGTAATTAGATAATATTTCAAATGTGCATTCCAAAAACATTTGATTATTAAGATATAAGCGATTACTATTTTAAATACAGAATTATACCACAAAAATTATTTAGCTAATGCTCCTGACATTCATAACTAAGCAGAACAACGAATCAAAACTGAATTCGAGATGCTTAGTAAAACGTAGCATTGTACACTCCTGGACTTCCTTCTAGTTCTTTATTGTATTTATCAGAAATGATTACGATTCCTAAATTGAGACCAATACAAGAAAGAGGAATTACTTTTGAATTATGTATATAATTTTAATCCGTATTCGATAGCTAAGATGAAAAAAACTCATTTCATTCATTTAAACGCGATCTATTAACTTGTTTTAGCAAAACTTCTAAGTAAAATGAAAACTAACGTAAATTAATCGCTTAATAAAAGCACTTGAAAACATTGTCCGCACACTATAATTCATCCTGACAGATCGATTAAACTGTACACCAAATAAAGAACGACCAAAAGAAGTATAAAACTAAATAATAACAAACGATTAACATAAAGAAGAAAAATGTTTATTGTGACTCAAACTCAGTTTAGATATATTTTAGCAAGACACCGATTCCACCAAATACCGTACGCCTCCAGTGGGCTAGGCCAGCGTTTCTCAACCAGTGGGACGCGTCCCACTAGCGGGATGCGAAGGTCGTCCAGGTGGGACGCGAAGTTTCGAAGGTAATTGCTATAAAACTTTTTCTCAACAAAATTACTGTAGTATTTAATGTTCTTAAAAATTTCCAATGACGATTAATATATATACTGAAATGCAGTTGGCATAAAAATCTACCTCTTGGAAAAGATAGGGGTTGCTTTTATCATTGTGGGACCAAGATGTTTTGACAAAACAGTTGGTGGAAATCCACTGGGCTAGGCGATGGATCTGTCCTAATAGTTTGGTCGCACGTAATTTTTTTACATGAAAGTTGTCCGCATTTTTCTTATCTGGAATGTAGTTTGTACGAATGATGAAATATTAAAAGACACCCGCCACACGCTTTCCCATATTTTTCTAAAGAGAGAATGCTAATATTTCCAATTTTATTCACGCTATATTAGCCATACAATGGCAAAATCCTCACTGCAAAGATTCGAATTCAGTTCTACGGAACCATCACGGAGGCAAGTACCGGGGTCACACATTAATGCATGCGTTTGGGATCGTTGAAAAACACATTCCAGGTTGCGGCAGAAATGCATTTTTCTTGGAGCACAAACATTCAGATCTTTATTGAACGACACGAGGCCACAACATGGAAACTATTGTCACGGATAGAAGGCCTAGATTGAGAATGCCTATAGAGGTAAAATATAGAAAGGACGATATAAGTAAAGGTGTAATATGTGCAAATACTTTTTGTTTAATTAATTGATATCAAAAGGAGAAACTCTACTAAAATGCACCTAGAGTCAGAGGTTTATGGATTGTCTACCATGAAGACTAACTACAACAGACAAGGCTTAATATCATAATAATAAGAGTGTAAATGGGGGGTTTAGGTGGATACATTATACAGATTTTTATTTCGTAAAAACTGTTAGACAAATATGTCAAATTATTTTAAACTAAAGTTTAAGAATTTTGAGCATAAAAATTAAGAAATTCAGTTAGATAAATTATAGACATATCAAAGAAAAAACAGTTACCACCGTAGATAAAGATAGTTATTAAATATTCTGCACAAATAACACACTATACTTAATACTTTTCCAACACGTTAACACAAATTACAGATAGCTATATAAAAAATAAACAAAAGTCACTTCTAATTTTTCACATTGGCTGAAACAATGGACGAAACTTGAGAGTCCGACCCATTCTTCACGCGAAAAAATCACCCAAAAAAAACAAGAAAGCACGAATACACCCACGCAGCAGACGCGCAAAATCTAATCGATTACAAGACTCCGACGACGATAACGCCTCGGGAAACGTGGCGCACGACTGAACTAAAAAAAACGGCAAGGGAATTCAAGAAACAGACACGGAACTGAACCCGGCATCGAATGGAATACAGTAAGCGTCGCGCAACATTTATATGGAAGGAATTGAAACGACCTTTAAAAACGCGAGGGATGGAATGAAATAATGTACCCTAAATTCCCAAGTATAACGCGCGCGTTATACAAGGTTTTTTTGTCAAATTTTCGGAATTATTTAGTGCGCGTTATACATAAGACGTACTAGTGCGCGTTATGCATAAGAAGTACAGCTTTATAAAATAAAACGCCTTAAAGCGTTCAAATACTAACTTCGTGAAATCACTAAATGGCTGAAATCTTTCGAAACTTCTTTCTTTTTGTTCCGTTGATAAAAAAAAATTTCTGGCATAAATTACCATGCATTTCAATCATTACAGATACAAAATCGAATTTCAGTTACCTAATTATTAGTTAGTTAGTTGGGGAAGGGCGCTAAAAGTGTAGCATTCTTTAAAAAAAACGCTAAGCTCAACGATCCCATGTTCTGCGGGTGTCCTGCGCGTAATACACAAGTGCGCGTTATACTAGAAATTTTGGAGATATGCGGAAAACAGCCGAAGGTTGGCCTGCGCGTCATGCATGAGTGCGCGTTATACTTGGGAATTTAGGGTAGATGGGATAGGACTGACTTGAAAAGAGAGCTAGAGAAAGATTGATTGATTGATTGATATGGTCTTTATTTGGGGCGAGATTAAGACTAAGAAGTCCCATCTTCCACCTGACCCCTCGTCATGAAACATATATAATAATACATAGCACTTTATGTAAATACAAGTAACAATAAAAATACAAGAATTGGAAAAGAAAAGATGTAATTTTGAGGGAAAAAATAAGTACTGCTGAAATAATGAAATCCATGTAAAAAAACCCACAGCAGGAAAACCCCCACACAAGAAGGGGGGTGTGAAAAACCTGAAACCTACTGAGATTCACTAAAGACAGAGAGCGGGGAAAAAAGAGAAGGAAGAGTGGGGAGAGTGAACCGGAGGGGGAGGAGAATAGGAATAAACTTCGACTGTAACTCCTAGAGGAAGAAGGATAAGGGAAAAGGCATAAAATACATGTATATCGCGCGTAATGCAATGAGAGAGAGAGAGAGAAAGACGAAAAAAGAGAGAAGGATCTGTAAAAAGGAGAGAGAGAGAAAAAGAGGAGTGGGGAGGAATGGAGGAAATAAAGACGGATAGATTGAAGCGAACCCACCTACGAACGTTAAAGGGTTTAGATTAGATTAGCATATCTTATACTCTGACAGGGACATATAAGCATTATAAAAGTACTCGCGGCCATACAGGCGTGTATATGTGTGTGTTGTTGGTGAGGGGGGGTGATGGGTGGTGGAGGAGGATAAGGGAGCCGTAGGGTGAGGAGCAGAGCAATATACCAGAGCGAAAAGGGAGTGTGGATGTGGCAGATGATGCTTTTTCCCTCGAGAGGAAGAAGAGGAAGGAAGAGAGAATAAAGTTTCGAGATGAAACCGATAGGGGAAGTTAGGAGGACATGAGCGGGTCGTGTTAAGGGCATGCGCGGACCAATGGGTTGTGTCGAAGAGTCGCCGTCAATTGAAAGTTCAGCCTCGTCTAATAAAATGTTTTCTCGGTGGCGCGTAAGTGCTGCATCCCTACGTAGAAAGAGACGTCAGAGAGAGAGAAAGGTTGAATAGTGCGTCCCTTGAGAGGAAGGTGGCGTCTTTATGGTTAAGACGTATAAACGCATTCATGGTAACAATTATGCGGTTATTTTGCCCGACGGATTTTATTTTCGCTCGACGCGAATCGCTGAGAACGCATTAAAACGCTAATTACCCAATGCGATATGAGGAGCTTGGAGGTTTTTATTGGTACTTCCCGGATTTTTTTCACTTCCTTGAATGAATGCTAAATCCGGCGCAAAAAATGCCAAAAGGAAGAGAGTAGTAAAATGCTATCATCTCGATTATTCTCATTATAATAACCGCCTTCGTGATTTGCTCGAAGAAACAGAGCGAAGATTAATGCAGCGTAATAGTGTACGAGATTTATTTTTGGAAGATCGGTCAATTTTCCAAAGGATAACTGTCACGTGAATCGGCGCATGGTACATTTTATGGCGTATTATAGAAGTTATTTGTAATAAGATTGACTTACCAAGGTTTTCTTCAACAAGGGTATTTGTTGAAATCCAAGTTTTGCCCAACTGCCGAAAGAAATTGAACGTATTTACAGAGGGAGAGAACATTTAATAATCGATCCGAAGTATTAAAAATTAACATTTTCGGAAGAAGGTTACCTGAAAATATGCAATGTAGAAAAATCGGAATTTGTCGCGGGAAATGCCATTGCAAAGATCAAAGGTGGGATGTGACATTAATCCATTATGTCAATCGGCATAAATCGGATGAAGATCACTGAGATTCTCCATGATGGCTTCTTTCGAGGTACATACATACTTTCACAACTAAGGCAATGATTCTGTCCTCTGAACGACACTCCAGCCAAGTAATTATTTTAAATTAATAAACATCGCGGAATTTAGTCATGGATAGAAAGATTTAAGTCTACACTATTATGGTCGAAACAATCCGTAAAATTGGCATTAGATCCCCCAAATAAATGAAAAACGAAGAGCGATTGATAGTTTTTTAACTAAAGGCTCCTTTTTAATAGGTATTAATGAAGCGTCTCATTTTAGCGATGATTGGATAGTTTAGCGAGGTTGGCCTTTGCCATCTCTTGAAACAATAATTTTAGAGGCACGGAATCACACCGGCAGCCTACGGCCGTCGACATAGAGTCAATAAAGCAAACATTTTCTTTCCGTCATAACATGCGTTAGCGACGTGTTTTAGAGCCGGATAAAAGGGAGTGCTAAATCTCGCATCTAAAGGTAAAAGTGTTGGGTTTCTTTTAGTTAACTTGCTGGAAAATACAAATAAATATTCACGACGAAGCGCAGCCGGGAATTTTGATTAGTATGTGTGTCCGTTTAGATAAATTGGATTTAAAAATTAAAAATTATTTTTGATATAGTATCACGCATTTTTCAATATTCAACTGATCACTCTCTTGATTTTTTCTTTTTCGATGCTTCAAAAGCTTTCAACTGCTTTATAATAATATTGATTTTATTCGATTTTCCCAATGTTATTGGCCAATTTGATTTTAATTTAATCTAATCAGTTAGGTACTTAGAAATTAATTCTATAGAAAATTTAAAAAAATCTCTCCGCAATTCTAAATAAAATTGGTAAAAATGTACCCAAGTAAAACAGTAGCTGCCATATTTAAATTATTTGTGTTATCGTGACTGGTTGCGCATAAAATATAAGAATTGTTATTGACATATAAGACCAACTAAAATTTGAATAAAGAGATGAGAAATAAATTACAGCATTCTCCTGCTGTTGCATAAAGAATAATTCATTAGAAGTTAATTAAAAACAAAAATAGTATTATATTTTATATATTTATTTATACTTTATACTTACAAACTTGTCTTCAAAGGTTGAGAAAAATTTACATACATATGAAAGTATCGTCGTCAACAAATTTAAATTATTTTATAGATAAAACGAACATATTTATATTTCGTGATCTTTCAGGCGCGAAATGTTGCGAATATAGATAGCAAACGAAGTAACCAAAGCTTATAAATTTGTTAGAAAAAAGTTTGCATGAAATATATCAAATTTGCAGGCACGAAGAGATTTCAAGTATAATATCCCAGAATTGGTTTAAGCTAACTCCTCCGAAAAACTTGTTTTAGGAGTCTTCTAAAAAAAAACAAATAAACCAAAACCGTTTTCCAAAACTGGTTCTCGAAATTACAACAGTTGTGTCGCGGGGATTTTTTACTTTCAGTTGCTCCTTGAGCGTTGTGCAAAAATTTAGAATCCCTCGCAATGGAAAAAACTTTTTAAAAAATCTTATAAATCCCCTCAAAACCATAAGAAACGAGGAATCGGGCATTTTCTTAATGACATCAGCGCTGGTTTCGTTTGGCACATAAAAATCCACCTGCGAGGCGAATAATACACCTGGTAGAGCGAAGAGGTAAAAAAAGGAGGTATGGGCCCATACTTAAGGGGAGAAAGAGTAAGCTTTTAAAGCTAGTTTTAAAGGAAGATGTTTTTCTATCACCACACTAGTTTTTACCCTAATACTTTTCTTCTATAAACTTTGTGGTTTATTTATGCACCACTGGAACGATATGGAATATTAATGCTGTAATAAAAAACAAGATAAGAATTATAAGTTATACTGTTAAATTAAAATGTAAGATCCGGGTTTCTCCTTTTAAAGGCATAATGAAGGCCATTACATTTTAAATACACAATGATTTTTAACCTTGTTATCATTTCTTTGCTTTACCACGGAGTTACCCCCTTCAACTGCCAATTATTTTTATTTCTAAAAAGTCTATATTCTCCCTATTACGTGATTTGTGCAAAACCTTCTAAATATTTGACGATTTTTTAACAAATACATCGAAATTTTCAACGCTTAAATTTTGGAAAAATAAGCTATTATAAATCCGGGTGAATGAATCAATCGATTCAGAACGATTTCGGAATAACGTTTGCATGATAAAGACAGCGTAAAGCGTCGCCGCTTATTAAACTTGGGAATTACGGAGGATTAGCTCGGTAGGGGAATGCACCAAGGAGTTAGATAGACAGACAGATAGATGCCCTTATTCGGGTAAGACTAATAACACTAAGAGTCTTTACTCTTCCCTCAAACCTATCGTCGCACGTTTATAACCCGGAATAATACATGAAGCGTTCGAGTTTTTCAGAATGGGAAAATAATAAATTAAAAGGGAAGTAATGCATATATGAATGAAACGAGCGTAGGAAAAACTCCGGATGGACTTAATTGCTCGCGGAAGAAAAACCCACTGCAGGAAAAGCAGCGGAGAGAATGAGAGAGGGTGTGCACACAAAGGGGAAGGTAATGAAAAAAGAGAGAGAGAGGAATAAGAAGAGGAAGCGTCGGGAATGGATGAATGGAATGGGAGTGGAGGAGGAAAAGGAGAAGAAATAAAAGACGGAGGAATTTATTGCGACTCGCCGCATGCCTCGACCCCCCACTCCTATTCTTCTTCTTCTCCTTCCATCTTCCCTCCCCCACGCCGTCCCCTCCCCTCCCCCCCCCTCCCCTTCAACTTCACCCCTTCCTCTATTACGAAATGACCAGAAAAGTGAAGCGCGAAACTTTTCAGCGACGCGTTGCCAAAGGAATGGGAATGACGTTTGTGAAGACATCAGTTGACCGTTGATGTCTTCCTCTTACGTCGGTACGATACTCGAGCGTCGTGGTCTTGGAAAGCGGAAAACAGAAACTCCGTCATCATCGCGTCGTATAAGCACAATCCGACGGTGCAACGCAAACGTTCCCGCGGCAACTCATCGCGAGGATTTTTTTATAGTGTGGAAATTTTCGAATCGTAAATGATTTTTTTCGATAACGATCTTCAGAATATCCGATGCTAAATGAAAAGATTTTTATTATATACACCACTGTTTGATTTCGACAAAGCGAAATAGTTTTCACTAAGCCATAATATCTAAGAGCTGAATATTCCAAAAAAAAATATTTTAAGAGAAAATTTAACATCATCCCTCGAAAGTAAGTAAATATGAGACTTCAAATTCATAAAAGGTAAATCCCAAATACTTGCATCCAAAAATTACAGGTATCCAGGAAATATATAAATAAAATATATAAATTAGAACGTTTATGTATTCATACTAGCGAGTCGCGAGTAAATATTTTGTTATTGATATTTGAAATAGTATTGCTGTTTAATTTTAATTGTTATACGTATTATAATAAACGCAATGTTTTTCTTATTTTGCATGCAATTAAACGATCATCTTTGCAATCGTTAAATTTTAGGGTGGCGTACTTAGTTGTCATCACGGACGCTGGACTTACTTGGCACGGCGCTGCATTTCATTATGTTCATCAGCACATATGCATTTATAAACAAATATATGTTCTTACAAAAGTCTGCATAAATGCTCCAATACACGCACACGCAAAAATATATAATACACCCGAGTGATACAAATGTACACAGTAGATGCAAGTTATTTTTATCGCTGGTTATTGTTATCAGCCTGCTATCGTAATCGGATGGAGAATTCCAAGACAAATCCAGCTTAAGTAAGGCTGCCTTTAATTGTTACGCTTAATACATAGATCAGTCCCGTAATGTTGCCATTTAATCATAATGCGTGCAAATACAAAAACTTTCATATCTTAAAGGAACAGAATATTCGCTTCAACAAAAACACATTGATAATCCTAAAGCATCTCTTATGTGCCTGGTATATCATTCAGAAAATAAATTTCGATATGTTGTATGTTGCATCGAAAAGTCTCTCCTACCGAAGAAGGTGTCGCTTTTGGAAAACACATTTCTAGAACCGTAAGCCAGTGTTTCTCAAGCTGTGGGTCGCGGCCCCCCAGGGGGCAGCAAAGTTATTTTGGATGCAAGGCGAAGTGTCAAAAAATACATTTTTCATGAATAATAACATTTTATCAGGGAATTTTTGGAAAACGATATGATAAAAATTATTAGTTATATACAATGAAGAAATCTGCAATCAAGTTTCTTATTTTTACTATTTTCAATTCAAGGGGGGCGCGACAATAGAAAGTATGAGAACCACTGCCGTAAGCAATACTCTCTTTCCACAGTATCTCGCACGCAATATGACATCCTGCGCCGTAATCCTATTCCTCGAAGTATCTTCCTATCCCTGTCTATCGAACTCCGCTTCGTAATACTATGCAAATGAACAAAGCGAGAGGAAGAGAGAAGGAGCGATAGCAAGGGAAGGGGCGAGAGAGCGAAGGAGCGAAAAAATAAAGCAAAATGAAAGAAAAAGAAACTCCGGCCGTCAATTCCGGCACGTTGTTGTTGTAGGGAGTGGAGGATATTAAGATATTACCCGACCTCTTCCCTGCCACCGTAAGTCGCGCAGGATCTCTCTTCTTCCCTCGCCTATCCCCTCCCCCTCCTCCTCTCCCCCCCCCCTCTCCCCTCACCCATGGACCGAAGCTGCTTCCTTCCCCCACTCCTTCGCCTCTTCTCCGACCAACTACCCCACCCCCTCAACCCCTTCTCGCTACAACACTCCCGTCGGCTCGGAATAATAATAAAAAAACATCCAGAAAGGGCCATAACTGCCCGGGTCGGTGGGAATCAAAAGGAAAGTCTTATCTCAAGGTTCGCTCATTTCGATTCGACCTATGACCTCCTCGTGGGGGAAGTAGAGGGAGAGGGGTGGGAGGGGAGGGGGGGATAGGGGGTAAGAGTAGGGGTTTGGTCTCACTTTGTGTATACCCCTTTTTTTCAATTTCCATACACCGACGACTCCTACTCGCCTACCTCTTTCCGCCCCCACGATCTCTTCTCCTCGAAGGCTTCGTCTCCCTTTTATTCTCGACGCGGCCACCTTTTGGGCCACCATCGAACCGCTCGGAGAAGTCGTAATCCTCTTTTCTTTTATTTTATTTTCTGATTCCGTTTATTATTTCGGAGGGAATATATCTCCTTTCGGCGGACCTTCGTTTTTTTTTCTTTACGTGTCAGGGCGGCATAACTTTCTTATTCCCCTTCTTCTTTGTGCATGGGATTTCGCCGAGAATGTGTGTGTATGTCTGCGCGTTTGTGCGTGTGTGTGTGCGGGTGTGTGTGTGTGTTTGTGTGGGTATGGGTGTCCGCGAAGGCACGCGTTCGCTCCTTTTACGGATACTCGCAGCGCTCAATGTTGAAGGCATTTTTTCGCGCAGAAAAACTGAAGCCGAAAAAATTAAGGCGTCGATTTTCAATAATGGGATATTTACGCGCCAAAAAAACGCTTTTCTGCGTGTTGAATAAGATTTATTTCCAACGTGTATTATTTATTCAGCGCCTTGACATACTTTTCGTAAATATATCGACTAGCTATACTGGCAATAAAATGGTAACTGTTAAACAGGTCGCTATAATTTATTTTAAATATAAGAGGGAATTACAAAGCTACAATTTATTCCGTTGATTTGGAATCCCACAAAGCTACTCCGATATTTAGTCAGTTAAAATTAAGCTATTTATTCAATTCGAAAAAACATTAACAGAAATATAGCACGAAATAATTTCCTATCGCTAGAATAGAAGACGACAATTGCAATTAAATTTTATTAAAAATTAGTGTAACTGCTTTTGCTATTTGCGGATATTGTTTAGAAAGAAAGGTAAATCAAGGTTTTTAACAAACACCGGTCCGATTATTTATGCATTGAGAAAGAAACATTAATAGTTACCGAAGATTTTAAGATAGGACAATAAAATATACTGATAAAAAGTAATTCTGATCAAAAATAGAAAAATAACTCCAAAAATATAAACCGATTTGTGATAACCAGGAGAGTAATTGGAATGGATATAAATACAGAAAAATAAAAAATGTAAGTTTATCGAGAAAATAAGATGACGTGAATATAAGGGCTGACGGCATCCCACTTAATATAATAAGGAATGACCCGAAGGATCAAAACAAGGGATTAAAAATGCACAAATGAAATCAGAACAATAATTACGACAGCGAAACCTGCAAACACTACGAAGAAAAATATATTAGCGAGCAAGATGAATTAAAAGCTAAGAGAGTTGAGCTGATAAAATTTATGAAGTCCCTCGTATGAAGCAAAAACAATGGCAAAAATGCGGAAGTACTATTAAGGAGAAATCGAGAGCAAAGAATGATGATGCAACTAATAAAAAAGAAGTCAAACTAGATAAGAAACTTCTAAAAAAGTTACTCCAAGATTGAAGATGCACATGTGATTGAAGGTAAATATGAAGGCAAAAAAAGAAGATGAAGTAAAAGATTCAGCTATTACACAACCTGAAGCTGGAAAGGAACTATTGAGATATTAAATTTTCGGAGGAAAGAAAACTGCCAGAAATCGTAAGTAAGCTAGCTATCTTATTTTAACGTTTTTATGACCAAAAACTTTCCTTGTCTTCACGCACAATATATAAATGCCCAAATAATATTCATAATTTCATCCACTAAGGCCACTCGATTATTTTTCCCAGAGATTATTTTGTATATGTATTAAGTTCACCCTCTTCTCGGTTATGCTTCTTCGATATTATTCATTTTTTGACTTATTCGATCGTTTTAATATCAAATTTCTCTTATTATGCGTATTAAAAATGGAAGAGAAAGTAGTGCAAGCTTCATAAGTCAGTCAGATTGATTCTACAACCGCGCGACGCCCAAATTATTCCCCGAGAACGCTAATTTCGGACAGCTCTCAAGTGCATAGTACTTCACGTGTGGAAGACTTTGATATGAGGGGTTAAAAAAGAAGGCAAGCGTTCAGTGGTGTAAAATAAAATTACGACAATCAATGATCATTACCACAGAAGCTAATTGAGACGAAGACCAGCACATGTTTGCGCTGACGTCTTATCCAACAATTATGATCCAGGTATTTATTTCGTGCGTAAAATCGCCTGCTCCATCTTTTTTCGCGCCACACTGCCAGCTTAGTTATTTAATCTTTGTCAAAATCGAGTAAAATATTTTATTTACATTTACGTTAGTTTTATTTTGTCTTTAATACATTATTTGAACGCACGAAACGAATCCCACGCGTATGCCGATGGGTATCTGCATTACCACATTTACTTTCATATCAGACTGGGTAAACTTTTCCTCACTAAGTTATGAGGCATGGGCAGAACGATTCGATAAAAAGGGTATGTAAACAAAATGCGCATATCGACCGGGCGATTTCCATTTTTGGTGGGATATCTTCGTTCGCTGATACTAATAACTAGATAAATGAAATCACCACTTAATGCGAACTCCTTTATAGTATTTAATACTACTGTCAATAAGGTTATAATTTTTTATATGCGAAGTATAGAAAAGTATAGCAAAACCTCGATATAACGAGAATTTATAAATTCAACAGGTCTTTTAGAATCTATTTTTGGTGAATTGCCACTGAAGACGGCTGATTTGTAGCCCAAATGCGCTACTAAGTGCTTGTTCCTGAAGAATATATTAAGTTCATAAAAATACTCGTTCTAACGAATACTCGTAACAGAGACTGAAGGTGGATTTTCGGGACCCTGAGCTATTTTTCTTTTGGGGACCTCAATATAAATATAATTAAAGAACAATAAATGATAACAATAATAATCACAAAAAGAGTATTTTGTATATTGTCACAAAAAAACGAAGCATTCAATTACATACACGTGTTTCTTATAAAAAATATGATTTATAAAATATAAAATAGGAACTAGGTATATAGGAAAAATTGTAAAACAACAAAAATATTTGTTAATATAATTATCGATTTATTTAAATTACAATAGTTTTTTATAGTATTTTCGTATGTTTATGACTTAGTTATATCACTCTCCGTTAATAATAAACATAAATGATTAAATTTTTCGTTCAACATTGTATATCTAAATTTATTTTTAATGTAAGCTATTTCTGAAAATGACCTTTCCGCCTCACAATTCCTTATAGGTAATGTTAAATGTATTTTCAAGGCAGTACAAAGATTAGGAAAAACATCCATTAATTTATTATCAAATATCATTCTGTGAATATCAGAGCATGCTAGACCAAAATTTCCATTTTCATTTTATTTTATGTCCTTCAGAAATGCCTTCAAGTGTGTACATTATTTTTTTAAATTTTGATCCAAATCGCTAGAGTATTGATCTAACATTATAGTTATAGGTACTTCCTGAATCTTCGATGTCTTTGCTTTCATCTAAAACATCATAAAGAGGTTTATATTTTATTCTTAAAGTTTCGTATACGCTTATTCTTCTGTTCAATTAAGTAATTAATGTGTCAAGAACGATATCTAAGGTTTTCAACGCGAAATGAATCCCTATCTGTACCTCCATCTGAAAATCTTTTGTCATAATTCCTTTTCCGTATCACTGTATTGGTCGTTAATTTCATGACATATACTTTTAGCAAATGTTTTATATTCTATTAAATTCTCTGCTAAATTTGATCATTATTTTTAATGAGGATAGTAACGCAAAACCTTGAATTAAATCTAAGCCAGATTTCTGCAAAACATTGCTAACGCTGTTAAATCTCTCTAATATTTCCTCCCAAAATACTATTAAAATCGTGGTTTCCAAATTGATAATTTTTTAATGTAAATTTTTCGCTTCTCTTTTCCAGTCTGGTTTTTCTTTGAAATTTTCATTTATAGTTTTAAGAACTTCTAATATCGATTTACAGCCAAATTTTAAGGCTTTTACAGCTTCACAATGGCTGGCTCATCATGTTTGACTCAAGTTTTTTAATGACTGCAATTTTAAACTCTTAAAATGTTTAGATACAATAGTCCATCTGGGCATGGATGACACAAAAAAACGCAAATCGCCGAAGAGATCCGGCTACAAACACGTCTAATTGCTTTTTCTGCAGCTCCTGTCAAACGCGTCACATCGTCGCTGATAAAGTTGATTGGTTTGGAATGGAATAAGACGGAATTATTTGGAAAATAATTTGATAATCGTGGTTCAACATAGTAAAAAAGTCGAGTATTTAAAGAACGGCACCAAAACCTAGAGAACTTTTTCATTTATAATTAGATATGTATATGTCGTACGCAAGACACAAAAGCAAAAAAGCGACGTTTGGGGGACCTTAGACAACCGGGGCCTTGGATTACAGCCCAATTAGCCCATATATAATACCCGAAAATTAAATTCCGTGTATGATAGTTAGAAAATTGACGGTGACGGTGTTTTCGCTCGCAATAATGAAGTTCTCGTAAAAGGGAGTACTCGTTTTATCGAGGTTACATTGTATAGAATGTATTGTGATTGAGAAAAATTCAATTACGATATTTTTATGAGCGTGCAAATAAATACCAACGACTGAAGTGTTTTTAGGGATTCCGTCTGTCTTTAGTGTACCGTCTGTGATCGGCTCGAGGGGGTTAACGAATAAACAGAATCTGTTGAAATATCGTATTTTCGTAGGGTATCGCCCGGAATAGAATTTTCTCTAAATGAATAGTATCGTCACAATACTACACAAGCCAACTGTTGAAAAATATAACGATATGACGTCTATCAGTACTGTAATATATCCAGTTTTACTTGCAGCTACAGCCAAATCTTCCATTAAAAAATACAACAAATGGTACTCCGCGAATAAGAATCGTGCAGACATGGTATATGTGCAATATTTGTTGCAAATATTCATTAAATCTTACATATTCCTCATTGCAACAGCAAGGTAACTTCAAAGGTGCTTAGAATAAAAATATAAATGACATGTTCCCGTAATCTGGTTTGTATTTATTTCGTAAGGCACTTTCCCGTTTGTTTTATAAAGCTTGATTACGGAGAGAAGTATATTGAACTTTATGGTTATCACCAGATACTCGTACTTCTGGTCACTTCTTTTCACGCTTAGCTAACGATAACTTTAGGTTTTGAGGAAATTACTCTCGATAATTTATATAAGACACTAAATGGTAAACTATGGTATTTAGACGGCATGCAAAAAGAAGATATATTTTCCGCTGCCTCACAAAAACAAGATGTAATTTAAGCAATTCACAAGTTTCAGTTTTTTATGCCACTTATTGGATAGACAATAGCTCCTCACTGAAATGCAATTTGAAGAATAGACGCAGTACCAATTCATAAAACTTTTATCGATTCTCTAAATTTTCCAAATAAATAATTACTTTGATTTACTAATCTTTGAAATGTTGCCATATATGATTCAATATGAAAACTTTGTTTAAATGGTTTAATACTAAAGTGAAAATAACAGATTAAACAAGACGGCAACATCGGAAACTGGCGATAATTTAATCCGTTATCAGTTATATAAAAACCAACCATGTAGGTACAAAGTGTCAACGATAAAAAGTAAACTTTGCATGCATTAAGCTGTCAGAAAACTTTATTGATGGCGGCCATCCAAGATCCAGAATCTAAACCTCATCATTCCTTATAAAATTTTAACGAAAATTAATTAAACTTTTAATGTCTTTTACAATTCCATTTTTTTAATCTCCATATTTTTTCCGTGGCCTCCACTTAAAATCAACTGAAACATATTTATGCGGTTTTTTTTATCAATTACGAGAATCAAGTGTTTTTTGAGCATTGTGCACGAACAATTCAACCGAAGAAATAAAACAAGCCTCTAAAAATAATCTCCTGCTCTTTCAAAAGATATGATTGTGAAAAAATATAAATGCAATCACGAGTGAAAGTAAGCAAGGTACACGCCGGTTTAGTGACTGAAATAAAATGTAATGCGGCAATGCCAACATCACTGATGCGATCTCGTAAATTGAGGACGTGTTTAACAGTATATAAGTACGATATAAAAGCTACAGCTTGTGGTGGTTGCTTTTCTGTCCCACAGCAACACCTCAAGGTCGTATTACTTGACTTAGAGAATGCACATTGACTTTATTCGTGATATAATCCAAACATTGTCTTAGCACAGGTATTGTAAATAGATTGGCTTTAAATTAAAATCCATTGAGCTTAATGAGTTTCTTTAGTTATGATGGCAATGTAATTTTAATATTCGCATGAAAGTATTAAAATAGATTCAGCACAATTATGACGCTAATATTCATTCTTGTAAATTCGATAAGTATAGTCATTCTCCACCACAAGTGAATTTTTATTTCGATAGAAGAATCGCAGTGTTAAATTCACCGAAATTCAAATTAAGTAAGAAATCTTTCATCATAAATAATTTTCTATGTATTTGTCTTAAAATTCCCGGCATAAAATCATAACCACCTCCTTAACTTTAAAATCCTTGCCTTCTCATTGATTTTTATGAAACTGAGTTGTCCTCAAAGTAATATTAAGAAGAAATTAAAATTAGGAATCATATGGCGAAATATTCACATCCATCGCAATAATATAAAAACGAATGTAGTTTCCCACTATAACACGCATCCATAAAGGATTGACTCCATATATGGGACAATTTTTAAGAGAGAAATGCCAAATTGAAAACATGATAATTGGGAATAGCTCTATATTAACCATCGGCTATCCCAATGATATTTTTATATTTTATATCTCCTGATCTTCCACCTGCTCTAAATTTGACATTCAATGAATAATTCTAATCGGGATAAAAAAATGGAGCCTAATACGTAATTTAATTTTTTTTAGTGATTTTCGTCACTGCTGAAAAGCACTATTATCTTCGTGATGTCCGTCCGTCCGTCCGTATTGGCTGAGCCGATTTCAACCAAATTTGGTGCATAGAATTTTCACATAGATACAGGGCCAAAATGCCATATTTCGACCTGATCGACTTGGCAGGAGTGCCACAATTGCAAAATTCAACGTTTCAGTAATTATAAATTTGGAAGGAATTGGCGGAATCGATTTCAACGAAATTTCGTATGAAGGTAGTGTGCAACATAGAAAAACACAATCAAGCCGTTTAGTATAGATATAGAAAGCAGGGCTGCCAAAATACAAGTAATTTTAAAAAATTTAGACGTATGTGTTAAACTGTCCATATCAATTTTAACCAAATTTAATATTTATAATGTACGCTTATATATAAAACCATAATAGCATGATTGGGCCGGATCAGCCAAACAGGGGTGCCACAATTACAAATTAAACTATTTCAGCAATGAAGGATTTGGAAGGAATTTGCTGGACGGATTTCAACTAAATTTTGTATATAAGATTAGAACAACTTACCATAATGAAATAAATATGTTTAATGCGGAGTTAAAGAGCATGGCTACCACAGTACAAAGTTAAATAATATTTCTTTTAAAAGTATTTCTAGAGACCTAACCGCATGTATATTAGCCAAGTAAATAAATAATCAAAACAGTATATTCCAACCGGATCGACTAAACAGGGCTACCACAATATCAAGGTTAGAATTTTCTGTAACTACAAATGTGGTAGGTATTGGCTGAACCGATTTCAAGGAAATTTCGTTTGTAGGGCGAGTATAGAATGACAAAACGAAATGAACATGTTTAGAACGAATCTAAAAGGCAGGGCTTCCACTATATATGGAAAATTAATTTTCTGATTTCAAAGCAAATTCATTAGTATAGGTACGATTATATTACGGCGAATTTGACGAGAAGCACTTTTGTACCACGGGAAACTCGTGTACATTGACTTTAATTTACTCAATTCGAGGCCGCTCATTTATTCTCTAAAAGGAATAAATGCGCGGAAATATTAATTTATCGCCTCTATGCTAAGACTTGAAAGTAAATTTGAAAATGAATACGTGTCTTACGAGGAAGTCGTTTCGTAATTCTTCTCGATACAAAATAATTTTTTCGTCGTTGGATTTATAGTGAGAAACAGATCCTGTTCTGAGAGATGATGAGTTGTATTCTGAGCCAAGTACTTAAGTGAACTTCGTGTGTAGATAGTTGAAATCATTTATGTCTTCCCACAACGGGCAGTGGACGAAAACATATGTACCGTTAATGTAATAAGTAAGTCACCTAAAGTGTTACTGCATTGGACGTTTCGCCGCATATTCCATCCGCAATGCTTTTGCATTCTTCTTTTTTATAATGTTTTATAGAAATTGCTCTCCATTAAAGTTTCCTAGTATTCCTTTTTTGCGAAGAATGTTTTCAATCCTTTGGAGATTCTTTTCATGACCTAGGATTAGATTTTAATTTGCGATAACAATATATTCACCTCTAGAGTCAGCAAAATGGTAGCTCGGATGATTACGTAGGCAGGTGATGGAAACACTAATCTTGGACAAAAACGGTGAAAGTAGAAATTGCTACTTCATTTGTGGTCCTGTTGCATTATAAAATCGATGACATTTGAGAAAAATAGCCATCTTTGCACATTATTAAGGTGTGAGATAATGAATACAAATTAACGAAGGACTTTTTCTTCACTACTTAAATAAACAAAGTTTTATTCGTTTAAATAAATATATATATATATATATCTATACAATCACTTCATATCCTTTTAAAATCATAGGTGAGAGATGAAAATTTTCTAGATTATCAATTTTGTGGAAATGAGGGATAGATAAAAACAGCACATAATTTTACTCTAGGTAAAACCACAGAGTGAGAATGGTGTAAAAAATATTACATATAATCCCATACAAAACATGCTGAGACACAACATAAGCAAACATTTTTATCAAAAAGTAATCTGAAATCAATTTCATTCCATATTTTAATGATTAAACTCTAAGCTCCTCATTTTATTGCCCGAATACCATGTTTTACGAGTGATGGCCCTTATTTATATTACGGTCACTTCCAAAAACCACGCCAAAAGAACGATGTTTCGCGGAACTTAAAAACTAATTTAAAAACTTATGCGCCGTTTTCCGCTACTATTTTCTTACAGTAAAGCACATGGAACCCATTAACTCAGTTTAAGGGTATTTTTTTTCTATAGAAGACTGCTTTTTATGGGAGTCCTCTTTGAATAAAAATCAAGTCAATAAAGTAGGCTGGCATTATGGATGGAGAAAAATGGTAAGAGGAGTTACCAGTGGATGAAAAGGAATGAAAAAGACGCGCGTTTGATGGTTGATGGCTTGGATTTCAGCTCTTTTTTATGGCGGCTAACCTCACACATAAATATTCCTCGAGAAAGAGAGAGCTTTCAAGAACCTTTCTCGAATCAGATTCTATGGTGGTGAAAACAACATTAACGATTATTCACTCGGGAATGCATAAGATAATGAGTTATTTATAGATGGCGAGCAGATAAAGACGAGATACTTTTTTCCGGAAAGGAATGCGAGGAAATCAAAAACAGGGGGAATGACTTCGGTCTCCGCCGTTGATATTAATCTGGCTTGGTTTGTTCCGCTAAAACTGACATAAACTGATCGATGTAGCTTGTTTATGAGGCCATGTAGCAAAAGTTTATAAATAAAGAACGTAGAGGAATCTAAATAGCTGCGTGCATGCAAAAGGACAGCTTTGATAGCAGTGAAAAGAATTATCGAGCTCGCCTTATGGTTGGAAATGAAGCAATTTCAGCAGCTATGAAAATGTTGAGAAAACAAGATGCGCATTTCGGCTGTAAGGCGGATTTAATTAGTGATGATTTACTGATAATAGATTCTTTCTTTAGAATATGCTAATCAGTGCATAATAAGATGCTTAATTAATATTACTTCGACAATTACCGGTGAGCCCATAACATCGATTCCCGCAAGCGATGAAGCTTTTTAATGAAGCTCAAATCTTCCTCTTACTTCCTAAATTTAAGTATAAGGTACAAACGGAAGACAAAAACTATTTTTTCGCCGAAGAAAGCAAATTGGATTGTTTACCTATCCAATAAAATGTCTCTGATAAAAAAAGAGATTATGCTTCCTACTGGATTTGAGGTAGCAGATTTATCCTGAAAATCACAGGAGGCTAAAAAACAAAGATACCATCCAAGAGAATACATAAGATATTTAATTATTACGGCCTTTGATCAATGTGCGTGAGTAGAGTAATACATGAAATTAAATAAAAAAGAACAAACTATGGTTATGATTCTTCCTGCGGCCGATTAATGAGGCGGATTTGGCAGAGAGAAAGAGAAAACCCATTAAGATTTTTATAGGACATCAATTATTGCGCTGAAGGTCTAATATTGAGAGCAAGCGTCCATCTGCGAGGGTTGGAGTCACCGCGAGGCTGGGTCAAAAAAATATGACGGCATACTTTTTGAGAGATTTTAATATACGAGGTCGAAACGTTCGACGGCTAAAAAAAAATTCCTCGTCCGAACATTTAATTTGGAATTTTCTTATGTTATTAAAACTTTGACTTATTATTTCAGCATCCGACTATCTTATCTACAGGACAAGGGCAAGTCTTCATGGCTAAGATTGAAAAGAATGGATCACTCCAAATATTAATGATCGCGGATGATTTTTATTATTGCAAAGATAAAATTTAACAAAATGGCTTTTATTACAATGTTTTAGTTACACTGATTCATAATAATAGGTTATGGACAAAAAATTCTATAATCTTTTAGTTAATAAAACGCAAACACAATAACAAGTTTATTCAAAGCAATTCAAAGATTACAGCTGCCAGTATTGTAAAATTTATAGAAATTATATTTTTGGATGAAAGTAGAGCGATATCCATAAATGCAGATTAAAAATATAACAAAAAGATCTTGGAATATAATAGAAAAGTAGGGCATGATTCGAATAAAATCGGAAGTATCGTGAGTATCCCACTAATTAAATCATATGCTATGAAGTTACATTTTCGTTGGCATCTTAAATTACCCTGTATAAATTTTATTTTACGGTTTAACTTGAATAACTCATTATAACTGTATGGATTAAAATTTTGAACAACTTTTCCTCCACCAAACAAACTCTGTTGAAAAGAAACGCTTCAACAAATAAAATGTTTACTTTTATTTCTCAGTTCATCCATAGACGCAAATATTTTGATGTCTCTAACTCAGGTTTTAAATTTTCTAAGAATTTAAACATCCTCTAATATGCCCGTATAATTCCTTACACTTTCTTGTATTTCTTAGTAGCTCTGAAACAGTAGTTCAAGCCCTTTTAACAACTCCTGATAAACAATTAAAATGGAGAACATATACATTCATGCCCAACAGAATTCGAACTCGCAACTCGCATCACTGGGAGGCAGACGCAATACATACGTCCTCAAGGCAAATCAACAATTGTAATGCTTTTTAACGAATTTTTAAAAACTTCTCGACTGGGTGGAAAATTAAAATTCAATGACGAATAAAGCCCCCGAAAAAAGACCTGGGTTCGTCTCCAGGATACAATTTACGTTTCCCGTAAGATAGTACGTAAAAAGCGATTTTTTTGTAGTACAGACTTACATTCTTTCTATAATTAAAATTTAAAAAAATTGACCATCGAGTTTTGGTTTAGAACATTTAAATTAGGAAATTTAAATTCAACTCCTGTCATTTTTGATGGGCACTTACTCTAGTTACAAGTACTCTCTAATATATGTAGTTAATAACCACAACGTAGAAGTAATGGCCTAAGTTCTTACAATGATATTTCTGTCTTCGGTAAATAGAAACAAATAAAAAAGAGGCATAACATCATTTGACTCTACACTTTTTACCGTAAAAGTTATTACAAAGAAAACAACGCAACAAACTCCGTGACTTATGTTAGTTCGAGTGGATCTCTAGGAAATAGGCTTTTTAACGCAAATGCATAGAACAATATTTTTAACAGTGTTTGGATACAAACAACGTAGAATTTAAGGATTTTTCGAAACAAAACGAATTGTAATATTCATATTAGTCCAAAAGATAATTGCATCAAAATTATTCTATAGAAGTATGATATTTCACGCCTAGAAAGAAAAATTTATTACGCACAGATTTCGCGTTAAGGTTTTTCTTCATAATCAAGCAATTTTTCAATATTTTTCTTGCATCGATAAAGCATCGTGGAAACAAATTAAGTATAAACCAGTGGTTCTCAAACTTTCAATTGTCGCGGCCCCCTTGGATATCATTGAATTGAATTGAAAATAGAAAACATAAGTAACTCTATTACAAATTTCTTCATTTTATGTAACTATTAATAATTTTTCCCTGATAAAACGTTAATATTCGTTAAAACTTTATATTTCGACATTTCACTTTGCATCCAAAATAACTTTGCGGTCCTCTGGGTGGCCGCGGCCCACATTTTGAGAAACACTGTTCAAACCATAAACAGAATCAATACAGGGTCATCGTTTTTATAAATTGTACGAAAACTGTTAAAATACGTCTAATTTAAAAAATACCAATTTAATTAGGCTTAATCGAGGTAAACCAATGGCGGATGATTATTTTCTGCCAAAAGAACGAGATACATTGCAAAAAAGCGCAAAAAAACACAGACTTTTGAGCCAAAACATACCTAAGAACTGGTAAGTCATTTAAATCTGTAACACAAGGAGATTATATTTTAAAATAAATATATTTATTCCCTCCATTAAAAAACGAGAATAAAATCGATTCTTTGGTCTTAAAGGGCCATAACGGAAAATATGTAAATTTTTCAAAACGCGAAGGAAAAATTTACACCACCAATTTTTTCCCGAGGTCGGATAGGGAGAGAGGAGAAAGGAGAGTAACGAAATTATTTCCTTAAACGATTATCTCAACCTTTAAACCGAAACGTTTGCGTGAGGAGAAAAATGGAGAGGAGAGAAAACGACCAAAGGAAGAAATAGGAGAGAGTAAAAAAAAGACAGCGAGAGAAAGAGAGAGAGAGGAGAGAGGCAGAAAAAAACGAATAAAACAGTTTAGTCTCGAACAGAGTCCAAACGAAGCGGTTCGGCTTATGACGTGTGCACACAGGAACGGGAGGAGCCGAGGGAAAGGGAGAGGGAGAGAGAGGAGATGGGACCGAAGTTACCCACTGATCACCAACCATTTAGCGAGGACAAAGAAGAGGGCAAAGAGAAGGAGGAAGGAGGAGAGACAGTTTTCTCTTTGGCTAGGAAGAGGACGAGGGAGGGAGAGAGAGAGAGGAAGGTGGGCGGAGGAGTCGAGATGGGGATGGGAAGGAGGGGAGAGAGCGAAGAACGGAGGTGCTAATGTGACCAGCAGTCCAAGGGACTCCTCTCAGTTCCGGGGACGGTTGCATAGGTGGAGGGGGTGGGAGTTGGGTGGAGGGGGTGGGAGTTGGGAGGAGGCGGAGGATGTTCGGTGGGAGGATGGGGAATGGGCGGAGGTGGGCGAAGCCTGTGGGAAAGAAAAGGCTGAGGGAGGTTTTTTTTAGTAGATCGGAGCATTACGTCACGAAAATGGACACGTGAAGAGGAGAGATATATGTAGAACGGCCCCTCATACGCTTCTATGGCAACGGGTTAGGTTTTATCGGACGGGGAAAAAAATTCGCACCGCGGGATGGTTCGTAGAGCGCGCAGCTACGCACTGGAAGCTACGGCAAGAGCGTGGCCCGAATGTGCGCGATTTCCTGAGAGATTGGTGCACGGCAGAGTATGATAATCACCAACAGAACTTGCGATCTTTCCGCCGATCAGTTTCCTACGGGTTAGGTCGTTCATTACAAACCATAGCATAAATCATTTTCTCGAAATTTCCTTAACCCTTCCGCCAGGGGCGGCCCGGAGTATTTTGGCGTCCCGGGCGAGAAATCGTTCCAGCGTTCTCCTTCCGTAAATTTCAGTTAAAATATTTTTAAAAGAACTTGTTAATTTATTCATTGATCCGTAAAACGATTGAAAAGGAAAAGGAGTTTCATCTAGATTTCTGCCTGTTTCGTGATATAAAATGGAATCCGACATTTATTCACCTGCAAGCAATGTATAGTTAGATGATCGGGTTAACACCCCCAATACTTTATCCCCCGGCTCGCCGGTACCTCGAGCCGACTCTGCCTTCCGCTAGCAATTTATATTTTCGATTTTTTTACTTTCTCGCCAAATACGCATATTTTCTGGCAGGAAAATGCACTTAGAAGTTCGATTGTCTAAAATAAAAAATTCTGCCCGAACCAACCTTCCTTTAAATATCTAGAGATATTCGTACCGTATATAATGAAAGGTTTAATGAACTTATTTAATCCAGTCTTATATCAGTTTCGTTCGTCCTCAAGTTACTTTGTAGTCGGCGGCGAGAGAACAGATAGATATAATTCTTTTGATGACTCTCGACTAAATTCATCTACAGCATCACGTCAATATTTTATTAACTATATTGACTTCCATATTCCCCCTCAATCATTCTGTTGTCTTTTACCTCGTACCTGTATCAATTACTACTCATATAGCGGGAAATTAACCAAAGTTTACAGTATTTCCTTTTACTTCGAGTTAAACCCATTTTCTTTCTTGCCTCCTCTACCTTGATTTTTTTCTTGTTATTAGAATCCCCAATACAATTGCCCTATTATTAAAGGCAACGTAAGATGGCATTTATGACCTTCTAATAATCATCTTCTACAATTTCCAGCAAATACTCAACAATCAACGTTTATCGAGTTATAATGAGACACCTAAGCACCCCCGTGTTTCATCTAATTGAATCTCTCCGTAATCGAGAAATCAAATTTTCGCTCCGTATTTCGTATTAGGAACTCCATATGGAACATTTCCCTGGATTCAATTCTGACCAACAACTTGAGCATTTTGTTGCTCTATATTATAAAAACGTTTTGCAAAGTTTTTCTTCTGAAAATCTTGCTACAAAATAAATCTGCGTAAAGTAATGTCCACTCATAGCAAAACTATTGAAGTCGAGGAAATCGCACCGCAGAAACCGATCATGTATTATCTATTAAAGAGCTGGAGCCAATACGAAATCATCCTTGGCTAGCAATTTAGTGGTGTAATATATGTTTTCCATTTGAAATTATTATTATATATATTTTTAAATATGGTATAATATATTGAAATGATCCTTTCTATCCCATGAGTGAGCTGGCAAACATGATATCCACAGAATATATATATATATATATATATATATATATATATATATATATATATATATATCTTATATCTAATATATAAAAATGCCTTCGTAAGTGGTGGGTGGTAAAGCGGAACTGTAATGCTATTTTTAACAAACTGTCCGAGTAGCTAGAAGATTGACAATTGGTGGGAATATTTGATCCTTAAAGTAAAAGCCATTTACGAAAAAAAATTTCTAAAATCGACCCGGGTTCAATTCCTGAGAATTATTTCCATTCCCATAAGATAACATGGAGAAATCGATATTTCAACCTGCAAGCTTATTTTCTTTTGCTTATTAAAATTCACATATTTGACCTTCGATCCCCGAACTAGGACTGCATTAAAGAAAAATGACAATAGTTTCTTATTCATGTCGTCTTTTATCGCTTTCGAATCGAAATCTCTCGAATTTAACGTTTTAATATAATATTTTGACAAAATTTAGCGTTTTTAATGAGAAGTCGCCTTGCCAACCGATTGCATCGTTGAACTTGAAATCCTATTACCCTAACATATGCACCCGTTACCTCCGGACTTCCATGGACCCTCCCGGCCCAATTCACAGGTATCAGAGATATCTCAGAATTAGTTTTTACTTTCTCCATATAAAATAGTAAGTAAGTAGTAATAGTATAGAGGAAGTATTGTTTTCATGAAAAAATTCGAATTCGAGATTTCAACGGAAATACACGTTTTGAGATCCCCTGAACACGTTTTGACTATTTTCGCGATGATGTCTGTGTGTCTGTCGGTATGTATGTGATAGGATTTTTACTTTCTCCATATGTAGTATAGAGGAAAGTATTGTTTTTATGAACATGAAAAAATGCGTAAAAGTTGAAATGATTGTGTTACCACATGACATAATTTTATTCGCCGACGTCTGGCGTAGCCTGGGCATCGCCGGGTATTTTCAGTTAGTATATATATATATGTATATATATATATATATATATACTAGTAGTTGGTGCTTGCATTCTGCAAGCATATCATCTCACCTTGAAAAAAACATTCGTTTTTCAGACAGATATTTCATCATTACAAATATTTTTTTAACTCTAAATATTTCACCTCCGCAGCGATTTTTGTTTTTTCTTATGTGAAAATATTAGATTAAAACAATCCCCAAACTTTGCAATTTTAAGAATTTTATGGAATACTAATGCTACACATTTCTGCCAAATTTTGAAGTTGTAGCACTTCTAGAAGTGAAATAATATTTTTCTAATTGTTTAAAATTTTAACATTTTTAACGGCCGCCGCAATACATTTATGGAGAGATTCAAATGTTTATTTGTGCAAATGCACTACTCTGTACATAACTTGAAAATTTCAGCTTCCTAACTCATCCCGTAGTACCTAAACAGTTATCTATTTGTTTAAACTTTAAGAATTTTTAACGGCAACACAAATTAAAATATCAAAATTTGCGTAATCCCTATTTCGTTTTTTACAAATCCTACCTCTTAAAAAAATTTCACTTCCGTAGCACATTCGGAAATACATAAACCTTGAAAAATTGTTTAAACAATTGCGAATTTTTAGCGGCCGCATTTTTGCACTTTTTCAAGATTTTGCGCAAAATCCTACCTAAGAAAAAAGTTTCGAATCTCCAGCCCATCTGGAAGTGCCTAAACATTAGTATCCTCCTACATGTTATATCCCCCTCTGTAAGGAACGTCTATATATGATACACACGTAAACAATCCACTAGAAGCATATGCATATAAATTATATAATGCACAACGATGCCTCTAACGTAGTCGCTGATAAGGCCGATAAGATCTGGACGATGGCCACCTGGCAGCGCAAAGCGAGAGAGATGATGCGAGACGGCGATGCTACCGTGATACACGCGCACCAGTCATCAACTAATAAATAACGGACGCAAGAAAGCCACGCTTCGCGAGCTTAGTATGACGTTAAGGTAAAGGATTGCAGGAGGAGATAAGTTTGAGAAATGGATCGATTCGATGAATCTCATATTCTCATCGTGACTGTTATTCACTTTGTTGGCGTTTTGCATATGCATATTCACGACGCTTAAGCGCGTTAGACATCAAGAGAGTTGAGACTATCGCTCGATGAGTTACGCTAATAGAGCCAAGTCGGAAAAATGAATAAAAATACGAATCGTTTTGCTTAAAAAAAAACATTTGAGAATACGTTTTTAACCTGTGCTTCTTCGCACCTTATATCCGATGACATTATTTGGGACCATCGTATCAAGACGGTTCCAGCGTACCCATGTGTAATTAAAAACTGGTTTCGATTGCCAAAAATGGATTCTATAAGTAGAGCAAAAGCAAATTATTCTGAACAGAAACTTGAGCATAGGGGCGATAAGTATCTGCAACTTCGCGCCCGCTCCAAATAAGTGGCCGCGTACCTCTAATTAAAAGTCGAAAGATGAATTATTTATCTTGGATTGCGATGGATAACAAAGGGAAGTTAATATTCCACGACGCGGTAACATTACCAAACGTACAGTTCGATTGAAATTGCGATATTCTAAACAGGGAAGTAATTATCAGAGTTCAACCGCAACTGCATTTGAAGAAGGGGAAGAAATGGCGAACCGCTATCGGAATCTAACCAGGATGTTCTCATTTTCCCAAGGATCGCTTTTTGCAGCTCGAGGCGCTAAAGTTGAACCAGAGACTGTAACTGTTCTTGCACGGGGATGAGTGATATCAGAGAGCGAAACGGGATGATTTCAAATCACGACTTCCTCGAGAGTGACTTTGATCAAAGATGGAGCTGAAATGAATAACGAATATCCCGGATTCGTTTCAGAAGTACGAGTGCTTTGGACGTGGAAGTTTTAATCTCGAAATTACAAGGTACGAGCGCTGATGTCTTAGAAAAACTGGTTTTATGAGGAAGGAAACAAGGAAGTGCATCTATTTAAACGGTCAAAAAGAAAAGTTGTAAATCAAGAATCAACAAGATGATTCAAACAGAACTTATGATGCCTACTTTCCATTTTATCATTTATTTAATACTTATATTGGCTTTAATAGCTTTAAAGTCATCGCGGATAAGTAAATTTCATAATTTAACGTTATAAAATACTACAAATACATTCGAATGGAATATTAAATTGATCACGCGTATTTCAGCGACAAAAATAACGCGTGTACGTATTATAATATACTGAATCTGAGTCCAACAATAGTTGTTGCTATGGCAACACTCTCGTAAGGAGTGATAAAAACTGCAAAATCGCCAGTATTTACGCGAAATTCTAAGAAATACAATCGATAAGCAGGATTCTACGATAAAAATTAGAATCTTCATTCCTTTCCTCAGAAAATAGTACAAAACTCTCTCCGATATTACAATTGTAAGATATTTTAATGTACAAGAGAAAATTACCCTGCACGAAGGATTTCAGATTTCCCTAGTAAATCAAATGGGAAGGATAGTTCCTGGAATCGAACCCGGGACTTCAATCTTCGCAACAAAAACTATTCTCGGGATCTTGGTCCATGTAGCAAGAGATATCCACCAAGTTCCATGAAAATCGGTGTATTGGTTCAAAAATTAATAGGGGGACAGACAGACACAACGACAAAACTATAAGCCTATTGTTATTCTGGAAAGTAAGCTAAAAATGGTGAAATTTTTCTTGGCGATCAGTCTTATTCTTAAATCCATCTTCTCTCAGAATGGATTACATAAGAAAAATTTTATTTTCCACTATTCAAAGAACAAGAAAGAAAATTATTGAAATGCTAATTTGCGCAAATTCATTATCTACTAATTGCAAAAAGTTGGCCATATTGTGAAGTCAGTAACTTTCAAGAGGATATCTAATTTTTGTAGACTTAAAAACTTAAACACTAGGGTTTATATTTTAGCGCAAAAGTTTAATTTAGAATACATTATTATTATTATTGTTTACTTTTGTATTTCACAGCTTTTGAGCCGGTTATTTCAATGAGGTACGGGCTTTGCCAAGCACTCTCATTACTCGGAACTTAAAAATTGACGTACTATTCTCGTTGTATTTAGTATGACAGCTTTTTGTAGGAGGGTATATTGCAATTTAGGTAAATCTATTATTTTTATACTGTTGTGTAAGTCTGTAGGGATAATTCCTGCGGTCGATAAAACAATTGGGACAATGTGTACAGTATTCATGTTCCACATTCGTTTAATTTCTTCCTTTAGTTCTATATATTTGTGGTGCTATCTACTATGGTTTTCTGAAGATTGTGTGTATTTGGGATAGCAATGTCTATTAGATAAGTGGTTTTGGCTACCTTGTCCTGCAAGACTATGTCCGGTCTATTGCTGTGTATAGTTTTGTCCGTGATTATTGAGCGGTCATAATATAACTTAAATGCATCAGATTCCAAAACTGGTTTAGGTTTGTATTTATAGTAGGGCGTGTCGTCTTCTATTAATTTATGCTTTAGAGCCAGTTTTTGATGTATAATATTTGCGACTTGATTTTGCCGGTGTAAATAGTCAGTCTGTGTTAGTCTGATGCATGCTCCTGTAATGTGCTGTATAGTTTCCGGGTGTTCTCTACATTTTCGGCATCTGTCATCTTGAATTTGTCTATTCTTTATTATGTGCTTCTAGTAGTTCTTTGTATTTATCACTTGATCTTGTATGGCTAGCATAAATCCCTCTGTTTCTGGGAAGAGATCTCCGTGTTTGAGCCAGGTGTTCGACGCTTCTTTGTCGACATCAGATCGGCTCAAATCTTGGGGGTGTCTCCCGTGGAGGGTCATGCGTTTCCACCTATAAATTTTCTCTGCTATTGTTTGGTGTTCTTCATGACCTTGTGTTACTGTATCAGTTAGATTCAAAGGTGTATATTTATTATCTGATTTACAAATATTTATGTGAAGAGGGGAATCTTGACGCCCATGAAAGTATTTCCTTAGAAGTTTGATTTGGTTATTATGTAAGTTTTTTATGTCTATTATACCTCTGCCTCCTTCTGTGCGTGGTAGTGTCAATCTGTAAATACTTGAGTGCGGGTGGTGCTTTCTGCATTTTGTCAATTCGGTTCTTATTTTTCGTTGTAAGTTTTCAATATCTGTGTCTGTCCAAGTTATTATACCGAATGAATATGTTAAAACCGGAATGGCAAAAGTATTAATAGCTTTTGTTATATTTTTACTATTTAATTCTGTGTGGAGTATCTTTTTAAGTCTATTGGTAAATTCTGTTGTCAGATTTTTCTTAATATCAGTATGGTTTATTTTCTTTGACTGTTCGTATCCTAAATACTTGTACATTTCTAATTCATCCATAGGTTCTATTATTCCCTGATTTTCTGTTTCGAATCCTAAGGGTTCTATTCCTCCTTTTTTTATGTTTAGCGTTCTACATTTATTCAGTCCAAATTCCATTTTAATATCTGTCAAAAATTTCTCTACTAGTTTTATTAATTCACTAAGTTTTGGATGTGTTGATGCATAAAGTTTTAAATCATCCATGTACAGTAGGTGTGATATTATATGTTTTGACTGATTATTTTTTATTAAATATCCCGTGTTCGTTCTGTTTAACATATTTGAGAGTGGATTTAAGGCAAGACAGAACCATACTGGGCTTAAGGAATCACCCTGAAATATACCTCTGTTTATTTTTATTTCCTTTGTATAAACATTTGTTTTGTTATCAATAAGATTAACTATTGTGTGCCATTGCCGCATGGCTTTCTCCAGGAAATTAACTAAGATCGGGTTTATTCTGTATATTTTTAGTACTTCTATTAACCAAGAGTGGGGGACTGAATCAAAGGCCTTGCGATAATCTATGTAGCAGCATGAGAGATTTTTCTTGTCTTTGTGCTTGCTTGAGTATTATTGAGTCAATTATCAATTGTTCTTTACAGCCTTTCATACCTTTGCGACAGCCTTTTTGTACTTCAGTGAGAATGTTTTCATTGTCTAAGTGAGAGTTAATTAGATGTGTTATACATGATGTAATAATTTTATAAATGGTTTGTAAGCAGGTTACAGGACGGTAGTTAGATGGGTCATTATTATTCTTACTTTTTGGGAGAAGATATGTTTTGCCTTCCATTAGAAATCTAGGTACTTGGTCGGGGTCTTCAATAAATTTATTTATTTGGGTTAATAAATGTGTGTGTGTGCATGTAAATCTTTTGTATCAGTAGTTGTGAATGTTGTCACTGCCAGTGCATTTCCAGTTATGTGTCTTCCGGATGATGGTTTGTAATAGATCTAGTGATATGTCGGGGGCCGGCATACTATGAATGTTATGAAATTGTTCTATTTCTGTCTGTATCCAATGTGCTTCAGCGTTGTGTATTTCAGTATTTGACCATGTTTGAGACCAAAAATCTTCTATGACATCTTTCGTTGGCAGTTGAGTGCTTTGTGACTGTTTGTCACCAGTTGATTTGAACACTCTATAAAACCCTCTCTCATTGTTTTTTAATTGTGTGTTCTGCTGTTTGCGTTTAGTGCACTTGTTATATCTGTTTAGTCTAGCTTTGTATGCCGCAAGTTTTTGTTTGAGGGTATCTATAAATTCTATCATGTGTTCGTTCGGGTTGTCATGTTTCGTGTGCATTTGATATTTTTTAACTATCATTTTAGCTTTACCTTCTAATTTTTGCTAGGGTTACCTTTTGAGTATTCTATTAAACGTGCAATTTCAACTCTTATACTTTCTATTTTGTTTAACAGTCTCTTTTTCCAATTTGGGATGTATGGTACTTGTTTTCAGTCTGATTTATCACATTCATTTTGTTTAACAATTTTTGAGCCATTGCATTTAGCCGCAGTGAGTGCAGCGCAGTATATTAATGTGTGGATTTCTTCAAATGTTTCTATATTTTCTATGTGTTCAGGCATTATTACCTCATTTAATATGAGAATTATTTTAGATAGTTTTACTGAAGTGTGTTGTTTTGGTATGTAAGCTCTTTTTGTGGGGTCTGTACCTGTGTATTCTATAAGTGCGATGTTGAAAGTTTCTCTTACATTTTCAATCAAGTCAACATCGGCATTTACTTCAATATTATGGTTGTTACTATCAGGGGTAGAAATTTCATTAGTTAATTTATTACTATTTTTAGGTTTGCCACTATTTTGTATTGCAGTGTTTTCATTAATTAAATTCTTACCATTTGATGTTGGACTTTCTTTTGTTATAATATTTAAATTGCGTTTTGTTTCATTTGGTAAATTTGTAGGTTTGTCATTATTTATAGGCATATTGGTTAATATAACTCCCATATCTGCTTCTAATTCTTGGCCTATTTCGTGTTTTAGTTGGTTCAATGTTTCAGGAGATACTAGATTATTTCTTATTATTGCTCTGCGTTGGTCTGATATACGTTGAACTGTTACAGGTATGTTTGGGTATTGATTTGTAAATGCGGTATGGGGTTGATCTCTGTAGGCTGTCATATCGGATTCTAATTTTGTAATTCTGTAATACGTGCGCATGATAAAGGTGTTAACTTCAGCTGTCCATTTCATGCGTACACGTCTCCGGCCTGCTTGTGTGGTCTCAGTTAAAAGTGGGTTGCCCCCCTGAGAAACACATTCAGCTTGTGCAATATTACTTGGCGGTGTTGGGTTATTGCGTCCATTGGATTACTATTATTATTATTATTATTACTTAGATAAAAATTTTGTATTTTCACTTTACCGTAGGCGGGGGTAACTTTGTGACTGGCGTGGTAACTTTGTGACAACCCATCATTTTAATATATTTCAAATTTCCCGTCATACCTATTCTCAATTCCGTCGGTAAACCATGACCACTTGATGGCTAGGGTTGTGCTGGCACCTAAAGGTGATCGTAGGGACCACTTACTCCGTTTGCTTTGTTCTCAGCCATCTTGTTGTAAGTACCTACTCATGACTACGACGCACGTTATTTGGAAACTTTCTCCTGGAGACAGAAACTGAGGCAAACTTTACGGAAAGCAGGTAATTTTTACAAATACTACATATCTGGACTACATTTTGGTTTAATATCGAAAACTTTGTTCCATGCTTTCTTGTTTATATTTGGATGTTTTTAGAAATTCTCAGATTTGCGGGGAAACTTTGTGACAGCTGGACGACGTCAGTTTCAAGGCCTGCTTAAGAAACTTATCGCAAACCTTGAAACAAAAGGGGGCGATAATTTGATGGCCGGCTTCAAGAAGAGTGGGATATATCCTTTGAATCGGCAAAAAGTTCTTGATAGACGTCCATCAAATTTGATAATAAATGAAAACAGAGAGCTAACGGAAGCTATTGGTGAGAGTTTCATGGAGCACCTCAAAAGCAAAAGACAGGAAGAAACTCAAAAGAAACAGACAAGGAGACAAAAACGCCTTAATGTTCCCGCATAGGACGTTGTGAATTATGGTACCCGCACTGTCGATAATCCGCAAACTTGGACATCTCGTCGGCATTCGGATGCACTTCAATCAAGAAAGAGACCAAGAAAACAAGCATCTGATGAAAGCAGCGAGAGTAAGACCAGTGCTGATGAAATTCTTTATGCAGAATCCGATGAGAGCTTAAATAGGGAGCCTGAGGATGACTCATCAGGTGAACGCGATCTGGAAGATGAACGAAGATCATCTATGTCACTGAATGCACAAATGACATCAAGAAACTCAGCGTGGGAAATAACGTGTTCGTCAACTACGATGGGAACCTATATCCTGGAGAAGTGACGCGCACAACGAAAGTCGGTGCCTTTGTGAGTGCAATGGAAAAATGCGGAACACAGTGGATATGGCCAAACAAGAAAGATGAGCTGGAGTATCCTTTTGACAGTATAATCCAAATCATACAAAAGCCTCGACTAATGGGACGCCGAGAAATATTCAAAGTCGCAGAATTAATTATCTATGGTGTAGAAAAAGATTTGTAATCGTTTTTTGTAGTGAATAGATATTTTGTGTTTCCTTTTTACAATTTATTTTTAATTTCGTTTTGACCTCTAAACAAAGTTAATTTTTATGGTTTTGTAGGTGTTTGATGGATGCCAATATGTGACAACAATACTAAGTGGTCCAATAAACATGTTTGTGGGGTAAATTTTTGTCTGAATTATTTCCCTGAGTTCTGGTAAGCTAATAATACCTCTGTCACAAAGTTACCCCCCAATTGCGGGGTAACTTTGTGCAAAAAAAATTAAAATTCCTAGAATGAGATTCACATGCTTAAGAAAATTTCTTCGCCAATAGGTTGGGGAAGGATGGATCTTCCAAAATGATGTTTGTTTTAGATTTCATAATATGTTATCTTGTTAAAAAATTAAAAAAACACCAAAAACTGTCACAAAGTTACCTCTGTCTACAGTACTTTATGTTAATCCCCGTCGAATATTTCACATAAATAACGAAAACATATTTCAGTATAGCGTACTTCACATTTTATTAGTTTTCATTATTACGCATAAATTTACATGGCCGTGACACCGTATTTTTATAACGTATTAATTAGCCAAATATTAAATTATAAATTGGAAAATCGATGGAAGCCGTTCTTTGATGTAAGTCGTGGGGAAATAATTAACTTAATAACTGAATTCTAAAAATAATTTTTCTTAGAAATCAAACAAGGTTACATCAGAATTAATAAAAAATAATGAAGTGGTTATCCTGTATGACAACTTTTTTTTCATCTACCCCACCAACTCTTTCTAGAAAACATTTTCACTATAACGCACTTTCAGCAGAGAAGAAATGCACGGTCTGCAGACATACGCCTTAAAAATATTCCGCTTTAGTTTGTGAAATCTAGAATTTATTTATTTTCTGCTTTCATGCATCGGATAATTTTCTCAAATACATTTTGCGCTCTCTTTGAACATTTGGAACCTAAGATACATAGTAGACCCCGTCCCCCACTTGTCCAGCCAAAATATAAAGAAGGGCTTTTATAACCTGAATTCATATTAAAATTATACGAGTATTGGTTTGGGCATTTTCATTACAGATTTGGTGTTTAATAAAATGTGTAACTAGGTGTGATCAATTCTCTTCGAACAGAAATCATTAAAAGTGGTATTATTGCCATACAATAATCAACAAATTCGGGAATTGCATCTCGATAAATGCGAGAAAGTAAAAACTTGGCTAGCCTAAGGTTGGAGAAACAGCTACACAAGCTAGAATGTAAATTTAAAAAATAATTAGTAAAAACAATTTTACTGAAAGGTCAGTCATCATGATGATGACACCGTCAGTCGAGACCTAGGCAGTCATTTTTATTGTTCGTAGTGAAATTTGTACGAAGTCTTTCAATAAATTTGTTTTCACAAATATTTTCTTTAAATTTTCACTATGGAGTTCCACAAAGTGACTAAAACAGTGGAATATATAAGTCAGAATGGTTTTTATTGTTTTTTTTTTAACAAATACTCTACAATTACACTTTCGGCATTAATCGAAAATATGTAAACTATTAACAGGGTGCCGGCGGTGTAGTGGTTAGGACGCTGGCTGCGACTAGCCTGCTGCTCGAAGGGGCAGCGGGCACGAATCCTGCGCAAGTAGGATTTTTTCCGAGGTCGCCCGGCTCCCTGTTTGTGCGGTTTGAGAAGACCGCGCAAATTCAGCGTTCCGCCCTTCGGAATGGACGTTAAGCAGCTGCCCTATTGGTGCTCTTCGTTAAGAGTAGGCTAATGCCAGCACCGGGTTTCCCTCCTTCCTTCTGTGTACGTCCAGTTGATGACAGTGCAAAACGACCATAGTAGTCGACGCACTTAAAAAATCAATTACTACTGCATGTAAAATAGTGAAAGAAAGAAGTGTTTAAATTAGGGAGGCATAAATCGAGGAGCCAAAAAAGCATCGAGGCAAGTTATGAAATAAGAAATTTCATGCTTGTGAATAAGTAAAAAAAAATCAAAACAGAAATTTAAGCAGTAAGGGGTAAATTTTGTCACAGTATGAAATAACCAAGTACGGTTGGTCACCTTTTTTACACCTTGTTTTGGTATTTTTTCGCATGTCGAATTTTTGAGATTTGAGACACTCCTAGAGAAAATCTCGTATGCGCTACTGGTCACGCACGTGCGTAACTATTCAACCGCGTTTAACATTATAATAACATAGCTATTTTGTTAGTTTTTCGAATAAACACAGAGAGAGAGAGAGAATATTTTTTGAACGAGTCGAGAGTAAACTGAAAAAAAAAACTTTGAAGCCGAGAATCTTGGATGTATTTAGGTCCTGGTCGCCCTGGAAATGACGCCGACTTTCCGTTGACCGGACAACCAAGGACCATAAAACGTTTTATAGGAATTGGTCTCAATACCTACATACATGTTATTTGAAACACAACCTCGAATAAAAAGGCGAAAATGATATTAATAATTGATAGCCGTGAAATTTCGTCGCTCTGGGCATCGCCTTAAATGGGTTGCGCGGAAATGCGCCGCTAAAGAGAAAGCGTTTCAGGTAGCCGCTACGTTATTCCGAGAAAAAAAGTTCTACTCAGCGAGAATATGAATAAAGATAGATGAATAAAATTAAGACAAAACACTACTCACTACGCCTTGCAGATATTCTCCCGAAGCCACGAGAAACCGCGCTAAGTATGTATGTACGTTGCCGAAGAGACGAGCTGGGTTAAACGTTCGGTTTAAAATCGCAACAAAGCGCGCAAAAGAGACCTCTAGCGTTTCATAGGGCCAACTTTTGGGTAGAAAAAGGAGGGGAAAAAACAAAAAACTTCGCCCGAAGACCCACCTCTCACAGAACATGGAACACAAACATAAAATACGGGGAATGCTCCGAATACCGCGAAGTGGAATACCGCGCGTGGAAAATGGAAGTTTCGCCTTTCCGAGAAATGCAGTTCTTCTCTTTTTTGCGAGCTACTTGGCTACTTACTTGGCTCATCGGAATGCGCGCGAAAAAATATATCCCGCGTACCACTTAAAGGGGCACGCGCGCCCCACCGAATTCACACCGCACCGAGGTATATAACAATGACTAAGCAAATACTATGTTTACGCTGTTAGATTTACATTTTTTTTGAGATCGCACCCCCGAAAAAAGGAGGGGGCTGTGGGAAAAAAGGGAGGAGGATTTTTTGTCAGAGGCGTCCATTCCTCTCACTCTACTTCCCCGCCTCCGACTCCGCCACCTCACCTTCCCTCCTTCCCGCGCGTCTGCAACGGACGTGTCGTCAAGAGAAGCACGGAGGAACGGTGTGAGGATCGGCGGGGAGATGGCCGTCGCGTACGGGCGGGAGTGGAGAGGCGTGGGGCAGGCGCCTTCTGAATCACGAGCTCATTTAGTGGAGCAGTTCTAACCAAGAGGTAGAGAATGGAGCAACTTGTTTTGGGGGAGCACGCGGGGAGGCGGAGACGGCTGGGAGATAGGGGCGAAGATGGTTGTCACGTTGCGGAGGAGGAAAAAAGAACGAGATAGATTTCTGGAGAAACAATTTTACGGGTGCCGACAGATGCAAAGGGGGGGGGGGAACTTGTTTTAGTTACGTTTTAGCGCGCGAAGCGTTATTTTTGGTTCAATTATTACCCCGGTTAGTCGGGATGAAATTTAAAAATAGCGCTGCGCGAGAAAACATGAATTTAAAGGAATCAGCAACACTTTAGACGAGTTAATTAGTATTTCATATATATATATATATATATATATATATATATTGAGGAGGTAAGGGAAAGGAACCGAATATCGTCCCTTCACCTTGTGCCTCTACTGTGTGCTGCACTTTACTGGTAAAGCTCATAACTTACTCTAAGTGGACAGATCAATTGTCTGTGAGCTTCGGAGCATGTTGCTGTTGCGCTATGAAGAG
Organism: Tanypteryx hageni; assembly: GCA_028673005.1. Classification (NCBI taxonomy): domain Eukaryota; kingdom Metazoa; phylum Arthropoda; class Insecta; order Odonata; family Petaluridae; genus Tanypteryx; species Tanypteryx hageni. The sequence goes on from CM054118.1 coordinate 39,580,995, forward strand.
CTATTTAAGTTTTTATAATTTGAGATAATTCAAAAACTTTGAAGACTAGTGTCCTCATTCTAAGTAATAGTAATAGTTTCTAGTTCATCCTATGTAGGACTTATGTACTTTTAAAACTATTCAAATGTGCATTTACAGGTTCATAGTACATGTCGTTTCTTTTCGACGTGACGCCATGTTGAATATAGGTTAGGGTCTCAATATCATCCCCAAGGGGTTCCCATTATCATCCAGGGGGCGGTATTAGGCACACCATTATTTATTCTGAACTTTTATTTAAGATGCCGGGAAAAAAAACGAAAACAATGGGACAAAGATGCTATGATTAAAGCATTGAATGAAGTGCGAAAAAGGAGATGGGTTTAAAGAAAGCTTCAAAAACAATTTGGTCTACCGAGGAAAAGTCTAAAAGATTACGCTCGTAACGGGGAGAAAATCCCAGAAGATTTAATTTCTGTATCTTTGGGAAGAAAACCTGTTCTTGTTCCCAATTTTAGATGGTTAGTTTTTGTGTTTTATATTTTTCATTTTTTAGTAAAGTTAATAGAATATTTAGTTCTTTCTTATTCTTGTATTTCTTATATTTTATCTTGCATAATTAACTAAATTAATTGTAATTGTTTTTTAGAATAAAACAGTTATCTTCTTTTTCTTTTATAGTTTACTTTTTCTTTTGAAATTTTATATATATTTGTATAAGGGGACGGTATTAGGACACCAGTTTCCTAATATCGTCCACTTAGCAATTTTTGAATTTATGTGCTTATTGTATTATTTACGTTAAATTTCCTGTGTTTTGTTCTTAAAATATATTAAAAAACTGAACTAGACACTAAATAGCTTAATCACTCATTTCCCATATTATTAATTTTTTCTAGATTTAGTTTTTTATAAATGGGGACGATATTCGAGGACATTCCCTTATAAGAGGTTACTAAGTTTATATAAAATGGAACAAAACCAATTGAAGTTGAGCAATCATTATTTTTTACTGATAAAATACAAGAAGTTGCGATAGATATAAAAGACGAATTTTATGCAAATTATATCATAAATCACAGTTAAAAATAATTATAACTTTAAACAAAAATGTTCGTCTACTTTACAAAGATAATAAGATCCTGATTCCATATTGCATCAGAAGTAATACTTCCTTACTTGTATGAACAACTCCTCAAGATAGAATGACATTAATTTTATAAAAGTAGTATTATGAAGTAATTGGTGCATATCCATGACTTCTATCAACGAACATCGATTGAGTACACAGATTCGCCGATATCGTTCATTTCATATTAGCCGTAATACGAAGTAACTAACAATAAGTTTAGAATAAACATATTAATGGAGTTTAATTGATGTTTTATTGGTTATATTCGTGAGTGCTACTAAAGTTAAGCATCGAGAAACTTCTTTATTAGTTGATACCAAACAATTTCCTGAATTTTCCGTATAATCAAATGGTAGTTTTGGGTTAATCATTCATCCTAATGAAATAAGGCGCTTTAATTTCCCGTGGTTCAACTGGAGTTACTGATAAACTTTTTCATGAGATTTAGGGAGCTTCTTCGCGGCTGTCTGCGAACAACTTCATACGATCGCCACGTATCAGCCACGAACCAGATTTTAAGCGGCCATAACTGGCCAGGCAACGTATCGCCCGATACAGAACTCGATATAACCTGCAATTCGACAGAAATCATCGTTCCGGTGATTTGTTTAAAACTATCGAGATAGAATTGACTCCTTTACACTTATTTATGATGATCGCTAGCTCGATGAATCGAAAAGACCGCTAAGCAGATATTTATCATAGAATAATGCAGGTAAATATTTAAACTTAGCGTAATTAGAAAATAAGAATATTCTTGAAAGCAAAGATCGATGTAGCGGTAATTCAAAAGACAGAATCAATTTATTAAACCATTATTAAATTTTAATTTTAAAAATTTAGGACTGCATTACAATATTCAATGTGGTATCTTTCCAAAACCTCAATTTTTACTGTGGCCTGTTTCGAGAGATTACTCTCATTCCTCTTTTTAAGACAAAAGATGAAAAGGCAAAATGTCTGAATTACTATATTGTCCAAGCCGAGATAAAATTAAAAATTAAAAATATCAATTTTGCTACACAATACTATACGGAGGGTCCCTTTTGGTAAATATTTGTTAAGATATTTTCAAAGTACGTGTAATTTATTCGTAAATCTGTAAAAATATTAATAATGAAAATATAAAAGGAATGGCATCAAGATTCCAGTCTGATCCGCGATATAAATTGATATCCAATAATTATTCACTTGCAAGTAATTCATAGAGAGATGATCGGGATAGTGTCCCCAAGACTTTGGCGCTCCGGGCAGCCGCCCAGCTCGCCCGTACCTTGGGCTGCCCCTGCCTATACATATGATAACATCCCGTCGTTGCTCTGACGCATTATTCTATCATTTTAGATATAAATTCAATAATAAGCACTTAAAAATCAAAATGTTGAAAAAAATACTTATCTCGGGTATCACCAACAGACACAACATGGCAATAAAAACCCAGATGCGATAGGCTAAAATGCTCTATTATGTTTCAGAGATAAATAGAAAAAATAAGAATATATATGAAATGTATGATTAACTGAAGGATTTTAACCCTTTGACGCAAAGTATATTAGAAATAATCAAGTATATCATTTTGGAGGTATTTTAGACATCAAAGTTACTGATTGATAAAGCTGTAACATTAACAAAGGCACATTGTCATTGAAAACAATTCCAGTATAAGAACTTCCAATATCTAATTGAAAACAATTCTTGTATAAGAACCTCTGATACCCAATTATCAAAACTCTAAATTTAGCTCAATTAATACTTAGGAATATTTCATTAATTAACCTAACGGGTATTACTAGGCCATGACTTATACTATCCAGCGTTATGGGTTAGGCAAAAGTTTAACTCGAAATATATTAAAAAGATGAGCTGGAAAATTTATTTTTACGAGAATGAATTGAGTTAGAACAAACACATAGAAAGAGAGAAGCAAAAGAACTAAGTTTATGCATTGAGAAACTCTTTCAGCGTGGTTCATTCATTCGGAGAATGACTCATACGAAAAGACTTTTGGGCAACAATAGCTTAGGAGGAAGAGAATCATCTCGTTTGAAAGAAGAGGGGATCTCGCGCAATTGTGTTTAACTAAGCAAATTCCTTTACATAACGAACTTATTTGTTGAATTCAAGGAGTACTGAAACAGTCGTACCTCTGTTATCCACACGACAAATGCCATCTTCGATTTTAGCCTTGGTTATAGAAGAAATATTCGGTAATTTAGACTGGTACACTTCGGTGGCGCTGGAATCCACCATTATGAATCATGAATAAAGCTTACTACCTGGGGCGGATCCAGAAACTTTCAAAGGGGAGGAGCGATCGCCCCAATTGCCCTTCCCACCCTCTTGACTCCACCTCTGCCGGCGACCCCATATTCTGAAAATTCCTACCCTTCTTTATTTCCCATTCCCCACTGATGAATGAAGGAATTTTTTGCTGAATGGGTTTAGGAAGGAATCCAGTGGACGGTAATGAGGGTATACACCTGAATAAGTTCTTTGGATCACGAAAAGAAAATGTTGTAAGATTTTTCTATCAGATTTCCAATTATTCCAATAGATCAGCGATTTCCAAACTTTCATCACGCGAATCCCTTGCTTAGTATTTTTTGTCGCGAAGCCTCTACTAAATATGCTCCAATTACGCCTTTTGAATTAACGCATTTTAATTTTTAAAATATATAAAATATTAAATATTATTCATTAACTTAAGAATATTGGACGAATTACCGAACCCTACTCCTCAACAAAATTGTATTGTAACATAAACAAAATCATGTCCACCATTATATAATCAATCTCCAGATGAACTCTTTCAGGCGTGGTGGTAAGCTACATATACGAGTACAAATATCATTTTATGCATGGCGGTGAACGTTGTTAACCACCATTTACTGCTTAGCACATAGTTTCTCCTACTAATAAATGATGGCAGAACCTTACAGTGCTTATAAAAGATCAGTTTAATTGCAATTAAAAAGCATTTCTAAATAAAGTTTAAATGTAATTTTTAAGGTTTTATCTTTATTTTCTAGAGTATCCTTTGGACTAAATTATTTTTCAAAAAACACTTTCGATTTCCTTTCTAATACGAATATGAAAAGACCATAAAATATACGATGATACCAGCACAATTGCAACTTCGGACAGACGGAATCATAAGCCTTATCCTCAAAAAAGTATAGCTTTCCTAGACAGATGATATTTCACAATTATTTAAAATAAAAGAAGATCCTATGTTGATTTGATAACTTAAAAATAGTCATACACACATGCGCAATGCATCGATTAAAATCATTAGTAATTCTAAGGGGCGGGAGAGTGTCTCTCTTGTCCGTAATGCATCGAATGATATTTATGCACTAACATATTCCTTTAAAATAGAAAAAATTAAAATTAAAATCTTCCATTACGCATATTTTTGGCGAACAGATTGAAAAATTTCGCGAATGACCACTTGGGAAACACTGCGATAAATCAATATATATTAGGCACTTATTGTTAGTTAGTCCTGTGATATGATATACAGAAATGCAGAAATTGGTTGCAGAATGGTACGGTGCCAATAAATTTTTTTAAACCGCTAATAAACATTACGGAACCAACGAACTCATTTGCAGCGTCACAAATTAGGGAAAATGACCATCTCCATTGTTGGTATTCAAACCCTTAATCTCAGTATTGGAATAAATACTACCCACCACGATCCTATGACGATAAATTTCTCAACTATAGTTCTAGAAAGATTTCGCATGCTCAAACTATCCTAATGATTTAACACAACGCACTTCCCACATCCACCGCCACATTGCGTCAATGTTACTAACAGTAAGAGTGGTCATAGAAGTCGCAGTACCAAAAGCAGGAGAGAGACAAAGTTAAATTAAAGCCTTGAGCATTACGCTATCTTTATCTTAATCTCCAACTGTTCGTCACCCTCGCCATGACTTCAGATAAAAGGTAAGAGAAAGAACATAGGTAGATATGGCAGGGGTTGGAAACAGGAACCGGAAGAACACGTGTATTGCACGCTATGTGGCAATATATTTCTTATCGCATACAAAAGCGCGTTGAACGAGCGAACTGCAAAGTTTTCTTATTTCGTTTGCGTGTACTGTAAAAATTAACCATTTTGCAAGACTGATAAACCTTTTTCGAGAAAAATATATAAGGCTATATTGGTTTTACCAGAAGCGCGCTTACGATCGCGGTGCGAGGCCGTAATAGGATAGAAGCGTGTTCCAAGCCGACAGAAGGCATCAAAACGTATCTCCCTCCAACAAAAACGTTCTAAATTCCACGCTAGATACCCCCTTTGTAATTAAAAAATAAAAATCTACTCACGGTCGCTTCACTCAGAACCATGCTCACTGGACGGACAGAGTGCTCCTCAAGAAAAATCTTTCCGCCGAATAGAAGAACAATTATGTATCTTTCCTCCAATTCCAATGTCACACTCTTTGAACTTCTCCATTTTTGGTACACAACTTACCATTTTTCAGCTCACCCTTTGCCGTAAAATATAAGCTGCATATATTAAACTGCTGCTCCTCTCACATGATTTAGTTAAGTTGATTTATCTTTTTCTTGAAGTTTAAATCCGTCAGTCTGCGAAATAAACATTAAATGAAGTTAACAAATTGAATTGAGAACACAAAATTTTTGATTTTTCTACCTATTATATAGAAAAAGCATTGTGATCACTCATTGCGAAAATAAATTGACTTCGACATTTACAAGTAAGTTTTAAGCGCATCAGAGTCTGAAAAAAGTGTTTTGTGTAAATCCGCCTATTTGCAGTCCGTCTTCTGTACGATTTAACGGATTATAATAAAATTTCGTATTAACATAGGCCATCATCCGAAATAGAAGCCTCGTTGAAATAAACCACACGGCGCAACAATGGAGGATAATTTATTCTTCTCGAATTTCATAAAATGTCGATTTACTCAAAGAAGACTTTTTTGGATTTTGATTAAAATTATGTATATAACGTGCAGTGGCACTATAACATAGCATCGAGTTTAACGCCCAGACACCGCTACGTTCTGCCCAGTAACAATTGCTCCATTGTGGCGAAGGTTTTGGCGGTGTTTGATGACTGAATGCATGGTTTTCGGTGAACCACCGCATGTGCTGACTTTAATGGACAACAGTTTCGTTTCCAATCCAGGAAACATCTTCAGGTCGAAGAAGATGTTTCCTGGAATGGGAACGAAACTGTTGTCCATTAAAGTCAGCACATGCGGTGGTTCACCGAAAACCATGCATCCAATAGCTCCATTGTCGCTACGAATCAAACCGCAGGTAGGTAAATGTAAGCAGTTACATTATTCTATGGACTGAAAATGTACTAATATGAGAAGGTTGGAGTAATGTATGATGCTCCGATTTCTACTTTAATTTAAAAAAATTAAATATCATCAGCTGGGTGTCTATAAATGCATTATGTACTGCGGAAATCAAGCACGAAGAACATCTTTTTAGTAATTTAACACTGCTGATTATGTTGATTTAACAAACACTAAAGCGATGTTTAATAACATTTGGTTATACACACAAGTTGCAACGCAAATATTATGAACAACATACCCGACTTTTATGAAATGAACTTGATCAAAATTAATTAGCTGACGTCCATGCGATCAAGTTTTTAGCTATCCATTGCGATGAATTAAGAAATCCAAGGTCCGCTGTTATTTCTCGGAATGTTTTTTTTTAAGGATGAGGTCGAGGCTGCAGACCCTTCCTCAGCGAGGGGTGCTAACGACGGACACGCTTCCAGAACGATTGCCGTCCCCTTCGCGTGAATCAATCCTTATTGCGCTTCATAAGAGCACGTGTCATGAGTTTCATTCCGTACTGATTAAAAGGACCATAATTTGGATTGCATCAATGAAATTTGCATGTCCGAGTTAAACCAGTTGTCTGACGCGGTCAAGATACCCTTTTTTATCCCCCTCTCCTCCCAATACTCTCCTCAATAAACACCCCGGCGATGAATTTAGAGCCGCGTGACGCAAGCGGAATACGCGCAACGTCCATCATTTTTCCCTTAAGATCCCTCGCAACGCCGCTCCAGTTTCCACGGGTTTAGCGACGCTTCGAGAAAATACGGACGCGAGGGTAAAGTGGATCCGTTTTTATATCGCGGGTATCCGTCATTTTGTTTTGGATGCGCAAAAACAAATGACGGCGCGTATTTACCCATTTGCTCGCTTTCCTCCTCTCCTCTTCGCCCACCCACGACCTGGGTTTTCCCTATTCTTGGAACGTCTTATTTCATACCCGGAGTAATATTTGTACCACGCTAAAGGCAAGTTCTTTTTTTAGATTTCACATCCTCGCTTTAAGCCGTTTTTTTACATTAGCCTTCTTTGGGCTTTCTACGCACAAAAGCAATTCGACATCGATAACTATGAGAAAGATAGACAGGATTTCATTTAAAGAAAACATTTTACAGTATCCCAACACGGATCAAAAATGGGAAAACAATTTGACATCAATAACTCGGATCACGGGAGAAGGCGGACAAAGTTTCAGTTAAATAACAGCAATAGGAATAAAACACTTATTGTAATTTCCACTAAAAAAGCTACAATGTGTTTTATTTCTATTATGGAATCTTTCCACAAAGTGGAGCCTTCCCAAGTGGACTTTGTAAATAACTGCATTTTAAATCATACCAATACAAAAAAACGCCTCTTCTAGTTAACTTAAACTCCAGATATAGACTATCAGCTTATCTCGGCTTGTTTTCTTTGTGTTTCTGATTAAAACCGATCATTGAAAACGTAAGTTTTTATTACTATATTTATTGTTGAAAATCTCAATTTTCTGCACATTTCATTCAAATAAAAAATTTACTTTAAAAATCTGTAGTCAGCGGATGATTAAAAAATCGATTGAATAATAATTACAATAATGAAATTTTTAGTTTATGGGAGCTTCGTTAAGGACAACTATTTAACTAAATACATTAATGCGGCCAAGGTAAGAATGTTACAAGTAAAATTTTGTTTAAAAGTAATACTTTTCCGTCCTTTAAGTTTATTAATCGAATGAAAGAACCTTTTTTTCTTTCGGATCAAGTATCAACCGAGAGAACGAGGTGCTGAAACCTTTTTCTCGCCAATAACGCTTATTAAGTGATTTTCCCTTCATTATAACATATTAATTATGTTCTGTACCTAGTATCCATTATTTTATTTTATTTTGAAGGTTTTCATTTTGTCAAAAAATTCACCACAGAAAGGGTTGCAGGGACGTAGCAAGGCTAGTATCAACCAGCTCCAACGGATGTCCTCGAAGAGATACATCGAAGAAAACTCCTCCCTCTCAAATGGTAAGATTGCCAAGTTATAAATTTTTTCTCGTTTCAAAAATATAGCCAGCATTACAGCTTATGCCTGTCTGGATAGGATCGTCAGATATCTATATTCCATCAATTCTTAGTTTGGCAATCTCACCATTTGATAGGGAGGAGTTTTCTTCGATGTATCTCTTCGAGGACATCCGCTGGAGCTGGTTGATACTAGCTCGGCTAGCTTGGCCACAACCGAGAAAACATCCGCGTGCAGAAACGAGAAAATTTTTATCTGCTACGATAGTTCAGTGATCGAATATCCGCCCGGGAAGTGGAAGACCCGGGTTCCATTCCCGGTCACAGCAGGATGTTTTTTGATAAAATACAATTTTTAAATTGGGATTTTTTATGAATAAAATATAACAAAATCATTTTCGCATGTCTGGATTTAATTGTATATAATATTACACGAAAACAGAGTTTTAAAGCGTAAAATTGGTGCCGTCAGTCTACAGAAAAATGTCGGACGAAAACGCATCGCGCGCTTTATAGAGCAGGAAATAGTCGGGATTTATTCGACAGTGAGGACGAAGATGTGGTTGATATATCGATGATGTAGCGCAGGGGTCGACAACATGCAGCCCGCGGGCCGGATGCGGCCCCCGAGAGCTATGATGAAAAAGTGATCGGTAAAATTTGACGGAATTTTTATTTTATTTTATTATATTTATTTATTTTTATTCGGTAAATTTATGTTTTCAAAATCTTTTCTGGGGAAGTTTTAACGCTGACATATCATTTACGCTTGATTTTCGTTAATATAAGACCGCAGAATCTTTCGATAACTTCGGATGTAAACACACATCCGGCCCACCGACGAGACGCTTCCACGGTTTCCTACTGCCAATGTGACCAGCCATTGAGAAAAGGTTGCCGATCACTGATCTAATGTATCGTCTGAATATTTCAAGCGACAAAGACTTGGATCCATCAGATGTTGGATTACCTTATTAAATATTAAAAAAAGATTTGTTCAACACGGTCACTGGTTTAATCGAACTATTGGAACCATTGACGCTCTCCGCCTGGTTGTAGGTAACTTTTGCTATGCAGTAGATAAAAATCTGATGTGGCCACCACATTACTTTCTCCTTTTCTGTAATATTTCTAAAAATCTGATGTGGCCACCACATGAATTTCTCCATATCTGTATTATTTCTAAAATTACCAAATAGGTTTCATAATAATAAATATTTTAAGAAACTGCGAGAAAATTTTAGACTTTACAAAGAACAGAAATAAACTCAAACCATAGCCTTCTGATAATGGATATAGCCAAAAAGCTCCAGCAATTAAGAAAAGAAAAAGAAGCGTTACTAAGACGTAACTAAGCGTCAATTTTTAGCAATAGTCGTCGGTAGGTGGCATGGTGGTGGCAGCTAAAAATATAAGAAATCTCTTAAACAATGCATTATGAAAAAATGTTTCAAACAAAGGTTGTAGAAAATTAAATTTCCTACAACTTTTATTCCAATACATTTTTACATTTATCAAATATTAAAGCAAATATTCCGAAATAACGGATAAGTGACAAGAGTAAACGCCCACTTCCGTTTGACCGATTTTGACCAAAAACTAATCAGTTCTTCTGACTTTTATAAAAATGTAAAATATAAAAATTTCGCGTTGACCTAAATATTAATTTCTGAGTTAGAGCACCCACAACAAAGCTATGACATACACATCATCGAGAAAATGGTCAAAACCTGTTCAGGGGACCTCAAAACGTGTATTTCCGTTGAAATCTCGAAGTTGATTTTTTCATGAAAACAATACTTTCCCCTATATTACGTACACGGAGAAAATAAAAATCTTAATTTCAAATGGTAGCAGGAGGAAAAAACCGTGACTTAAAGCTACATTCGTCCATAAAACAACTAAAGATTTGTTTCCAATACGCAAAGGCAATAAAACAAATCCAAGTACGACTTGTTAATGAAATTCGACCATTTCTGATATTCGCTAATGCTTTTATCATGGCCGAAATATTAAATGTTTCGTAATCTATTGAAATGAACATCCCTATTTCACTTCAGTTCAATGTAAATAAATTCGTCTCATAACTTGCGTCAAAACATAACCAATTTCAGAGCATGTCCCTCAGTGACCGCAAAATGCACTCCGCACATTATAACCCAACAAAAATCTACATCTTGCTGATATTCGTTTTCCGTTTGCAAAAAGGAAGGAAATATTAGAAGGAATTTAAAATTAAATTCAATCCCCTCTTTAACATTTTAGTCTTCAGGGATCAGGTATCAGGCCTAAAACTTAAGGTACTTAAATCATAACCTGCGCAAATAATCGGAATCGAAGATTACTCTAAACAAATTATGTATAATAAGGTCATAAGCGTCGTCAAAAATTCCATGGTTTACTTCCAATGTTCTCTTGTGTCAAAGAATAGCTGCGACTCGCGCGCTGCTAAGGTAAACAATCTTCAGTTACTGCGGAGAAAAGGAGTTACTGCGACAAGGTGAAAATGGGCAACAATTATCCCTAAGATACGAACCACGCCCATTGTGTAAACTTCGGCCATATTCGTTTGGTAATGCCTTAGAGTCTAATTTATTTTAGATTGTGGCTAATCAGATCGATAATGTGGTGATAATAAGAGAATAAGTAAAAATGATTTTAAATGTTTTAGGAGTATTTTTGAACCGCAATAATGCGTCTCTTTTTGGATATTTTAGGCAAACTTTAGGGAAAAATCACTCGGTAAAGTTCTTTAACGGCGTCGTAATTGATCTTTGGATATTTTCCATTCCTTTCGTTGGCGCTCGGAAAAGATCTTCCGCTTGTGTAACAGTATGTATTTCTTCTTCAGACTTCAATACGTTTTTTCGATGATACTATTATTCCATGCTAGGAACATTGTCATTATTGTTTTTCGAAATTCATACACTAAAATAGTAGTTTATTAAGCAAGAAGTCATTCCTACATTCTTTTATGGATAACCAACATATTCAAATTTGCATATTCCTATGTACATAATAAATGTTTTCGTCTTTAATTTTATTAATCGAACGAAGTGAAGGAGAAAATTTCAGGTCCTGACTGAAAATCGAACCCGGATATTTCGCTTGCCGGGAGGATGCTGCAGCCATTAAGCTCCCAAGATTCGATTCTCGGTCATGGTCATACATTTTCTTCTTCGCACCGTTAAGTCTTATATTCTAACTTAATCTTACATGCATTTTAACTGGTTTATCTTCCATCTTGTTTTCAGAACAGTATTTTCTCATTTAAATCCTATTAATTTTCTTTTGTGATAAGTTTTGCGAATAGTCAGTGAACATACATACGAAGCACACTACCAAGCAAATAAATAAACCCATAAATAAGCACAAATAACGTTTGTGATGGCTAAATTTCGCCCGCGGATCGTTCATTCGCTCTAAGCTGAAATAATTAGTTAAACTTTAAGGCTTGCGAGATTAATGATATTTGCATGAATGGAGTAATGACGGTTCTTCTTTGCCTTGGGAGCCTGAGGAACTCTGAGGCCCCGGATTATAATCCATTCCATCTTTCCCCGCAGAAAACTTAACAAGCGTTTTTAAAACGAACATGTTGATTTACTCGTTGCTCTGCAGAATTATTGAAAATGAAAGGAAAGGAAATGCCATAGAGATTCAAACCTGCTAGCCAAAATTTATTTACTTGCAAGCTCTGTAAAGATAGATGTTCGGGAAATCGTCCCCAAGACCTTGGCACCCCGGGCAATTGCTCGGCTCGGCGATACCACGAGCCCGTTCTGCTTAGGAACAGAAATGCATAAATTGTTAGGCTTCCTGCTGGAAACGGAATGTATTATTATCGCCCAAAATTGGACAATGCGGCTGAAGTATGAAATCGTCAGACATAAAAAATATGAAAAAACATCCAAAAATATACAATGGTTATCAAGATGGGTTTTACCTCGTGAGCTACAAATTTATAATCAATAGTTAGCAATTTTTACGGCGCACAAAATGTTTATTTAACATCTTAGAAGTGAAATGATTGCGCAAGTGAGACAATGAGTTATTTTTAATAAACCCTCATTCCGAATCTAATGCTAATAACTACACCACCGCTTCCGAATAGTAGGGGCCGATGGCGATAGAGGGTTTAATGAACCACCTGGAGATTTCAACGGCCGGAAGCGGACTAGGAGCTCTTAAACCGAACGGTGACCGAACTCTGACACCGATAACGGGCAACCGGACCATCGAATCACGCCTTTCGTCTTAGAAGTGCTCTCCCACGGGAGTTTTATTGGGCGTTCGAGAGCGCCGCACATCTTTCCATCGCTTCGACCCTAAAGGATGTGTACCCTTATTCCTTCCCCTCCCAAGGAAAAGGTCGCAAAGGTAAGAGGAAATTGTGGGGACAAGCAAAGCTATTTTCTAAGGGTCTAGGTCGACGTGGGTGGCATTCGAAGAAGCCGCCTTTTAGGGGTATTGCCCTTTAGGTGGGTGAAATAGACCTTTCGGAGGCAATAATGTCATTCACAATGTCCTTTTTTTACACGGGTAAGCCTCTCGCTTGGCCTCAATGGAGGAAACCAATAGAATACACCTCTCTTTTACCTGTAGAAAAATGCTAAAATTTTGCATGAAGATGAAGACGCGGTCCAGCAGTAATGCGGTGAGAATTAGAGAAGAGCGAATTTCAAATCTTCCGGTAATGTGAATGATTGGACAATTTTGTGATCTAAGTATCGAAATCACAACACAAACTTCTTGGTCTCTACAATCGCCTGAAATTTCTACTAAAAAAAAAGCTATGTTTATAGTGCTCATACGATTTTTGGTACTGTACATAATTTGAAATAAAACGCTTGCGTATGATACAAAAATTAGCTAACGAAAAACGTGAACCGTAATTGAGAACTGACTTGAATCGTCTGACCGCGTAACAAAGGAGAAGCTCCAAACAAAAATAAAAGTTTATCGCAGTAATAATCGGGTACGACGAACACGAGTTATCTGGATACCGAAAGTAATTTCGAAAGATTTAACGCCAGCAGGAAAAGTAATATTTACAGCTCATACCATTAATAAGACACCAGGGTGGTTGCCGTAATTCTATGCAATTGCGATTGCCGAATCTAAGGAACGTCACTCGACCATCTTCACACAGAGGAACAGAAACACCAACTCCATTCTACATCTCTCTCTCCTCTCCATAACCTTTTTCTCCACCTCCTCTCTTTCCTTCTCTCTCACTCCAATCCTCGTTTCTAACTAAAGTGCACTTCCACCATTTCTCTCCCTCTGTCTCTCTAACACACAATGTCCCTCTCCTGGATGAAGACGTACCTACCAACATGTTCAATAGGGAAGAATGAGAAAGAGGACCCGAAAAATGTATAAAACGACTTTATGCATATAATGACCGCTATAAAGATTTTTTTATGGACACGGCATAGCTTTTCTTGATGTCCCACCTCCTACCTTACTACCTCGCAGCCCAAAAAATCTTCAGAATAGTCCCACCTCCTCTCTCCACCTCTTGTTGAAAGCGCAACCAATCCCAACAACCGAAATTCTAGATGGAATAATGGTGGAATACACGGAGATATTTTTACGATTGAATAAATTTCCTAGCAAACGTCGGAAATGTAAGCGCCATTTTATTGTTTGAATGAGCTGGGCGAGACAAAAGTTTATCAGCGCGTTAAGGAATGTTTAAAATAATTCATTCAAACGCATGGAAACTATGGGAAACCATGAATGTCAATGCCAATGAAAATATTCGCTTTGAAAAATAATTAAACGTAGATTATCTTTCATATTCTAATCAATAGAATGGAAAAGTTAATAGACGAACGATGTTTTAAAGGAGAATATAGTCAATTATTAAGGTAATGAAGAACGCTGTCTTAAAATTTGGCTAATATTATTTAGATTTTGATAACATCAGTGCAATAATAAAGTATTAGATATTGATATATAAAACAAAATAAGATATTTATAGTGAAATAAAAACGATCCCATTATTAAAACCTCATGATTACTACCAACGTTGGTGATGATAAACGTTTATCGTCATACGTATATGAAGAGTCCTGAGATAATATGTGAACTTCACAAATAAAGTTTGAGCTTCGAATCATATCACTTACTAGAAATCTTCAAAAGTTACAAAGGAAATTATCTTCGAATATCCTTTACACTTCTCTTTCTCCCAGCAATTTCTTTATTAACAACAGTCTTCTTTCACTGCTTACTAGTCAGATAATATCCAGGCAATTGATAGTATTTCCAGAAATTAATTGTCCACAATTAACATGAAAACTTGCTGCCGTACATATTTTATAATTTTAAGCTAACTAAAATAATAATTTCCGGCGGCAGAAATATTTATAAAACGAATGTTTATAGGCGACAATACCCAGAGGCAAGATTGTTCAATTTCGTGACGATATGTTAATCGCTAACAAATACCCAATGAAAATGTACCCTATTTAGCGTAAATTCTGGATTTACAGTATAAAGCCATGATTCAATCAATAAAGTTATTCTTGTGATTATTAGAAAATTTATCCATCGAAATCCTCATGAGGTGCTTATGAATTGGTACTATTATTGATACCCCGTGACTTGTCAGGTAGTTTGAGGTCTCTTACCATTTCATTAATTGCACAGTATATTATAGTTAAAAACGTAAGTACATCAAGGAGTTTCTCTTAAAAAAAATTTCATATACTATGTTAGCTATAATTCACTGTGAAGAGAAAACAAGTAACGTAAACACTAGTACACGCATAATAATACATAAAAATTGATATTTTTTCTATTGGATAGATGGCAGACGAAATTTTAAGAAGCACTTTTAGGAAGGGAAATTAAAAGGACGAAATTCTTATCAATAAGGAAATTATAGAACTTCATACGATAGCTGGGAGAAGACAGCTAACTATTCCATTACATCAAATTCCATTGCTCTATTGAGAGACTTTCGTCATAAAATCCTAGGTGCTAATAAAACTAATCCCGAAAAATGATTTGGAAGAGATTGAGAAAATGCTCTTTGAAAATATTGAGCACATCCTCATAGTATCGCTCTCCTATAACTTTAATACAAACAATACAGGCATAACTTATATTCATGGCATTGACAGATGAATGCGGGATTTTATCAAGCGGCACACCTTCTATGGAGGTATGTACAATGGACAAATAAATAGGCAGATGAGAGAGGAGAAAATGAGGTGAGGTAAAATGAATAAAACAAAATTAATAAAGAGTTTGAGTAAAGAGAAAGAGAAACAGAGGAAAACGGAGAAAAGGAGATGAAACAAATTCAAAAGTGAAAATGAATTATGAAGCAGAGGAAAGCCCGATACAACGACAAATGGAAAGAAGATAAGAAAATAAGAAATGATAAACGGAAATCAAGAACTAACAAGAATAAACGAGGAAACGAATGACAAATTTAGTTAAAAAATGTATGTGGCGAAAGGTGAAAAGTTTAGAGAAAGAGTGAAGGAATACATGAAACATTGGGAGAGAAAAATCCCTACGTCACGCCCGAATGGAATGTCATCAAGCGGCCACACACGCACGCCCTATTTCCTGGTGCATTCCTATACCTGGTATCCGCACCCGACTTACTACGCACACATTTCTATAAAAATTCCTCCCTCCTGCCCCTTCTCTATAGCCTACTCACACCCGCGATGGGGGAATGGGAGAGAGAAAAAAAGAGCATCGTAATAAAAAAGGAAGTGACTTCCTTGACGCTCCCTAGGTTCTTGTCGTTCCCTCCCCACCCTCCCCCTCCTACTTTTCGATGCTTTCATCGTGCTATCACTCAACATACCACCTCCCCCCTCCGCCCGAAACCTCTCCACTCTTTCCCTCCCCCCCTTTTCTTCTCCTCCCTAAAAAACACCAACCCTTTCTAAGACGCCGCTCCGGGACCCCCCAAACGTTAGACAATGCTTCCCTTTCCCTACCGCAGGTTTTAGTCTTTAAAACTCCCTTTACTACAAACCTCCCAACAGGGAGGTCTCCTCACTCTCTACCCTTTTTTCTCAAGGAATTCTATATCTTTCTCACTCCACGGTAGCAGGAATGCGGCTTTATTCGATGGCCGCAGGTGTTTCCTTTATTATATATATAAAAATGGGTTTATACATATTATATATTTATTAAATAGATACGCGCACGTACATTTTTTATGCGTGCGATGTCACCGCGACGGAAGTGAAATCTTCAAAAGTCGCCCTTTTTTGTGGAAATTCGTGAGTCGAAGTGTGTTGAAATGTTTTTGTGCGATGAAAAAATGATGATGTTATAAATATATGAAAACGGTAGTTAAAAGGTGTAAGGTGATGGAGGAGAAGGAAAAAGATACGGGATACCAGGTGTCTTTAAAGGTTTCCCAGATTTCACCAAGATGACGTCAAAGCCGTGGACACGAAATGGCATCTAGATGCAGAAGAAAAATTAGAAAGCGTTTTTACTAAAACGTATTCAAATAATAAGCAATAACCAATACAGCAGCACGTTGATATTCGATGCATTTGAAATAATCTTTGCCGCATGAATAGCATTGGTTCGCGATACTGTTAATTTTCTGAGATTTGTTTTTAATGAATGCAATGTTGGAGTTAGTCAAGCACTCTCTGAGTGATCTTAGTAATGCTAGTACAAATAAGGAAATTATCTGGGATATTATCGATGAAATTTTCAAAAAAGGCGTATTCATTGCATGGTTTTTATCTCTTATTGTTGTGTGTTATTGATCAAATCAAATATAATTACGAATCAATCATTTAAAATTTTTTTTCGATTCTAAAACTGATTTACTCTCAAAAGAATGTATAAATTAGTTTTAACGGATTATCTTCCATACATTAAATTAAGGATGTAGCGTCGAAAATACATTGCGGAATTAATTGGCGAAACTTCATTTAATTCTTTTCATTGCCCTGGAAATTTTCAGAAATACGATAATGCAAAAACCCTCAAAAATGAATCCACATTGGTGCTTTCATTGCATTGTTTTTTTACTTGAAAAGCAGGAAATACTACGTTTAATATTTCCTGAAAGCTAAAAATTATTTCCGACTTCGAGTCTTGGATTTTAAAATCGCAAAATTTCGCAATTTTTGCCATCTGCGCTCTTTTGTAGCCAAATTAGGCACATATATATATATATTAAGGTCGTGAAAGTGCCTTTCACACCGTTAAGACCAAAAAACCTAGGCTAGCAACGAGTCGCGTCGTTACATCGAGGGACAGCTTTCCAGGAAGAAGAAAGTTCCGTCGATATATTATAACCTCTTAAAAATCCGAGGAAAATATTTATATGCTCGAATAAATCTTTTTTTCGCAAAAAAACGTGCTATCCCTCTATAGCATCCTGATTGGTGAAACTTTCTCATATTTCTTTTATATCAAACTGGTTGACGCGGTACACTGGCAGTGATTCTTAGGGGGTGCTGCGAAAAACATCGTAAAATAAACAAATCAATGATTTCGAAATGTTTTTAAGCCTTTTGGGCAATACTTTTTGATTTAATAAATTGATAATGATTTAGTCCCAACAAATGTATAAGTCCAAACTTTGTGATATCCGAATGTATAAATATGCTATCTTGTTCCATTGTGGGGGTTCCGCGGAATACTGTTTGTCTTTGAATAAGTACCTCGCCTAAAAATATTATTGGTAACCACAGCTACTTCTCTAGTAGAAGATCATATGGCTATCCCTCCTCGGATATTCACATTGCCCTCAATTGCATACTATATTAAACTCCTTGATTCTGCGCTGGAAAGACTCTGACGGGTAGAAATTTTCAGAATGAAGGATCGCCGCCAGTGATGGATTCGAAAGGGAGGGAGGGTTGATTGGGGCGATCGTTCCCCCTCCTCCCCCTTGGGAAGTATCTGGATTCTCCCCGGCCTAATAAGCGCATGACCTATCCACGAAACTCTCTAATAATAATTGAAAATGAAATGCAATATCGAGCCCCTTTATGGCTGGAATCTAATCGAACAAGATAACTCCTTTAGTCAGATGTCGGCAGCCTACGGGTCGAGGGAGAATTGTAAGCGACCCACGGAGCTACGATGATAAAACGACGCGTGTAGTTTAACATTTACATTACTCCTTATTAAAATCATGGTCATAAAACCTACTTAATAAAATTTCAGATTCAAAGATATTTAAGACTAGATTTTTTATATTATACTACAAAATTTCTATGTAGCTTCTGATACAAACTCTTATCCGGCTCGGCGCTTGCATCTTCTAATGCGGCACGCCGAAGCATTTCAAACTGCGAATGCAACCCGCTACGCATAAATTGTTGCAAAACCATGCCTTTGGGTATAAAACAGCTGTCCATTTCTGCCACAGTGATAATTAACTGACCGTATAACAACCATTAAATGGACAGAGAGGTTATACCAACCATCGACTGGAGCCATTGCTTTGTGTAAATCGGGATTTTTCGCAGTTAGGACTGCGAAACACACAAGTGGTGCTTAAAATCCACGATAGGTACAAGAGAAATGGATAATAATGGCATTGTAAAAATACCAATTAGCCCTGATTTATTGAGAAAGTATATTAGAGTATTAGGGCCAAGCTGTCAGTCAATCCCTCGACGTCTTAAGGTAATTCCGATTGTAATTATAAATATTAAATTATTTCGCTAATACTTATAAATTCAAAGAATACGTAGTTATTGCGCGAATATGTGATAATTACTGTATTATTACATCGTAAATATTATTTATTTGTTCGAATGTGTTCCTTTTTATAAGTTAAAATTCAGCCCACTTAATAGAAATTGATTTCTGTTTCACTGGGCCGAAGAACGTTACGAATGGGCCAACAAAGTACCAAGCAAAATAACCTAATACATTAAAAATTCTTTTCAATTGATCTAAAAAATACTCTCTCGCGCCTCAGAATCAAATACTTGAGAAACCGTCAAATGCAATTAATGACTCATTCAAACATAAACTTGAAGAGAGCGATGGCAAACAGGGAGGCAACGCGCTGGGTCGTGTTTTTACTACTAGAGCTGAATGTGCAAAAGGAAAACCAAGCGGCTCATCATTGACATTTGCTTTATGGAATTACGATAACGCCTCCAGGTATCTCTTCTTGCGCGCAAAATAACAAAAGAAACCCGAGGAAAGTGGGAGTGTTTTGTTTTGTCATTTAGACACTACCGCGAAAGTGGCGGCAGGGTTAATTGTTGCGGGCCTATAAAATTGTATTTACCTTAACGGTAGACAATGAGGGTGAAAATCCGTCAGCCTCAAGACTACGAGCCGAGACACCGTTCGATCATCGACGCTTTAATCAACAAAATAAAGAATATTCATCATATCACAACTATTGGATAACTTTTTCGATGCGATCCTTTTTAAATGCACTTTTGGTGAAAGGAAATTACGTTAAAAAAAGTACCTGCCCGATATTCCAAGCCTTCCACCTGCGCAAATAACACTTACAGAAAGGCCGAAGCGAAATGCACGCCATGTGGCCCAGAAGTAGCTTCTTAACGAGCTATGATGACACATATTGCGGTTTACGAGGAAGGATAAATATATTCCAACCAAGTTTTAATTGACGCTCGTGCGCGTTTTTTAATAAAGGCACGGTATCCGCGTTTGTTAAACCTTTCAAAGTAATCTAATCGCCTTTTTTATACACGCCTACTTCCTACGCCAATTTCGCTCAATTTGAATGCCTGTAATCTGACATATGTCAAACTAGAGCAATTATCATCCGCCCCATTTAGTTTATTATCGTTATGACAATTTTATAACCAACAAGCATGTTTTAAAATTATGTACCGAGCTCACTTTGTGGCTGGAATTGATGAAGACGATGTAAACGAAAGTATCCACAATTTCCAGAATCCACAATCGCTGTATAGCCAGTGAAGATGTCTGTCTTGTAACCGAAATAGCTAACATCCTTGTCATCGTTATCTGAATTCCAGTCTGGTAAAGACTATGCTATGATTGTAGGAATATAAACAAATTATACCAAATGATTAAAATAGAATACATGCATATTTACGAGGAAAAATCCCATTGGTGATACATTTCGACGAATTATTTTTTCTGATATTTAATTCGACTAAATTCTCGTTGCTTACATCTTGATATCTTCTGGTTTGCCACCGCCACTTCTGTTCTCCAAAACCCTCTTCAATCTCTCTCGACTATCTCCATCTTTTAATCTATTCAAAAATCCCTAATACTTGCCTATATCCGAGCTTCCTCCCTTCTATGGCTTCCTTCGAAAATACATTAGCTCTCAAATTCACCTGACAAAGCGTTCATGTATTGAACGTCATCAAACT
Source organism: Tanypteryx hageni (assembly GCA_028673005.1). Taxonomy (NCBI): domain Eukaryota; kingdom Metazoa; phylum Arthropoda; class Insecta; order Odonata; family Petaluridae; genus Tanypteryx; species Tanypteryx hageni. Next base: position 39,601,795 of record CM054118.1, read on the forward strand.
TTGCATACGTGGCGTAATGCCTAGTTCACTCCAGTCCTTGCAGTATTACCCATCGTCACACTAAAGTTACGATGTGACTTTCGGAAGCATTGAAAATAGCTTCCGTTTCCAAGCTACACATGACACGATGCATTTTCCCCTCCAGAGTCAACACTCAATCACGATTATTTTTAATGGAAGTTTTTCACAAACACCTAAGTGCTAATCGGCGAGTCAGCAGAGCCTTGCCTCAAAGATTCCACGGAGGAACGGTAACACAATAGCTGTTTAAGTTTATCGAAAGCCCAATTAAAATATCAACTATGGAAAAGCATAAGTAGAGGTTCAAATCAAAATCTAATTTATTATGTTATATATGCTGCAAGAATGTAACGTTTAACAACTTTTAATTCTGAGACTTGAACGCTAGAAGGCAAAGCGTATTTTACAAAAAATCTTAAATATTGCATAAATTTCATACTTTTCGTGCTTTTTAAAAGCTGATACATGGAATTCCATAATTTAACTAGAAATACGCAAATAATAAACACATAAACTATGAATTTTAATTGAATATATAAATAAGAGAATAAATTCTTGTAATGGCATCAGTTGCAAGAAACTATAGATAACTGAATAAGTAAAGGTGGAGACTACGGCGAAATTGATGTTAAATAGAATTAACTCCTTGACCGTAAAATTCAAAATTAGAGACACACCATGAAAAAAGGGTGGGGGAAAGGCAGGAAAAGGCAAAAGACAATAAAAATTATAAACTTACAGGTTTAGGGGTTGTTACTCCACGCCAGGGACCTGATGTCACTCACACATGAGTGAATGTGTGAGTGACATCAGGTCCCTGGCGTGGAGTAACAACCCCTAAACCTGTAAGTTTATAATTTTTATTCTCTTTTGCCTTTTCCTGCCTTTCCCCCACCCTTTTTTCATGGTGTGTCTCTAATTTTGAATTTTACGGTCAAGGAGTTAATTCTATTTAACAATATAGATAACTACTAGAAAATAAAATTGATAGCTTTCTCCGAAGAAATAATAGTAATGGCATTTTTATCAACTTTTCATCAGAAAAGATGAGGAGAAGCTGAAGAAATTTGATATTTCCATAGAAGTTTGTGCACAACAATACCTCTAAAGATGAAGTCGTCATGACCAAGAGTTTAGCATTCAAATAAAATGTTCCTTTTGATGGCTTGAATAGAATTAATGGTTGCAAGCTCAGTAAATCTTCTCGCAGCGAGGAAGAAAATCTTCCGTTGAATATTCAGTGAAATTATGGAGGTTTGTACTTGATTTGAAGTCAGGGCGTCCACACTTAAGGGGCGCAAACGCATGGACCGAAAATTAACGTTTCTGTTTATAAATTATAATAATATTATAATATATGCCGAATTCAAATGATAATATAGTATTCTTGAGTTTCCATCACATTCCCCGCATTAAATTTGTCTGGAAAATTGTACAGGGAGCAAAGGGAGGGGGACGCATCTCTGTGACTTTCCCCCGGGCGAAGGAGAACCTACGCTATGCCACTGATGGTATGGGTCACTTTATGAAAGTTTGGAACCACTGATCTATAAGGAAAGCGCAGGATAAGAAGAGTAAAATTTATTATATGTCAATTAATCTTTTTTGACAAAAATATATCGAATTGGTTTTAGTTTGCGCTCCTTCGCATATCATTCTTTAACTTATTTGTATAAACGGTTATTCTGATATGGGAACAGAAGTTCTACAACGCAAAAACGATAACTGTCATAATATAAGCGAAAATCCAAGAGAGCGATTCTATATTCTACATTCTATATCTAGCAGTTAAAAGCGACACGGGTTGGAAAATATATTATTTTCGTTTTGGTTCAGTTTGATGCGAGTGAAAAGCATTTGAGTATGATTACTGAAAATTACCAACTTCACACTTGATGTTGGTTGAACGCTCAGATAAAACACTTATGGCTAGTTGAATTAAGATAAATTGAGAACTCCTTCAGCCATAAAATTAACAGAGTCACCCAATGCATTTCCCCCACTAAGTGGGCATCTTCAGGGGGTATGTTGCTTACGACAGTTACCACAGATACCCACTTGTTTTTCATAAGGAATGCAAATCGCTAAAAAACATGTCTCCTACTACTCCGTTTTTTACTTACATTTTGCGGAAGAAAAAATATTCAAAATTCTCTATCATAACATTCCGAAACAGGAGAATTAGTTTGCCACGATATATGAATGGCAAAAATGTCCTCTCGGCTAGTGGAGGACCGGATTCGATCTTTCTCCTCTTTCCAGTATTCTCCCCTTCTCCAAAACACTTACAGATTAGCAAGCCGATGTGATGCAAAATGACAGTTAGCCAAAGCGAAATTTCGAGAAAAAAAAACTTGAACCAAATGAGACGAGGCAGATGAACTGTAATGTCATCGGTAACAGATTGGGGCCTTATTTTCGGTGTTACTTCTCAAGAATAATTTAAAAAAATAAACGAAATCTATGCTTTTTCACAGATAAAAATATCAGGCAGGGACGTCGAAAGAGGAACGGCTTTTCCCGGCCAAGCGAGCAAAACATCTTCCGTCAACGTTTGCTTTTTTGTCGGCGGCGAATCGGGTCGTGTTCGAGAAGAGGAATAAAACTCACAGTCCAAGGAAATAACAACCACGCGCCCTATGAGACTAAAAAAAAGAAGCTCCGCGGAGAGGCTATTCCACAATGTTGGGAAAGCTTTTCAGAAGAGTTTTTTTTTACGCAACCATTTTGGAACCTCACGGAATATTTTATTTTATTTTTTTAATACGCGCGCGTGACGGGAGTTGTGTTATGAAGCAGACCCCGACGGACAGTCTGCCTTTTAAGGGAGGCAAAGAAAAGTAACAGGCACGATTTTATGATTAGACAGCAAGTTACGCCGGCGTTGCCATGTTACCTCGAGGCGAGAGGAGGAAGCGTGGGGTGTTGAGGCGGAGAAAAACCGTCGAGATGACGTCGACAGAGTAACGTAATTAAAAACAATTTTCGACCGACAAAACTTTTACAACGAGAAGCTCAAAAATAGGCGAAGTAAAAATGAGGAACAGTGCCGAGTGAGTCATTTTCGATGTCAACCTCGAACATGTGCACTTTTCAAAAAATTTCGTGCAGGAGCTTCAAAAAAAAACTAAAATTTTCGGCGTCGTGGAAAGAAAGCCTCCCGCATACCAAATTACTTCCGAGTAATTTTTTCGACGGTTCTCGCTAATTAACGCCGAGGAGGCCTCCTTAATACGCCGTTCAATTTAAAGCGTAACCGTAAAAAATACTCTGCCGCGGGATTACAACCCGGACCTTTTGTTTAGACGCCAAGTAGGCCTTTTTGACAACCGTACGCCTTCGTCGGCGGATTTCGATGGTCGCTGATGTCACCGGGTTTCTAATCGGCAATAATTCTTTCGCTAAAATCTCCAACTACATACATACTCCTTTCTAAGTAGTTTTTAATCGGAGTGTTGATATAGGAACGGCCATAGATTTTATTCTCTTCTATTTACGGAAATTAAGAGCATTTAAGACAATATAATGTCACGAAATTTGAGGGGCGATTACCCGCCTCTATTAAATCTTTCGTGAAACAAAAAAAATACCGTTATTGAAATAAATCGCACATTTTTTTCAAATTGATCCCTGTGGCTTGGAAGTTTTGATCATTCTCTAAGTGGTTAATTTCACCCGCTTGTTCAGGCTTCGGAAGCCATTAAACGATTGTGTATGCCAGTTCCTCCGTCACTAGAGTGGTATTCTCTAAAAAAACTTCAAATCCAGACTGCCGTTACATACTGTTTTTTGTCACTCCGCAATTAAAGTAATTAGTACACGGGGTTCGAAGCAGTACGATTTTAAAACAAAAACGGTTGTGCGACAAAAAACCGTCTAAAACGATCATGATCGTGCGTTCAAATTCAGTGGCCAATGACAATTAAGTAATCCTTCCTATTTAAATAATTTCCTATTCCTCGATTTAGTCGGATGACGAAAAGATGGATTTCACCGAGTTGGGTTGAAAAAATACGCACCTCCAATATTCAAAGAAACTTCGTATAGTTATTTACAAGATGACGATTAAAAGTGAATGAAATATTTAACGCTTTTGTATCGCATATTGTTACAGTTACCCAGATGTTAATGCTGTAATTGTAAGAATGTTATGTTGAAATGCCATCACAATGTGGGTGATTTTTAATTCGGTCTAAGCCCACCATTGTTATAAAACAAGATTATCCAAACGGAACTTATGACGCCTACTTTTCAACTTGAATTAAATGTGGCGCAGTAATTACTTGGATTGGTTTTTAGGCTGCTTTCCAAAGGAAACGTAGTCTTATGAAATGATCGTGTCTGTGTGTGACCCCCACTAACGACTTTCGCATCAATTCTCATAAAACGTGGCATAAGGCTCGTGCTGCCAAGGCCTACCTCCGGGATATATTTTATTTGGCGAAGATTGAAGTCCAGAGTTCGATTCCAGGAACGTTTTTTCTTTATTTGTTTTACATAGGAAGTCTCAGATCGATTGTGCAAGAATATTTTCTTTAATACGTTAAAGTATCTTAAAATTGCGATATCGGAGCGAGGTTTGTACTGTTCTAAGTGAAAAAGAATGTAGATTCTAATTATTATCATGGAACTTTGATAATTGATAGTATTTTCGTGAATTTCTACTAAAACATAGCGTTTTAAATCTCATTTTTCGGATTGTTGCCACGGAGACGATTATTACCGAACTCGGCTTGAGCATAGACGTGTGAAGAAATGGGTTTTCTTTTCCACTCGACTACCCTTCAGCAATGGACAGTTGATCCATACATATTAGCGTATAAATAATAACATTTATTAAATTCGTTTATTTAAAAAATACATCCAACATATAATGCCAGAAAGATTTTGACACTGCTTTTAATAATTTAAACCTGATAATGCTCTATTAATTTGTTTTCCAATTTTTCTCCATCATTGATAAAATATGAATTACAAATGGTATTTAGGGTATGAGAATTCCTTGGAATGACTAACACATATCGAAAAATTTCCTGTTAATATAAGTAATCAATTCGGGACATCAACTTTGGGAAACCAGCCTGGTTTGGACTTCTTGTAATAACTTTAGAATCACCGCGGATGAGTTGCTCTTTGAGTTCCCAAATTTCATAATTTAGCGTAATAAAATATTACAAATACATTCGAACGGAAAACTAAATTGATCACGCGTATTTGTGTGGCAAAAATAACGCGTGTATGCACTAATGTCTAGTAACTACACTATACCGAATCTGAGTCCAACAATAGTCGTTGCAATGGCAACACTCTCGTAATGAGTGATAAAAAGTGCAACAACGCCAGTATTTACGCGAAATTCGAAGAAATACGATCGATGAGCAACATTTTACTATAGAAATTAGAATGTCCATTCCTTTTCTCAGAGAATAAAACAAATCCCGCTCCGATATTACAATTCTAAGATATTTTAATGCGTAAGAGAAAACTACCCTGCACGTTGAATTTCAGATTTTCAATGTAAATAAAATGGGTAGGATAGTTCCTGGAATCGAATCCGAGACTTTCAATCTTCGTAACAAAAACTAACCTTGGGAGATCGGCCCCAGTAGCAAGAGATTTTCACCGAGTGCCATGAAAATCGGTCTATTGGTTCAAAAGTGAATAAGGGGGAGACAGACAACGAATAAACTATGTGCCTAATTCCATTCTGGAAAGTAGGCTAAAATGGAACGGTGACTATAATGTCCAGTGTAGTTTTACTTCACGGCTTAAGCTACAAAAAAAGCCATAGGTATATATAATCCTCAAATATTTTCATATTTATTAACAATTCATCCTTTTGTAATGAAATCATGCGTACAAAAATTCCACAATTTAGACGATGAGTAATATTCGACTGTTGATTTAAAGTAATAATTACTGTTATTCATTCGGGTGAAGCAGATGTACAACAAATGTTTCCTAAAAAAACCAAAACATTACTCTCGTTCTGCGCATACGATTACAGAGAACAAATAGGACTAGGAAAGTCTTTTAAAGACAGAAATATGACTTATATTGAAATATTTACCACCAAAAGTGCCGGAGAGTACTGAAATTGTTTCAATTTTTAATTGCTAAATTATATAAACAATAGTTTTTTTCTATTTACTGCCGATTTTCCAAAATGTAATGAATTTCAAAGCCGTGAAGTCCGTTTTTGAACAAAAATTTTTTGAGTCGTCGTTTAACGAGCATGCGTCCTGCACCGTGTTGGGATAATATATGGAAAAGATACGTATTTTATCAAATTATTACGTTACTTTTTTAACGTGAGCCGATATCAACAAAAAATACAAAAATAAAGTGATTGGTGGGGACATATATAGTCTGCCTAAGGTTTAAGCATGTCTTCAAATGGACGACATTGTTTCAATCACTTGTTTCCTTCACTTTTGACCGTTTAGATTAAAAAAATCCAACCCCTTCGAGAAGTATGAATGGTTCTAATTTTTTTCTCGTTTCAACTTTCATGTATTGCTTCGGAATCAAAAGCTGTGATGTTATGGCTATGAATAACGTTATAACATATTCTAGGAATGCCTTTACTAGAGAGGAAACAGCATGAGAGAGAAGCATGGAAGGAAATGGAGTAGAAAAAGCATTTAGATATTTTTGCGCATCTCTTCACAGCGGTAAGTAAGTTATTGAGAGGTCGGCTGGTCGTTTTCTTCACGGCAGAGGTCGCGAACGGCCATTTTGGAAAATATGCGAAAAAAAACAATTATTGATCACATTATTTTTTTAAATGTCATCTATAAACACGAGTTATGTATTTTAATACAAGTGCTGCTCCTTTTAATGACGCAATAAAATGTACTAGTGGGTGCACGACAATTAAAAATATCTCATATGAGTGCGTATGTAAACTAGATTGAAGATCCTAGCCATAGAGCAAATAAAAAATGACTACCGCGAAAGTGAATGTCCATGCATAAAGACATGGTTCGCAACACCAATAAGACCGGTAGATGAACCCTAGCTCGAAAATACTACAGTATTTGCAAAAAAAAAACAAAGAGGCAACGATAAACCGTAGCATCAAAGATAACAGCTTTCCATGCACTGAAAACCTTTTTATTCTTTTATTTATAACTTCGTCAAAATAATTGGCTTTCTGAATTTCCTCTGAAGATCCCAATGGTACACTAACCTCGAACGAACATCGAATGCATGGATCTTTGCGATCAAGAGTTCTCAACGGTCATGATTTCCGAGATGTATCTCTCCTCAAGTTCCATCTCCCCCTTCAAACCATCCTTCCATTCCAACAAGCGTCTCAGGCCTCACAAACACACCCACATAGAATATACATGGAGGATATGTATATAAATACATTTATTTCTTAAGGTGTACACTGGCTCGCACACTCACGCACGCATATATACTCTGGGCAGTGTGTGCCTGCCTCGGCATGGGAGTGAGTGATACAGCCTTGGCTTGGCTCCTTGAGGTGCTAATTGGACGCGCAAACAGGGCGCCTCACAAACTGTGCGGAGACGGGTTGGTGGTGGGTGGGGAAGCTGGGAGAAAGAGAGAGAGAGCGGAGTGGGCGGAGAGAGAGAGAGAGGAAAGAGCAAAAGGGAATTAAGATCGAAGCAATGGAAGTAGTGTCGAAGAATGCAAAGGCGAAACGTGGAAGAGTTAAAGCTGATCATAATTCCACCGTCGCTTAAAGACTTAAAAGACTCCAGTATTGGAACAAATATGAGATGAATAATCTGGTTGGACTATATTTCACGTCGCATGTTGCCAGCGTTTCAATTATACCGCGAAAAAAGGTTTAAGCCAGTATTAATCTGAAATAGGTTATTATAAGTTGATAATTATGTAGCCAACAAAATGGCAGGAGAGAAGCGAATTCAAACTGCACGGGTGGGTTTTGATAGGTTCGTCCTGTTCCAATGGGGTTGAGCAATTTGCTCAATCTTGGAATTTTTGTTTGTGACTGTTTTCATTAGGCAAATATAATTGCTAATTGTAATATAAAGAATACCTTAACTGTGGAATAAATTTTTTCGACGAAATTCCAGCGAAAAACCTTCAATATTTAGGAAAATTAAAGTTCAAACATTTTTTGGCAACGTTTAATACCACATTCTAGTTATTTTTTTCTATTTCTTCCGATATGTTGATATTATTTCAATCTTGTTAATTTCTTAGTAATTTTATTGTATTCTTTTATTTTGTCGATATTCGTTATTATATTTTTTTATTAATATACTGTTAATCTACCAGCTGTGATTGGCCTCGCGCTTTAAGTCTGTTTCCTATAAATACATAAATATATAAAAAGAAAAATCGATTTAACTGAATCGTGAAAACGGTTACATCGGCAATGACAGATGAGTATATTAATAGTTTAAGTGAAACTTGGAATATAATTTTTTATTATCGATTTCAATCATGCGGCAATAAATTCAATAGAAAGAAACCTCCTTTCTTTCAGAGTTATTTTTTGCCGTATCGAAAAACATATTTTAAAACTCCATCATCAATTCGTTCTGTTATTACACAAACTTAAAATTTTCAAGTCAGTGGAAAAGCAGAAATAATTACAACTTTCATAAGTTATGTAAAATGATTTGTATTATAGGTTATCGTAAATAGGAAAAATCTGTAAAATAGTAAAATCATAAGCATAAATAATTTGTACACACATACAGGAAAATGAGGTGACTAATAATTAATATTAAGCCTGTGTCATTGAAGTGACAGATTAACATTTATGCTCATTAAGTTGCGCTTACATAGCGTGCACAAAATATTCATAAACACCGTTAGAGGGCATTTTTTCCAAAAACTGAGATTCAATGGAAGTTATTATAGCATGAATTACAGTCTTTATGAACCATCAGACGACGACATATTTTACGAATCGGTTTGTACCTTAATGAAAATTACACTGCGAGTATTTCCGATACTATAGAAAGTTAAGGACAAAAATTTACGGGAAAATGTCAAATAGTTATAATTTTCGAGACCGAATTTTATGCAAGGAATATACGCGAAACCTATCAACATTTTAATACACCAAAAACCACAAATATATATTCACCGCGAGATACGTAACCGTATTGTAGTTTCTCTGAAACGGTCAAGAAACAATCTCCGTCCAAAGCCGGCTCCGACCATCTCGCCAACATATTTCTTTCCCTCCCACCGCTCAAAAAAAACTCCCCTTCATATATTCCTCTCTCGCAAACAAGAAAAAAACTAACTTTCGTTTGCTCCGACCGTAAAAAAAGAGAAAAGGAAAAATCTTTCGGACTAGAAAGGGCTTAGGGAGAGAGAGGAAAAACAAAACAGAAAAAAATTGTTGAAGAATGTCTTTCTCTCTCTCTCATGTTCGGCTAAAGGGACAAAGTTTCTGAACGGTTCGTGACTTGGAATAGAGGGGAAAAAAGGATTGAGAAAGGAGAAAAAATGAGAGAATGAGTATGCATGGAGCAGGCATGTCAACTCGGAGAGAAATTAGGGCCGCATTAAAGCAATAGATGCTAAGGAAGAGCCGCATTAGGATTAAAGTTGTATAATGAAGACCATAGTTTGAAAAAGAGACTTTTTCTAGAAAATTGGAAGTCTGTTATGCAAAAAATACATTAGTTTAGAAACAGCGTTCTATTGTAACTCGATAATTAAGAAAAAATCTTTTTCTTTTTCACAAAAATAAATACATATTTATGTAAAATCTGTAACGAATTAGTTCAGACAAAAGTTCTCATTCGAGCCATATTAAGCCACAGAAAGGGCCACATAAGGGCCATACGTGCCTGGTCTAGAAGGACCTGGCTGCCCTTTTTAAGCCCTCTGCCCCCTTTTGTTGACTAGTTCAGTAAAAGTAAGTTAAAACATTTGTTATCGTGTTATTATTTTATTGTATTTTTTTAATTTTGGTCTTCCCTCCAAATATTTTGACAACCATGCTGCCCCCTTCCCTCCACACTTGGGAGACTAGTTACGTCCCTGTGGGTATGAGAGAGGCAAAATTCAACGAAGGTAAAAAAAATGTTACTCTCTTGGAGTGTCTTTTCGTTCCTGCGTATAACTATGAAGAGAGAGTTAACGGTCCGCTTTCCGTGGCCGCGAACGTGGCTTCCCGGACTTATCCCGTTTCCCATTGGGCACCCGGGCGAGAGGAAAGAAGGTGGGAGGGGCGGGAGGAGAAAGAGAGAGAGAGAGGAAAATGGTGGACGGTGGCCGTCCTCTCCCCCTTCGGCTGACCGCCTCCTGCATCCGCGTTCCTCTTAAGCCACCTCGTTGTTTGATCTCCGATGACGAAAAACCGAAAAAACCGAGAGCGCCCACCGGGCACGGCAAACAAAAGCGAAACGCCAAGCATGAATTTCCCAAGTATTGGTCCATCGAATATTGATTCTTTTTTCCGGAAAAAGCGAAGAAAAGGTTGCTAGGTGACCCTCCTTGGACAGGAAAAATAATGATAATACGTGAGGAAACGAATCGTTTTGTGGATTTTTCTGATTGAGCGCTCGACGGAGCGTGCGTCACTCCGCGGAATCTAATGTGTGTGCGTGTGTGTGTATTTGTTCCGTGTGTGTGTGCAGCGTGGAAATCGATAGGGTGGTATAAAGTGCAGGATGATGAATTTCGTTGCCAGTAGGGCGTTTAGGTCTCGCTAAACTTAAAAAGATTATCTCTCTCTCTCTCTCGCGACGAGTAACAATTTTGTCAACAAGAAACTACTTTGGTCCTCTTCTATATGGCACGCTGAAGAGAAAAGGATTCCTGTAAACAATCGGACGCGAAAAGATAACTCTTTAAACAGATGCGAAGATAGTGCTTTGAAAAAAATTGGGACAAGCAATTTAATCGAATTTCATTGCTTTTATGGGGGTGATCTGTTACAACGACTGCGATCTCCAAGTAATCGCAATGTGACATAAATGGACGCATGTGTGGTGGAGTCCCGATTATCCGAACTCCATTTATCCGGATCGTACCCGGAAATAAAAATTTAATTGGAACACATTTTTTGGAGGCCGATAAATTGTAACGATCGAAACTCTCCGTCGTATATATTTTATTTTGTTCCCAGCGAATGGCACGCGACAACTATGTCAAATTTCACCCGATTTTAAGATATAGCAAATTTATGTATTTCGCGAACATACCATCTCATACCTCAAACAGTTTTACATTGATAAGAGCAATTTACATCACGAATAAAGCGTTTACCTCTTTTTGTTATTTTTATCTTGCGAATACAAATCCCTTTCACTTACGATACCTAAGAAACGCGCTGAATATATTTACATTTTTCGACTTCAGATCGTCTGACTCTAGTTGATCAATTATTAATTGAATACTAAGTTGATAAAAATTTTCTCGTGTGATTCGATCATATAGGAACGTGTTAATGATATCTGGAACTAAAATGGGAAGGACATAAAAGTGAAACTCGACATTGCGCAGTCAATTTGAGTGCATTGTTCACACGTTTTAAATTGTAGTGTGAATTTAACGCCAGGTAACGGAAGGAATCTGAACAATAAAAGATCGAATGAGCCAACCTCTTGTTGACTCGATCGAAAACTTGATCAACTGACCTGAAATTGGGATCACGCAGTTCAGTTCAGTTGATCAGCCCCAAATGATCGACTCAAACCGATCGATGCGAACGCGGCCAATGTTCGGTAATTGAACTAATGTTTTACGCCATGCTGATTCTCCTCTTGCCTATGCGCAATGGGTATCTAAAAGGTCGTGCGATGAATAGATGCATTGCAAGGGAGGAGAGAATCCTGCTGCCGGCTTTTAGCTTGCTCTTAACGAGGAGCACCAAGGGGACCAACGGTTTAACATCCCTTCCGAAGGGCGGAGTGTTGATTTGAGCGCGCTCCTCGTTTTTCTTTTTTCTCATTGGCTCGTCCTCGTCATCTTAGTTCCAACACGCACAAATAGGGGGCCGGGCGTCCTTGGAAAAAATCCTACTGAAGGATTCGAATCGGGTGTCGCTTTTTAGCAGATCATGGCGGGGCCAACACTCGAACCACTACACACCCTTGGTAATTGGAGTTAGTAACGGTGTTGCTTTGGCAATGAGCGGACCATGCCGTGAATACGCACTTCCTCTTATTTGAGAATTTAGTAAAATAATTGTATAAAAACAAACTGCCAAGATTAGATAGGAATAATGTGACAGTACAATTACAGTTCATTGTACGATACATGTACAACTATTATTTCTAAATTCAAGGATAAATGTAACTGTTTTGGCAGATAACGCAAAGTGTCGAATGTGAGAATAATGATATCTGAGTGCAATTTGACGCACACGGCAAAAATGCACCGTAAACCGCTTACCTAACCAGTTCGCTGCAAATCCAAATGGCACATTCTATTTGGGTAGCTATACGATTTAATGTCTCTCGGCTAATTACTCAAGTCACCTCCACTCTTAAAATCTGGGCTCAGACGATGCTTCCGTGCGCTTCTACAAGGAGCAACTAATTCATAAGGCTGCGTCAACGATCGATGGAGACTAATTAAAGCTGCAACACTAATTAAGTAGGGTATAGCACTGCACTGGAAGAAAAATCCAAACGTTCCTAATCGAATAACTTCCCCTAATGAAGGCAAACGTGTAGGTGAAATTCGCATTTGGTTTGCATAGTGCATAGCTGAATTAGTGAACATAGCTATAATCTGAAAAAAATATTATGGCGATGCACAATCAAATTGGTGATAAGGGAAAAGTCACACACATATATCATTCAATGCAGCGGAATAACAATTGCTTCGCAACTTCTGGAGAAGGGGGGTGCATCGAAAGAGGGCCCGAAGAGCTAGAATCGTGATTAAAATGAAAGAATTTAATAATTTAGACCAATTACTTTCATGTGGGACAGCAAATCTTAGCAGCAACTGAACGGTTGTCCTAGTAAATAAAGAGGATTTGCGTTTAGCGTACTTCCTGTCAACTGTAATTAAGCCTCTGCCTTATGACAGCAATGTTGCGACGTTATAGTTCGTAGATATGAGTGCATTTATCTTACGGCACAGATTTACTACTATATAGATTTTGCATATCCTGTTGTTAAAGAAAGTATCCACTGTTTAACCCTTGCAAACATCAAACATTATTTTATTTTGATAATGAATGATTATAATAGGGTGACCATACGTCCCGTTTTAGCCGGGGCATCCCGTTTTAGGGCCTCTTCCAGACCGTCCCATCGTTTAAAACAAAAAAATCCATTTTTGTCCCGTTTTAAAACCTAACGCGATAAAAATTCAGATTTTCTGATAGTACAGCTAAAATTACTATTACCTATACATGTACAATTCTTGGAAATAATGATCTTACTAAATCGTAATTCGTCAGTTTTCAGTCTAGGAAAGTTTGAATAACGCCATGGTTACTACTCCATTGAGCAGGAAACAAATTTACCCGCCGGCATTAGGTTTTGCGACCTCCATATCTTTTCACTGTTTGCTCTGAATGAGTTTTGGTCTCTGTAGTTGTATAAGTATTTGTTGCGGAATTAATCGAGCTAGTCAAGCGAAGAAATGTCTGTATCGTTGCTTTGTGTCGGAGGTAATATTTTGCCTAGCTTTTTCCCGATCGTATTGCCTTCTGAGTTCAATATAATATGGCATTCAGCAAGTAAAGGAAGTTTGTGATACATATCGTGATAGCTACAAAAAATTAAGAATTAATTCTGGGGACTTGAACAGTTTACCCCCAGCACAGTTAATCCCATGCGATTTTCGATCTTCTGTTCTACGTTCGCATCTCGTAAACAGATGTTACGTATGCGTAACGGCAAACTGCGTTACTATCTACTTTCTTTAAACTTACCGTTCAAATCCTCAATAAAATTTAAATGAGAAAAAAACAAGATTGCCATTATTTGTTAAATACTGTAAGCACTTTAGAATAATATTTACCTGTACAATATATGAAATAAAATATTCTACAATAATTATCGCCGACATCTCATGCCTAGTTTATTATTGTATTAAAATCGAGAGCCATAAAGATTATAAAAAATCCATGCTAAATTCCATTCCCATTAGGATTAAGTTTTTTCGTGAAAAACACAACAATGGGGGTTAACAACGGTGAACGATTTTTCCATCGAAAAAAGAACTTTTTGGCATAAAAATCTATTCTATGGTTCTTGACATGATTACAAAATTCATAAAGAATGCCTCTGCTGAGCTCATATACACGCATTAAGTATTGTTTCTTTCTTTTCTTATATAGATAACCAGATGCACATAATTTTCCTATCTATAGAGTTGTTCAAACTCTTTCAAATTATGCATTTATTAAAGTGATAAAAACCACCCTTTTAATAAAAATTGCGAAAAAACATTTCCGTTTTGTCCCGTTTTTTAATTATAAATAATGGGAAATGCCCCATTTTCATCTTGTTGGAATATGGTCACCCTAATTATAAGGCCTAATCGTTTCGTTCATTATTCACAAAACTAAATTACAATTGAATAAGTCATAGATAGAGCTAAGTTTTTAAAAAGCTAAAATCTTCCCTTCACTGACTACCTAGTGTTCACACACAGTTTCATCGTCAGATTTTCGTAATATTACATAAAATCGTTCAAAATTAAATGTAGACAGCCATTTCTGTTCAGCAAACGTTTATTCTTGCCATTCAATAATGGCTCTATAAAAGTTTTGGGTCTTGCCTTATGTTGTTTCCTCGCTGGTAGTTTACCTCTAAATAAAGGATGGTAATTGTTACGCGCATTATACCGATAATTGTATTACTTTACCATAATACTTATTACAACAATTATATATTACAACAGGTTAACCGAAAAAATATATCCTCTACCAAGTATATTTTATTCTTACGTCCATTCGAAGAAACTCTCGAGTGGCGAACTGCTGTTATTTTGCCTCCACACGCATTAAATTTTGATGTACGCTTGTAAGATAGAAAATCGCTGCAAGGTATACACGAATAATGAGTTCCCAAATTCAACAGAACCCTTCAAAAGGAAAACAACATTCATGTGAATTATAAAAGACAGGTGGCATCGAAGATTTCTTCCTGATGATAGATATTTGATCCGTTTACCTATCTTGTATGAAGTTGTTGAGGTTCATTCGCAATAACTAGAAACTCGGTAATTCTAACTTTAGATAACAACAAAATTCCACGTTAGTATTCCTAATCGGGAGATCGGCCGTAGTGTATGGTTTAAACGTTCTGCCATCTTTCAATGTTCGGGTAATGTAGTTCCGAGTGTAGTTGCTACGGTAACCGTATTAACTATACTGATATCAGCACATCCTGAGCATGTTGCTCCAGTTCTGTTTCACTTAAAATATTATCATCACTTATATAAATCAGTTTGGGCTCTCCCATCTCTTTGAACGAACCAAAAGACAATTGAATTCGCTAGTTCGGAGAGGATGAGGAGGGGGAGGAAGGGAGGCGAGGATATCTGCTTATAAATCTCCAGCGGGAATACCTGCTTACCCATTCCCCTCTCCCTCGCTCGGGATCGCAAATAGAAAAATACACACGAATAAACGACTCACCGTAAAAAAATGTGCGAATTTTCACGCGTGAAAATTTTTAGGTAAAGTTCTTTAATATTGTTTGAACACCACGGAGGTTTAGGTAAAGAAAATGCATGGACCGAGAAAATCTTCTGCAAACTGTATTGATTCAATGCCTCCCTTTGTGAGAGGTCATGTTTATCGCTGCACACGATCGATTTTTTGGAATGGAAACTGGATCGAAGCGGAGAATTCGTGAAACGAATGCGTGACCCGTTCTAAATAGTTTTGCAAGCATGACTCTTATTTGAATTCTTTGCGCGCACAAAATTATCGACTAGATCTATTGCGCCATTCCTAATGACGATGCTCGACACGATTACGCGCATTCCGGTACAAAGATCCGATTTCGGGAAGTTGGTATTAATAGATTACTTCGACGATTAGTATTTAGCAATTAACCTAAGAAATTTTTGCTAATGTAATGAAATCCGGGATATGTCTTAATTAAACTCGAATCAAGATAGTGAACGAGCTAAGTTTGAGTAAGGAAATAGCGCGATTTCGCCCATGTTTTTGTCACGTGATCAAGAAAAATGTCACTCTTCTGTTCGAATTACGTGAAATTTGATTTTGATGTCGAAATCTCATCTATCATCTCACGGTACGTATCGATGGGATTGACGACAGAATTACCTATCAGAGTCGGTAGTAAATTAATAAATTACATACTTGCAACAATGGTCGATTTTTCGAAAGCAAACTTTTGGCGAATAAACCTCGCGTTTTGTGTCTTTCGCATTTATAATTTTTTTGTCTGGATAAAATCTGTCGCATTGCAGTATACTTTCTTAATGCAACACATATGGTCAAAAACAATGTCATAATCTGGCAGAAATAAACTTATTTTATAGAACACAACTTTCGTTAGGAACATTCATTATTAATTAATACTTTATATTTCACGTACTTATATCCTAGTTTCTTATCTATTTAAGAGAAAGGACTTTGTTGCATGGGTCTAGCTGCATGTTTTATCGAATAATATTTTATTTATTACTTCACGAATTAAATATTAAATTAATAAATTCGTAGTCGTTAAAATTCAATGATTTTAGGCCAAATACTGAAGCAGAAATGGCGTATGGTTTTGGTTTTGTTGAAATTAGTCGATAAATTTATTTCATATTTTCCTCGAATATTTGCTGCAATGTCCCCTTCACAGCGGCTTATTCTCAGATGAACGTACCAAAGTTTTAAATGTTACTATAATGCCACTATTTCAGAAAACGGGAATTTTTGCCACGAAAGGGGAAAGTCTTCCTCAAACATAAAGCACAGCGCAAGATTATAACCCGACACAAAATATATATTGAAAAAGGCGGTTCGTCAAGACGTTTTAGCCCATCCCACCAGAGCCACTAAATAAAACGATGATTCAAGCAAGAGGAGTAAGCGGAATTTCCAACAAGTGGCATTATAAATCGGTTTATTTTAATGTCATGCTTTTATATTACTTTTAAAGAAATAGTAAAATTTAACTTTTTTTGCCCACTATTTTTGCCACTGAAGCACTAATGCCTGAGATGGGAAGACTAAATTCGGTTGAAGAGTTTTCTTTATAAATCTGATTTGTTATATATTACGAAGTTCCACAAGTTGAAGACTTTCTTTCTTAATTTACATTCTTCGGCATGAGTTCCAAGTCTCATCGAAGGATAGTTATCAGTAAATAAATCGATTCTCTATTCTTCCCAACAGTAAGCACCCTTAACTTATAAACAAGCAGTTTTTTATGCAAGTGTAATATACTATCCATCTGCGCAAATTTCTCGACTGATTCATATATTCTTCTACATCTGCTGATCATTCCTAGCATATATAATGATTTTCAACACCTTCAATCATACTGAAAGCAAATAATTTCCATTAGTCTCTGCACAACGTGACATACAGCATCCCTCGATTAAGTTCACGTTTTCTGATTTTGTACAATAGTGTGAGTGATAATATACTTCTCATACTAGCATATGCAGATACAATCATTGATTGTGCGCTGAGTATGTACATATTCGGTCATGAACAGAACGCAAAGATTGTAATCAGCAATAGTTTGCGAAACGTCTGAGTGAAGTTAGCAACCATTTTTATTCGTTTATTTTCTTAAAAGGAAAGCATAGCTAATTCAACAGGAATTTATCAGTTAATTCAACCGTTGAAGGCGTGATGTGGTGGAATAATTCCATACTGATTACTAAATAAAAATCTTGTAATTTTCCACTATTTTATTAAGACACCACCTAGGTTTCGACGCTTAGCGTCATCATCAGCGTCGAAACCTAGGAGTTCTAATAAAATAGTGGAAAATTACAAGATTTTTATTTAGTAATCAATATGAATTTATCATTTAGTGATTATCAGAATAAATTCAATCTCATGCTAGATTCCATTAAAATTGCAATGTTTCCTCCCGGTTAGCGGATTTGTTTTTTAATAGCTATCCAACTTTCAAGCAACGTCACCGTTCGCACGTCGAGAAAGGTTCGTTTGCGTTTTAAAAGTGGCTAAAATACCAACTTGCGCCCAATTAAAAGCATGAGAGTCTACTAAAAAATCCACTAACAATATTCAAATAAAAAGCATTTCGAAGTAAATTATTGCCGGGTCGTCCCGAGTAATACATACATAACTGCCGGAAACGGTTTCATGTTTCAAGGTATTCATCAGATGTGAAGGAACCGAGGCTCCTTTGTGTATCCAGTAAAAAATTTCCCTTTCTACTCGGCGTATCCAAGAAGCCTTTTGTTCTCACTTCACAAGCCTGGGAGTAATTCAGGGAGAGCACTCGCTGTTAGCGGTTTAAAACTGATCAAAATCGCGATTCGCTGCGAACGAAGAATGAGCAACTCAAAACTCTCAAAGTCAGATAGACAAGAGATTGATTCCCCGACTGCGCAACGTGCAAATTACTCGCTTTGAAAACCATTCCCACGTTACTTGTATGTATACACCTTGCGCGCGTTCCAAATCTCGTGTCGGAGAACTGCGAAATGAACAGCTGAAAGAAGAGAATTTCAGCCCAATTTTCAATCCTTTTTAGACTTTTCGATTTCACAGCAAAATCACCCATATCTTAATGTTTTTGGTGACTTAAAAATCTGTTTCACAAACAAACCATCTCTAGTTATTTTCATTGTGACAGTAGAGTACATTTTGAAATTCACTCAATTTTAAGTTGAAGAACAGTCAATGAAAATGAATTTTTTCCTCCAATAGAGGCCGCGGCTCGAAAATTTTTATAGACAAACCTAGAAAAAACTATAATGTAATATTAGCTGTGGCACGATCTAAAGATATTAACTTTGACGTCTTATTTGTCACTAATGTAGGTGATTGACCGTCAAAAATGACCGAGCTCTCTTAGAAATCAAAATAAGTTTCCTTCTATCGTCCGTACATACGTTCAAGTTTAGAGTCCGTCATTCAATTTTAACCAATTTTAAATTGGAAAATGAAAATATCCTGCACTCATTCCAACGATAATAAAATAGAGAAAAGAAGATTCTTGAAATCGAACCCGAGACTATTTTCCGAGGTTTTTTATTTTTCTTGGTCACGATGACTTACGCGTACACAAAATTCCAATGATTGATTGATTGACTGTAAGTGCCCACATAAAACATGGAGAACTGCAGCGAATTATTGTATAGTTACAATCCAAGAGATCATTTCGCACGCAAGAATCCGTGGACGATATTCGTTCGTACCTATCCGCCGCGGCTACTTTCTCTACTGTATAAATATACGATATATTAGTTAAGCTTGGTAGGATTCGATTTAAATCGATAAATGTCGATAAACACCGAAATCGTAAAAATTTCAAAATCTAAGAAAATTAATTGTCGTCGATAAGTATCGGTTTTTTACTACTAAATTTCTATGAAATTATTTTTCAGGATTTTTAAATTTGCTTTATCACACTCAAATTTAAGATATTTTAACTCCAAACGTCCAAAACAAAAGAGAAAATTGGCATTTGTCATACCAGACAGCCACACTTCATTCGGTATTCCATATCCTTTCTAAGCCCCCTTATATCTTAAGGGTCCATTATGAGCTGACACGGGTACGAGACAAAGCTATATGATCAGTTTATTGCACTCTGTCTTTAATCTCGAACACATCTGATAATCCCTACGCCCTTTAGCCGCTTACACGATATGATCAGCCTCCATACTCAATTTACTCTTAAGTCTTATGACTACTGCCGACAACCTCCAAGAAGCGAAAAGAAAGACTTTCCCAAGCTGAATTAATACTGATCGCCAAATATTCATATAGCAGGTCTCGAAAGTATGTATAACTAAATCAAACTTCCCGCTTGACAAAATCCACTCGCCCATAACTCATTTCGTGGTTGGTTGGATCAAACATCTACTACTATAAGTATGTTTCTGGAGCCCTGCCCTATAGTATTCTCAAAAAACCATAAAATTTCTATTTTTGGTAGCCATACCCACAATCGATTCTCTGAGTGAGAGAGTCCCATGCGTATTTTTTCTTGCAATGCTGTAGCATCGTTCAATGTTCGTACTCTGTAGTTTTTTGTAAACCCATCATCGTTTGTCACTCAACAAGATAAGATTTTGTCTTCAAAATATTCATATATATATATTGTTATATATGGTTGTGCATTATATTAACGTCACATTAATTTTGTTATTGGAACGTCACGATTTCTTGAATAAGATGCGCGATTTAATGAGTAAAATTGATTTGTGATTTATTCCGAAAAATTAGCTGTCCCGGGTTGGTGGGCGAAGCCAACAACAACACATTCACCAAAATTCAGAGAGCAACAAAAATGCAGCATGCGATAAATCTTATTTTAATATATAAAGTTTCAGTAAATTTAACTGGAAGAATCCAATCTCGGTAATTTCTAATGATAAAAATCGATAAAATGTATTAAAATAAAAGTTGATATTCGTCCTCGATTTTTAGGAAAAATGAACGATATCAGTGTTTGCTTTTTAAGAAACATAAACGTCGAAAAGTACCAAACCTAGATACAGCATGTCTCGAAAAGCGTTTTTACTACACTGAAGTGGGATTAATACAGTGAAAATTCACTTGGACGGGAATAATCAGTGTTTGACAGTATTAACACGTTATAACGACAAGACTTTGGAAAATGTAGGAGACCATGGGCCTGTGCAGGAGAGAAACAGAAGGCAATGAAATTAGAATTTAAGTACGAATTGTTTTACTCCGCACCACACATAATAATCTTAACAATTGTGAAATTCCAAATAAAATATTATAATAATAGTTGTTTTTCATTTTAGTATGTCGCAAAGACATATGTACATTTCCGACAGTATGATACTTTTGGGACATAAAGAGTCCCACCCATTTTCTCGTTAATTATTAACAATACATTCAAATCGTTAATTATACACCTTTTATTAGTCCACTCTGCTATCACATCCCACAGATATCACTTCTGAATAGACTGCAAAAATCGTATTGAAAGGGTTGTTTGTCATCGTCCCAATTGAGTATAAATTTGTATTTTTAAAATATCTTTACGTTGCCCTGCACATGTTTTATATAAAAAATTTGTAAAGTGAAGCATGAAGCACAAACACATACTTCGAATTCATGAATATGAGAGCCAATCTCCAATTTTTGTATTATTCATGTAACTCCTTGCTCGCGGTCATTTTCTGAAATATATTCCCATTGAACAGTGAAAAATTATTACGAATAAATAAATAACGCATTACATAGGAGGTACCTAACCCAACAAAATTCCCTATAAGGAGATAAACATACTCGACGCATTTTCTTAAAACTGCTGACAGATAACTGATAATAAGTCGTTTTTAGAAACCCTGAATTTTATTCCTTTAGAGCGCTAAAAATTCTATTATTACTAAGATACGTTTTGGTCTTGAGAAGAATTTCCACAACTTTATTATAAAATAATGTAATTTATTACTTAAAAGGCCAATTGAATGAAATATTAATAAATAACGTATATTTATACGAATGAATCAAATAACATTGATGAAATAGTTTCAGAGATATTCGATTTTATTTTATAAAGCTTATCCTCTCGAATTACATTGATATGTTATTTCTGATAAAAGCATTATATGTATATGTTTAAAAAACAAATGGAGAGGAGGTGAAATTGTGGTCAAGAAAAGAATTATTCTTCCTCCCTTCGGTGGGTTTCGTAGTCTAATATATGCATCCACGCATATTAAGTCAACAACTTCACCTTCCACCTTGTTTTAAAGTTGTGTTAATGCCTCTTGATGCCTATATTACGAGTTTCCTTAGAGTTTTGAGCACCTAATTTATTTCAATATATTTAAATATAAACATGTATTTAATATACGTATTAACCAATTGGCTTAACAATACTGAACAGTTGCATAGTTACTGGACAAAGTGTTGACCTATGGAACTTCTCCGAAGTTGAACTTCAGGAAAATGGGTGAGGAGGGCAGTCATTATAACTATGACTGACAATGAGTTAGAATTATTTAACACGATCTTGGAAGCATTTTACTATTTTAAGTAAAATAAAACCGTCGCCATGTCTGAAAGTAATTTAAAAGTTAATGGAACGAATTTGCGTAAATTATGACTACGCCAATGGATTGATGGTATAGGTCATGGGTCGACATCCTGCGGCTCTTTGACGACTTACATGCGGCTCCCAAAACCAACTCTTGGCACCCTATAAAGTGCCTGGCACATCAAGCTCACTCGCGACGCCAATAACCAAAGTTTTCGTTTACTTATAGGAATGATCTAATATATTAATTTAACTTTTTTAATAAGAACCATCTTACGAACCATCTCGTATATACCTATACTGCGGCTCTACTCACGTCGGGTTATACGCTGAATTGAAAAAATTTGGCTCTTCTAGCTAATGCAGTACCCAACCCATGGCATAAGTATAGCCATGAAATGGTAGAGAATATTATCTCGCGGAATTGCCATCAAAGATGGCTTATTTTGACAGAGAAATTTGCATAAGCTTTACTCAACCTTTCTACGATTTTAGGATTTCTTGATGATATTTGCGATAAAAAGTAAAGCCTGGGCACACTCTCGACTCACCCGACACACGGAACATTAACAGACGTAAATTAAAAACTGAAACTTCTTGCATTGCGAACTTGAAAGCGAACACACAGCTATAAATAATCGCTCGAATGACTATTGAATTCTCCGATATTATGCACCCCTTACGACACATCGCGAATATATAAAATTAAATGAATAAATATGACCCGAATAAAAAATAACTTGTCCATTAAACGAATTTACATGCACCGGGAAGAGTTAATATAAAAGTTGCTAAATGACTCCGCTCCGCCAACCATCAACGGATAACGCCCGACTGACAAAAGAAACTTTATAATATCGAGTTCCGACAAAAATCTGAAATAAAGTCTTTATATTTTTTACCGGATTGAATCGTATGTTACATCTTATAAGCGCGCCATCGCCAGCTGCGAGGGCGGTCGTGATGGGGGAGAGGAAGGGCGAAGAAAGAAGTCGCACGTTCGAAAAAATAAAGAAATGGACTGAAATAAGGCGTCCGATTGTTCCCGAGGGAGGATGGGGGATAGGGGGACGGGGTTCGTGCGTTCGTCCACGAGAGACAGCAACACACGCTGTTCGGTAGGGGACTTATTTGAATCCCGGAGGACGTGTTAAAGTCTCGCACCTGCCTCTACTCTTTCTTTCTCTCTCTCTCTCTGCGAGAACGAACTCTCTTTCCTCTTTCTCCTCCTTCTTGTCTATCCTCCCATTCCATTGCACCCATCCTTCACCTGCCGCTTCTTCTCTCTCTATCTCTCTTTCCCTCGTCCAAAGGGAGCGCGCGTTAGCCACTTCTCTCTTTCGTCCGTTTAGCGAGACTCCGTATTATTTTTTTTGTTTTGTCCGAAAGAGACTCATCTGCCACTCGTTCACGCAACGCTGGACCCCTCGGTCGCTGAAAAGGAGAAGACACCCGCGGCTGGCAAACATTAACACCGCGGAGCGCATTCTCGTACGAGTTAGGACCAGGAAAGAAATGACCCGGTTCGTTAGCCGTGAAATAACCAAGCATCTCCGCTCAAATTGGAAAATACACCGCGAGATAGACGTAAATCACTTTACGAAGTTGTTTCGGAGTAATCAATTTCGTTTATCGCCACAAAAGGGAGCATTATGAGATTCTGGTCATGCCGGGGGACAGGAACGTGCGATAAAGGTAAAAACTTTCTTCGCTGCAATCTGAATTGGTATTCGGCGGTATAAGGGTAAGAGATTAAAAGAGTAACATTCTCTCAAGATCAAGGATATTTTTTCTCCGGCTGCGGCTGCATATCCGGAAAGTTTTTCCTGTCGCATGCGAGCGAGGTAAGCACAATAGTTAGTGGGCAAAAAATAAAGACTGTAGACGCAAACAATATTAAGAAAGAGAAGGGAATGAAGGAGAATCAAAGGTCTTCAATTCTGAAAGAAATGAATACACAGTAAAATTATCACGTAATGTTTTTATAAGAAAATGTAATACCGGTGCCCAAAGAAGGCTTGTTGCCACCAAGGAATAAAAGATGCGAGGGGTTTGGATAGTGTGAATATTAATTCGACAGTGAAAGGAAAATAGTATATAAGTAGAAGAGTAAAGGGATGATTAGCGCGTCTGGCTCCCAATGCGGGTACGAAACCTGCCGTAGGGATTGTTGTATGGGTTCGTCTTTGTCATCGTTAATATGCTCATTGTGAATGACCGTTAACGACTGTTCATGAGCTGACTGAAATGAATAAACAAGAGAATCTAACTTAAAATTGGACTGGTTCAACACAGGGAAAACGGCGAATTTGAGCTCATCGACCTCTTTGATATCAGATAAAGGAGCAACTTCATATCGATCGCTAGGCGACTTTCATTTTAATTTTTTTTCGCCTTAAAAAAGATTTAACGCCCAAAAATAAACACCGAAAGTTATCGTTTTATGTCTCTCATCGACTATCTCTAGCTTATACTCGCAGCGAATAATCGTGAAATAACAAAAAAGCTCAACTTAAAATAAACTGATGTGGGCAACACATGACTTTCTCCATATTTATATGGCAAATTACATGTTGTTAGCTCTGGGATCGTTGTCAATATTTACTTCCGGTTGACAATTAAGAAAAGAAAAAGGAGCGTTACTAAGACGTAACTAAGCGTCAATTGTTAAGAATAGTCTTCGGTAGGTGGTAGCTAAAAATATAAGATATCTCTTAAACAATGCATTATATGGAAAAATGTATCAAACAAGGGTTGTGTAAAATAAAATTTCCTACAACTTTTATTCTGATACATTTTTACATTTATCAAATATTAAAGCAAATATTTCAAAATAACGGATAAGTGACAAGAGTAAACGCCCACTTCCGGTAGACCGATTTTTACCAAAAACTAATCAGATCTTCTAACTTTCATAAAAATGTTAAATATAAAATCTTGCGTTGACCTGATTAATAATTTTTGAGTTGGAGCGGCCTCAAAAATCTATCACATACAGACAGACAGACACGCAGACATCATCGAGAAAATAGTCAAAACGTGTTCAGGGGACCTTAAAGCATGTATTTCCGTTGAAATCTCGAATTCGATTTTTTTCATGAAAACAATACTTGCTCTATACTTCTTATATATGGAAAAAGTAAAAAAGGTTAAATTCAAACGATTGAATTTTGACGTCTGGAATAATCGTTAAGCAAGTAAAAAAACAGCAGCGAGGAGAGCTACGTTTATGTGGAAAATCGTTAGGCTCTCAGAGAAAATTAAATCGCTCATTCAGACGAGATATGCGGGGGCGCAACGGAATTAAACCCCCCTCCTATTTCATTTTAGAGACACATTTCCACATTTATCTATCTAGCCATGGAAAGTCAGATGTTGTAAATAAATAAAAAAATTACCCTTTCTCGAAATTTCACGATTACCCAAATATACTTTGGCCATGGATCATTGAAATTTTCGGCCTTATTTGGGTTTCTCCATGAGGTACAGCACAAATATTTACTTACCACCAACTGACAGTTGTCTGCTTAGGCTATCACGCTGTGATATTATCTGTGGTCAGGCAGACGCCAATAAACCTACGAATGTTAACAGTTTCGGAAAACAAGGCAGGCGACGTAATACACCAGTCTTTTCTTCAAACAGAACAATAAGGAGAAAAAGCCCTGAAAAATACACTGAAATAGTAGGTCTATCACGGGATGATTTCAATTTTAGAAAAGAACTTGTACAGTAATGGTACTTAAGGCTAAATTCTATGGGCTCATTTAAAAAATGTAAGAAATCACGAATACATGAATCTACAAAATGTAAGCGTGTGCATTGGGCCGCCAAACAAATTACGCGTTACGTATATCTATCGCGTTCTCAACAATTCCCTTACAAAATACCATTCTTTCATCTTATTGAATGCTGATACTTGATGAGCCCTCATTGGTGTGTCAGTTTTGTTAACCTCAAACCTCTAAGAGATAAACACGCTCAGAAAATATTCCGCAGATGTTCTGAAAAATTCGGTTCCAATATATATAATAATGTGGTTACATTATATAGGTCCTATGAGAAAATAGCAAATTGTAATATAAAACACGTGTAAAAAAACATACTATCAGCGGCGTTTTATACCGTAAGCAAAACGGGCCTCCCATTACAGGGGGGCCAAAATTATTTTTTTTTCAATTTTTAAAATAATTAAAATATAATTATTAATTATGTGTATGCATTGTAAACCGAACAAATTATTTCACACTATTCCGCCTTTGTTATTACATAATTTATAATTTGGTCATGTTGCCGATAATGTGATTTTTTTTCAGCATGTGAATGCAAAACGTGGACATTGCTCAGTCTAATTTTGTTGTAAGAGTTTTGTTTTTGTTTGTGTCAAAAATTATCTATTTTTATGACAAGAACGTACGAGTCTGGTGCACAGAAAAGAAAAAAATTAAAATTAGAGAGGCAGAATCGGAAAACAACAAAATTCGTTGCAGCATTTCTTCTCGAAAAAAACACCAGAGGACAACGCTGTTGATGAAGTAGTCACTACACCAGAAGACAATGCTAAAGATATTGCTTTATGGACAAAAACAATCCCAAAAGGTTTGACTGAATTATGTATTCGTGACAAACCAAAAAATGTAGGCGATATAAAAAATTCAAAATAGAAATTTATTGAAGGTGACCCAAGGATCTCCAGAAGACTAAATGAATCTCATTTCTATTTAATTAGGTCTAATGGAACTAAGGAAAAAAGAGAATGGCTAATATTTTCCGAAACGACGAAATCTGAATATTGTTTTATCTGTAAATTATTATTTTTTTAAATCTAACATCCAAATTTCAGGATGTTGTGACTGGAAAAATATTGGCGAAATCTTAAAGAGACACGATGACTCGAAAGAACATAAGTATTATGCGTGTGTGTTTATGTACGACGTACTAATATCAGTGGATGATTTGATTGTGAAATGGTAAAAGAATATTTATTGGCGCGAGGTTTTGAAAAGAGTAATTGTTGCTACGGTGAAGCTTTTAGCAACATTAGGATTGGGGTTTAGAGGACATGACAGTTCCAAAAAAGGAAATTTTATGAGTTGAATTGAGTATTTAGCAGAATTTGATAGTTTCCTAAAGACCCATCTGGAAAACTATAATAATTGTGGTAAAGGAAACGTAAAGTATCTTTCAAATACTACATGCGATGAGTTCATTGGGTTAATGGCCACTTATGTAAGAAACACAGTTATTAATGACATAAAGGAAGCTAAATATTTTTCAATCATTGATGATTCTACTCCTGACATAAGTGATAATGACCAATTTGCTTTCATCATAAGATACGTAGATAGACAACATCAAATACAAGAAAGTTTCTTGGGTTTCATACACATAAGAAAACATGGTGTAAGTTATTTGGAAAATATTATAGTATCGACGTTAGCTGAGTTATCTCTAGATATTAAAAACTGCCGAGGCCAAACTTACGATAATGCAGCAAATATGTCGGGTTTATACAATGGATTACAGGCAAAAATAACAAAACTGTAAAAATACAGTTTTTATACCATGTGCAGCTCATTCGTTAAATCTAATTGAAAATTCAGCTGCAGAATCTTATTCCAAGGCCATTCATGTTTTTTATTTCATTCAAAATTTATTTGTCTTCTTTTTGTAGTCAACAAAAAGGTGGGATCTTCTAACTAAGACAAACACAAAATCAAATTTTACATTAAAACGAATCAGTGATGCCAGATGGTCTGCAAGGGCGGATGCAATATTAACCGCTAAGTTAATTTTGTGGCCGTAAAAAAAGCATTATTTGAACTTTCTAATGAACCAAATGAAAAACCTATTACGAAATTAGAAGCAAAAACTATACAACTGCTTTGAAGATAATGAAACAACACTTTTGGTGATTTTATGGAATACACTTCTACTACGAATAAATGCCACTAATAAAAGCCTTCAAAGTAAAGGTTGCAACCTACAAGAAGGCGTAAGTCCGCATTTATTTTAAATATTCAAAACAGCAACATGTTTGAAAGTATGGAAACGGAAGTACATTTATTGTCAGGTTATAAAGAATACAAATCCGATAGAGGATGAACAAAAAAAACTACAGTTCAGTGAAAACAGGGATAATGAAGCAATATTAACTAGCAAAAATGTGTTTATTGTGAGTTGCCTTAATGTGATAGTCTACTATCAGAAATTAAAAGACGCATTGAGGTGTACAAAGACGTGTTAAAGAAATTCGCAATATTTATAAATTTAAATTTACGCGATACATCACCAAATGATTATGATGATTGTATTGCAAATTTAATTCATAATTATGAAGACGATATTGATTGAATTGTGTTCGAAGATGAAGTGGCCCAATTTCTTCAATTTGCAATGATCGAAAAATTAGTCACACCGATAGAAATGTTTGTGGCGATTCAGGGAAGCTTAGTTTCTACCTTCCCAAATGTTGACATAATTTTAAAAATATTTTTGTCAATGCCGATCGCAAATGCATCTACGAAAAGAGCATTTTCTGCGTTGAAAAGAGTGAAAAATTATGTGAGAAATTCACATGAACAAGAAAAATTAAGCAATTTAGCAATATTACGTATTGAAAATACGATAACAAAAGAAATTAATTATGATAAATAGCTTTTCAGCACACAAGGCACGGAAGGTTAATATGTGTTAATAAACTGTATGTAAAATGTCACATTTTAAATCTATTAATGTATATACATTTTGTAAACATGGATATATTGTATTTGATAATAATTGTGACTTTTTTAATTATAAATGCTGTAGCTATCCCCAGCTGCGTTAAAAAAAGTTATAAACATTTTTTGGGGCCCCCAAATTTATTTTGCCTAGGGCCCCCGAAAGCCACAACGCGCCACTGTATACCATATCATTTTGAACAAATTGAAATGAGAACAAGTTCGGCTTAAACAGTTTTAATTCTTCTATTCGTAGATAGGGCGCTGAAATTATAAAAACAAAAATTCAAAGAATCAATAATAACTCAGCCCATATAGTATAAGGTTGAAAATCATTTATGCAGCCAGCGAAACAAGTTACTTTATGGTTTTCGGCACAAGCTCAAATGTGTTTTTTGTAAAATATTTCAAGTAAATCTTTGTAAATAATCTTATTTTAGTAATAAATGAAATCAACATCTTTATATTTCTAACATTTATTATCGCAAAGTTATTTTCTTAACACAACATTTCGTTCATGAATAGTTCTCCTAAAACCACATTTCTTGTAAATATTCGTTTGTAAATTGATTGCAATTAGGTAGAAGAAGGGGCGATGTAGCCTCAATCTTCCCATTTAAAGTGTAAAATTATCTATATAATAAATTGTAAGACTTTCTCCGTCACGTAACGCTTCAAAATACAGGATTAAAACCTAAAAAAAGGTATTTCTAGAACTGCTGCAGAGCTGAAATTTGGATAGAAGATAGGTCATGGGCTACAAGCTCGGAAAAAATCCAAAACTCCAGAAAAGTTTATATTTACGGGGTGTTTTTGACCCCAATGTCCAATTTTAAACAACCCTAAGAAAAGTATTGAAAATGGCGCAGGGCTTTATAAATTTGCTTTTTTAAATTAGTTACAAATAAGATACGAAGTCGGGATATAAACCGTTCTCTGGACGAAAGAATGTAGTTTTATTTTTTTGAAGAGAGAATTCGAATCTGAGAAGAATCGGCGTAAAAATGTGTTTTTAATCAGAAAATAAGGGTATTTTTTCAGTTTTCTAACAATGAAAAATATTAACTACCATGGCAACGAGTCCAATACTTTTCAATTGCTTTAATTTCACGTATCACTCTTCTACCTACCGATATCGATTTTCTTTTTGAGTGGCAGAGACGTCAGTTTCCAGTGAGAGTATTTGGGATCACCATCAATAAGTAACTAAACGAGATAATCTACGTTTTGCTCTTGCAAACTACCCCGACACAACTGCCAACATTGTATTTAAAGAGGCTTTATCTTAATTTAAACTATTGAATATTTAAAAACAAACTTATTTCTTATCTAATTCTATCGATAAAAATTTCGAAAATAATTTTCTTATTTGCCAAAACAATATACGTAAAGTATAAATCCGGTCAGAAAAATACTGCTCCTCCTCTCCCGCCTCAAAGTGCGATGAACGTTCCCGAAATCTATTTATTTTATAAAATGTAAAAGCAAGCGGAAGCTGCTTTTAAGGGTTACTAGTTATAATAAAAGCCTAGATGGTGGGGTTTGTGAGTAACGCTGACGTCATCAATGGCACGTTTTAACGCGTTCTTAACAAACTTCCCGATTAGGTGGAAAGTTCTAATTTCGCAAGAATGTTTGATTCAGACAAAAATTAAATGGCGAAAAAAACAAGAAAAAATACCCGGTTTCGACTCCACGGGGGCAATTTTCATTTCCCGTAAGATAACACACACTTTTTAAAGTGCAGGTTTTGACGTTTTTTTAATTAAAATTAGAAAAAATTAACTTACGATCTTAGAATTTAAACTACGTTTTAGGAAAATTAATGAAGTTTCTTATTCTATTAATCTTTTTCCACCTACCGTTCGAAATCTCTCACATTAAACATAGAAATCACATATTTGGGGAAGATATCGGTTTTTAAACGGGATATTGCCTTGCCGACCACGTCATCGTTAAACTTCGAGAATCAATTGTTGTCTCAACCCGCATACGTGTAATATATACGAGTTCATAGATTGCCTTAAATTATCGTAGGGTTTTTCGCGAAAATACTAATCCTAATGGGATTGGGTTTTGGTTTGGTATTTTTTTGCTAATCTAAATGACTATATAGATGTCGAGTAAGAGAGAGGGAGATAGGAAGGAAGGGATATAGGATGGAAGGCACATAAAGAGTAAGGGAGGCATAGAATTAGAAAAGGACGGGAGGAAAGAGATAAAGAGGGAGACGGAGAAAAAGAGGGAGAGCTATGGATTGTGACAGGAGGGAATGAGAGAGGGGGGGATGTGGGATAAAAGAGAGGCAGAGAGAGGGAGGGAGAGAGAGAGAAGGACAGAGAGGGAGGGAGAGAGAGAGAAGGACAGAGAGGGAGGGAGAGAGAGAGAAGGACAGAGAGGGAGGGAGAGAGGAAGAGAGAGGGAGGAAGAGAGAGGGAGGGAGAGAGAGAGAGGTAGAGATAGGGAGGGAGAGAGAGGGAGAGAGAGAGGGAGGGAGAGAGAGGGAGGGAGAGAGAGGGAGAGAGAGAGGAAGGGAGAGAGAGGGATGGAGAGAGGGAGGGAGAGAGAAAGAGGGAGGGAGGGAGAGAGAAAGAGGGAGGGAGAGAGAGAGGGAGGGAGATAGAGAAGGAAAAAGGGAGGAAGGGATAAAGGGACGGCGAGAGGGAGGGAGGGATATTATTATTTATCCGTCATATGAAGGGCAATACACTAGAAAATAAATAAAACTTCAGAAATTTCCGCAGTTTATTGCTCATTCCCATTTAAAATTCCATACTAAGTTGGCCTACATAAAAATGTTCTTGCTGCCACCGTGTTTCTTGACATTGTTCGAATGACCTAACCTGCGATCTCGAATCCAATTCTTTGGTATTGAACGGACTTAGGAGGACATCGGGGGATGAGGACTAGTGGAGAGCGAATGTACAACGCAGTAGTTGCCAACATTGTTGAAGATGATAAGAATTTTCCGATACCCTCACCTCGGCACAAAGATCTAAATTTCTACATCGTGGTATTACAACGTTTGTATGCATTCATGTGTTAGTGCTACATCATCATCATCAATTTATTAGAGGAAAGATTATTACCCTAACGAGCTGTCAACTTTTCTAAATCGTCGATTTATTTATTTAACAAAATTTTTCGCGGCATCCCTTACAATCAGCTGCGCCACCACAGCGTGCCGTGGTATCCTGTTCGGGAACTACTAGTGGAGATGATATAAAACTGTGTTATTACTGAGAAAGCCGGTGACATGGAATGCGACCCTCGCATCTGATACGGCGCCTTCATACGGCTCGCGCACTGATTTGAGTTTGCGACACCTGGTTTAGAGTACTGCACGGGCCGGGCCTAGCCTACGGGTCGATCCTTTGGAATTCATTACGGACCCGGGTCGGGCTTTAGAAATTGCTGGATATATCAGGTTTGTTATAAAAATTTTCGGGCTTTGACGGGCCGAAATAATTTAATCAGTGTCTGAAATTTACGTATACGATTTGCATAAGTTTTTATAAACCATTAAGTATGTAGGACGACTCACACTACTTCTACGTACTGAATGGATTCAAGCAAAACAGGCGGCATTGGTTTTTTAAAAAGTAAACTAATCCAGGGTTAGTGAAGAACGAGTGTGACTCGTCCTCCGTACTGATTTGGTTAATATATTTTTGCCTATAACATTATATTTGTGTATTTTGTATAGTAATTTATTTTGTTTGTGGACTTCCAAAGCATACAAATATGTGGATTTTTAAAATCCTTTCCTTTCATCGAACAGTCCACAGATGTTGATAGAAAATTTGGAATACAATAATTACATTTTTCGAGCCGAGGGGCTTTAAACGGGCCACGGGCCGGGTCCGAATTTGTATGAAAATCAGGCCCGTGCAGAGCTCTAACCTGGTCTAGGATCGGGAGCAATGTCAGTAAGATCGAGACTCCTAAAAACATTGAATTCATTACATTTCTGCTAGAAAGAATAACAACGGTATGCTCTTAAATTGTTTTCACATTTTAAATATGGTAACTTTTCCATATAAGATAAAAATATCTGAGAACTGATTATTATTTGAAGTACGTGGTGGTGCACCGAATGATTTTATCCGTAATGCGGGCATCAACCTATTTAACAGCATTACCAAATAAATTCTCTTCATTTCACTGACACTTTAATGACGAAATTTCAATACACTCAAAAGATATGGCCGACCTAGCAAATTTTTAGATTACGACTAATGCGACAATTATTCAATCGTCGGCATTTATTGCTATTAAGATTTTTCGATGCCAGGAATAAACAAAAGTGTATGCGAGAAGCAATGTGGCTATTAATAGACAAATAGTTGAAGAATTACACAATTAAACATTTTTACATCTTCGGAAGACAAATTAAATAGAGTAACTGGATTTTTCAAATAAAAAAATAGAAGAATCTCCACACAAGCATGATAATAAGAAGCTAGGGCCTGGTCGTAGAATATTTGTTTGATGTAATGAGAAAAGATGAGTAACTCTCCGCTAGTAAGGCAGCCACTTGAATATGTACCCTTCTTGTATACCTTTGGAAAAGTTGCAGCGAATCAATTTTGGAGAAAAGGAGGAGCGATTCACAAAACGTGCGAAACGTCAAAACGGCCTGTTTCATATGTTTTGGTGCCCTTAGTATGAACGCATTTCAGCGCCTCTTTCGGATAATTTTAAGAAGACATTTTAAAAGCATACATTAATTTATTTATAACCCCTTAAAAACAAAAACATTTTGCTAAGAAAAGGCCGAAGGATTTCCACTGAGAGTCCGCCTGTTTAAGTGATATATATCGCTATTCGTCATTTACTTACTTGTAAGTAATGTCTACATAGATTGTCTAAAAAGCGCCCCTAAGATTTTGGCACCAAGGGGAGCTGTCGGACTAATCGGTCCCTTGGACCGACCTAGATCAGATATGTTATATACACACAGTAAAACCAAAGAATCAACCAGCACTCAATATTATAGATAACAAAACCATTCGCATTCGATCTATAAGTGCATATATATATAGTTTTTGTCGACATTATGTCATAGGTACAAAACATTCTCGAATCTTAAAAAAAAATGAATCAAAAGATGCGTATTTCCAATTCATAATCTTATTAGTGGCGACGTAAAACAACCAAATAAGCCTTTACTATGGCTTTAGCACAAAAAATTTATAATTACGTATTGAAATATTTTTCTAAATTCGGTGTTGTGAAAAATGCATAATATTAAGGATATGAAATTAAATATCCAAGGAAGCCTTCATTAAAGGTTAATGTTATCTTGTCATGCTAAATGTAATTTTTTAAACGAAATATAATATTCCAATAAAACACTTTTTTAAATTTTCATAGTAGATGAAAAAGTTAAGTCTTGGAATATCATGCATAAACGTAAACGACAGCGCAAACACGGAATCCAACACCGACTACTTAGCCATTGGTCAGTACCGAAGCGACACCCAGCCGCTGCCCCCTAGTCAAACATCTCTGTTCAACAGAATGCTGGATTCATTTATAACACATTCAAAAGGAAAAATACAGGCGCGATAAAGTCAGTGTGGAGGACAACGCAAATATTCTCCGCATTTTATCTATAGAAACTATTTCTTAAATTTGTCAGAACTGCTTTAATATTTGCTTTTATATATAACACGTCAGAATGCAATAACGCGGCACGACTAAGACGTTCTGAGGATGCTAAAAGGACGTGTATTCTCTCTGTAGTGCTTCGAATAGCAGTTATGTTTACTGCCCATACATATTTGTGCGCAGAATGTCTTGCGCCTCTCGAACTTAGGAAGATATGCGGCTCTGAGAGTAAGTTGGTTTGGTCACCCCTGATATATAATTTGCTTTGTTTGTGCGTATGTCATTCCGCCTTTCCAGCTCAAAACGCAACATTTTCGCTAACTTATCTGCACTTCTACTGTACTTGATTTCAATTAACTATGATGTACTCTCGGTATCCGAGCAGATGTTTTGTACGATAGCGTTCCGGGTACGATTTCAGGAGCGTTTCATTCCTCCGTTTAAATAACATGGAAATGGGTGGAACATATTTTTCATTTTCAAATTAAAATTATATATTATCATCGACCAAATTTGGGACTTGAACTTAAGAACGCTTAAAAGTATGAAAATTCATTTTTCTGCCATAGATTTTTAAATTCAATGTTTTTTAATTCGAAAATTTTACGTTTTCTGGGGTGGAAATCCTTCGTCGTCAAGGGCAACCTCATTGCTGCTGATTTCGCGAAGTTGCACGCACAGAATTGATTTAAATGGAAAACGAGAAAAGGTTCCTAGATTTGTCAAAAGGAATTTCTCTAAAGAATACTCAACTTACTCTTACGTTGTGTAAATTAAATTTGAAAACAAACCTGAACATGAGATAACAATTTAAATGTCTACGAGAAACCCAAATTGATGCATTATTGAAGAAGTATTCTGCAGGAGAGAGAAGGGAAATGAAAGAGGAAGAGAAAGAGGAAGTGGGAGGGAGGGCAAGTGAGAGGGAGGGAGAGAGGGACAGAGGGAAGAATAGGAGGGAGGGAATGGTAGGAGAGAGTGAACAAGAGAGGGAAGGAAAGAGAAACGGAGGATAGTTTGTTAGTTTTACAAAAATAAAATATATATGAACAAGTACAAGATTTACATAACCGTCAAATTAATGAGATCACTTCTATAGCGTTTTAAATGACAGGTCTCCATATTTTACGCATTTTGTTATTTCAGCCTGTTTTACAGTAAAAAATTTGATTCTCAAAACATTTATTAACACAATCTCTCCGGCGATTTTGCAGAAAACGAACACATAAATTTAACTAAGAGATAAAACGCACAGTGCAAACATTTATTTATAAACCACTGGAAATTAAAACTGATTGCTAGATGAAAAGTTAGCGTACGATGCGCATTATCGATCAACTCGTGATTCTACTAAATGATTTTAAGCGCGCTCGGATCGTGATTTTAACTGAATCTATTAATTTTCAACCTTTTTATAGCAAAAATCCGTCACATAAATGAGCCGCAGAAACGCGATCAGAATCTGAGCACAAAAACACAATTGCGCGTAAAGCTCGGATCTCCCCAGGATAGAAAAACGGGTGGCTGCCTAAATGATTTATACTTCACAATCCCGTGTTAACAAATCCGTTAAGTAAACGACAAATACCAGCGTGGGCGTATAGTGAGAGGGGCACGTGCTAAGGCGTGAGTTAATCCGAAATCTGCCCTCTGGCCTTTCAAATAGTTCGCTCGTTTTTTCCGCGCAGCACATAAGGAGAAAATTTGCACCTCGGAAGCATCGTGCATTGACAAACGCAGCGGAGGCGGAAGTTTCCAACCTTCTCGCTGGGAGGGGGAAAAACGGCTCGCGGCGCCACGGGAAACACCCAACTAAAGACGGACACCACGCTGATGTCCACGGTGGAACGAACGAACGCAACGGTCAAGGAAAGGATCGGAAAGAACGGAACAAACACGACAATTTTCACCCGATTCCTTCAAACATTTGATCTTCTGTTTTACGTGGCGAATGGAAGTCAGGCGTTTATAAAGAAATTCAGCAACACGTTTCGCTCTGCGGTTTAAGCCGGAACAATGAGTTGAACCGAGCCACTCTTCTTGGTTCACGATGAAGCAAAAGTCACTCTTTTAATTGTTTCACCCATAACGTATTAGAGGCACGAATTCATGGGGGCGACAATAAGAAGCAAAGCAAATAAAAATAAAATAATTCGAAAGCGAACACCAAAGAGATTTGAGCGTTTACTCAATAGATTACTATCACTGACAGACAAATACGTTCATCCAAGCGAGGTTTTTTATGAAAAATTGACGCAATAATTCCAAGTAATCGCTAACTCTTTCGGCTTTTTATAATAATACTAGATGAATCAGCCCGTTTAAAACAGACTTTGCAATCAAACAAACGGCTGTGATATTGAGCGTCTTATGGGAGACTGAAATCACCCTCTGGAGTCGAATCAGGGACCTTTTTTGAAACATTTTTGTCATTCGCCATTGGTACGTGATCATAGCAATCCGAGCAAATTTGGTTGAACTGGCTGAAGAAACGGCTGAGATATTGAGCGTTACGGACAGAATGACTAAGTGACCAAGAGAAGAAGGGCTTTAAATAAGTAAATATGGAGACTACGGCGAAATTGATGTTAAATAGAATTAACTCCTTGACCGTAGTATTCAAACTCACTCAATCGCACAAGCACTAATCCTAAAGGTGGAAAGGAAACGGGACCGGGTTTGCGAGAAATTACTCTGCGCTAGGGACCCAAAAAATCAGACCGTTGCTTAATCTCTTGCAAACCCGGTCCCGTTTCCTTTCCACCTTTAGGATTAGTGCTTGTGCGATTGAGTGAGTGAATGTATGAGTGACATCAGGTCCCTGGCGTGGAGTAACAATCCCTAAACCTGTAAGTTTATAATTTTTATTGTCTTTTGCCTTTTCCTCCCCATTTTTCATTGCCTATCTCTAATTTTGAATATTACGGTTAAGGAGTTAATTCTATTTAACAATAAGGGCTTTATTAATAACTGATGTGGGAATACCCTCGTGTAAGCGGTGTTGCATTTTTTTCTGTTAACTACCTACAAAATGAAGATGCCTTTGCAAGACATTCATCAAAATGAATATTCGATATCTTTTTACCAAGGGTGAAAAACGAGGTGGGGTCAAGCATTCCATCAAATTTTGAAACCACATTAGAATTTCCAATATTAAAAATAACATCCTCTAGAATCAAGTTTCGCCAAATATAATCCCAACATTTAATCTTCCAACAAACAGACCCGCCCATAGAGAAAACATTAAATAAAGAAATTTCCAATACGTTGATATACCAGTTTTTCAGTACTCATTGTTCGCGAAAAGAATCTCCCGAAAATATCCGAATTCGGAAAACTTAATAGAGCAAGACGAGGTAATACGACAAAATCTTTTCGTTTTTAAGGAATACAGCCAAAAACAATGCGTCAGTTGCTTCTATTTTGTCTTACTACACTCAGCCCTTCATAAAAGTTCAAATAATCAGTAAACAACATGAAACGATTCGAAAAATTTGTTGGCACGATGGTGCGATTTCAAATTATCGCCGCGTCTCAGCATTTATAAACCACTCCTAGAAAAATTATATATATTCAAATTATGCGGATGAAATCAAGTTTAGTATAGATGGAAGATTGGAATATATATATATCCTATTAGTGAGTGCTCACTAGGCTTCCTTATCCCAATAACCTGTTGCCATCTATATATATATACTAAGTAGTATAAAAGCCCGTCAATATGACGGGAAGAAATATATTTACGTATATAGTATAAGTGCCCGTCAAAAATGACTGATATCTCTCCCTTGATCTTTCTCCTTCCCTTCATAAAGTCCCGTATTCATATCGCAATTCTAAGTAATTTAAAAATGCAAATAAATAATACACTACACCATATTTACTCTCATATCACATAAATAGTTCTCGATTCTCCCGCTCTTTAAGAGAGGCGCCACAGTCTAGCATTGAAACGGTCAATCAAACAGACACTTGGCTTTTATATAAGAGAATACTAGTATAAAAGCCCGTCACTATGACGGGAAGAAATATATTTACGTATATAGTATAAGTGCCGGTCAAAAATGACTGATATCTCTCCCTTGATCTTTCTCCTTCCCTTCATAAAGTCTCATATTCATATCGCAATTCTAAGTAATTTAAAAATGCAAATAAATAATACGCAACATCATATTTACTATCATATCACATAAATAGTTCTCGATTCTTCCACTCTTTAAGAGAGACGCCACAGTCGAGCGTTGAAAGCTTTAAGAGAATATGAGCCATTTTGTCAATAAAGTACTACTTCATACAAAATTACTACATTCTTTAAATTTGATTGCATACATATCATGGATATCTTCAAAAATACTTCCAAATCGTGCAAAGTTAAACAATAAATCATTTCATAAAGAAAAATGATAATTTTTATACAAAATGTATTTGTGACACACCCACAGTTACTCTATAGGATCTACGGATAACGAGATTTCCTTCCATTACAGATGGCGCGCTGAGGATAAAAGACACCGATTACCTAATATGCGTCAACATCTATAAGGATGCGTGTAACATGTTTACGTTCACGAATTCTTTCCTATCGGTATTCGATGTGAATGGCCAAAATATCACCAACACAAATGCGATACAATACAGTATTTTAGTCAAAACATGAAAAAAATAGAACATCAGACACGTAAAAAAAAACGCGTCTTATATACGTGCTAGATTCAGTTCTCATGACGGAACCGCGAGGAGTTTTGGAGTTTCGAGCTCCTCGGGTCAGAGGAAACGTGGTGGAAAGCAGCAGAGAGAGAGAGAGAGAAAGCGTGGGATATGGACGATGAGTTTGCGTTAGTCATTTCGCCATCCACGAACCAAGAGGCGAGCTAAGAAGGAAACGAGGTGTCGCAAGTGCACGTATGCATAGGTGTATGCGCCTGTTTGCTGTGGCGTGGCAAGGGCGAGGCGACCGCCTAAGGCGTAACACGTCAACGGAGGCGCTAAATTATAATCATCGACAATTTAAATCTTATGATAAAGAAATGCCTTTCGTCAACCTCGAGAGCCATATGTTTACAACTTTTCTATTTAAAGAAGCTTAGGGCGTAAGAATGAGGCCCACGTTCATTTTCTACGGCGGACCAGCCTGAACTTGACTCGAACATCGGACGACAACCGCCATCGACCTCTGTATATTTAAATTTACCCGTGTTAATAAACAAATTATTATAAATTTCCAAAACTTAGACTTGATGACGTTTTTTCAAATACCACCGCGAGCAGGATAAACTTAGCATACGAATAGACATATGACCAGGGCCGGTGCCCATGAGGACCGACTTGGTCGGTATAAAAGTTAAATATTGTAATAATATTACTATGATAATTGGTTTGAATTTAATAGCCCTATTATAGGCAAATTTTATTATTTTTATTAAAATAGTTGAGAG
Organism: Tanypteryx hageni; assembly: GCA_028673005.1. NCBI lineage: Eukaryota > Metazoa > Arthropoda > Insecta > Odonata > Petaluridae > Tanypteryx > Tanypteryx hageni. The sequence continues at coordinate 39,641,713 of CM054118.1, forward strand.
ATGCTATTCAACGTATTTTCATCCGCATTTTTATCGATGAGATAATGAACTCTTACAGTGATTAAAATATAATTTTTTTAATATCGGGCACAGTCGCCCGGGCCAGTGTAGTATCGGCAGTTCGCCCCTGCATATGTCTGCAGCCCGTAGTTGTGGCATCATGAGTTGGACGACATCTATGAATTATTTGGTATAAGTAGAGCGGTCCAATTCAGCTACTCGAAAAGTTGTCGGCATCGAGTATAAATATATATAATAGTCTAATTCGTGTTAAGGAAATCCGTATTGCGACGCAATTTGTCAATATTACGCTTTTAAATTAAATTAATAGATGTAAAAAAACCGGTAATTCGAGGTCCTCTTTTTCAACAATAAGCAAACTAATACGACGGTGGGTCATTAATTAACCAGGATTTAGCTATAGATATTTCCCAAATTTATCGCTTGACTAACACTATATCATTTTTCAACATAACCACCAAATTTGTTCTGGCAACTGTCCCAGCGCAATATGAGGTTGTGTATGGCTTTTTTAATAGAAGGTTGTTTCCTACGATGTAAATTAGTGTGATGGCAGCAATAATTTCGCATTCACAAGAGAAACGTGGCCCTCCGAGATGCTTTTTCTACGGTCGGAACACAACAGTACACACGCATTTCACAAACTGTTTGGTCTAGCTTCTAACTTGAAATAATAGGAACAAAATTCCGGTTACTTATTGATCACTCTTCGTATTTGTGCAGTGATGTCATGCGTTTCTTATTTATAGAGAGGACGAGGGGAGAAGAGCGAAATCTCGAAACTTCACCTTGGGTTCAAAAATACCTTCTTCTGAATCTGCGCGCGTGCATATGTAAATAAGCATACACTGTACACGCTCGCACGTTTATGCATCTTAATGCTTTTAAGAAGGCATACATGCCTGCAAAACGTAGGTATATCAAGCATTGATTAGAATTCTACGATCCTAAATGCAGTGCACGAGTGAGGTATTCCGAGAATTTCATGTTCGATCATTAAGAGCGCGACGTCATTAACTTAAATAGAATTATATAATAATTATTATTATATAGAATAGTCGAACCTTTACTTTTAACATGAAATCCTACAGAAATACTTTTAGATAGTCCATGGTCTATAATTACGACAAATTTAGTATGTATTAATGCGTAGAAGTGTGAATCTTCGTTATTACTTGACGAAAATCCTCCACGTACCCGAAATAATAATAATTTTATTTCATCCAGGTGATTTGCTATAACAAATATAAGACAAGTCAGAAATACAAAGTAAAGTACAACACAACTGGAAAGCGTGAAAAATATAGTCCATTTTATTCAGCATCGATCATATAGACATGAATTCGTCAATTGAATGAAAGCATTTTTTAATAAGGTAATCTCTTCAGCTTTTCTTAAATACATGGAAGTTGACAACATTTGTCAACCATGCTGGCAATTTGTTAAAAAATACAGTTCTTGCATATATTGTGCTCTTACTATACAAGTGGAGGTTGTGAGACAAGATACAAAAATCTTGCTTTTTCCTTGTGTACATCATTATTACATTTTAAGCCAAGTAGACTAGAATTTTCTATAATAAATAAAATAGAATACAAAATGTAAATGCAGGGTAGAGTTAGCAGATTCAGTTGGATAAATAATTCCCTACAGCTTTCCCGTTTTTTGGCTTTAGATAAAATTTTAACTGCCCATTTTTGCAGTCTGAATAGATGTAAAGAATGGCAAGAGTGACCCAAAACAATGATTCCATATTTTAAACGCGTGTATATGTAGGCATAATTGACTGAGCAGTAGATTGATTAGTAACTTGCATCAACCTTCTTAAGAGGAAGCAGCCATTTTATATGCTTTCCTAAGCCAAATACTACCAACTTTTTCTCACGGCATAATAGGTTGTGGTTGGTGCTGGCGACTTAAACTTGTGTACATCTTGTTTGTTACAAGATCGACATGGACATCGTTATGACGATTCAAGATTTTGGTTGGTAACTTTGTGTTGAGCATTAGACCACTTTTTTTATTTCAAAAATCGAAGAGACAACTGGTAGTACATATAACCGAAACATTTCCTCCAAGGACGCTGTGCACCGCATTTATGGTTGGAAGCGATGGGGTGAGTGAATATGACACTTTTCTCTTTTGGTGAGACACGAAAAATTCGTATCAAAATGAAGTCAGCATGGAACATCGAACTTTTATCAGGAAGGGGCGTATTCCACTATGAGTTACTTTGGTATATTTTTTAGTGACGAGAGAATTAAAAAGTACATCACAGTTTGAATGCATCCCACTTAAGGGATATCATTAAGTTTACTCAATCAGCGCCATCTGGATTGCTGGGCCAAAATAAAGATAGACCGAAGCTATGCATAAATTCATTTATCTATTGGTGGCAAGTGTTTTTGAAAGGTCTTCCTTAGATACAAAAACTACACTCTTTCGCTCGCTGATCCATTAAAGCATTCGGATGCTTCTGTAGGAGCCGCAAATCTGAAAATTTGCACGATGGAAGCTAAATAGTAGATACAACTGCCATTTAAATTCCAAAAATTTTCAACTCGATGAAGAGTATCCTCGCTCTTTTGTTTTTTTCTCTAACTTCAATCACAAAAAATGTAGGAGGGAGGTTAACACAATAAAACTGCCCTTTAGTTAAGAACAAGTGACCAACTTGGGACTTACACAAGTGTCAGGGCCAGATTAACCCATAAGCTAATAAGCTTTACTCCCTAAATTCCACATGTCAAAGCTGAGTGACAGTAGTAGCCCTCGCTACTGAATAATTAGCTTTGGGACCCTCATAACCTTAACCTAACAATGAAAGAATAATTTAATTTTACTGTTGCAAATTTTTAATTTGTGCCAACTGCCATAAAAACTAGTTTTGAATATATAAAGAGAGCTTTTATATTTCAGCAATGAGAATATACCATGATTGACTCACATAGTCATCAAATTTGAGTTGGAGAAATGAAAGCTTTTTTCTGATATCCGTCAATTATTAAACAGCTTTTAAGCAAGTCATAACCTCAAGCTGGTTGTCTAGCAGTTAAAATGTTACCAGCCGACAGAACATACATCACCCTTAAAAACATAAGTGCTTCTAGCAAGAAGTCAATAAAATCAAGTATTTAGAAGAAATATTATTAAGTGGTAAAAGGAAAATGTTTGCCAGCTGTAGTGTGTGCACTATCATTAAATGCCTATGATACAACTCGAGATGGTGAAGACAGGCTAGACCAGTGTGCCTCAAAGCCTCTAAATGTTTTAGATGGTTAAACAATATGATTTTTTCTATCAATGGAAAAAATTTTTGACAGGTTTTTTTTGGCCAATATACATATAACCAGTATAGAATTGATATTATAAAGAGGCAAGAGTAACTTGAAATGGAAATTTGCATGCTATGTCCTAAACTGTTATTTGAAATAGTTAACCTTTGTATTAATTTGAGACATTAATTAAAGGTCTCAAAATTAGGTACTGTCACATTCACTGTAAATTGCTGGAAAATTATACACAAACAAACACAAATATGCTCTCAGGTTTCGAACATTATGTTTGAATGTAAGGTAATTCCAGCCAACTCTGAATTCTTACTGCATGACACCTAATATTATCATCTCAGGGTTCTCACTGATTGATTATAACATATTATAATAATAACAATGCTTCCAGATACAAACAGATTGACTGCAGAATGACAGCAATACAGCTTGAAAAAATGGCTGTACATAGTCTATGCCAACTACTAAGAAAGAAAGAAGTTAGACTTACAGAGAGATATTTCCTCTTCATTTTTCAGTAATATGCAATCAAAGAACAACACAATGCATTCATTTCAGAGACCAGGACATGCACACACATTGGGCAATTATTTTCATGCGTTTACCCTTGCATGCATCAAAGCTATAAGGGATGGCTAAGCAGAATGAAATCTAATGAATAAAAACAACTTCATGTAAGAGAAAAACATTTTCTTTCATATAACTTCAAAGTACATGATGGAGAGTTCATCAAATACAAAAATGTTTTAAAATTCCATGACATAAAAATATATTACATAATTGCAAAAATACTGGTTGTAAACTTCCATCTGAAATTTTTAAAAACGATTTTTACATAAAAATGATTAACCTAAAGGAGAGAAGAAATGGAGGTAATGGTTCTACATGGATGGATGGATGCATCAAGTTGTTATCATCTAATTTGATGATGAGATGCCACCCCAAGTGAGACGCAAAACATGATCCGTCTTTCGTTTAGTTGATTTGACGAATCCCATGAACTGCAGTTCTGCCACTGCCTGCATGAATCGAGCTCTAAAAGATAATGTTAAGGATAGTAGCATTTGAAGAGAAAAATAATATTCAAAAGTAGTGGCACAATTTTACATGGTTTAATTATTACATAGTAACAATCTAATTTGAAGAAAACAAAATTGAAACCTAACAACACATTTTAAGACTGATATATTCAATGAAATGATATCCATATGGTTATCAGTAAGTGAAGTGACAAACTTGACAGCAGTATTCAATTTTTGTGTCTATTTTGCATCGTATATGCTACAGTTATATTAAGAGTTGTCATAATCTTGTTCATAAATTCCATGACTTTTGTTGATAGATGATACAGATTGACATAATCCTCATGAGACCTGGAACCAGTTTGTCCTATTTATCAATGCACCAAAGCTGTTTGCCCACTTTTGTTAGTATTTATCATGCAGTATGCTAACAACATGTTTTTATACTCCATTTTATATGGAATGTCTACTCCGAGGTACCATTAAACTCAACTTCTCCTTCAAAATCTGCAATGATCATGAGTGCTACACTAAGATTATTTAAACTTCAACCTAAATTGCACACTTTTTACTCAGATAAATGTCATCATACTCTGCAAAAGTAAAGTTCCCTTTTTTTCTTCACTCTTGCTTTGCATGGCAAATTTTAGGACTGGAGTAACACCACAAAACAAGAATGTAAGTACAAATGATCTCACAATTGATAGATAATAAACATTAGCAAGAATTTCAGGTTGTATATTTTATCTCCCGTATATTACCATATTATATATTACCTGAAAGGAAGACAAGGCTTTTTTCCAAAAATGTTGGCAACAAATTACAGATCGTCTTAAAAATGACTACAAAGTATTAAAGACTGGACGGAGCACCCCGATTCCAATTCTATGTCCATGAAAATGCATTTATTTATGCAAACACAATACATTACATTTAATTCATTAATACAATACATTTATTCATATTCTTGAAGTTCACGATGTTCAAACAAGTGGCTTTCCATCTCGTAGGTACTCATAGAAGGGGAGTGTTGAGCAGGAAATTTGATACATACAGCATTGAAAATGGCTACAGTATGCTTGCTGACATTTTAAATGTCTAATTATAATTTTAAAATATTTGTTACTTTTCAATTGGTATGCCAGTGGCAGACAACAAGTACATCTGCAGTTTGAAGAGTATAACCTCTATGAGTGCATGCAATTGGTACAAACTTTAAGTTTTAACGTGAAGTAAGGATTAGTTATTATTTATAGCAGTTTTAAATAAGTAACCCCAATTATAACAGATTGTGTAAAGAAAAAAGACACCTCTAAAAAAGGGAATGTATCACAATGTATAAGACAAAGTTTTGATAGAAATGAAGCTAATGGTGGTGCATTATGTTGTGGAAACTAACAACTGTAATGCAAGGAGGAAATATAATGTGACTGAGGCAAATGCACAAAGGTGGAAGCAAGCATAACAGAAACTTGAAGGTGCTAGCAAATTCAACACGGAAATTATTTAGTGGACCCAAACGAGGTTGATTTCATGAATTAGAAGAAGAAACTTTAAAATATGTACATGCTCAAAGAATGGACGAAAAACAAGTTTTGCAGTAAATTGTTAAACTGAATGCTCATGAAAATAGCATGATTACTAAACATCCCACAGCAAGGAGCATACAGATGATGTCATAATGGTTTTTGCCTGTTACTAAGAACTTCTCTTTGGTAACATTTACCTTCTGACTGCACAGACAAACTTATTTCTTTCCAGAAGCATGTAATTGTGTAGCGAAAAATTCGCGATTACCTTCTGAGCCAAATAGGTAATGCAGATGAAACATCTATTTATTTCGACATGCCATCCAATCACACAGTTAACAAACAAGGCACAAAAAAATGTGATAAAAACTTCAGGGAATGAAAAAAATGAGAATTACTGTAATGCTGGCAGTGTTAGCATATGGCAAAAAGTTGCCACCGTACATTATTTTAAAACTGGTATTACAAAGTTTTTCCTGAATAGACCTTTTTTCTATTGTGGTCATCTTAAATTCGAAGTCGTCTTCCTTTCGGGTTAATACGGTATTTTAAATTTTATTTTATATAAAAATTGCAATAAAATAATCAAAGTATGTTCCAAATTTGCAATGACAGTGACTTTTTCTCTTTCTTTTCTCTTCATAATTTTACATCGTAAAGTGCTATGCATGCACTTGGATCAATAGTCCATGGCTGAAGTGAAGTTGAGCGAAAAATAACCGTCTATGCTCAAATCGAGTTTGGCAATAATCATCTATATGGCAAATTCCAATAAAATGCGACTTAAAATGCCAAAAATGCTATAATTCACTAGAAATTCAAGGAAATAAAATTGATTATTAAAATTCTGTCATAAAAATTACAATTTACATTCTTTTTTCCTTAAAACAGTACAAACCCCGCTCTGATATCACAACTCTTAGATATTTAAAGTAACAACAAAAATCTGTGCACGATGGATTTGAGACTTCCTATGTAAATCACATAGTAAAAGCACTTTCTTGGAATAAACTCGGGACTTCAATTTTTGCCAAAGAAAACATGGCCATGAGATCGGCCCTGGTAGCATGTGCCTTCCATGAAAATTGGTCCAATGATACAAAAGTTACTAGCAGGGGATGGACATACACACAGACATGACCATTTCATAAGGCTTGGGGACATTCCCCGCACATAACACGTTTGTTCAAATTACAGAAGTGGGCTATAAGGATTCTGGTACAGGTCAACAAATACTCCAGTTGTAGGACCCACTTCAAAAATCTAAAACTGATGACTTTACCTTCGATATATATGTATTATACAATATTGTTGGTAGTTGCAAATTCTGACTTGCTACAACTACAGCTTAATAGGGACCAACATAACTATAACACCCGAGGAATGTGTGACTTTAGAATTAATGCTCATGAATTAAATCTTGTGACTGGTAGCCCTGCATACGCAGGTTCAAAATTATTTAATAAACTCCCAATAAAAATAAAAAATATCAGTAATCACAGTTCATTTGAAATTAAATTAAAAGAATTTTTTACTATAAACTGTTTTTATACTGTAGATGAGTTCCTATCATCTTAATATTGTTCTCTTTTTGTATTTAGTGTATATTTTATATTGTCTTAATAATTTGATTTGCCCTATACTAGCTTGTCTAGTCCCTGGATCTAATTGTAATATATTTGTGCACTTTTGACTTGTCCTATATCATATTGTATTATCCTTGGATTAATAAAAATATTATTATTATTATTATTATGTTTCTTTCGGATACCAGCCTAAAAATGAAGTTCAATATCTTCTAGAACCAATTTTGTCATGTAAACAGTATGATGCATTGTTATAGGCTCTTAAATCTGTGAAGTTAATAATGAATAAATATACAAATTTTTAACTTTTAATATTACCATAAACTTTTCAGTTAAGCTTTCAAATAATACTGACCCATTCAGCAGCTCTTAAAGTTCATTTCACCTGGATTCCAGGAGAATGTAACTGGCACCAAATAAATGAGAACAGTGTCCAGGAGTAAATTTCAAAGGAAACTTTGAAGGGCCTTAAAAGATACTACGACTAATAATATATCATAAAATGATACCCTATAAACATCTCGCATAAATTAAGTAGGATAGTGGATATCATACTTGTAATTGATAAAGCATTATTAGTCCGTCTCAAGTTAAAACTGTTAAGAAAGTTTTTTGTATTTTTACCATCTTCATTCTAATACATAAACTAGACATTACACAAAATAGCATAACAAGAAAAGGATACTGCATATTTACATCCACTTGAACATCTTTTTCTTCACTGTCGTTTGAATTAACAATCATACTGAATGCCTGAAATTAATAAGATATAAAATTAAAAACACCAAAAACTGCTTTCCCGTATTCACATATTCAATAAACGAGAAAGCATTATAGAAATTACATTTTTATTGATCTAATACATTAATTTTTATAGTATTTTCACAAATAGTCTCTATTACAAATATTAACGAATTACTGGGTGAAATAAGGTTAGAAATGAAGTCCACATACCTGGAGCCAATCGTAAAGATTTATCATACGGCCACACTCAAGATGAAGTTTATAAGCAATGCAAACATCTGGTAAGGAAGGAAGTATACTTGAATGCTCAGGCAAATCACAGCAATCACACTGCCAAATTAAGAAACCTTGATACAATGAAACTCGCAATAAAATTACAATGAAATAATCTAAAAGAAAGGGTAAAAATGTATGTGATTTCTCCAATCAAAAGCTCCTGAAAATGCCCAGAATAAAATATGGTTTCTGGTACAAGTTGAGGAAAGTGTTCTAATACCTTTTCAATGATATACATGGAGAATAAGAACAGGTAACACTTGGTAAAAATTCCACTTTATTGGACAAACATGCAACCAGTTGCAACTAAAACATAATCATCATGAGGCAAGGAAACAGTTCACATACATCATATATATACGGAATGAGTAAAAAGGGAGAGGATGAGAAGGGAGGGGAGGAAGGAGTTGAAAAAAGAAGGGGAGCACTTAAGGGAAACTTTGGAATAGGTTAGAGGGTAGGGTGAGAGGAGAGGAGTTGGCAGTATTGGTCACAAAGGGAAAAATAGCAGTGAGGAATGGGCAGGGAAGAGATGTTCATTAATGTCGTTTGGATTATTATTAAGGTTAAAAAGAATTTCCATTTGCTCCAAAAGGTTAAGTATTGAGTCTTTTTCTTCTATGTGGATGATGGTGGGGTTAAAATTAGAAAAGTTATTTTCCAGGAGGTGTTTAGTGAACTGGGATTTGAAGGAATTATAAAGGAAACATTTCTGGTGCTCTTTAATGCGTTTTTGGAAGTTTCTTCCAGTTTGACCTATATAAAAACATTCACCATCCACACATTTAATTTTATACATTCTACTTTTGCCAAGGCAGTCAATTTTATCTTTGCCATTTGAAAGAAAATCGCCTAAGCTGGAGTTGCTATAAAATTCTGGTCTAAATTTGTCTTTGGGGATTAAATTAACTATTTTATGAGATGAAGGACCTGTGTGTAACAGGCGAAACCAATGGGGCTTTATGCCTGAAGTAGGTGAGGAGGAATAGATTCATGTGAGTGTAATTTTCTTTTGTTTTTGGGATAAAATACTGTCAATAATGGATGAGGAACAACCGTTTATGATGGCAATGTGGTTAATAATCCTTAGTTCTTTTTGAAAGTGACTGAGGGAGAGAGGAATATCATGAAGTGGAATGCAGCATGTTTTTGGAATGTATGGTGTTTCGAGGACGAGTGCCAAGTGTGGTCGTTGTAAGTTGATTTACGGAAAATAATCCAAAAAGTTTAAGGAATTGTTTTTCTCTATTTCATGGGTAAAGTGGATTGAGGGGTGAAGGGTATTGAGGTAAGAGGCGAAATAACAAAGTTGTCTGCCGGAACCACCCCAGATACAAAAAATATCATCAATATATCTAAATCAGACTCGAACAATTTGAATAAAAGATTGATCAGAATTAAAAAGTTTCTTTTCAATGGAGCCCATAAAAATATCGGCAAGAAGGGGGGACAATGGGGAAGCCATTGCCAAACCTTCCAATTGTTGGTCAAAAATGTCCTGAAAGCAGAAATAGTTTTGGGAAAGACAGACTTTTAACAGAATACAAAGTTCTTTCACAATATTTGCAGGGGTTCCTGAATTAATTAAAATATCCTTGGCTAGGTCTAGGGCTTCAGAAGTGGCTACACTTGCAAAAAATTGGTCACATCAAAAGATACCAGTTTTGAATTGGGAAATAACACAATGGATTTCAGTTTTTGCATTAGCTCAATTAAATTTGCAACACTGTATTTAGGTGTGAAGCACGAAAACTCTCTAAACAAATTTTTCACTTTGTAAGCGAGTTTATGGGCTGGTGAGGACACAATAGAGACAACAGGTCTGATGGGAATCTCTGACTTGTGAATTTTAGGGAGGCCATAAAGTCGAGGTGCAAGGGGGTTCATCTGTAGCACTCGGTAAGAGGACTGGTTGTCAAAGAGGGATGGGCAAGAGGTAATAGCATCCTTGATCTTCGATTGAAACTAGTGGTAAGGTCTTTTGGTAGGGGAGTAATATCACCTCTGAAAATAAAATTTAAGCATTTCTGGTTGTAGTCGGTTCTCTCTATAATAACAAAGCAATTAACTAAGTAATTACGTAGTATATAATACCTGCAAAAAGAATATCTACGAAGAGAATATAACTATGCTATAACCATGCAACTTTTCAATATGTCAAACAAATAACAAAGGATCCAATTATCATCAAATTTTAAACTGATGTGTAGGACTATTTGCATTAATAAATAATATATAAATGCATCAATTGGGATAACAATTTCGATTTTTCTGGCTATCCAGCATTGAATGTTTTCAAATTGCTGTTTTTTTATTTTAAAAGTTGGGTGGTTACCTCTAAAACAGAGTTCAGGTGTTGACTGGATGATTTGTTTGTGAGAAGCATATTTTATATTTTTTAAATTTGGTGTCCCAAGTTACCCACACAGTGTGGGAAACTTGGGACACACATTAATTTTTCATAGAAATCTATGTTAGACACATTAAGGGTTGCTTGGGACACTAAAAGGATTTTTTGAAGTATAGGTAGGTACTAGATAGTTGCTAGCACAACAAAAAACTAAATAAAAATCAAACTGTGCACATGAGCATTCTGACTGAATGCCAAAGATAAAGTTGTAAAATAAAGATATGTTATATTCTACATGATGAAATCCTATATTAACTCACTAGACATGCAACTCACATTTTCCATGAACAATGTGTTTGGCTAAAACAACAAGTCCAAACCAGGACTAATGTAGGCTGGTTTCCTAAAGTTGACATCCCAAATTCATTACTTATATGGACAGAAAATGTTTCAGTAAGTGTTAGTCATTCCAAGGAATTCTCATACCATAAATATAATTTGTAATTCATAGTTTATCAATGATAGAGAAAAATTGTAAAACAAATTAATAGAGCATTATCAGGTTAAAAATAATAAAAAAATGTCAAAATCTCTTTCTGACATTTTGCATGTATTTTTTTTAAACAAACGAATTTAATAAATGTTACTGTTTATACGCTAATATGTATGGATCAACTGTCCATTGCTGAAGGGTAGTCGAGTGGAAAAGAAAATAACAAACCCATTTGTTCACTCGTCTATGCTCAAGCCTAGTTCGGTAATAATCGTCTCCATGGCAACAATCCGATAAAATACGATTTAAAATGCAAAAATGCTGTTTTAGTAGAAATTCAAGAAAATACGATCAATTATAAAAATTCTGTGATAAGAATTAGAATCTACATTTTTTCCCCTTGGAACAGTACACCTCTCTCCGATATCAGAATTTTAAGATATTTTAAAGTATTTAAGAAAACATTCCTGCACGATGGATGAGACTTCCTATGTAAAACAAATAGGGAAAAAAAGTTCCTGCTATCGAACCCGGGACTTCAACTATCGCCAAATAAAATATAGCCCGGAGGTGGGCCCTGGCAGCACGAACCTCATATCAAGTTTCATGAAAATTGGTCCATTGGTGCAAAAGTTGTTAGTAGGGGACAAATACAGACAGGACCATTTCATAAGGCTATGCTTCCTTTGGAAACCAACCTAAAAATGGCAATGGCACAATTTAATTTTTGTGGATATTTTCCTTTGTATGAATATTATGCTAGTCAGTACCAGATAATTCACAACACTTTACTATTATAAATAATGATAATTATACATATTTATTTACAGTCAATGGTATTTAGTAGTGATGTTTAGTTTGCCAGAATGTTTTCAGCCTAATTGCAATGTTTCTTCTTTAATTTATATTCCTAGTTCATTAAGTGCAGCTTATATTCAGATGATTTTTTTCCTAATTTCAATCTTGAAAAGCAAGCATGCGGTTTATGTGGGATCTTATATGTAAGTAAATATGTTATATATAACTGAAAAATTGGTATGATTTCCCTAAACTTTAATCTTATTTAAGAATGATAAATGATAATGATGTAGAGCAATGTTTTAATTTCCATCAATCAAGCAAAGAAGTAACACTTACCTCCAGATATTGCTTTGGGTTGGCAAGAGCTGAATGCAAAGTTGCTTGTGGTGATGGAGGAAGGAGGTGGCTCCTCACTGTGGCAACATCTTCAAACACAACCACCTCATAGAGGGGGAAGGAAGAAAGACCTTGGCCAAGAGACAGAGAAAGGGCTTTTCTCAAGTTCTCCAACACTTCATCCTTTAATGACTCCCATTTCAATTCCTCCTTTGCATATATTTCCCTCTTTTGCTTCGATAGTAGCAACAACTTCTATTAGATGTACAAAAACATAAGATACACTTTAAGAATAGAGCATTCAATAGTCAGCATTTTTGTTTGAATTTTCCATACTGACAAACCACTTTTGCCACTAATTTTGAGGTTTTACCATTACCTTTTTATCCTGCAACCCTAAACTGACCAACGATAGGACTTTATGACCCGTACTTCGTAACCCATACCTGTACTTCTAATTAAGCGAAAATGCAATATAGATGAACCTGAGAGAAAGCAGTAAATACACCACTGCCAGTGGGTACTGCTATTGTAACACTACTGCACTGCAATTTTGATCAGTTTTGATCGTGACCATTTTCGAGAAAAGGATAAAATTATACAGTGAAACACATGTTAGCGAGTGTGCAGATGGAAATTATTCAGTTGCTCTGGTATTCCTGCTTTTCTCCATCCATTTTCGCACATAATTGCTAAAAGCTTCGAAACCTACCATATGAATTGAAGACATCATCATGAAAAGCAGTATATGAGGTAAAAATTCATCTACTCTCACTTCAACCTAAACCAGGCAAAGTTAATTCAATTAAATGCAAGCAACACCATTAATAACTAATAAAATTACGTTGATGTTCATTCTAGTTTATATAAATCTTAAACTATATTAATAATGCATATTAAAATTAAATTTTTCCTCTGTTACCAGGCGATACACCTAAGAAATTGCAAAAACTACTTTCTAGGACAAAATCAAGTGACAACCTTTAAGAATATAAATGGCCATAGCTATGAATTTATAAGCAATTTTGGAGATAACGATAAATTATAGTCCAAAATAATAAAATTGTATTTAGTGAAAGGGCTTCACTAGTTCAATTTTAATTCTTTTGAAGAAGACTAAAGCAAACGAATGTTAAGATTATGGAAGAATCAGTTGAATTTTTCATGCAAATAAAGTTATTCTCAAGATTTTGATTTGAAGGCTAGATCAGTTCCAGTTTTAGAAAGGACGTGGCACTAGAAACACCATAGGGGTGATGAGGACATTGTTGGAAAGAAACATTGAATATGACCAGGATGTATTCGCATGCCTTTAGTCACAAGAGCTGCACACAGATGACAGGCTATGAACAGACAGAATTGCAAAAACCACTTGTTTCACACCTAAAACATGCATGTTCACTAAAATCTCAAATTTGCACATTTTCTCAAATAGGTATGTATAATATCTGCTTTATATACTTCCTATACAAGGTAGTAAAAAGCATACAAAAAATCAACTTCTTAATGAATTATTATGTTGCTGGAGGAAATAAAAATATATTTATCTAACGTATTTGCTGGGACTAAAACTATCACAAGTATATGACTAAACATTTACACTTAATTCAGAACAAACAGTAAAAAACCAAGTTTTAGCACAAACCTCTCTCAGCTGATTTCTGTCCATCTTGCCAGCACTAAGTTCAAAATCTGCAAGAGATTCTTTTGAGGCATCCTTAGGAGTACACTGAGGAGTCTTAGGAATACTATCCTTAGGTGATTTCAACAGCTGTCCACGAGATCGCTTTCCAGGACTTTCCAAACAAACACCAACACCTTTGAGAGGGCTCTGAGGAGGAGTTGAGTTCTTGGAAGTATCATTTGTTGCTTGAGTGCGCAAGCGTTTTGCTGGGCTGTCATGCACACCCTTAACTGGAGTGCTGCTACTGGTTTTTCTAGGGCTACGAGGTGGGGCAGAAGGTTCTGCTACAATTTCTTTGAGCTTCTGAGTTTTTGAATTCTTGACTGGACTTTGGGGTGGTGTGCTTTTAAGTTTTTCCTTTCCCAATGGGCTACAGGTATTCTTTGATGGGCTGTCTTGGAGCACCCTACCTGACACTCTAATCTTTCGTGGACTCTTAGAAGGAGGTGGTGCGAGCAGCTCGTCATTCTCTTGTTCTCCATTAGCAATTTTATCCAAGCTTTTCTTCATGTTGCTTATGGGCTCCTTAATGATGCTTCCACTCCCTGGACAATGCTTCACTGAATCTGAAAGATAGAAAAAATTTAGATAAAAAGGTGACTTAGAAAAATTTCATCCCGTTCCACTCAATCCGTCCCATATTTTTGTTTGGTAGTCAACAAAGCTTCCATTTTTAAGACTATAATTAAATGTATGGCAATTTAATAAAAGATTGCAATTTAAATTATTATTTGTCTGTCTAACATTCATATTCTCAAAATAAATACCATCTACATCACTTAATAGCAGTGAAATGACCTTAAAATATTTTCTTGGTTTCACTGCCGAAGAAATATTTTCATTTCACAAATAAGATTATAAAGATTGAAAGAGGTATTTAAATTAATAATGCATTTTCCTGAAACATAAAAAGCAAATAATATGACAAAACTCTAACAAAAGTAAATAAAAAAACTTGCAGATGATCATTTCACGCTCTATAATTTTTATTTTGAGGAAAGAGGTTTAAAAGAACATATTTTTATGCAGACATAGATTTATTGGAACTGACTGCAGTATTTAAAATGCACATTATTAAATTTGTCTGCCTTCATTACCTCCAAATAAAAATTGTATAGTGTCTATTTACTGGAGAATATTACTTTGAAAATAGCACTTGGATAATTTGACAACAAACGTAAACATTTGGGATTAAACCGTAAAGCCAGGCATGTTATCCGCACAGCCAAATCCATGGTTAGTAAGAAAACTTATTACGGTGCATATGATGTTTTTGTATATTTTTTATGTTGATTTCTCAAACCCATGGGACCATTCACAAAAACCCCGAGACGCAAGTTTCCTTATTTTTCATCCAGAATCACCTAGTTGTGTTTCATCAAAATCTGTGACCTGAAGGTCATAGCCTCTCCTTGTAAGTAAAGAGTAGCTGACAAAAAAACTGTGGGGGACAGTTAACCCAAGGATGGCAAGTGGGAGAGAACTACAACTAAGACATGAGATTACTCGAAGAAATATAAATTTGAAGATGGCATTTGTGACAACAGTGCCAAACTTAGAAATTTTGGGGCCTAAAGTGGATTTATTCAAGAGTCCCTATACGAATACTAGCTGAAAGCTGAAGGGGGTCCGAAAATTTTTTTAAACAGTAGAAAGCAAACTAGACAATCTGGTATTGTAGCATTAAAATTTTTATGCCCAAAAAAGTAAAATTTTGTTAATTTTATTAAAATAGAACAAAACAATACAAGTATGTACATAAGATGAGATTTGTTCGATTTCGGGGCCTATTAGAAATTGGGGGCCTGAAGCGGCCACTTCATCTGCCTTATGGTTAATCCAGCACTGTGTGACAATACTATAGGGAGATACAGCCAACAGTACTAAGTTTTCAGTTAGGGATCCCTCTTCTTTTTAGACATTAACCCCTTGAGACCTGGAGTACATTACAATGTACATTAATTTTGAGCTTGCTTTTCATATACCCTTATACATTATATTTCATTGAAAACTCACTGAGTACACCCACTCCCCGCTTGAACGCTGTCCCAATTAACACTGTTCCACATTAATACTGAAAATAATTTAATACCTTTTCCCGAATTGCGCTTGCGCATTCCACATTAACACTCTTCAAAATTTCAGGTGTAATTTACGAAGTCCACTGCGCAGTACCTCTGCTCATTTACAACACACAAGATGTCAGTATTTGCAGTTGCTTGATGGCTCTGCGTACACTTGTTAATGTTTTTGTATGTCAAAATATAGTGACCTTTGTTTAAATTATATTTACCCTTTAAATAAAAAGACCATGAATGATAACCGGTGGTCAGCGGAGAAAGAGAAAAAACTTAACTCTCAAGGTTAAATTAGAGGTTTAACGGTGACTAAAAGCTGGAGAGCGCCAACATTTGTTTGTTTTTGTTTATTGCTCCCTTTTTGGTTGTTCAGTTTTTAAAAATGTAATACCAAGATATTTGAATTCTTCCTTTATTTGGTCTCATTCCATCTTTCTTTATTTATCAAGCACATGTGGTAATTCTTTTATGAATCAATATTTCTTTATCGAAACGTAGTAAGGTTTTGATCGTTTCGATATATAATTTTGTTTTTGTCTAATTGGTTGCCTTCTCTTAATTGAACAGTATCTTCAGTCATGATGCTTATGTTATTATGTTACAATTTTCTTTGTGTTAATAAAATTGTGGCTGTATAATGACTATTGCCTCACCCTGTATATATAAGTAGACGCAGGTATCTTTTTCTACTCTAATTCCTATTCCTTAATGCTCCTGCGTGATTTATTCAACGTGAGATCAACATATGTTCCATAAAATGCATTCTGTTCTTCATTTATAAGTTTTACTGTTCAATTTTAAATATAATTGCAATGCAAATGATGACCTATTCTATGCTACATAATATGGTTAACAAAGAATACTTTGGTGTATTATTTATATAATACTACCTATTTTTATTTCCATTAATAGAATCTCGAGAACGAATTACATCTTATAACATCATTTCTTATGGAAGTAAGTATTCTGAATAGCGCTGTTTCAGTTAGCGCACAATTTTCCTGGCAGTAAGTAAGAGCATTAATCAGGGAGTGGGTGTACTAAGTGTGGCATCTAATTTATCCATTACTGGTACTTTTATTATCATCTATTATCTATTAGGAATCATTGTTTACAACTTTCATTAGAAGAGTTATTATGCATCAATGAACAAATGGTTCCCTTCACAGGAATTTTTGCTGCAAAGCAGTATTTGAAAGGTAAATCCCACCCTTGGGGTGCAAAAATATTTATTTTATTTGAAAAGACTGGTTTAGCATATGACATTATCATATACCAAGGAAAAACCACCGGATTCGTTGAAGAAAAACTTAAAATGTTTGGTTTAGGTGCTAGTGTTGTTTTACATCTCATAGAACGAATCACAATGCCAGGCTGCTTTTTGATAACTTTATTTGTCATACCACGTATTTCAAATTTTAAAACAAAAATATTTTGGCCGCTGGTACAGCTAGGATAACTACATTTTTAAGCCCCCACTTATTGCCAATAAAGATCTAAAAAAGAAACCAAGAGAGTCATCTGATGAGATTGTAAGGATGAAAATGTAATTCTTACAAAATGGATGGACAGTAGAATTGTCACCTTTGCTTCAAACTTTGTTGGAAGAGTAAAAGATACTGTAAAGCAATGGGACAAAAAAAAGTCTTTGTATAAATAAAACTGCCCAAGATTGTAAAGAAATACAGAGGGTGGGGGTTGTTGATCTATTAGATCAATTGATAAGTTCATATAGAATTTTTATTAAAAAATTGGATACCAATTAATTATGCATGCTGTAGATTTGGCACTGGCAAACAGCTGGATTGAGTACCAAAAGGATTGTCAAGGACTGATTATACCCAAAAATAAGAATTGCTCAGCATAATTCCACTGGAAATTTTTTTCCCAAAGAAAAAAGTCAGGTCTGAAGAGGTTAAAGAAGGCTGGATGATCTTGTTGCAAATAAGACACGAGAGGCATCCCTCAGCTTTTAGGTAAATGGAGTATGGCGGGTAATTATATTGCTAAAATGACACAAGGTGTAAAGAGATTATCAGATCTGATCAAGGGCAAAGGACTCAAAAAACCCAAGACATTTTTTTCAGTATCCACCTGCACCTTTGGACCTTATGGCAGCAGAGTATGGGTCTCGAAGACAATAACATGAAGGATCTTAGAATCCAAAGTATGGGAAATTAGGATAAGAGTGTAGTTGTCTTGTAAAATAAATCTTTTTCTTCCAATTTGGTGGTTTGATTCGAAAATACACTTGGTTAGACTGGTAATCCCAATTTAAAAATTATGTTTTCAAATAGCTTCATGGGTTGGACGAATAGATATGATGGTCTAGATCAGCGTTTCTCAACCGATGGGCCATGGCCTGGTGGGCTACCAAAGGATTTGAGGGTCGCAAAAAATTTGAATAAATTTAAGATCGGTTAACAATATTTAAAAACTGTCCCAAAAATATAGTGAGAACTTAACATTTTGTAAAAAGTAAATATAATAAATAATTACTGAAAATTTTAATTACCTAATTGTTTCATGTTTTTTTTAATAACTTACTAGTTTTAGCTAATAATATAGAATTTTCTCCTGCCCTTATATCCACATATAGATATATGGGCCATAGAAAATTTCTTGTAGTTTAGAAGGGCAGCAGATAATTTCCTTTAGCTTAGGTGGGCTGTATCATAAAAAAGGTTGAGAAACACTGGTCTAGATACAGACAGCTTCTGCTTAACATGCAAATTTAGCTGGAGTATTGTACCAATGCATTTATAAAATAACAAGCACCAAATATAAAAATGTAAACAAATTAAAGCATATAAACATAACAATTAAGAATAAATACTTATTTAAAAAGTAATTTCTTCTATGAAATCATATTTTCCTCTTGCTTGCTATAGTTGATGAGTTGTTATAGTGGAGAAGAAAAATTACTGGCGGGAGGAAAGGGGACTGCTATCAGAGGATTTTGAAAGTGATTCAGCCAGAGATTCAGGAGGAGACTTTGGGGTCGATTTTGGTGGCGATTTGGGAGTTATTTAAGGCATTGCTGTTTTTACATATTCTATCATCCATTATTATTAAAATTTTCACTCAAATTATTTAAAATTTAAAAGCATAAGCAAAATACAAGAAGTCAAGGTGACCAACCATACATCGCGCTGCAACATTGTACATGTGACAGAACACCAAACAATATATTCTGCCTGAGTACGAAGTACATATCAGCAAACAGTATGTATCGTATTTACTCGAAAGGAAGACAACCTTGAATTTAAGACGACCCCTAAAAATATTAGGTTCACTTACAAAAAAACGTTTACATATATGTATAACAAGCTAACATTAAGAGGATGAAGAAAAAAAAGTGAATTTACTACTAACATCACCCTCTCCTCTGTTTCCTTCCCTTATTCTTGATGTCCTGTTCATTCATAACAACTTATTCAAATTTGAACAAGTCGTCTTACATACCGTCCATGGAATTTGATATGCAGCTTTTCTTGAACCCTCTTGAGATACTATTGGGATCTATTTTTTCCATGCTGCAATGATCCAATTACAGAGAAGTGGTATACTGGGCTTCTTAATTTTCCCTGTAGGGGTTAAAGCATGGTCCCCTGCCAAAAGTCATTCTGAATAAAATGACTTAATGTAATCCTTAAAGGGCTTCATCACTACAACATCTAGCACTTGGATTTGTGATGGCATACCTCCTGGTATAACTACAAGGTCAGTATTCAAACCATGAAGGGTATTTTGAACTTCCTCCGTAAGGTGGCCTTTGAACACATCTAAGACGAGCATTGCTCTCTGCCTTAAAAGTGCCCCAGGTCATCTATTCCACACTATGCTTAGCCAGTCCTTCATTAAATCAGCTGACATCCATCCTTGGCCTTGACATTTAACAATTATTCCAGTTGGTAGTACTTCCTTAGACACTGTTTTGCATTTTAAAATAATGCTAATACAGCCATCATTAGAGTAATGCTCCGTTTTTCATTCCCGGAACTTTTCATGATGACATTTTTTGCACCTTTTTCGTTGCCTGTGTAATTGGATGGCATGTCGAAGTAAATGGGTATCTCATCTGCATTACCCATTTGACTCAGAAGGTAACTGTGACTTTTCTGCAACCGAATTACATGCCTCTGGAAAGTTGTTAGTTTGTCCGTAAAGTGGCAAAGTGAAGTTCTTCGTCGCAGGCTAAAATCATTACGACGCATCATATGCACACACCATCTACTACTAGCCATTAATTCTTGGCGTGGAATGTTTTGCAATCGTGCTAATTCTTGGGCTTTCAATTTAATGATATCCCGCATCACTGGTTTACCATCCATTCTTTGAATATGCACAAAGTTTGCAATTTCCTCTTCTAATGCATGAAATCGGCCTCGTTTTGGTCCACTAAATGATCTCTGTATTGAGTTAGCACCTTCAAGTTTCTCTTTTGCTTGCTTCCATCTTCGCACATTTGCTTCAGTCACATTGCAATTCCTCCCTGCAGCACAATTATTTGTTTCTTCAGTATAGTGTACCACCATTAACTTAAAATTTCTGTCTTAACTTCTTCTAATTCCTTTCGATACATTCCTTTTTTCTCTATGCAATCTGCCATTTGTTTGGGGTATCTTATTTAAAAGTTATAAATAATAACTTGTCACTATTTCACTTTAAAACTCAGCAAAGCGTGTACTAACCAAGTGCTCTCGAAAATTTTCTACACTCTGAAACTCACGTCCACTTTATGTCTGCCATTGGCATACCAAACGCAAAGCATCATGTTTAAATTGTAGTAGATATGTTTAAATTGTATCAGTCTTGTTAATATTGTATTACTAGACACCTTAATTGGTGTCTACATGTTTCAAATTATGCACAGAACCACCCAGCTGTAGTCATTTTTTTCAACTTGTCACAAGATTACCTACCCAGCTCTAAATACTTCCCTACTGCCGAAGTGAAACCATTGGTCTGTGGGAGCAATTTTAAGAAATTTGACCCTAAATTTTTTAAGTATTTTAGTAATTAATTAAATATGATGTATTACTTTATGCAATAATAAATATTTTAATGGACATATACTTGACAACTGGGTGTTTCATGGTGCATTTAAAATAGGGGTGTAATCTCACCTTAAATCCTCATACTCCATTCTAAGACAATACATAATATTTTTAATGGCATTTTTATGAAAAAACCTCGTCTTCCTTTCAAGTAAATATGGTACATATGTACGGACATATGGCATCATTATAAAACATACATATTGGCAGATGTACGTTAACCAGACATACATTAAGCAGACACTGCCTGTATAGACTGCAGGTGGTAGTTTGTGCATCTCTGATATAAGACAATAAAAAATATTAAAATTTCAAATTGCTATTATGTATATGTTAAAATTATGTAAGAAGGACATTCCATCACCTTCAAAAATGTTATAGACATCTTGAAACATTTTAATAAATTCCTCTTGGGACATAAGTTTTAACAGCTTCAATGCCTCTTCCAATTCAGGAGTAGAAACAATATCTTTAGTGGTGGCTCTTATGTATGTTTCATAAAGCTGGAATAGAAAATAAAATAGATTAACAAGGATATTTTATTGCATTATGAGAACTACCATTGGTACAACTAGAGTATCAATCTTACCTAATGGATGGAATCTAACTGATGAGGAAGATAGCTCATTAGACACATAACAATTCTTTCTTATAATCAAATGACAGTGGATCTCCACTCCAGATGACTGGTTTTCAGTGGGAACGAGCATCTAGTTTTTTTTCCATAAATTTTGTGGCTATTGAAGATATCTTTATCATCAACTACCATGGGGGCAATTGAAACAGTCCTTCAGAGGACTAGTTTAACTTTAACACATTGAGCACTGAATTTTCTGGGTCACACCCTGTTTGTATGCGCTTCATTGACTACAAAAAAGTATCTCTACATATAGAATGATATATGATAGTGATGATTCACTATCATCTACTGATAATGAGAGCTTCGCTCTTGAAATGTACATTTAGAATAATTTCCTCATTTAAAATTTTTTAGAGATCTGTGCGATTGAGTTTGCGTGCATGTGTGTGTGTGTGTCTGAATTTAGTCTATTTGATCTCTGTCATTTTCGTGAGATGCATAAACCATCAGACATTTGTTTGAGATAAAGTCCCTGGCATGAAACAAAACTTTTTCCATAAGCTTAATATACAGTGGAACTTCCATAATTTGAACATCTATAACTTGAAGTGAATTAATTTTACCAGGTAAAATCTCTATGGGAAAAACGTATTTCCATAAGTCGAATTTTCTATAACTCGAATATTTTTTTGTTTCTCTTGAAGTTCGACTTATGGAAGTTCCACTGTATTTCAATTGTTTACCCCTAAAATATTTTTTTGAGATTTGTATGGTTTAGGAGCTTGTTTTAAAAATTTTTTTTGTCTTGAACTGCAAATTTTAATTTTTTCACCATAAGTCTCCTTTCTCTCATATACAGGGTGATTCAAAAATATGTCGTCAAACTTTGGGGATGTGTTCTACTGATTATAGGGATGAAAAAAGTTTATATGAACATACATCTGAAAATGCTGCCTTTCAGAGCTACAACCCCTCTTTATTGTACCTTCGATATCACAGAAGATGCTTGAAATGGCTGCCTTCAACAGTAACACATGCCTCAGCACATCTTTGCATTGACTGGCGGTCTCACTCAAGAATCCTGGGAGTGTTTTGAATGTTCTGAAAACCATAAACGATACGATTCCGGAGGACTTCTGCAGTAGGAATTGACGCAGCATAGACAAGCGTTTTCAGATGACCCCACAAAAAGTAATCCAGTAGATTTAGATCAGGGGAACATGCGAGCCAAGCAGTTGGCCCACCTCTACCTATCCAGTGGTCAGAATATGTATCGTTGAGAAATTCTCGAGCAATCAAACTGAGGAGCCCCATCGTGCATAAACCACATTTGTTGTAGCATTTCCAATGGTATGTCTTCAAGCAAGATAGGCAGCTCCTCTTTTAAAAATGTCTGTAAGTTTGAGCATTAGTGTAAGTGGCAAGAAATAAGGTTCGATTAAGTTATCTCCATTTATGCTGCCCCAAGCATTACAGAAAAACTGTTGCTGATGGCAAAATTGGACAATAGTATGGGGATATTCTTCTGCCCATAGATGGTTGCTGTGGAAATTGATAATGGTGTCTCTCATAAATTTTGCTTCATCAGTGAAGAGAACCAAAGCAAGAAAGCGAGGGTCAACACACCGTCGCAACAACCACTGACAGAGCATAACCCATGCTTGACAAGAAAGAGCTTGGAAAGGTAGCATTTTCAGACATGTTCATATAAACTTTTTTCATCCCTATAGTTAGTAGAACACATCCCTGAAGTTTGATGACATATTTTTGAATCACCCTGTATAATGCCTTGAAGATTGAAAATTCATTTTCCTACAGTCGATTTTGAAATATGTGTTGAATCGGACCATATATTCATTTTTAACATGAAAATTTTGCATTTTTTGGGTTGAAAATTTTCCGTTATCAAGGACAGTCGCATTATTGCAACTTGGCACTGTCAGTCTTCCTAACATCCAATTTTTTAACTACAAGCATGCAAAGATGAGTGTTATTACTTTGTAATAAATTAATTGTAATTATGGTTCCTTAAAATATTTACTATCATTTAACCTATTTGGAATTTATAGAAATATTAAAGGTATGGAGAAAGTCATGTGGCGGCCACATCAGATTTTTATCAATTATTAACCTCAATAAAAAGTTATTAAAAAATAGTCCTTTCATGAATCCTTTTACAGAATGTAGAAAGTGGGCTTTCCACAATTTTTTGTGATTTATGTCCACAAGAATCATCCTTACCAACTCCAATTGATAGTGTCAGCTAACACTATACACCATTTAAGTTAAAACCTGAGAAAAGTCTTTAAAATTACTACCTAATTCCTATGAGCCACAAAATACATACGAAAGGGTTAAGATTTCAATACAATCATAAAAGAATGTTGAAATTTCTGATGTGTCCAGCACATGACTTACTCCATAGAGAGAAATGAATATGATTGCAATTGTAGTTACAAGTTGCTCTTGACAACAGTGTCCTCAAGAATAACTACTGTATCTGCCCAAATATAAGCCAATGTTTTTAGTCAAAATCTATCATGAAATGTGTCAGAGAAAAAAATTTGGGGTTAGGGTTAAGTCTCGTAGTCACCCATAGATGGCAATCTCAAATTGCCCTCGTGTTCAAATGATAGTACTATATTTTTCATAAAGTAAACATCTGACCTACAATGAAAATTAATGAATAGAAAATAAAGCTAGAATATTGACTTTAGCAGTACCTGTGTTTTGTTATCGTTGTTACCTGTTCTTTCGTTTCTAAATGCTATTGGATATATTCTTTCATTTCTCAGGACTAAGC
The DNA here is from genome assembly GCA_028673005.1 of Tanypteryx hageni. NCBI lineage: Eukaryota > Metazoa > Arthropoda > Insecta > Odonata > Petaluridae > Tanypteryx > Tanypteryx hageni. Next base: position 39,666,366 of record CM054118.1, read on the forward strand.
ATATGTATCATTAAGAATAGTTAGCAATTTGTATTATTTTTCATTAGCCATTAAAGGAAGTTCCTATTAGTTTTACTTGGCTATTAGAGTTAGTGCTATAGTCATTATAATGTTTGAAGACATGTAAAAACCTCATTCATGGAATCTATTAAAATTGCATACATTGACTATGCAGATGATTACACAAAATATGATAACAGCTGTGGATGCTCAACTGTTTGAAATTCGGTAAAACTATGCATGGAACGTGTATAATTATAAAAATGCAATTTTTTCAGGCAATGTAAATGCTAATTTCATTGGAAATAGACTTGAATTAAAAATTATCTTGGTGAGGTCGTTATTGCTTTATTTGAGCCTTTGTGAAAATGAAGATAAATGAAATTATCGTCAATGAATGTGGAATATTATTAAAAAATGCAAAATTATTAATAGGAGTAATATTTCAAATGTCAACAACTAAACCAATTCCCAGTCCTTTCTTCGATCTCGAATAATGTATTCTAGGCCGTGCATGCATGCCCAGCAAACTTCAGCATAAAATCTACGAAATTGACTTTTTTTGCCAAAAATGGTGGAAATTTTTGGAGGGTCGGCTTCTATTCGGGCAGATACGGTATTGACAATTAACCTCATGAATAATTTTTAAACACTTAGAATAGTTTTCACAATGATAAATACTTTGAATCACTTCCAAATTTAAGTAACAAGAAGTATACAAAATTGTTATTTGTTGCTATGCATAGCAAAATATTGATCTATTACTCAAGTCAAATTATTGCACAAAATATTCACAATTAAAATAACCATTACTTCTATATACAGTGTGTCCTCAATTTAACGTTGCTTTGATTTATGTTGATTCGCATTAACATCGTTCAAAAATTACGGCCCATATTTGAATTAATGTCGTTGATGATTCAAGTTAACATCGTTCTGACTCGGCTCTGAAATAACGAATGGAAAAAATACTGCGTAGATGACTCTCACACATATCTGTTATAAAGTGCCTCACCAGTTATGGTGGATCACCTTATTTAAATGGAAAAACTATTTACAATTCACATCATCATCATCATAGGTAGTCTGTCCGTAGACAGGTCCGTGATTATTCATGGTTAAACCTGGTTCTCCATATACTCCTATTTTCCGCTGTCCTCTTTATATCTTGATAACTCTCTTTCCCTTTCAAATCGTCTATCAGCTGAAACCTTTTCCTACCTCTTTCCCTTTTCCCATCTAGTTTTCCTTCTAACACGTCTTTAATCATACTCTCTCTCCTCAGGTAATGTCCAACCCAGTTAGCCTTCCTCTTTCTGATAGTCTGTATAATCATTCGCTTCTCTCCTATTCTTTGTAGCACTTCATCGTTTTCATCCTATCTGTCCATTTTATCTTCAACATTCTCCTCCAAGTCCACATTTCAAAGCTTTCCAAGTATTTGATGTCATTTTTCCTTAGCGTCCATGTTTCTGCCCCATACAATGCTATACTCCATACGTAGCATTTTATCAACTTCTTGCGGATATCTTCCCTTATATTCCCTGTAAGTAGTTGTTTCTTTCTCCTGAAAGCCGCTTTTGCTTTTCCTATTCTAGTTTTGATCTCATCCGTACATTTTGCCTCTCGTGTTATGATACTTCCAAGGTATTTATATTCTGAAACTTGTTCTAATGGCTTTCCCCCAATAGTTATGTTCAGATTCTCTTCTTTACCCGATATTCGAATGACCTTGGATTTTTCTGTATTTATTTCCATACCGTATTTTCTACCTGTTATCACTAGTCTATTTATCATTTTTTGTAGCTCCTCTTCCTTTCTTGCTAGAAGTACTTGATCATCTGCGTATTTTACTGTTCTTATAATCCTTCCTCCAATTTTGAAATCCCCTGTGCCTTCTAAAGCTTCTTGCATTAGACTTTCTCCATATATATTGAATAGGGTTGGCGATAGGCAGCAGCCTTGTCTTACTCCTCTACCGATATTTACTCCGCAGGTGTCCACATTCTCAAACCTGACCTTTACAACTTGATTCTCATATAGATTCCTAATCAGTCTCCTGTCTTTCCAGTCTACACCTATATCCTTTAATATCTTCATCAACTTTACCCAATTTACTCTATCAAAGGCCTTCTGCCAGTCTACGAAACATGCGCAGATATCTTGACTGTATTCTATTGCCCTTTCTGATATGATTCTAACTACTCCTATAGCATCTCTAGTTCCTCATCCATTTCTGAAACCGAATTGATCTTCCCCTATTATTTCTTCTGCCTTTTTCTCCAGCCTTTTATTAAGAATCCTCGTGATGATCTTCGATGTGTGTGACAGAAGGCTTATAGTTCTGTAATCTTTACACTGCATTGCCTTTGGCTTCTTCTTTAGAGGGATCATTGTTACTTCTAGGAAATCCTGAGGCCACTCTCCCATGTCGTAAATCTTATTAATTAATTTCGTGATCGCTTTTAGTCCTTCTGATCCTATGACTTTAAGTATCTCAGCCGGTATTCCATCGCTGCCCGTGGCTTTCCCCTTCTTAAGTTCAACTATCGCTTTTTCTACTTCGCTCTCCATAATACTTGGTCCTAAGTTGTCTTCTTCAATGTTTTCCTCATTTTCCAGTTCTATTTTTGCCGCTCCTGTCTGTTTGCTGTATAATTCCTTAATGTATTCTTCCCATACCTGTGCTACATCCTTTGTTTCTGAGACTATCTTCCCATCCTTATTCATAATTCCTTTACCACAAATTCCATTAGACTTCTTATCTTCTAATTCCAGTGCCTTAGCGTACATCATATCGTACCGTCCTAATTTCTCCATTTGTTCTATTTCATCACATTTTCCTTTTAGCCAATTTTCTCTAGCTTTATCTGTTACCCTTCTCAACTCATTGTTCATACGCCTATAGTTGGCTCTACCTTCTTCACTGTTAACGTTTTTCCATTTTCGTCTCTCATCCATTTTCTCCAGCATTTCCTTCGTGATCCATGGTTTTCTGATTTTCTTCTCTTGTTTTCCAATCTCTTTATCCAAGGTATCCTTGATACTGGTTTTAATTTCATCCCATTCTATATCGACGGTCTTCGGTTTGTTTTCCAACTTTCTAAGGTTATCTTCCAACTTCATGCTGACTACATCCTGCCTTTCTTTCAGTTTTTCTAGGTCCCAGGTCTGTCTTTCTCTTCTCGTTTTTCTTATTTGTTTGAGCTTTGTACTCACGTCAAGTATTAGAAGGCTGTGATCTGAATCAATGTCTGCTCCTTGCAATGCCTTGGCGTTCTTTATGCTGTTCCTAAATCTTTGTTTTACAAGGATGTAATCTTGGCATCTCATTCTATCTCCTGGGCTTTTCCATGTGTATAACCTTCGTTTATGGTTTTTGAACCATGTATTAGTCACTACAAGGTCATTATTGATGCAGAATTCTACGAGTTTCTCCCCTCCTCGATTTCTCTTCCCAAGTCCGTATTGCCCGACAACATTTTCTTCCTGTCCTTCTCCGACTATGCTGTTCCAATCTCCCATTATTATGCAGTTTACCTTTCCTCTTCCGTCTTCTTCGTAAATTTCATTAATTTGCTCATAGATCTCATCTATTTCTTCATCGTCATGAGCTGACGTTGGCATATATACCTGGATTATCAGCATGTCCACTGGGACTGCTTTTAGCTTTATTGCCATCAGTCTATCGTTCGTTGCTATTATCTTTGTCACGCTTTTCATCATATCTTTCCTAAGTACCAGAGCTATTCCCCTTTCCCCACTATTTCCTCCAGAATAAACTACCGTGAATTCTTCCGAGTCGAACTGTCCTTCTCCCTCCCATCTAGTTTCGCTTAGCCCTATAATGTCAACTCTATTTCTTCTCATTTCTTCTTTCAAGTTCTCTAGCTTTCCTGCCTTTCTCATAGTTCTTACGTTCCAAGTCCCTATTCGTAATTTACTTTCGACAAATGTTTTCCTCAAGGCAGTCCCCGCCCGGAGATCCGATTGGGGGACTATTTTACCTCCGGATTGTTTTACCTCGAGAGAACTCATATTGTCCAACCATATAATCTTTACTAGGGATTGTAATGTGGTAGTTTCCCTCTTGCTTTCCACATCGCAGTACTGTAGCCGTTCAAATCGTCCTGATCACGCCTACAGCTGTATTGGATATAGACCCAACCAACATCATTTGTTTTCAGCTCTATACCATACTGACAGTACTGCTGCCTACTGCCAGGCACTGATGATAGTTTTTTTTTTTTTATAAATAAAACCTCCATTCGAGGGGTTTGAACCCCCGAACTTTGCAATAGAAAGCCGACACGCTAACCACTACACCACCAGTGCATATTCACATATCCCTGTATAATTTTAAAAAATTTTGAGATGCTACATCGGCAGACGCTTCACAAAAAGATGGGAGTATTTACTGTGGGTAATATGGTTGATGATGGAGTGATTAGTTTTGGGGATAGCTCACACAACATTAGGGCAATGTCATGCAACCTTTTTCCAATGGTAGACTGCATTAGTATTTCCAAGTACCACGGTGGGCCACATTTAAAATCACGGTTGTTTTGCTGGGTCACATTTAATGTCATATGGTTCAATGGTATTTCATTATGTAAGTCGCATGCAGTCATTTTGACCACATTGGAAAATTTTTACTCGTTTAAAAAGTAAAATAAATAAAAACAGTTCGCAAGAAGGTTTAGTAAATTAATTGTTGGTCTGTAAATAATTACACAAAAGGACTTCTCATTTCCAACAACTCTACTTAAAATTACAAGACAACATCAAGGCACATCCTACCTGGAGCGAGTGGAGGGTGGAGTTGATGCACGTAGCCCATGGAGTGGGCAAAATACCTCATGGTGGTAATGGCTCCCTTCTTTAAGTTCCCCCACCATTCATAAAAAACATCTTAATCCCCTTTAATAGAAACCTCACAAGCTTTGTGAGATGTGCAGAAAGAAGAACTGCTAAGTGCCCCATTTATAAACTTAAAATTATTTTGTGCTATTGGGATAACTTTAGTTTAATGTCTCCCGATTTTATTTTTGTTTGTATCCGCTACGGCTCGACAGAGTGGTTATTCTTCTTTGGGCTCAATGGAACTTGCAGTTCAATAAAAACAACTAAATAAATGTTTTATTTACCTCTATTATGGTAGATTTTCATTAATTATACAGTAACTGATGTAAGAAATAATTTGTTAGTTGCATTTATTTTTTAGCGATGTCAAGTCATTAACTTGCCTACACAAAAGTGTTTGTGGCTCTCTGTAAACTTTCTAGTAAAAACTCTTCATTCTCTTTTGTTCATACGACTACATTTCACCAAATTGGTATTATGTAGTTTCTTTTTCTTGTAACTAGAAGTATTTACATGAAATGTACCCTTTCCAATTTTGGGCACCTTGAAATGTAGTTATGTCATACTATTTATTATATGCCATTTCAATGTTAATGTATGGTTTTATTGATTAATTTATGTTATAATACCATTCATATCATACATGGCACCATAAAACTCCATAAAATACAGCATATAATATCTTTTTGTTTCAAAAGGTTTTTAAAGCTGAAGTTTTGGAACCGATTGGGTTCTTATGGGAAACATTGATTCGTTTAATGTTGTTTCGTTCTATGTCACTATTTTCAAGAATGAATTAATGAGGTTAATCAAGGACAGACTGTAGTTAATATTTGCATGAAAATTATGATACTAAAATTTTTCGATGTAGTAAACAAAAACTATGGCAATAAGGTTCAATAAAATAGTTATCTAACAACCTATACCAAAAGAATTCAACCTCTGTAGTAGTAATTTATCAAAATTTTAAATCACCAAATCTCATCTACTTAGACATACTAAGTGTCAAATATCACACTGCAAAACAAACATATTACTGTATTAGTCTGAATATAGTCCCTCCATGAATATAGTCTCCACCCCTATTTCTAAAGTCTCAGTTTTTGAAAAAGTTTGAACAACATTACATACCTCACTTTCAATATTCTAAAGAACAAGTTCTAAATTTACGAGCAATTAAGTTACAGTTATCAATTTACAATGAAACGGTGACATCACATTTTGCGTGTTATAGTTGCAGGTGTAATTTAAATATGTATCATATTTACTGGACTAAATTAAAAAACTTGGCATTTATGAATGTTATTTAAATTCCATTTCTACCCTTCAGATGCCATTGACAATGGCTACTTGAATTGTGCCTGTATAGAAAGTAATTATCACTAGATTTCCAGTTAACATATTCCTTTCATAATTTATTTTACCCGTATTTTTGTTACTTCCAATATTTATGACTCGGAATATCACATCAAGGAATACATTCTGTAGATACCGTAAATACCCGCGTATAATGCGCACTTTTTTTTCGAAATATTTGAGTTGAAAAATAGGATGCGTGTTATACGAGGGTACATAATCTTCCTATTTTCATTTGACCCCATATTTCCACAATTTCGGCACAGTAATTACTGCCCGGGTATCCTCATAATTTTATTGGTGATATTTACGAAAAGATAGATATTAGTTAAAATTTATTAATTAATTTTACAAACATTCATTAATTAGATATGAAAAGAATGAATTCAGTATTTATTCATTTTAAAAGCCAAGAAATACTTCGTCACCGGACCATTCTTCTTCAATGTTGTTATCGGAATCGGCATCTTACGCATGACGTCACCCTACACCGGCGCCCGGCCTGGTGATACGTGATTTATTCTTGATTCTTAGTCTGTAGTTAATTATGATTATTTGCTATCGTGTTTACGTTCTCCAGAGTGCTCTAATAAGGGTAAAACTGAAGGTTGGGCGAACCCGTCCACCTTAGGCTTGACAAAAACGTATGTAAAAAATAGGATTATCATCATTCCTTCATTTTATTAACTCAAAGAATGTCATATGCCATACTATAAAATTAATATAATTCGATTTATTGTGTATATCCTAATATCACCTTGTAATTAAACATAGAGTATGTAATGATTGAGTTAGCTGACGATCTTTTGGAACGTTATTCGAAAATTTCATTTCGCACTTATATTATGTTACCAATTCATAATACCAATAATTCGATCATTGCTTTAGAACACGTTACACCATCTACTTTATTCTGGAACGGTAACGCCAAAAAAAATCTGTGCGCACTATACGCGGGTATATAGAAAAATCATAGATTACGAGGCTGAAAACCCCCCTGCGCGTTATACGAGGGTGCGCACTATTTGCGGGTATTTACGGTAGTTGAAACACCTTCAACACCTCGGTTTGACTTAGGTATGTAATACTTTTTTAATGTAATTGCATTATATTGCCTACTGATTGACAGATAACGAAGATAATTTCTTTTGTCGTAGTGATATTTTCGCTAAAATAACGATAGGTGGCACCACTAAATATCATTATTCAGGACTTAGGGAAGGGATGAATTTGGCCAATCAACACTTTCAAAGCAAAAACTTTTGCAAATCCCACTGTTATGAAAATACGAACATTTAAGGCAAGGATTCCAAAGAGTGAACAAAAAGAATTGAGTTATTGAGGCATATGTATCAAGAAATTTTTCGGCGGTAGTATTTTCGTTTGCTAATTTTTTGGGTGCAAATATAGTCCTCCCCTTACTTTCCTTACTAATATTTTGGCCAAAAAGGGGAGGACTATATTCAGACTAATACAATATTACTCATGAAATGATGATAAAATATTATTCTAACATGACTACCTGGCTTCCAAATGGTGGTCCTGGAAGTTGAGATGTGATTACGTTGAGAACCTTAACACCAGTATGAAATTCCCAAATTTTAGCATGAAGATCAGACATCAACTGAAGCACCACTTTCTGAAAAAAAAACAAAGCAAATCATTTCAAATCAATAAGAAAACTCTTCTTCCATCAGATAAAGGCTTTGAACTATTCCTGTTTCTAATTAAAAATGTTTTCATACATTGATCACCATGTTAGAGATATACCTTTAATTTTTTTAAATCAATGAGACCGTGGACAAGAAGATTTAACTGAGTGAATAGGGTGCATAAAATTATGGTATGAGAATATGTACAATTTGAAATTTTACAAGTTTGTCCTGGTATGTCCCACTAGTGAGGTATGGGCATCTTTTACTGCAAGCTATCATATATAACTTGTGTGATATAACAGTAACATTTATGGTGCCCACATCTCACCAATGCAAGATGAGCAGACATACTATTATCAAAGTAAATCTGCCGTAAGGTGTTGTAATGATTACGACACCTTCTGAGTGAATTGTGAACTATTTCCACCCAAAAATATAAAAAATATGGCATAATCAAGATAAGTACAACAAAAGATGCCATGACATAGGTCAATTGAGCCAGAATGAAAAAGAAATGGATGCCCGTATGGGCAAAATAAACCTGCAAAATTACTTGAATCGATCTCGGTTTATCGAATACAGGAACACTCAGGGTTATGTAAGTAATGCGTTCCAGCACCCATTACATAACTCAAAATTTGTGTAAGTCAAAATTTACTATGGAAAGTACAGCAGAGGTGGGGAAACGATTGCTCGCGGGCCAGATCCAGTCTTTGAAAGCATTTACTCAGCACGCAAAGCTGTTTCAAAAAAGCAATCTCTGAAAATTAAAGTACGTATAATTTACTGCATCAGTATGGTACAAGTAATCGGTTAAAATAGAGACATGTAAATGCAGTGGCTAATGTGAGTATAGAATATAGTTAACAGAAAACGGAGATTACAAAGAAAATTAAGAATAATGGTATGTGAAGTATGTGAATTGAATGAATGAATGAATTCTCGATATAAATCAATAATATATTACACAAGGTGAAATGTCGGTTTTTACTAAGTGCAGTTTGCACACAATAAGAGATCAAGCACCCACATCAACAATCTGAAAAAGACAGAAGGGATTGGGAGAGAAACCACACTACCACACAGACATGTAACAACAATGTAATCTATTATTGTATTCATATGAGTACAGATATATGCCCCAATTGTAGCCAGTTGCTAAAATTAGGTAGATTGTTGCATCGATTCACTAGATTAGTAGGTAGTCGCTGTGGCCTTTTTTCATGAGTAATTCGAAACCAAAATCACTAAATATTGCTAAAAATTCAATAGATTGACAACAATGGCTGAGTAGCAAAACAGGGATATTGCATTACAACCCATGTCTTGCGTTCTTTCTCTGCACACATTCATATAGATTTAGTTCGTGCTTGCTTATGAATATGTAGGCATAACAAATTTTTTTTCGAACATAATTACATAAGTGCAGGTTTACGTAAGTCGAGACTGACATAACCCAGGGTGTGCCTGTACATTGGCAAAAGTTGGCATTCTTTAGGTATCCTTCCATGTAATGTAAATGTAATGTGGGGAATGTAATGGAAACCCAAGCGTACTATGCTAGCATTTTAATTCAGCATATATTTTAATATTATCATTATTAAAAAAGTGTGCTGGTTAAGTAAATGAATAAATAGATATACTCTTTATAAACTTAGCTCTTTTAACACTGATGTTATTGTTAGTCTTACTGAAACAAATGAGCGAGTTTAAAAGTAAAGTCCATTTACCTATTTTTCCTTTTCCCTCAATTTGCACTTTCCCTTAATTTCAACTTTTTTTTTTCATGGGTCTCTATAAAAGTGTAAATAAGGAGTTACACTGTATAACAAATAATGTCAAAATTTTTATATAAATCTATTTGTTCAAATCTTGCAGTTTCAGCCTTATAGAGAAAGATCCATATGAAAAATAGAATGATTAAAATTGCAAGGCAATAATTGCTGGAGCTCCATCATAAATATTTTTTTAATAATAATTTTGTATTTTTATAAATTTTACAAATATAAATCTATGATTAATCTTTTTAATTCGCAGCTTTTGCACTTTCCTCTACAATACAGGTTATACCTCATTGGTTTTATGACACAGTTTGGGGATTTTGTTATGCTTGCTTTTCCTCAACAGCATATTAGGCAAATCAACTACAGTAAAACCTCTATATAGTGAAATTGAAGGGACCAGATTTTTGCTATTTTGATATATAGAGGTTCACTATAAAGAGGTTAACGACAAATTTAGGAATAAAAAATGAGAAAACAAGTTAGTTCACAAACAATGAAAAAGAAGTCATATATATTGTTATTATATCAAATTTAATTATAAATATAAAAAAATCATATACAAAATTCAACATGGTAAATTGAAAAAACAAAATAATAGCAACTTAACAATGAGTACAAATCTAAGATCTTGTCAAAATTATTTACATATAATGAATGAAAAAGAAGTAATAAATATTGTTATTACATATATCTAATTTAATTATAAATATTTAAAAATTATTATATACAAAATTCAACAGTAAATAGATAAAACAAAATAATAGAACTTAACACTGAGTAGAAATCTAAGATCCTGTCAAAATTATTTACATATAATACATTTATGTTGTCAGTAGATATTCCAAATACAAAGATTTTCATTATTTTTATTAAAATAGTTAACAATTAATTTTTGCCTTTTTTGTTTATGAAATTCTTCTGTAACAACATTTTCTATTTGGCTCAACTTCTTCCTCATCTTCGTCATCTGCTACCCCATCTTCAATTTCTTTATCAGTGTTTTCTCCATTAAGAATTTCCTTTACCTCATAAGTTCCTGTAGGAGCACAAGTAATCAGGACTGCATCAGCTGTAACAAACTCTTCAAATTATGCTTGTACTTCCAAGGTTTCTTTTATTTGAGCCCATTCTGGAGGTTCATCACATACACTGCTATCCTCATCTGCATCATTATGCACTTCCTTAATAAAGCCTGCCTTTAAAAAACATTTTGAAATATTTGTTTCATTAATTTTGTTCCAACATAAACAGAGTCTATGCATAGCCTGCAAAAGGTTCCATTTTATCTTTGGCAAATCAATATTCCCTTCCATATTTCTTAATAAATACTGCACCAGTTGATACCTATAGCTTCTTTTAATTACAGAAATTATTCCTTGGTCCAAAGGTTGCAGTTTACTTGTGCAATTAGGGGGAAACAACACAATTTTTATATTTCTAAGTGTTATTCCTGCATAGCTATGTGCAGTACACCTATCAAGGAACAAAATAATATTCCTATTCCTTATACCCATCATTGAATCAAGCATGGCCAGCCATTCTCTAAAAATGGATGTTGTCATCCATGAATTTTTTGAATGCCTGTACATGCAAGGGAGTTTCTTAATATTTTTAAAGCACCTTGGCTTTTTATATTTACCAATAATTAGTGGTTCTAGTTTTTCACTGCCATTTGCGTTGCAACAAAGGAGAACTGTGAACCTTTCTTTGCTTTTTCTTCCACCATGGCAAGAATCTCCTTTCACTGCAAGAGTCTTATCTGGTAGCAAATTGAAAAAAAATCCGGACTCATCAGCATTGAATATGTCCTTGGTGTCATACCCACTTAAAAATGCTTGTAGTGTTCCTTGCCACTCATCTAGAACACAAGGACTTACTGATGCTCCTTCCCCTGACATCTTTAATGTTGCCAAGTTCCAACGTGTCTTGAACTTTTGCAACCAGCCATTAGAAGCATGAAAGTCTTGCACTACCATTTTAGTTGACATCTCTGTAGCTTTTTGCTGTAAAATCGGCCCTGACACTGGAAGATTTTTGGCTCTAGCCTCCATCAACCAATCAAATACACACTTATCTAGTTCTTCATTTTTCACAGTGCGAAATCGTTTCCCATTTGGACAAAAATGTGCAGCAGCTTCTATGTCTCTGCGTTTATTTAAAATGGATGTTAGCGTTGAAGGTGATATTCCAAATGTCCTGGCAACATCTATCTTTCTTTTTCCATCGTCAATAGCTTTAAAAATATTTAGTTTGGTATCTGTTGATAACATCTGTCTTTCGGCACATTCATGTCTTTTAAGAGTCTGTAAATTAAAAATGCTACATTTATTATAATTTACTGAGTTTACATATTAACATAAAAATAAATGGTGCAAAAGATCTTGCATGTACTTTCTCATATGCATAAGTCACAAATTGCTGTATTTTTGCATTGATAACACACAATTTAATATTTTTAACACTGATTAAAACAGTCGAAATCTTGAAACTGGAATCAAAGACTGCCTAAAGTAATAAACTTTCTTTGCCCAACCTCTGATTTCTGAAAATACATCAAATCTGTACGTAAATCTCTGATAAACTTAAAATTTATATGTTGTTAGCACCCTGTAGAAAAATCCAATTGAAACGAGCTGAAACTTGGATCACCTCGTACAATCCGTACTTCAAATGGAAATAATGAGTGCCCAATGTTTTCAACTGCGTTTTCCTTTGCATATGGACTTCATACATACTGAACTATTTAACACGTAACTAGCAACAATTTGTAACAACCCGTCCCAACTCTTGGAGCCTTTGTCCAAAATTAACTGCCCCAGAGACTGGAAATCGATGCTTCGTATGCCAGGAGAAAACTGCCTATGTCATACATGAATAATTTTTTAAACACTTGCCTAAATGTATCAATATCGGAAAATATTTTTCACTATACAAAGGAAATGTTACTGTCAGTTCGTACCAATGAACGATAAGACACCTTGATAACAAAATAATTGTAATTATTTAATTTAACTTAAGTAACATTTATCAGATATTCGAATCTTGAAAAGATGATGATATTTATAGTTTGCTTTTTCTGCTGAACCAAAAAGTATGAATGATGGAAATAAGATGAGATAAAAAGCGAAGTAAAATATATCATTCTTAATACATTTATCATTGGCAGATTATTTACCATTATTCGAATCCAAAACAACCAACTGAGTAGCGTTGAATATTTTGGAAGATCTTTCTAAGTTCAGCTTTCATCGTTGGCAATGTATTTATTATACTTTACGTTAATATACTATTTTAAGCATTTGTGAGCTTTTCAACATTCACTAAATGCTTTTCTACATGCTACTTGGAAAATACGGTACGGTCAAAGACAAAACGAATTATGTAATACGACTTGAAAATAGTTAATGCCATTTAAAAGCAGTTCACGATAAGGTTAGTTTAAACGATTAACGATTTGAAACGGGTCCATTGGAGGGAAGATGAGACAAATTGATTCGACTTCAAACGAGTTAAAACAATGGTCTATGATGAAACCAACATAATAATTAAACTTATGAGGTAAAACCAGTTAAATGTACAAGTTAGAGCAAGTTGAAAACATGTAATGGAAATTTTCCACAGGGCGTTGAAAATCTTGCGTCAGCCATTTTCACGGAATTACATTACTTCAAATTGGTTCAACGGAATAATAGAAAGATTTTGTGAAAATAACATGAACAAGAATAATTACAATGAACTTAAGTAAAAGTTCTACCAGAAATAAAAGTTATTAAGCAATACCAGTGTTGCCGAATTCTAAGAGTCATCAGTCTAAATTTTACAAGAACATGTTCACAGAGATTATTCACCACATTTAATTTAAAATTAGTGAGCAACAGAATAGTAGCTTTACAGCCAATAAACTATGAAGTGAGCTTTTCCTTTACTTCGAAGTTGTTTTCCGGAGATTCTTCACAATCGCACACAGTCAAAACAAGCGCTGCAAACTGGGTATGCCAAAATGGCGAAAATTAAATTAACACTAAAAAATTATAAAAAAGGAGAAAACTAAGCCTATTTGCTTCAAGAATAAACGAATCATAATATGCACCAGTAAAAATGTTGCCATGAGAGGCAATTTTTCCGCAATAGATTATTTCAAACGATACAATATTTACAAAATAAAAGTAGAAGTTCTATAAATCACCTTTTCTTGATACATATATGCTGTTTCCAAAGCCTTCTTCACTATTTCACCACTGAAATCGAATCACGTGTACGGTAGTCTTTCCGATGAATATTCAGATGATTCAGACTGACGCCAAGCTATGATGATTCAGACTGACGCGCAGATGCCAAGCGATGATGATTCATTGCAATTCATCAGTCATAGAAACACACTGATTGGTTAATTACCAAAGTTACTTTCACCTTGTTGATTGGCTAAATTATTAGTGCCAAAAACATATTTTTAAAACATAGAGTGTATTTTTGCGGAATGAACACAGGAAAAAAAGATCGCGATTTCGAAATATGGAGGTTATTTTTCATTTCGGAGTAATATTTTTGTTACGATATATAGAGGAATACAAAATAAGGAGGTTACGAATTAGAGAGGTACATTTCCTATGATATTACATAGGATCTGTTCGGGACCAAAATATTAGTACGATATATGGAGGTTTACGATATAAAGAGGTTCGATATGTAGAGGTTTTACTGTACTTACTAAATTAAGATAAATAAAAATGTCAAATTTACTGTCATCCCCATCTTGTCTCCTACTGGTTGCCCCAACCATACATACCTTCCTACTTTCTATTTTTACTTTCTCCATAGGGGAAAGTATTGTTTTCATGAAAAAAATCAATTTTGAGATTTTAACAAAAATAGACGTTTTGAGGTCCCCTAAACATGTTTTGACCATTTTCTCGATGATGTCTGTGTGTGTGTGTGTCAGCTTTTTTGTGGGTGCTCAAACTAAAAAACTATTAATCAGATCAATGCGAAATTTTATATTTAATGTTTTCATGACAGTCAATAGAACTGATTAGTTTATGATAAAGATCAGTCAACCAGAAGTGTGTTTACTCTTGTCACTTATCCATTATTTTGATATAGTTGCTTTAATATTTGATATATTTAAAAAAATACTAGAATAAAAGCTGTAGGAAATTTAATTATCTATAATCTTTGTTCATAACATTTTTCCATATAATGCATTGTTTAAGAGATATCTTAAAAACTCAATTATTTAGCTGCTACCACCACACCACCTACTGACAACTATTGTTAACAATTGATGCTTAGTAACATCTTAGTAATGCTCCTTTTTATTTTCTTAATTGTTGGAGCTTTGTGGCTATATCCAATATCAGAAGGCTATCTGATAAGGGCTCCAGATCTGATTTCCAACAGTGAGAAAGCTTCAAGCTGACTAGGCAGATCTCGATTAAGAATGCTACACTGGAATGTGCAATGTCTATCTAATAAAGATGATGAAGTGTTTCATTGTAAATCAATACAAAATTGATGTATTTTGCTTAGTAGAGCATTAGCTTAAGGCTGATGAAATAACTGCAATTGGACTATCTGACTATAGTGTAGTGAGTTACTTCTGCAGATCAGAATGTAGGCATGGGGGATCTGCCATTTGTGTACATAAAAGTATAGTCTGTAAACCATTTGATAAAATCAATGCACTCTCTCTTGAAATGGTATGTGAAGTTGCTGCCAGTGGCGTAAATATGGATACGCAAGGTACGTGATCGCATAAGGGCCCAAGACCAAGGGGGCCCTCACCCTTGCATCCATTGTTTATAATAATTTATAAATTTAATTATTCATAATAACTATAAATACTTTGTTTATCAAAATTCTATATTTATGTTATTTCTATTAATATCCATTACACTCAGAACACACTAACAAATATTCAATTATTAAGTGGGGCCCTGAGAGATTTTTTGCTAGGGGCCCAAAAGCTATAGTTACGCCACTGGTTGCTGCTGCTACACTTATTGTTAGTGATACCAATGTTGTCATCCTATCAATATACAGACACCCTTCTGGTGATTTTATTGTTTTCATGGATAAGCTATATGAAATTTTATGTATGTTGTGCCTTCTTAATCATAATATTGTGATAGGTGCTGATTTTAATGTTGATCTTAGAAATAATTCTAATGATGGTAGTGATCTGATTAATCTTTTTGCCAGCTTTGGTCTTCAAATCACCATATCTGACATAACGAGGCTTGGGGTTCATTTTGAAGGTTCATGCATTGATAATGTTGTAACTTCAATGTACAAAGATAGGTGAACAATCTCAGTGGTAAATACCTTCCTGTCTGATCACTATGCAATTATATTTAGTGCTCATATTGAAGGAGTACTTGCTTGTTCTACTCAGCCAAAGATTACAGTCAGAGAAATTAATGTCAGCAAGATATATTTTTGTTCCCTTCTAAATCAAATTAACTGGTGTTATTTACATACTTGCCAAACCATTGAGGAAAAGTTTAAAAGCTTTTTGGAGTATTTTATGTTGACTGTTGAATTAGCTTTCCCATATAAAAAAGTTAGAAAAACTCTTAATCATGTAAAATGGTATACCAAAGAACTACTGGATCTAAAGCACACTTGTGAATCACTTTATGAAGTTTGGAGATGTACATGCTCAACTGATGAAAAAGAAATATAATATTCTTATCAGAGGAAATATAGGAAAGAGTTAAAATTAGTCAAAATTAATTATAACAGCATGATAATTGAAAACTCTGACCACAGAATTAAGGGCATGTGGTCTGTAATAAACCGGTTATCTGATCAAAGCAGTAAGGTTGAAACTATAAAACCAAATCTAACTGCACAAAACTTTAATGATTTTTTTATTAACAAAGTGGATGCAATTGTAAAAAATGTATTTCAACCTACAAATAATTTCAATCGGTACCTAAACAATCTGGAAAGAACTGCAACCTCATTTGCTTTTGCCCCTGTCAAAGTAGAGGATGTGTATGGAGCAATTTATAAAATGAAAAACAGTAATTGCTTGGATATCTATCTACTATTCTTAAAATTGCTGCTACATATATCTGTGAGGTGCTATCCCACCTTATTAATTGTTGTATTGATCATGGTACTTTTCCAGATCCTCTTAAAATTGTAAAGGTTTTTCCCACTTTCAAAAATTATAATAAGTCACTGTGTGAAAACTGTAGGCCTATATCTATTGTGCCAATTCTCTCAAAACTTTTTGAGAGAGTCATTAATGATCAAATGATATGACAGTCTCACATGAGATACTGCTAAAAAAGTTAATTTATTATGGATTTGAAGGCAAGGCTATTGATTTAATTCACTCCTATTTGTGTGGTCGAACCCAAACTGTATATCTCAATCAAACTCAAACTATCTTCCAGTTCCCCATGGGATTCCTCAGGGTTTCATTCTTGGTCCATTGTTATGTATTATATATGTAAATGACTTCCCAACAAATTTAACTGATAACATGGTCAAATGCTATCAATTTGCTGATGACAGTGGAATTTGTCTTTGGACAAATTCTCCATATAGCATGTCTATACTTGCAGCTAATAAATCAGAGATAGTGAAGGACTGGTGCTCTGTAAATACCTTATGCTTGAATTGACAAAATGCAGGACATGAAAATTAGCTTAAATCCTAGAGATACTCATAACAGTGAATCAATTAACTTTTTAGGGATACACCTAAATTCTAATCTTAATTGGGAAGATCATATTATTGTGGGAAAATTTTTCTAAGGGCTTTGCTCCAGTGTCAACAGAGATGTGCTGAGAACTGTGTATTACGTACATGTGCATAGCCACCTTTCTTATGGAACTTTAATATGGGCCAACAACTCGTCATCCATAAAATTACTATGCCTCCAAAAAAGAGCAATCCATATTGTATGTGGAGTAACCCCTAAAACATATTGTAAGCCACTCGTTCTAAAACAGAAAATTATGTCCCTTCCATCTATCTATGTCTACCAATGCCTGCTATATACTAAGAACAATATCAGTAACTTCAATGACCACACCAACGTCCACCAATATTATACCAGAAAGAGGCACAATATCAGAAATGATTACTGCAAGTACAGTAAGATATCAAACAGTTTTGAAAAGACATCAGTGAAACTATATAATAGTCTACTGATTACCATTAGGGAACAACCTCCAAAATTATTTAAAATATGAATTAAACACTACTTGTTGGTAAATTGTTTATAATGCATTGAAGGTTTCCACATTATCAAATATATGTAATATTTTTGTAATAATTTTATATTGTAAATATGTCTGTATATAATTAGAATTGAATATTGACTGTACTATGACAAGAAAATACATTTGTATAATGTTTATGCTAATAAAATATTATTATTATTATTGTGGTTTGAGTTTATTTCTGTTTTTTGTAAAGTCTAAAATTTACTCACAATTTCTTAAAATATTTTTTATTATGTAACCTATTTGGAATTTTTAGAAATATTACAGGTATGGAGAAAGACATGTGGTGGCCACATCAGATTTTTTTGAAATGCAGTCAATAAAAGCTAATGAGGTCACAAAATGCCTCGTGTTATGAACAATAAAAATAAATGTACAATGTCTAACATTACAGTAAATAGTTACTCAAGGTGAGAATGAAACAAATCCTTACCTTGAGATGTGCATCATCGAGAAGAAGTGGTGCTCTTTCCTTCGGTGGTTTATTTTCAACATATTTTCGGAAGGATGGAAGCTGTCTTATTGTCTCCAGAGCAGAACTAGATAGACTCTTGACGACGGCCTTGAGATTGCTCAACGAACAGCAAAGAGCATTCACAGGATTGGCATAGAAGTGCTCCATCAAGCAAAACTTGCAATAATAAAAATGACAAATTAAGAGGCCCCATCACTATGAGTAACTCTGTAATCAAAATAGATTATCTTTTACAGGAAATTCTAAATGAGTACTTTTGACACAATGCTATGAGATATGTTGCTTACAGCTGAAGGATGCAGCCCCCGAGAGCACTTTATGCGGCACACGAAGCCGTAATGAAAAAGTGTTCGGTACAATTAACAGAAAATTTCTTATATTTTTCAGTAAAATTTTGGTCTCAAAACCTTTTCTGATGAATATTTAATGCTGGCAAATTATTTAGATATGATTTTTACCAATACGAGGTCACAATCTCCAGAAAACTTCGGGTGTAAACACTCATTCGGCCCGCCAAAACACTTGTGACTTTCAATGTGGCCCTCCGAAGCATTCACATTACGAATGTGGCCAGCCATGCTCAAAAGGTTGCCGACCCCTGATCTACTGAATTCAAATCATTAAGTGAGCCTCCAAACTCATTTTTGAAGCTGGAGGAATGTTTTTTTCAAAATTCTATATGCAAGATACTATTCATTTTACAAATAGTTCTATGTACATGGACCAACATATTTTTCAGCAACATTTATGCAATTTTTATTCAGAGATAATGATTATGGTGCAACTTTTCATAATTTTGTTTAACAAACAGTGTACTGGGCTATTGGGCCTTCAGGTGTGCCCAGCACGGCTAGAAGGTTGGTAGACTGCTAGTGAATTATGTCTAAGGAAATAGCTCACACACTGTTAAATAAATAGGCCCACATGGACAGTGTTAATTAGTTTATTCATTTTTTTATTTGAGAAAAAATATTAGTGAAACATTGTAATTTTTTTGGGATTTTGATACCCAATGAGTTGGTATGAAAAAATTCTCTCGATTCTATACCAGGAGTCAGCAAGCTGTGGCTTCGGAGCCACATATGGCTTCCTGAGTACACACTTATTTCTGTTTAGAAGTTAGCTAAGCTTCCTAATCTTTATCAGCCATGAAACATGCTTATTGCAATCACTCGAATTTCTAAAACAAAAAAAAGGTCATACAGGTCATTCTGCAGGATTGTGATTCACTGATTTATTTCCTAATCAGTTGTAATTAACAAAACAATAGATAAGGCATAATCTCCCTCACCCTCCCTCATCTCCCTTTCCTCTCCTCATCTCCCTCCCCTCTCCACATTATCTCCCCCTCCCTCATCTCCCTCCCCCTCCTCATCTTCCACCCCATCTCTCATCTCTCACCCTCTTTCTTCCCGCCACGCTTCAATCTATTCCTATCACCTCTTTATCTTTCCATATTCTATCTCTCTCTCACCCCTCATCCAATCCTCTCATAAAAATAAATATAAAAAATTAAAAATTTTAAAATGTATAATTTAAAAAATTAAATAACTGTATTAGTCTTTTTTAAATCTTCATTCAAATGCTAATTCATTAATTCTACGAATAAATGTCAACAATTA
The DNA here is from genome assembly GCA_028673005.1 of Tanypteryx hageni. Classification (NCBI taxonomy): domain Eukaryota; kingdom Metazoa; phylum Arthropoda; class Insecta; order Odonata; family Petaluridae; genus Tanypteryx; species Tanypteryx hageni. The sequence continues at coordinate 39,686,361 of CM054118.1, forward strand.
TTTTTACATATAAAAGAAAAAAGAAACTTGCAAATTTCCACTAAAAAGTTTAATAACCGACCAATTTCGCCTGTTACACAAAGTACAGCCTTCCCAAGTGGACTTTGTTAATTATTTTTACTTTCTCCAAATACGAAATATAGAGAAAGTATTGTTTTCATGAAAAAAATCAAATTCGAGATTTCAATGAAAATATGTTTTAAGGTCTGAACATGTTTTGACTATTTTCTCGATGATGTCTGTGGGTGTCTGTGTACGTGTCTGTGACTGGGATTTTGTGGGTGCTCTAACTCAAAAACAATTTATCAGATCAACACGAAAGTTCATATTTAAAGTTTTTGTTAAAGGGAAAAGAACTGATTAGTTTTTGGTAAAAAACAGTCAACCGGAAGTGGGTGTTTACTCTTGTCACATCCATTTTTTTAAATATTTGCTTTAATATCTGATAAATGTAAAAAAGTACTGGAATAAATGTTGCAGAAAATTTAATTTTCTAAACCTTTGTTTGAAACATTTTCCCATATAATGCATTATTGAAGAGATATTGTAAAAACTGAATGTTTTAGTTGCCACCACCACACCACCTACCGACGACTATTGTAAACACTTTACGTTCCTTTTTATTTTCTTAATTGTTGGAGCTTCAGGGCTATATCCAAAATCAGAAGGCTACAGTTTAAGTTTATTTCTGTTCTTTGTAAAGTCTTTAAATTTTTCTCACAGTTCCTTCGAATATTTATCATCATTTAACCTATTTTGAATTTTAAGAAATATTATAGGTATAAAGAAAGCCATGTGGTGGCCACATCAGATATATTTTAATATTTGCTTTAATAGTTGATAAATGTAAAAAAGTATTGGAATAAAAGTTGTAGGAAATCTAATTTTCTACAATGTTTGTTCAAAACATATTCCAATATAATTCATTGTTTAAGAGATATTTTAAAAACTAATTTTTTAGCTGCCATCACCACACCACCTACCGCGACTTTTGTAAACAATTTACGTTTAGTTATGTCTTAGCAATGCTCCTTTGTATTTTCTTAATTGTTGGAGTTGCAGGGATATATCCAATATCAGAAGGCTATAGTTTTAGAGTATTTCTTTATTTTGTAGCATTTAAATTTTTCTCACAATTCCTTCAAATATTAATTATCATGTAACCTATTTGAAATTTTTAGAAATATTACAGGTATGGAGAAAGTCATGTGGTGACCACATCAGAATTTTTAATCCATTTCTTCCCATTTCTAAATAGCGTGTTCCATATTTTTTAATTTAAATTTGGGTATGTAACTTTCATTTTACAGTATACATACAAATATAAAATTTAATCATGCAATTATGTATTACTGTTTATTAATTCTAAACATGAATAATATACACTTTCTATAATTCTCACACTCGTCTAGACTTTTTTTCGGATTTTCTGTATGTCCCTTATTTGAATGAAGACTTTCTTTAGATGTCCCGTATTCACAAAACAGAAAGTTGGCAACCCCACTCAGTGCTGATATCACGTATGGGAAAGTGTGTACATGACTTTCACATGCATCTGTTGCAAAGTGCTTGTTGCAGCAGATCACCTTATTTGTGTGGGGAAAGTGTTTTGGATTGATGCATTTTTACTTTCTCCATACGTAGTATAGCGTTAAGTATTGTTTTCATGAAAAAAATCGATTTCGGGATTTCAACGGAAATACACGCTTTGAGGCTCCCTGAACACATTTTGACCATTTTCTCGATGATGTATGTGTGTGTGTGTGTGTGTGTGTGCGTGTATGTGATAGAAATTTTGTGGGTGCTCTAACTCAAAAACTATTACTCAGATCAACATGAAATTTTATATTTGACATTTTTGTTAAAATAACAAGAGCTGCTTAGTGTTTGGTAAAAATCGGTCAACTGGAAGTGGGTGTTTACTCTAGTAACTTATCTGTTTTTAGGTGTTCTTTACCAGTGAAGCAGTAATAGCGGAACGCCTTATGGGCATGTCTGGTCCGTCCATCCATTATAACTTTCATCTCCTAAACCGCTGGACGGATTTTAATTTAATTAAGTATGAGTGATCGTTATTAAAATTTATCACCCAATTGTGATTTTCAACTGAATGTCAATTAGAACCTCCACTTTACATAATTACTTTAATAAACTTATAGTCGTATCTCGTTAAATGACATCCATCAAGCAACAATGAAATACCAAACTTATCTCTCCATAGCTCTTATATGATCTGTAAGGTATAGATTAAAATATTTATTCGGATAGAGAACAACATTTACTACAAGAAAGTCCACGAGGCCCTATACTTACAAGTTATAGTTTTCAAGATAGAAATTCTAGAAAATCCCATGCAAAACATTGCATATTTTGTTTACACTGATCTCTAAGACGGTTCTCTTGGCAAACAACAATTAAAATCCATGTTTTTCTCTCTCATGTCCTTATATGATCTGTGAGATATAGTTTCATAAAGTTATTCAGATAGAGGACAACATTTACTACAAGATAGTCCTGGAGACCATATAATTACGTCTTATGACTTCAGAGATAAAAATTTGAGAAAATCCCAAGCGAAACATTGCATATTTTGTTTACATCAGTCGCAAAGACGGCTGTCTCAGCAAACAACAATTACAAATCCATATATTTCTCTCCCATTCTCTTATATGATCTGTGAGGTATAGATTAAAAAATTTATTTGGATAGAGAACAACATTTACCACAAGATAATTCCTGAGACCATATAACTACAACATAGTTTCGGAGATAAAAATTTGATATTTGCCAATCTTTAAATACCATTTCAGATGTACAGATTTCTCATTAAGAATGCCTTTGAAATCTCTGTGAATTCCATTTATGAAGTATACTTTTCCATCTTGTTACTTTCTCCATATGTAGTACAGGGAAAAGTATTGTTTTCATGAAAAAAATCAATTTCAAGATTTCAATGGAAATACATGTTTTGAGGTCTCCTGAACATGTTTCGACCATTTTCTTGAAGATTTCTGTGTGTTTTTTTGTGGGTGCTCTAACTCAAAAACTATTAATCAGTCAACGCAAAGTTTTATATTTAACATTTTTATGAAGGTCACAAGTTGATTAGTTTTTGGTAAAAATCGTTTTAGATTATAGATAACTTCCTATAATATGTATATTGTGAGATTTTTACAATGAAATTTATGAACAATTCACTTACTTGATACATCCTCATAAACCCTGCCAATGAGTTGTCAAGAAAAAGAAATGTGTCCACAAGTATCTTTAAAGTTCTTCCACCCAGTTGGAAAAAAGACTCGGGGGAAATGGCAATCTAGAAGAAAAATAATTTGAAGACATTATTCTTTAAAAAAATATATAGTAATAATAAAACAAAATTCTCAAGTGTACTCACCTCCTTGATCATATCAGGAAGAACACTAAATGGAGATGGTGAATAAATGAACTTGAATGACAGACAAGACAAGGCATGTTCTGAAATGTAACGACCAAGGAGCATGGGGGTAGTTGCAATGCTAAAAACAAGGACTATTGGTAAACTTTTCAAATAATTCCTGTAAGGAAATAAAAATGCACTTAAATTAAGGTTGTAATTTTCATTGAGTCTCTGGATAATAATAATAAAATATCCCACAAAAACTAAAAAAAAAAACTAATCAGAATGATAACATACAGAAAATAAAGTACTCATATGAGGATTGTTCATTTAATTCCTGAAATAGGAGTGCAGCAGTTTGTAGTAACCTATTTGAAAAAATGCAAGTGCATGTACTTGACATAGCCTTGAAGAAGCAGCAGACGTGATTTCACAGTGCTGCATGTAGTCAGTTCATCACAGTGCTTGCTGATGTGTACGTGTGTTGCGTTGCATTGCTACAATGGAAGATTGCATGAAAATTGAGCAACATTTTATTTGCTATTGGCTGCATTGACAGAAATGAGAGAGGCATATGAAAATCAGTGTCTGTCCAAACTAGTGATCGAATGCTATAAACAATTGTATGATAGGCATGATTCCATAAAAGATGACCCACAGTATGGACAACCGACCACATCGACAACTCAAGAGCACATCAAGCGTGCCAAGGATACTGTTAATGACAATAGACACAACACTGTAAGTCTGCAATAACTTGGTGCTCTACATCCTCACGGATGGCCAAAAACAAACATGTTTACATACTCAAAGAGATGCTGGCAGTGTTTGATGACTTCCTGGCAGAAAAAACAAAGGTCTATCATTATAACCTGGAAACCAAGCAGATGTCTTTATGGAACCATCTATTATTATCCTGCCCCAATAAGTTTTGTGCTATAAAATCTGCTGGGAAAGTCGTGGCTATTGTGTTTTCCAAAATTAAAGGAATTTTGCACACCCATTTTGTGGATAAAGCAACCATATACTGTAAATGGCCAGATGGATACATTGAACACAAAACTCTGAAGACCAGTACATGAGAAGTGGCCCATCCTTAGAGAAAATATGCAGTTATAGCATTACAATAATGCACAACAACATATTGCAAATGTTGTTCACTCTAATATCCGGAATATCAGAGGCGAAAATTTTGCCTTAACAACCATATTCACCAAATCTAGCTGTGTGTGACTTCTGGATGTTACCAGGGTTGAAATCTGAACTAATTTTTGTTCCAATGAGGACATTCAAATAGAAGAAATGACCACTAAGGACTAAAGCCAGAGAGATGGGTTTAACTCCTCAGCGATGGCCTCTGTGCATGGTATGGACATTGGTTTATTACCATATCACCGGCCTCTGTGCGTGGTACGTACCCATGCCGCGCTGCTTTTAATTTGCTATTTGGTAATAAGTTTTTTATTTTTTTTTCGATTGGCTTTCACATTTTTATGTTTTCACCTTAAGAAGACGTTAAATACAATATTTTTCTAAACGTTTTATTATGCAAAACTAAATTCTGCCTGCTGCGACGATGTCTGCTCCGCTGGTTGACGTGAGTAAAAATAATTTGCACTGTTTTTTTCACCCTTAATCTCTAGCAAAGATTTATTTATGTCTCTAAATCACTCAGAAATTAGCTCATTCTTTGTGTGCAAATAATTAAAAAAAAATAGTCGATACCTTTCATCAGAAAATTCCGTCTTTAGAAAGAATACGATCAAAAATACAGAACATAAGGTGAGTGTTCACAATCAATAGGAGTTAGTAGTGGCCAAGGTCGCTAAGGCACCATGAAAAGAAGGGGAATAGGGGACAGCTAGAGATGATTCACTCTCGTTCTTATAAATAGAATCCATGCGATGTTATTCATAAACAGTTCTTGAGTGCCACATCTGTGTTTGGAAAAGATAAAGAAAGTGGGAAGAGGCTCTCAACAACTGCGTCATTATGAGAACGGAGCGAATTGCTGCTATATACAGAGAACTTGAGTGCGTCATTTGAATGGATGGGAACAAATCTAGCATGTAAAGCAGTGAGTAAGTGTTAAACATTTGTATGGAATAAACTTTTATTTTTTCTTCATGTGATAATACACAATCTTACTGTAATAGAATTATATAAAACATATGGTATAAAAAACGTACTATAGCATAAACATTCCAAAAATTTCACATAAATTCGATTATTAGATAAAACATTATGAATATTTATAATGAACTACATCAAAATCTGCCATTTCAATTAAATACCTGCCAGCCATAAGGTAGAGAGAGAGAGTGGTATTTAAATCTAGCCCGTCGCTGAAGGGTTAAGAAGGAATCAAACACTTTGGTTGAGTGCTGGTGTGAAGGTAATACATTATAAGGAGAGCATAATGAAAATTAAAGACTTCAGATAAACAATGATTAGCTCTACAACTGGATTTACAGATAAATTTTGGGAATTAAATGAACAACCCTTATACATTAACACTTTTTGCTCCTTTGTTGGCTGTCAGCCGACATTGCAAAATGCCCATTGAAGTCCTATGGTGGCTCACAACCGACATAGGATTTTGGTGGTGTATATTTATTGCCATCCATGTTATGACATTGTTTATATTTTTAACTCATAAATGGCAGCAGGAACTAACTAATTTTTCAGTTGGTCACTAGATCAAGTTTGTGTACAATTTCTTCAGATTTATTTTTCAATGCTCTTTTTCACCGCAAATAGTAACCCCAAAATGGCTGCACCCAGTAAAAGGAAACACATTCAAAATTTGTCAGACGAGAATATTACAGATTTACTTCTTGGAGGTGATGAAAGCGATATAGAATTAGGTGATGTTGATGCAAAAGTCAATTATAATCATCCTGATATTGCTGAGAAAAGTGATGGTATAAGTGCAAATGAAGATGACAGTGTTGTTGATGAAATTGAGGATGGAAGTGATTGTTTTGGTGATGGTTGGCGTAAATACTTGTCAACAGAAAGTGATTTGAAAATGTTGCCCTTTACTACCTAGAAAAAACTCCCAGACCTGTGACTGAATTGGAATTTTGGCAACTATTTTTCATGGACGAATTTTTATTAGAAATTACTGCTGAAACCAACCGATATGCCATGAAATAAAGTAAAAAAGTCTCCCCGCTTAGACAGTAATCGATTTGGATTTCTTGGTATGAAGTGAGTCTGGAGGAAATGACAGCCTTTTTGGGCGTTGTCATGAACGTGGGATTGATTGGTCATGGCTCAATTCAAGAGTATATTTCCGATGAATGGGTTGATAAGATACCATTTTTCAAAGATGTTTTCAAGCATTCCAGATTCTTTCAAATTTTTTCGATGCTTCATCTGAATCCACCAATTCCACGTCCGAAGAACAGTGCTCATACTCTCACTACTAATAGTAATAAGGTACGGAATGTTGTAGATCAGGGGTCGGCAACCTTTTCCGCATGGTGGGCGACATTCGTAATGTGAATGCTTCGGAGGGCTGCATTGAAAGTAACGAGAGCTTCAGCAGGCCAGATGAGTGTTTATGTCCAAAGTTATTCAGAGATTCTGTGGTCTCATATTAATAAAATTCATATCTAGATCATTTACTAGCATTATACATTCATCAGAAAAGGTTTTGAAGACAAAATTTTACTGAAATAACACAAAATTTTCTGTTAAATTGTACAGATCACTTTTTCATTATGGCTTTGTGGGCCACATAAAGCGCTCTCGGGGCGCATCCAGCCTGCATGCCATATGTTGCCGACCTCTGTTGTAGATTATATAAATAAGAAATGCCAAGAAAACTTCACACCTGGATTGAAGATTGCTGTAGATGAAAGCATAGTTGTTTATAAAGAAAGAGTTATTTTCAAATGCTACAATCCCACCAAATGGTGATTATGCATATATGTACTCATTGACTCAGAAACAGGACATATTTCGGTATTCAACCCATACTTAGGAAGTTCTTCTACAGACAGCCTTATTAGACCAGATCTAGCTTTCACTGCACGAATTGTTCTCGATCTGTGTAACACCCTACTGCAATCATCAAATGGAGATGGTATTCAGCTCTACACAGATCGTTTCTACACTAATTATGTTTTGGCCAAAGAATTGCTGAAAATCAATATTCATCTTACTGGGAGCATAATGACATCAAGAAAAGGTCTCCCTATGCCATTGAAGAAAGCAAAAATGAAGAAATATGATATAGTTTCTTTCCACAAAAATTACAAGTGTATGGTCTTAGCATGGAAAGACACCTCAAGTTACAATGCTGAGCACCGTTCATAATGCTAGCCTTACAAATATAAAAAGGAGTACTAAAAATGAACTTATTGAAGAAATCAAGAAACCGAACGTAATATGTGATTACACTGCCAACATGGGAGCAGTTGATCATGCTGATCACTACTGCTCAAATTTTGCATTCATAAGGAAGTCTCTCAAGTGGTGGAGGAAGTTATTTTTCTGGATTTTTGAAGTGAATAGCTATATTCTTTACTCAATGGTTCGTGCCAGAGATAAAAAGCCATTTGTTTCACACGAACGTTTCCGTAAGCAGCTATTAGTTCAATTAGTAGGCAGAGTCCGTAATGAAATGAAGTATGGTTGCCCGTCATCCTCTGACCAAGAAGAGTAACTGGACGAAAAACAACACTTTTTAGGAAAGATGGTAGGTTCTTTAAAGGATTGTGCAGTGTGCAGTGACATAAAAAAGAAAGGAGGGAGAAAAGAAACTTTTTTACAGCAAAAAGTGTACAAGAAAGCCAGGTCTACATCCTGATGACTGTATTGAAAAGTACCATACAAAAAAGAATTTTCGATAAACATGAAATGTAAATACACCTTTTACTATAGTTAAACTCTGTGCTACAACATAAAGAAAGTTTTGTATTGAAAGATTCAAAAATAAAAATTCTACAGCTTTTTATTCACACCATTACCTATCTTTTACAGAAACGTTTTTATTAGGAGTGGAAAGGGTTAAACAGAAAAAAACTGTGCACTTACTTGGAAATACAAATAAAATCTTGCAATATACTAGGTGAAGAGCCCTCTACATCAGATATGATGATTACTAAAGGTTTTCTGTGAGTTTTTGAGGCTTTTATTTCATTTTTCTTTTCTACTTCACTCTTTCCAAGGTTGGAATACCATAGTTTTAATGAAGGAAAATTGAGATTGCTTTTTTTCAACTCCTTCACAAAAATATCACTATCTTCATCATCTGAGCTTTCGTAATCACTCTCATCTTCGACACATGCATTTTTCTTCCATTTCATTCTTGTCTTGTAATGAAAATTAAAAAGAATTGTTTTAAAAATAAGTGCACTTTGTTTAAAAATAAATATTAAAATCTTACTTTAATTCTTTTCTTTCAGTAAAAAGGAAAATTGAATAGAACATGAACTTAGGATAACATGCAATACAAACTATATATATATATATATATATATATATATATATATATATATATATATATATATATATATATATATACATATATATGAATAGGCTAACATTATAAACTAAACTACCATAAATTCTGTGTGATGATATAATGTAGCATTGTTAAACTTAAAAGCAGAAGAAAAACTAAAGCAACACAGTTTAATCACCTCGGCTTATTCTACATAGCAATTAAACTGTTGTTTTAATTTTAACAATGCCATATTATATTTTAATTATGGAATTTCATGAAACCTCATTCTCGTCCATTAATTTTGAGTAATGCTGGGTGGTTTAACAATGACATTTCTGCAATATCACAAGCATCTGCTGAATTTCCTAAAATGAACAACCTTCTATTCCAAAGGTACGGTTAGGTAGAATTCAAATTTAACAAATTTAATAACAGGGAAACAAAATAAACACATTTTATCAAAGAAAAAATACACTATCTTATATAATAGAATAAAAATGTTCATTTTTACTTTTGATGATCGTTGTATGGTGGTGAACTGTTGAACAACTGATTCTACTGCTAGTTTGATTGACGGGCAATCCTTCCCTTTCAATAAAGCAACATGAGAGGTAACATCTTCTTTTATTTTTGATATTAGAATAGAAAATATCTGTGTGTGATCAGCTAAGGCCAGTCCTAAAAATGAATGGAAAAAGATCCAGTATCAGTATCATCAAATAATTTTGAAATTTAACAAAAAACCGACAGTAAATCTAGCTAAATTCATAACGTTGATATTCTAGCTTAAGTATTGAGCTGCTATGAGCAGGACAGGCAAATAAATATTTTGATAAGGAAATTTACATCTTAAAGGGGCGACATACATTTTGTACAAAAATTAGCACTAAACGAAAATATTTTAGAGTTATTAGGTAATACATGCCCGGAAGCATCATGGCAGCAGGAACTACATCCAGTGAGCCAGTTAAAACCGACTCTCCAGACTTCCTCACAAAATCCACTATTTCTTCAACGAATTTTCCATACACAGATCTATAAAAATGCTAAAATTTAAAAAAACAGTAAAATGATAATTAATTGCCCAAGGTGACACAAAACTCTATAAACAGGTTTTTTGCTACCAAAGACTACTTACTTTCTGTTGTTTCGTTGAAGATGTTTTAAGCATGTCATACTCTTTGTACCAAAATTCATCAATCGCTGCAATATTTTTGAGACTTTTTCTACGTTTTTTGCCAGATGTTTTAAAAGCGAAGCATCCCTGCGTTATTAAGTATAATTAATACCATCGTCGCCATAAAGACAGCATTAAACAAGAATCAAAAACTGGTGTATTACCTTAGAGACAGAAATAGTTGGATCCATTTTTATGAGTGATATAAATCATATGTAATGTTCTCAATTCAAAACAGTAGGAAATAGCAACATGCTGCCACAACATTAGTTTCCCGCAATACCAATCAAAGTGCGCGCTTCGTTGCTCATATGTCAGTTTCTGCTTAATTTCAATTTTTCTCGTTAATGCGGCGACATTATTTTGGCACATTATCTATTTCAGTATGCTTTTAACTGTAATTTATTTAAAGTAGCAATCTAAAAGTAGTTTTTTGTTCCTAAACGATCATCTGGTTTTCTTTGTAGATAGTAACGAAACGATAATCAATGATAATAACCAAGTGACATTTTATTAGGAACCTTACTCGTAATTCTTAATAAGATACACTTGCGAGCATCTGTGAACATCCTAGGGATGCATAAATAATCCTTGAAATAATTTGTGGCGAAAGTTATCAGATTCAAATAAAAATAACATTTGCAGATCACTTACGTCATATTTGGTAGCGTGGCCGAGCGGTCTAAGGCGCTGGTTTAAGGCACCAGTCTCTTCGGAGGCGTGGGTTCGAATCCCACCGCTGCCAAATTTTTAAGCTATGAGTTAAGTTTTATAATTTTTCTAATGTCTTCTTTTACTTGAAGGGTAATTATTCAGTTACAACTGAAATAGTTCAAAAGACAAAATATCTAGTACGTATAAGGGATATCAAACTAATTGTTTAAAATTAGTGTATAGCGTGCAAATTGAATTGAAGGTGCTTATGTAGTATGTTAGTTGGAAGTGGGTGAAAAAGTCTGGCTTCAGAAATGCTGCGATCGGAAGCTATCTTCCTTTTCTTTAATTTTTTACTATTTTTTTATATCATAAGCTTTTACAGTCAGTTCACTTAAAGGTCCTCTTAACGTCCTCTTTTACCCGGATTTTTTGTCTAAAATATCTATCCGGGCGGATTTTTAAAAAATTGTTGAAATGTCCGGATTTTTACTTCCTGCGGCATTTTGTTTTAAGCAAGCACAACGAAGAATGCTGAATTACGTTATCTAATATTTCTTTCGGATACAGAGTGACAATTCAATTTTTTCGCGGGAACCAAGCAGGTGTGGAAGAAGCTGACGACGCTAACTTCATTACATCTAAGCATTGTCGTCCCAGAGATCCACACACATAAATGGAAAAGAATATTTTTTGTTGGCCTTAATTGAAGTGTTGCTCTCAGCTCCTCTTGAGCTATGAAAATCTTATAAACGCCTTCTTCATGATTATATATATATATATATATATATATATATATATATATATATATATATATATATATATATATATATATATAACAACTTACGGAAAAGGAAAGGTAAAATAGATATATGGATGTCAACAAGGTGTTGGGATGGGGAAACCCAGTGAGCACTCACCAATCAGACGACTTCAGGTTGGCGAGGCCCCGGGGATGTCGAAGCGACACACGTAAAATAACACAAAAACACAGAAACATCACAAACGTAGAAGCTTTCGGAACTACTCCTTCTTCAGCTACAGAGAGAGAACTCATCCCCATCCCAACACCTTGTTGACATCCATATATATATATAAAGGCATCAACCAGAAAGATTTTGGATACATTCAAGGAAGAATTTATTTAAAGTATTTTACTTTATCCAAATACATAGCAGACAACTTTTATCTGCTGCGGCGCTAATGCATATTTGAATTGGAAATAGAATTTACTACATACAACGACATTTAGCATTTATAGTTTTACCGGAACTTGTGAAATATTTCGGTTGGAACTACTAAGAAATTTTGGCACAAATATTGATAATAATATCAGTTTGCATGAAAAATACGAAATACATATATCAATGTAGTGATGCATGGCCATGTTAGTGTTAATCAGAGCAGCCACTAGAGTGAGTGGATCGTTTAACAAAAATATTTTTCGAACCTTCTGTAAACTTAATTATAAAAAGGACCCATTGACTTCATTGTATTATGTGCTGCATAGAATTTATGACTAATAATTATTCATATATGCCTTTCTAAAAAATATGATAACATATCCCATGTATAAATTGTTTCAAAGCTACTGAAAAGTCACACTTTTCACAAAAGTACAATCTGTTTGCTCAATCTCTCTTACAATCAGATGCATAGTATTGAAGATGTTATTGGAGTCACAGCACAGTAAACTATGCTTTTAAGTGCTCTTTTCCCATTAAAAATTACTTGTATTTTTGGAGAAATTGTTTTCACAATCCCTTCTCTTTGTATTATACTTTTTTGTTTTATCATTTAAAAGGAATATTACATTGATTATGATAACAATAACTTTTGCTGCAATGTTAAAATTACTTGATTATATCTATTTAATTGTCTTTCGCCTTCTTCAACCTTAAGTTGGATCTTTATTGGAAAATGGATTGTGGTAAATATAATGTATTTTTTTATTTTTTGTATACTCTCAATTCTGAAAGCTTAACTGATCCAAAATAACTGATACTTTCAATCCTCACTTCACAAACTTACCAATATCCTCTAATAATACTGCCCAATCGTTAACCAGTCATCATTTTCAACTGCTGGCAGTTGTAACTCTAACGCTATATATTTAAGACCATGCAATCAAAACTATTTAAATATCATTCAAAGATTGGATGTAAAAATTCTGCGGGTTTTGATGAAATCTCTGGCAGACTCTTAAAAGCATGTGGCTTATCAATTATCACACTATTATTGTATCTTGTTGATGAATCTCAATGAAAAGGTATTTTTCCTGATTCATTGAAGACCTCAAAAGTGATACCAGTTTACAGGAACAAAGGTGACAACAGTCTTCCGGCTAATTACAGGCCTATCTCACTACTCTAACAATTTTCTAAAGTCTTTGAGAATGTCTACTGTGAAAGATTAGTTTAATTCTAAGAAAAAAATGTCTCTCAGAAACTCAATTCGGTTTTCGCAATGGTAAATCTACAGAAAAAGCTATATTTGACATCATTAACTTCTTTATTGAAGAATTTGACAGCAATGACAAAGTCATGGGATTATTTTTTGATCTCAGTAAAGCATTTGACATGGTTGAGCATAAACAATTACTGTCCAAATGTTATCACCTAGGAGTAAGAGGAGTTGCTCTCAATTGGATATCTACCTTACTATCCAATCAATCTCAAGTTGTCCTTGCATATCGCTCCACTGCCTCCCTTCTTATCATGATTAACTAAACTTCTACTACGCCATAATTCAGTCATGTCCAACCTTGATACAATGGAACTCCAAAAGCTGTATGAAGGATAGAAAAGACAGGTGTGCATTTCAGTCATGAAGAAGCTGTTGTAAATTAATAATGATTGACTGATAATAGATTCTAAAAATGGTTTTATTCAACAATAGCAGACTTTTAAAAAGAATCGACTATCATTAGCATAATGTTTCCTTAACTGTTATGGTTATTCAAGAGCCACATTGTGTCAGTTTGATTTTATCCAAAATGCACGTTAGATAATTATTTATTTAATGGTATATCTTCTTTCTGATTTTTCCCCAAACTGTTACTATATTTATTCTTGACCTTTCCCATGAATTTTTCAACTGATAGCAAGAATCTGAAAGGAAGCTGGATGGGACAGGACCTATATTAAAATTATATTGATGCAGTTTAGGCAACTAAATAAAGAGATGAGACACTAGGCAGTAATTATTCCATGATTTGCAATATCAAAGGGATTATTTGGAGCAAATATTTTTATAAATTTGATGTAGGTACTTTATGTCACAGCAGATTATAAGCCAATTATGTAAGTGTCAATCCATGTTTACTTATAAGGTTAATCTTTAACATCCAGGATATGCTGTCCGTTGAATATTCTTGTCAGGCAGAACTTAACGGTCATTCAAATGCTTACCTGATACTAAAAGAAAAGTAATACAGTAAAATCCCATTAAACAAAGGCAATTGCAACAAAATTTTACTATTAAAAACATAAGTCCTGGCAAATTTCTCTTAGTAATAGTGTTTTTTTATTCTCGTTTGGATGAAATTACTCATTATGAATAATTCAGTATGTACACTGAAGCCTTTTGAAAGTCCACCAATACATAAAAAGTGTTTGTTTACAAAGAGTCTTGACCATTCCTTCATAAAGTGCAGATAAATTGGGAATTCTATGTTACTTGATTTCCTACGAAAACAATTTCTTCAGAAAATCACTTTTTTCACTGCAGAATACAATGACATAGTGTGACTTGAGATGTGTTGGACATGCATTATATCTGAATTGCTTTGGATAAAAGTTGTTTTGCTATTCATAAATTTATGAGCACAATGTATGTCATACTCCTCTCAAACTTCTGAAGATGATCGCATACACCTCTTAGGGTAAGTAAGTTTGGCCATCCCTGGCATATACTAAACTGTCTTACCATTTATGCATAATGAGATATCTCTGTTGGTGGTATAGGGAGTCTTGAGCTTTCAATCACTTTATCCTTATCACAAGAGGAGAAAGTGGGATTCTCAGGCAACCTGCTCTTTTACGGAAAAAAAAAATTATTTTCAATGAATTTGTGCTCGAATTTACGGTACTGATTCGTGGCATTGGAAATAATAAATTAACTTTGTTAATCAATCCAGATTTTTATTATCTTGAATTTATTAGGAACATTTACTTACTGAAAGACTGCCCACACCAACCGCATTATCCCTAACTACTCTTTTCATAATTTTGACCATAAACATGTTGCCTTCCATTCTATGAACCACTGTCTTCTGAATATTCAACTTTCGAATTTCAATAAAGAACTGAAAAATATTCAGCAAATCGCTTTTAACAACGGTTAAAAGAGTCAATTAATCAGCCATATCCTTTCTCAAAAACGTATAGTAGGACTTAATAAATAAAGGGGGTGCTGGTGATACAGTGGGTAGGTGCTGGCTGTTACTTGCCTGCTGCTTGAAGGGGCAGCGTGCACTAATCCTACAAATGTAGGATTTTTTCCGAGATCGCCCAGCACCCTACTTGTGTGTCAGCACCCTTTCAGAAGGGACGTTAAGCAGTTGGCCCTCTTGGTGCTTTTCGCAGAGTAGGCTAATGCCGACACTGAGTTTCCCTCCTCCCTTCTGTGTGTGTGTGTTCAATTAGGGTTATCATACGTTGACTTGATGGAAAGAGGAGGAATGGGCAAATTGAAGGAGATCTTTGTGGTCACATTAATAAATTTTTAAATCTTTGAGGTTCATTTTATATTAAATTTAAGGTTGAATATTTCAGTCTTAATAAAAGAGGACAATATTTAAAAAATGTATTTAACCATCATATTTAGTACAGGTAGAAAAATCAGTTAACAACATCTGTGAAAATTACATTATAAGGAAAATTATTACATTGGACTAAAAATAAATTAATAATTAAACAAATTTAATATTTTTGAGGCATGCTTATTTCTTTAATTCTACCACACCAGTACTGTTATTTGTCCATTTTGTGAGTCCAAGTATTTTCAGAAGCCACGTCTTATTGTGCGATTTATATCCTAATACGATTGTTTCAACCAGTGGATCCATTCAGATGAAGCACCGAATATATTTGAGTAATTATTTACCTTTAGTAGCGGAGATGAAAAATCACGGTAAGCTTAAAATTATTTAAGATCTTCAATGTTACAACCTAGATTATCTGATTTAGCGATAATATCGATAGAAAATGAAATTGCTTAATCAATTGATTTCACTGACGTCATAAACACTTTTGCTTCAATTAAAGCTCGAAGGGTGGAATTTTAAGTTCTTTATCTTTTGTTGCCATAATACTACTAAATAAAAACCTTTCGCTTTGATCCGATTTTGTGTTTTCAGTGCATACTTTTTAGTTAATCGATGTATGTTAAAATATATGTTATGTAGTGATAATGTAGTGATAATTAATGTTAAAGCACATGATATTATAAATAAAAATATTGTTTCGTTGTCGACGTTTTTTATATTGTATAAAGGGTAAGTAAATGCATTTAGCATAAAAAAGTTTAATGGAGGCATCCATTTTCTACTTGAAAAACGGCGGCCAACTGCCTAGGACCGGGTCTGTACCGGACAGAGGATTTTCACTCAAAAAAGAGGACTTGTCCGGTTAAAAGATTACCTCTGGTAACCAATGTCCATTTGATGACAGTGCAAAATGACCATGGCAGTCAACGCACTTGAAATTCAATAAATCTAAACTTGAATAAATCATCACTATTGTAATTAATTTTTAAAAATTTAAGAATGAAATTTCAGAACGAAACGATTCGTGATTCCCTACAAATTCTTTGTAACGGGGTTTTACGGCAAATTTTTTTTTATTCATGAAGAGTTGTGAAATTCATTTTTATCGAATAGGAAAACTTTTCTTAAAACCTTTATTGTTTATGAAAATAGCTCAATATAATCATATAATATTTACAGCAATATGGTAACCGCTATGCCAACGAGTTATTTTTCCAATCGTATTAAAAATCGTTTTAATTGTAAAATTTCTAATTTATCGTCCTATCGTGATAATTAATCATAGACCCAATTATGTTGATTATGGATTTATAATGCAGCGTTTAATTAAGTGAATTTTTTAAACAATGTTTCTGTTTGAGATACCTTGCCTACGGGTTGTTTATTTACTCTAAATCTGAGCATTGTTATAAATTCGAAAACGATTTTGACATCGAAACGTTTATATTTGACGTTATTAAGTGAAATTTGTTCTGAAACATTGAAATTGAACCAATCATCAAACATGCAACCGATGCGAGATAAACCTATTTTGAGGAGCCATAATTTAAGGTGCAAGGGATGTCGGAATCAGGTGAGGTAATGAATTTGCAAATAGCGAAGGGCAACTTCATAGCGGAATTGCGCGATTGCATTGCGCATTTCTGTCGCCCAACAAACTAGACTAGGGGGAAGGTGAGCTGGAAATGTCGACAGAGTAGAGGAGGAGGGAATGCTACATTGTATGCGTTAGTGTTACATTGTATGTATTGTGTTCGAAGCGGTAGAGTAGATCTTCAGTGTTCTGCGCAAAGGTAGGTCCTTTTTCGAATAGCAAATGTTTAATTTCCAGCATTTCCTTTCTTGAGCGTTTTAGTTGATGACTACTACATGTTATGTATTGATTTGTACATTGTAGTACACTAGTCTTTGTTTTCGCCGTCTGCCGCGCTGCTGCGTGCATGCGCGTCGTCGTGGGGACTTGGCAGTCTGGTCCGGTCTTGTCGGGCGTCGGTGTTGATCTCTATCTCTCGTCATATTTCCGCGAGTAGACGACGACGAGGATGATTGTAATTATACGTGCACATGGCTGGTGATTCTGATGGTGATAGACATGATGATAGCAATGCAAAAGCCGTCATTAGTGTTGTGTCGAACAATCTCCCTGTTCCGGTTTACGAGCCTTCATCGGAGTCATTTTGAGTTTTTTTTTGGAACGATTGGGTGTGTACTTTGACGTGTCACAAATCAATCCTAGTGAGCGAGTTATTCGTCTGTGTCTATATTTGGGAGCAGAAAAGTTCAAGTTATTGTGGGAAACTAAAAGACTGTCGTTTCGATGAGTGTGTAAAAGTTCTCACGGTTAAGTTCGCTTCAAAAACGTGCACGATCTCAAAGCGATACAAGTTTTTTAGTCGTAACCAGCATCCTGGTGAGTCATTGTACGATTTCATATAAAAAATAAAGAGTTTGTCGATAAAATGCAAGTTTGGTCAGTTTTTGGATGAAGTCTTGAGAGACAGATTGGTCTGTGGGCTGCTCAATGAGTCTATGACACGCAAGCTCTTGTCAGAAGATGAAAAGTTGTCTTTTGGAGATGCCTGAAAGATCGTTCGTGACATGGATACTGTCATGTAAAGTTCCGATCAGTTTCGTCAGTCAGCCTCAGGTGCCCAGTCGACGGGAGACGTTTGCAAAGTTGACAAGAACAGATGAACTCCGCAGAGGACAGACAAGCGGGGCCAAGCCGTTCACTACCAGTCCAGAGGTCGTTCTGCAAGCCGTGGCCAACCCAATACCAGTCGAGGTCGGTCCGCAAGTCGAAGTGACCATCATTACGGAGGTGCAGAGCATGAGTCATCCCTCCCTTGTCGGGATCCTTCAAGAAAGGGAGCCAAGAAGTCTTGCACATTCTGTTTCAAGAGGCACCAACCGTCGAACTGTCCTGCAAAGAGTTGGAAGTGCTTCTTGTGCAATAAAACAGGTCATGCGTCTCAGTTTTGCAATAATTTTAGTCAAAATTTAGTTACCTTGTCTTATAACGCGATGAATATTTTTTTCAGTTCCAATGTCTGTTAACCTGGTTGCAAATGGAGTTGAAGTCTAGTTTCTCGTGGACTGCGGGAGCTCGTCGTCGCTGGTCAGTTTTGGTCTCTACGTTGTCTTTTAAGTCACTTAACTTAAAACCATTCCTTGGTCAATTGGTCGCAGCAATTTAAAATACTTTAGATGCCTGTGGGGTCATATCGGTGAGTGCAGGGTCGGGTCTTGCAAACATGTCTAAATGTCTGTTAATTGTTGTTAAGGGATTGTCTTGTCCTGCTATATTGGGTCGTAATTGGTTGAACATATTGTACCCTTCGTGGCGTACCTTAGTGTGCCAAAGTCAAGCTTCAGTCGTGTCTGGTAGTAAGTTTCAGTCTCATGTTGCAAGCCTGTCTCAACTTTTCCCTCGCGCTTTTTTTAAGTCTGATAATGGTCCGCCTATTCGGGATTTTACAGTCAACATAAACTTAAAAGAGGGCGCCTCTCCTGTCTTCCATCGGGCTTATGATGTTCCCTATGCTCTGAGGTCGGAAGTCAGTAGAGAGCTGGTCTTTGGAAGCTCAGGGGGTAATTACTAAAGTCAATCAGTGATTGGGCGAGCCCGTTGGTTTGTGTTCCTAAGAAGTCGGGAAACTTACGTCTGTGTGTAGATCTGAAAACTACACTGAACCCTAAAATCAGAGTTGACCAATACTCCATTCCTCGATCGGATGATGTGCTCAATAAGTTTGTAGGGTGTAAAACCTTCTGTCGCCTTGATTTGACCAATGCGTATTTACAACTGCAGGTTAATGACGCTAGCAAGGAGCTGCTCACGGTTAACACTATTAATGGTCTTTATGTGTATAATAGGTTAGTGTTTGGGCTTTCCTCAGTGCCTGCGCTGTTCCAAATGGTTATTGATACTATTCTAAAAGGCATAGATAACTGCGCAGCGTTTTTGGATGACATACTCGTTGGGGGAGTCAACCACGAGTCATGCCGCGTAGCGCTGGAGCAGGTTTTGAAACGCCTGGACAAGCATAATGTGAAATTAAATGTTGAGAAGAGTGAATTCTTTGTGGATTCTTTGGAGTTTCTGGGGTTTACTTTGTCCAGTCGGGGTAAAAGTCCTTCAAAGTGTAAAGTCAAGAAAATTAAATCTGCCCCCACACCTCAGAATGTAACTCAGCTCAAGTCCTATCTTTCAATGCTTAGTTTTTATAGGAATTTTATTACCATGTGTCCTACCGTCTTAGAGCCTCTTCATGAGCTACTCCGGAAAGGTGTTCCTTGGAACTGGTCCCCGGAGTTTGAGTATTCCTTCGAGACCAGCAAGAACATGCGTTCAGAAGAAGCATTGCTGGTGTTGTTTAACCCAGAAAAATCTTTTAGCCTCACAGTGGATGCCATTGCTTGCGAGGTAGGTGCAGTGTTGAGCCAGGTTGTTGATAGAGTTGATCGTCTTATAGCTTTTGGGTCTGCTTCCCTGACACCCGCTCAACGTAATTATAGTCAACTACACAAAGAGGGTCTGGCAGTGATTTATGGAATTAAAAATTTTCATAAATATTTGTATCGTCGTCATTTCACTATTTATAGTGACCATGAGCCTCTGAAAACACTTTTGGCAGAGAATAAGAAAATACCTGTTATGGCATCCTCTCGTCTGATTCGTTGGGCTATAATCTTATCTGCCTACGACTATAGTATAGTGTATAAGAAAGGTTCAGGCATTCCCCAAGCCGATGTGATGTCCCGATTGCCGTCTGCTCAGTTAGCCGACGTTGCTGAGTGTATTTTCATTTATTTGTCCACTCCGCTCATTCCTCTTTCAGAAATTAGTAGTCATACTGGAAAGGGCAGTATTTTGTCCAAGGTCAGTAAGTTTGTTATGCGGGGATGGACAAAGGTTCCTATTCACTCGCCGTTGAAGAGTTATTTCAATTTACGGAATTCATTGTCAGTTCGTGATAATTATGTATTTAATGGTAATCGTGTTATTGTCCCTTACTCGTTACAGTCAACAGTTATAAAATTTTTACATCACGGTCATTCTGGGGTTGTCCGTACTAAGTTGCTTGCGTGGTCCTATGTCTGGTGGGTAAACATGGATCAGGTCATAGAGAGGGTCATATCTCAATCTGACATTTGTCAGTCTGTCTAACGGACCAACCCAACCAAGTTACGTCGGTCGTGGCCGGAGCCTAGCAAGCCTTGGGAGCAGATTCACTTGCTCGAATGTTTACTGAGCTACCATGCAACACCATCTTCCATGGCTAGACTACTGTCCTTTGTTCCCCACACTCCATTGTCTGTGCTGTCGCAGGAAAAAGTTAACAAGGGAGTAGTCTTAATCGGGTTATTCGTGAAGGTCAGCAGGTACTGGTTAATTTGAGAAATAACAGAGTTTGTCAAGTGGCTGAGGGCCGAGATAAAATTGCAGTTGTCTCCTAAGGTGTACCTAATAAAATTGACCAGGGAAGGGGTTCTGAGGAAGGTGCAAATTAGTCAATTAAAATTGTGTCAACTTAGCAAGACTGAGCCAATGATGGTCGAGACCGATGCTGGCTGGTGCGAGAAGTTCTCGGGGTTGCATGGATCTCAGACTCCTGGTGAGGTTTGACAGGAACAATTAAATAATTTAAGGGAAAATAATGTTGTACCTGTCGAACAAAACGAGACCAATGACCTCAAGTGTCAAGAGCCAACAAATGTATCAAGAGTGTCAGGCCGGGTACATTTAAGTATTTTGATTTTTTAATTGTGATTAATTAATGCTTCTTGGGATGTGATATTGGTGTGATTTTTCTGAAAATGGTTTTGATGTATGTTAATATTGTGAATTTTTATATTATATAAAAATGTGATACAAGTGGACATTGTGATAACGTATAAAATGTAAAATTGTGATGTCATGTAATTAATTAGTCAGTTATGTCTTTTCGTAAGGGGAGAGAGATGTTCTGTATTGAATTGCACATAGTAGTACATTGTAATACACTAGTCTTTGTTACCGCCGTCTGCCGCGCTGCTGCGTGCATGCGCGTCGTCGTGGAGACTTGGCAGTCTGGTCCGGTCTTGTCGGGCATCGGCATTGCTCTCTCTCTCATCATATTTCCGCGAGTAGACGCGGAGAACATAACACTACATATCCTTCTTTCAGAAAATCATCTACTATTGTCTTTCTCATCTTACCCCTGGATAAAGTGACCAGACGTCCCGGATTATGCGAAACAGACTCGGATTTCGAATTAATGTCTCGCATGGTAAAATGTGCTCTATTGTACATATGTACATAATATCTCCGGTAAATAGTACGTATTTTAGCGTCCCATATTATTTTCGTAGTAAACCTACTATATTTTAGTGTCCCAAATTATTTATTGGAAGAATTCAATAATATAACCTTCTGAATTCCGCAATTTTACGCACGTCAGCATCGGGTTGGGTAAAAAATGTTGGGTTAGGAGATGGTGTAATTTTTTATTTCTAATTTAGCGTCTCAAAAGTTGTGATCGGGAACCGCATCGGGGCAGAGTGACGGGTAATTCGAGAGGTTATGCTAGCCAAAATATATTTTTTCTGAAATGATTCTTGCAACCCGGTCAAGTCACACAAAATATCCCTTGGAGGAATAGCCAAAACACTTCAACCATCTTACCCAACCCAGTGAAATCGCCCAAAATGTCCCTTTGAGGAAGAACCAAAACAACACAACCAACTTACCCAACCCGGAGAAGTCGCACAAAATGTAAATTATCATCGATTCAGAAGGTTGCATTATTGAATTTTACCTATAAATAATTTGGGACACTAAAATACGCTAGGTTTACTACGAAAATAATATGAGACACTAAAATACGTATTTGCCGATTCTCCATAAAGGTTTCCTAATCCTACTGGAATTTTTTTTCAGGACTTTCTACACAAGCAATCATTAGTGCATCTACTAATGTAGCTACAATTTGGATTGGTTTCCTTTTTCGGTAGATGCTTAAATCATTAAATATGTCAAATATACACTTTT
The DNA here is from genome assembly GCA_028673005.1 of Tanypteryx hageni. NCBI lineage: Eukaryota > Metazoa > Arthropoda > Insecta > Odonata > Petaluridae > Tanypteryx > Tanypteryx hageni. The sequence continues at coordinate 39,708,830 of CM054118.1, forward strand.
GGTTGCATTGCTAGGAAATTGCCGCCAGTTGAGCGCTAGTCTAGTTCATGCAGCGGAATGTGAAGTTCAATGTTCATTTCCCCGACGTAATTCATACGTTTTGATTTTTTTCGTGTTCGTTTCTTTCTCATATGCTGCGATAGTATGCAAGAACTTGAACAAAACGTATGTTCATAACTATTTCCTGAAAAACTATACTTTTATTGCTCTTTGTAAACGGATTATAAATTTTCCTTTAAAAAGTTGTTTCAATCCTGCAAAGATTAATCTGAAAGAGTGACTGACCTGAAATCGATTTTGTCCTGCATTGGCTGATCTAAAATCATGGTCACTTTACCCCTGGGACTCTTTCCTTCCACTTTCCTCCAATTGTCTCAATTTCACTACTTCTCAAAGTAACTCCAATGGAGTTTCCTCTTTTTTGTTTTGTTACACTTCTTTCTTCACTAACCCTATCCAAAACCTCTTCATTAATTACTCGATATTCCCATTTAAACTTTTCCATTCTTTTGGGGCACAAGCTGGACAGCGGCTCTCAAGTGAAAGCTTGAGAAATGGCCACCTGCCTCCAGAAGTCAACCCCACCTCCTAGTTGGTGTGTCCTGGGTAACGCTAATGGGGCTCTGGCTATGGCGAGTCTCAGGCGCCTATAACTAACCTGAAAAATGCTGGAACAGCAGGAGCTTTGGATTCTATGACAAGCCATGACATGGTGGAACTGTCAGTTGGAAGAATCAACAATTATAGCAATGCCTGGAGACATCTACCAAGTTAGATAGTCCTGCTCGTGGAGAAGACAGCAAAATACCACTCCACAATTTCTCCAAGCTACATATTAGTACCAAAAATGAAGAAGAATATATCAAGGGTTATATTTAATAATCATTATTCTATAAATAAGCAGAGGTGAATTATTTGATATGTATAAACAAAATTAAAAATCGATTTAAATTAAAATTGTTGAATATTTTGTTTTGTTTACTGCCAATAACTAACTGAATAAATTGTTTGATTCCTGAACAGTTCAGGTGAATACTAAACAGGTGGTAACTGTTCGAATTCACTGTTTCATTGGTGTATTTTTGTTCCATGAACTGCCCATCATGCAACATGGTGCATGATTAGCCAATATTGTAACAATCCCAATATGCACAATTTTTCTCTGTGGTTTGGCATCTGGTGCTGTTCTCTTTGTTGTACATTGTTCTGAAAAATTTAGTCCTTCCATAATTTTGATGGTGGCAACATTATAAGTGTTAATTATCTTCCATAGCCTTGCAGCGATGGTGGCATTTTGCTTCAAAAATCTAATATTATTAACACTTGACTTCCAAACTTTTTTCTGTTTCTTTTGTAACTGGTGGAAGGCAAGATGTTTTTAAAAAAACTTTTAATTTCAATGAAGTTAAAATTTATTGTCTGGATACTTTCCTTCTAAAAAGTAGAAATTACACATTTTTGTTTTGATGTGTAATTAAGCCTGGATATTATTGTTTTGTATTCAATGGTTGAACAAGTAAGTGAGGTAAGGCTAACTCAACCCTAAATTCTACCACACTTTATAAAAATGGAATAGAGACTGGTTTTTTGCTGTATATTGAGCCTGAATATTGTTGGTTTGTATTCAATGGCAGATCATATAGCGAGGGAGGGCTAACTCAGTTCCCTCTTCTCACTCGCTTCTTAAAAATAGAATAGTTTGGTTTTGTAATTTATAATAAGCCTGGATATTGTTAATTTGTGTTCAATGGCATATCATGGGAAGTGAGGGAGGGCTAACTCAGTTCCCTCTTCTCACTCATTTCTTTAAAATAGAATATTTTGGTTTTCTAATTTATAATAAGCATGGATATTGTTAGTTGTGATTTCAATGGCAGATCATGGTAGCCAGGGAAAGGTAACTGTCCTCCCTTCTCACTCCCTTCTTAAAAATAATATGTACACTGGTTTTGTGTTATTATTATAAATAGCTGCTTCTTACATATATAGGATATAGCATATAAAATCTAAGGTACTTCTAGAAAAGGTACAGAGCTGAAATTTGGAAGGAAGATAGGTTGTTGGGTAAAACCTCTGGAAAAAATCTAAAATTAAAGAAAAAGTTATATTTAAGGAGTGTTTTGACCCAATTGCCTAATTTTAAATACCAATAAGAAAAGCATCCAGAAATCTTATTTGATTTAGCTCGAAGGTCCAAGAATGAGTGTCCTCCTGCAGAACACGAGGTTGCATTCGCCAAAATCCTGTCATGCTGTCCAGGATTCGCACCTATCTTCACGGATAAGTCGAAGTCCTCAACAGAATGCGCATGCGCCTTTGTATCCCTGCACACATCCTCCGGGTTCAAGCTTAATCCGTTATGTGGTATCCACACTGCAGAGCTCACAGCTATTAAGCTGGCCCTAGAGAGCATTGAACGTCGGAATATATATAACTTGATATGTTCCGACTCAATGAGCGCATTACAATCCATTGCCTGCTATAATCCAGTACATCCTTTTGCTCCAGGATGTGCACTCCTCCCTCATCATCTTGAAGAGTCGAGGTGTGCAAATTAATGAAAACAATCTTCATGGCAGTTGCAGTAAACAATATCTGCTGTAAATACTAAATTAATTAAATTTTCTTTTTTGTGCATGCAATATTTGATAAATGAAGGGAAATGTATTATCTATGATGAAGAAATGAACAAACACGTCTATTTTCTTTAATTATACACAGCATTTGTAAGTGAAAAGAAGTGGGTAATTTACAATGAAGGAATGAATGCATTTCCTTGTCCTTGTTCCTTACTCAATTGGAATCCAAATACATAGGATGCTCCGATGTCTGCAGTTGACTCTGTGTTGACTGACTCAGCTGTGACAGATACGATGTTCCATGTTTTACCTGCGGCTGGTGGCGCATCTGGTTTGGTCCTGACTCTCTGTGTTTCACCTCCATTTAATGTCATACTCTGAAAATTCACCTTTTCTACTCTAAACGTTTCAAATCCTCCAATAATGTCGGATATTTGACGTATATATCGTAGATTAAATCTGGTGTCTTGGATGTACTCTGGAAATGCTGTTGAAGTTATGCCTTGTCCGATCAACTTTGAGATTATCTCGGGTCGAACGTAAGCTGCAGCCCGCTGTGTGCAACAAAGATTCTCAGTAAATACTGTCCTCGCTGGCTTTGCAATGCGGTAGTTTGGTCTTGGTGGTGGTTCCGCGCTTGGTGTACTCATTGACATCACAGCATCTGCGGCGATGCCCAAACATGGTATCTCCTCAAATGCATTATGTGAATGTTCGTCAATTTCACTGGCGTGATATCCTCCAAAACCTCCTGCTCTGCTCACTGGTAGTGGCGGCACTTCAAGTTCTGTCGTTTTACCTCCCTTATCTGTTACGTTTCCTATTTGTGAAAAGTAGGCGTAAAGTGGTTGAGGCACGTTAAATTTATCTTCAATTGTCGCTTTGCGTATGTCCTTCTCTGCTGAAGTCAGAGTGGTGCGACCTAACTTAGCTGAAACAGCGTTTTTGCATTTTATCGGGTTGTTGCCATGGAGACAATTATTACCGAACTCTGCTTCAGCATAGACAAATGACAAAATGGGTTATTTTATTTTCCATTCAACTAGCCTTCAGCAATGGACAGTTGATCCATACAGTGGCGTCGCGTGCCCATTTAGGTTGGGTGTGCTTTTATTGGGGAGGGGGGTTATGCAACCAGCGCTACAAAATTCCCGTGTTAATTTGAACGTACGATTGCATTTTTATCGACGTGTGGAAGTTTTAAGAGAGCATAGCGCAGCAGCGCTCTTCTTAATTGGTCTAATACAATTAATCGTAAAATAATTTTGAATACTTTAATTTACTAACTGATATAATTTTAACTATACAATCCATAATTATGGACAACACAAAGGTTCCCCGTCAAATAGACTTTAGCTATGCATCACGCGCGCCGTTTATGTGAGAAGGGTTAACGCTTCGTTGTGAGAAGATTAGGATATCATTGGCAAATACTAGAGTGAGGCCCGAATTATTTGTATTTTGTTACGATTTTTAAATATGTACAACCATATAATACGCACAGAAACCTGAAAAAGTAATCACTTGGGAAAATATTATTTTCCGGATTGAATCAAAGAAAGGCTTAAAAAACTCATTTTACTTACTAATTTATACACCAGTTTCAATCTCCTGTTTTGCCTTAGGAATTGTGTTAGCACATCATCATAAAATGAAGGTCTTTTCTTCAGTTCCACCAGCAATGTCTTTTCAATGACGAGTGAACTTAGGCCGCATAACCTTTCCTGCGTTTGTGTTCCTCTATAACACGTATGTATTCTCTTCATAGCCGAAAAATAACGCTCAACTGCAGCAGTAGAACTCGGAATCGTCATGATAAGTTCCGCTAATTCATAACTCTTCTTGAATGCAACCTGAAGCTGATTTTCTTGCATGAGTTTTAATAGGTGATGCACTGGTTTCCTCGCAAATTCATCAGAAGAAAAGAGCACTTTTAGTTCATTTTTTAGGCGAACATAGTAAAAAACTGGTCCGTAGAAATCCTTTCATTTTTCTAAAATACCACCAGGAAAAGTTTTCGCATACTGATCATATCTTTCGCTATAAAGGAGTTTAAAAAAACTCAAGTTTCGAAAGTGAAGAGTATCTTTCTTCCATCTCCAGGCACATGCAATCGACTATTCTCTGGTATAATCGAAGGTACGCGCTCTTCTCCTCTTCTATAGATCCTTTTCGTCTTTTAGGCTTCGACTCCTCAACCGCATGCTTTTCCTTTGCAGAAACCCAAATATCATCAAATCCATGTTCCTTGTCATTCCTAAGCTGTTTCATAGTATCATGCACTTTTTTACAACAGTAAAATATGTCATAGGATGATGTTTGCAATATAATATTCAAAACATCAGTATAGCCAAACAGAACAGAAAAAATTTCTAGCAAAAAAATTGTTTGAAAATCTTGCAAGAATACAAAAAACCACGAGCTTTGATTACAGCATCCACGTCCCAATCCCCAGAATTCTCCACAATATGTTAAAAAAATTCAATAAGTTGACTTCTGTGGCGTTTTACCGTGTTTGATAAACGGGAAGTAAAATTCCATCTGGTTGGTGCGACGGAGGGTAATTTTTTAGCAACAAAATCTTGCAAAGCATTTACTCTTTTCGATGATTTAGAAAAATATGCTGCCAATCCACTGATAGTTTGGAAAAACAATCTACATTCCTTGATATTCGAGAGGCTTTGCTTCAGAACTAAGTTCAAAACGTGAGCGTAGCAATGCGTAAATATTGCTAAAGGATAGGCCTCGATAACTTTACTCTGCAACCCATTAATATGTCCACTCATTACACAGGCACCATCATAAGTTTGGCCGACCAACTTGTCCTTAATATTAAATTCCTCAACTCTGTCTGTTTACAACATGTTTAAAAAAGACCACTAGACGTTCTATCATCACTTACGTCTGTAAATCCGATAAATCTTTCGTGTGTTTGCCCATTATGGACAAAACGGAAAACAGTTGATAGCTGCGCCTCTCCCTTCACGCTAAGAGTGCGGTCAGGAAGAAGATTATAAAAAAATCCTGCCTCGTCCGCATTAAAAATGTCTTTGGGGCTGTAGCTCTCTCCGATCAACGCCAGCAACTTCTCTCTCCAACTCTGCTCAACAGCCGGACTCACACTTGCCTCCTCTCCCGTGATCTTAAGTGTAGCCAAGTTCCATCTCTTCTTGAACTTATCCAGCCATCCGTTGGATGCCCGGAAATCGTCCATCCCTAATCTTAGCGCCTCTTCTCTCGCCTGCTCCTGCAAGATAGGCCCCGATACGGGAATCAATTTGGCCCGTGCTTGGGAGAGCCAGTTGAAAACCGCCCGATCGAGATCTTCATTAGTGCAGGTCCGGGCACGTTTCCTATCTGGACCCAATTGTGCTGCATTAAGGATGTCAGCACGTTGCCCAATGATGGTTGAAAGCGTAGATGGCGGGATATCAAATAGTCGGGCCACCTCCACCTTCTTAATTCCCTGATCCACAGCTTTCAATATTTTCAACTTCTCCTCGACAGAAAACTGCCGCCGTTTAGCCCCACGAGCAGAAGACATGGCCTTTACAAATTAAAAATCGATATTACTTCTTAGAAAAAACATAAGAGCTGAATTTCAGTTGAAAGAATTATATACCATGCACACGCGTTTCCTTAAACCAAGAAAATATTGCATTAAAGCCAATGAATTAATTTCCTGTAAATGTACTCGGGCATTGAGATTTTTGCACATTAATTCAACACAAGATTGTTGGGGATTGTAACAATACAAGTTTTCAATGCAATATTTACGTGATCAATTTTCATGAAAGTATGGTGCAAGGCCACATGGCTCAAAAACTGCAAACTTACCTTTAAGAGCAGAAAATGAAGAGCAGCAAGCAAAAAGCTAAAAGTTAGCGTTGTGAACCACCGTTAAGCACTAAATATCAAAAGGAATTGATATTTAACGCACTTCTTCTCACTCAATAACTTGTCGCACTTTTACACCTTCTCTCACCTAGGACACACCGGTCAATGGCGCGAGAATTCCGGAAACAGGAAATACGTCATCATGCTAGAAAACGTGCTATGATTGGCTTGTTGTAAGCTTAACGCTAATTGGCGCGTTGGCGACTGTTTTCAATAGTTTTCCGTACTTATGTAACTGAAAAAAATGTTTAGCGAGCAAAATTTCGTTCTAAAGAGGTAAATAAAAACGGAAGGGACCACTTTTTTCCTTCGTTGTTCGGAAGTTTTCGTAGTACGGAAGTTCGTAGTAAAGAGGTTATAATTAGGGATTTTGTATACAAGTTTGGCGGGACCCCGTCAATTGTTCGTTATTCGGAGGTCTTCGCTATAAAGGGGTTCGTAAGGTAGAGGTTTTACTGTATTATTAATAAATCCTATGATGAAGGTACTTTTCCTGATGCACTGAAAATTACCGTAATAAATTCTATCCTTAAAAAAGGCGATAGGCTGTCTCTGGACAACTACAGACCAATTGCATATTGTCTTGTTTCTCAAAAATTTTTGAAATGGCCCTTCAATACAGACTTCTGTCTTTTTTGGAATTCCATAATGTTATTTGTAACTCTCAGCATGGCTTTACAAAAGGGAAATCTACCATTTCAGCAGTGATTAGTTTTCTTGAAAAAGTTATCATTGACATTGACAAAGGGAACCACACCACGGGTTTCTTTCTCAACCTTTCCAAGGCTTTTGATTGAGTAAATTTTGAAATACTTAAAAAAAACTAGAAAATTATGGAATAAGAGGCAGAGCAAACAACCTAATTAAATCGTATCTAACAAATCGTGTAAATATTCTTTATTTGTGCATTGCTCGTGCTTTTATTTTTTCCTTTTAGGCTTAGGTTTTGACCACAAGTCCCTGTTAGGCCATTGTCCAGCAAACATAAGCAATTATTTTTATTTTAAACCTTTTCTTTTGAGCGCTTCTCTGGGTAAACTTTACGGTTTGGAGTTAGTAATTTTTAATTTAAACAACATCAGAGCTTAATATACAAGAAAAAACAAAATCCTCACTACATTTTTAAAAAGCAAATGAGATGATGTTGAATATGAACCAACAATATCAAGGCATAATATACAACCAATGCTGTCTTCCATTTCTAAGAACCAAGGAGAAGAGGGGACTGAGTCCCCCAACTGTCACTACCATGATTTGCCATTGCAAATAAATAACAACATCCAACATCGTACATACAAGGCAGAGGCATTCTTAACTGTTTATGCAATCATGTCAAACAAGATAAATATTAATGGCTTAGAATAATCATCATTTCATTTATTCCATAAAAGTTGCAAATACAAGGCATTATACAATCTTCAGGAGTCGTCAAATAAACACTCACAACACAAAAACAAGGATACACATTAGAATCATAGAAACATTAAAAATGCATAAAGCACTGTATACAGACATCATTTCGAGCACAAAAAAGAAAAATTATTACATGCCAAATCTGTTTTGTGTCACATTACCAAGTTCCAGCAAAAATACACATTAAAATCAGACATATTAAATATGAAAAATGCATAAAAACACAGTATACCAACAATTTAAACAAGTTAAAATTAAATTTGCCATATGTCACATATTAAGCCTTAACAAAGTTCATATATTCGTCAATTGTATAGAAGGGATTTTTTATTAAGAGATCAAAAATTCTGTTTTTGAATTCACTTTCTGTTTTCCCATTTTTATACTTCTGATGAAGAGTACTGGACTGGACAGAATGACCAGCTCCCTTGCAGAAACCATCACTACCGCAGCAAACTCCTCCATCCCAAGGAAACCGCCATGCCCACCCGACCACCTGGCACTTCCCTCAAAGCTCCAATTGCTCATACAGCAGAGAAATAAAATTAGGAGACAGACCACCGATATGGGACCTCAGGATTGAAACAAGAACTTTGTAACCTAAACCACGAAATTCGAGACCAAGTGCGTCTCCTGAAATCAAAGAGATGGGAGGAAAAGCTAAAATCTCTGAATTTCCAAGATAGGAGTATCTGGAAAATGACACGCGCCCTTCGTGATACGCCCATGGCAGACCCGCCACTCCTCATTGGCACTACAAAAATATACGGAGCCAAAGAGAAGGCAGATCATTTGGCAGATTACCTAGAAGGAGTATTCCAACCGAACCCTGGGACCCCTGAGTCAGGCGACGAGACTGAAGTGATAGAGCCATTGACACGAGGGGAGAACTCTATAGCTCCGGAACTCTCGTCAGAAGACGTTGCCACTGTTATCCACAGACTCCCACTGGGGAAATCCCCAGGACCAGATGGAATCTCAAATGAGATTCTTAAGAGAATCCCGCAAGCTGCTGGGGAATACTTAGCAGTCATAGCACAAAGCTCAATCAGAATAGGCCACTTCCCAAACCCATGGAAGAAAGCTAAAATATGCTGTATCCCGAAGGGAAGAGGGACCTCAATGCCCGAGAAATTCCGGCCAATCTCCATCCTTGACGGGCTCGGGAAAATCATGGAAAAACTGCTGATCCCCTACATACAGGAGCACTGCAAAGCGGAAGGAATCCTCCCCTCTGAGCAGTTCGGATTCAGGGAAGGTAGGAGCACCGTCCAGCAACTCCAGCGAGTTGTCGAGTTCATCGCGGACTCCTTTAACAGAAAGAGGTGCTCGGTCGGCGCATTTTTTGATATATCCAGAGCCTTTGACCGTGTCTGGCATGAAGGTCTCCTAAACAAAATGACAAGGATGAAATTCCCTGCCTGGCAGGTGAGACTCATTCGCTCGTACCTCTCGGAGTCAAGGTTCAACGTGGTGTGGCACCACAAGAGCAGCAGTGAGAGGAAGGCTTCGGCAGGAGTACCTCAGGGGTCGGTACTAGGACCCCTGCTGTTTAACATTTTTACGTCAGGCATCCCCAGGATGCAGGAGGATTGGAACGTAATGCTCGCCATATATGCAGATGACGCAGCCCTCATCTCGCGCAGTCTCAAACCGGAAGTTGCTACCAAATATCTGCAGGCAGCCATTACCAAACTAGCCACCTGGTACGCCAAATGGCGTATCGCTCTGAATCCGGGAAAAACACAGGCTGTGCTTTTCACCCTGAGGCCCAGGGAAAGCCCTGATTCACCAAACCTGCATGTTCACGGGATAAGTATTCCATGGAGTGACACAACCACATACTTAGGGGTCATGATTGATAAGAGATTGACTTTTGGCCCCATGTGGGGAAGGCTATTCTTAAAGGAGCGAGAGCTAGAGCTGCACTGCAGCCATTATACAGGTCGCGGTCGGTTTCCCTAAAGACAAAGGTCCGTCTATATGAATCAATCATATGGCCAACACTAACATACGCTGCCCCAATCTGGTCTGGCATGATAAGAGGACCATCTAAAGTGAGACTCCAAACCTTTGAAAAAAGGACACTCCGAGCGTCCATACACCCAAGGCCTGGCACGGTGAACGATCTCTACCAGCAATCCGGTACCATCCCTATACTTTCCCACATAAGGAATATATCAGTCCAGTTCTTCAGTAAAGGAGAAAGTCCCAGGGACGAAATAGTCAGAGAACTATCCATGGCAACCGCCAACTCCTGGGATAAACATAAACGGCCAAGATCCTCCAAAACAGAAAAGGAGAGAATAAGGGGCAAAGGCTGCCCAAAACCTGGCATCCCTAAGTAGGGAAAAATCCGACAAGGAAAAAGCCCTGAAAGAGGCAAAATTCCTGCTAACAAGAGACACACGCTATCTCACTTCATCTCCTGAAGATGCAGACTGCAATGTCTGTGAAACGTCGAGAGCCAGAAATGCCGCCAATGCAGCGAAACCTGAAAACCTCCACCTGTATCATCTCTTCCTTGCTGCCATGATGTCATTAAATATAAACAACACATATCTAGGCATTATATTTAACACAGAGGTGCGTTATACCTTCATGGGGCCCAAGACAAAATGGAATTTGGGGGCCCCATCTAAAGAAAAAACTAATAAAGAACATTTTCAATTTCATTTTATTGTGACAACGAGACAAACAAGTTATATGACAAAAGAAAAATATCTAACCCAGAAGAATAATTCAGAAATTATACATACACTTACTCTAATAAATATTTTTACACTACTTTATTTGGACTTTTCATGCGTTTGGGGCTGAAAAATTGTATATCAGTTCATTGTAATCAATCCTGTTTGTAATATCCTTCTCAATACAAATTATTGCTAAATTATTTTATTTTTCTTGTCCAAGTGAGCTTCTAATATAGTTCTTAACTCTTTTAAGCACAGAGAACGATCGTTCTGCCGATGCATTCGAAACAAGAATTGACAAAAATATTTTTAACATTATGTCCACATTAGGAAAAGTTGATACTAGTCCACCTTGAATTGCTTCATACATTAAAGAAGGTGAATTTAAAGTTTCATTTTTTACAAAATTTATAAAATGCGCTAATTCTTCTTTAAAACATTAGCATCAATGTCATCTGAGTAAGTATTTATTAAATTGATAATGCAGTTGTCATATTCTCTTGGTGCTGTTTCCCTTAAATTTAAATTTGTAAATATTGCAAAATAATTTAAAATATTTTGCTATGCCTCAACATGTCTGTTAATTTCTACTAACAATTTATCGCAAATAACATTTAAAAAATTTACAACAAATTCATCTTAACGGCTAGAATTGCATCTGCCCTTGCGGACCATCTGGTATCACTAATTCTTTTTAATGTTTTATTTCTTTCCGAGTTTGCCTTTATTAAAAGATCCCATCTCTTTGTTGATGAAGAAAAGAATACAAATAAATTTTGAACAAAATAGAAAAAATGACTTGCTTCTGAACAAGATTATGCAGCTGAATTTCCAATTAAATTTGAGGTATGAACTGCACATGGAATAAAAAATGCATTTTTACTATGGCTATGGCAGTTACAGCAGGTTGCCTTCTGCTCTTTTGGTTTCATGCATTCTGACCTTCATGGTCCCCAGCGCATCTATAACATCTTGGTGCTACCGTGCAATTCCTGGATCCATGTCCGTACCGATTGCATCAGTAGCACATCTGGGGCCTGTTGTGTTTAAATAGTGTAATACGAGCTCTATAGCTACATATTCTGCGGATTTCTCTGATCCTCTTAGCCTGGAATCCTGCTCCCATCTGCACGAAAATCGAGTAGATATCCTCTCGGTTGGGGAGAGGTTTGATCCCCAACACGGGAATACCGTTTTTCTTCAGGTCTTCCTGTATGAAGTTCGTGTCGGTGCCTTCTTCCAGGCCATGAATAAGGTAGCGCTGGACGCGAGTTTCTTTGGTTGCCCATGTACTGGTTTGGGCGCCGGCTTCGGAATAATCTTCTTCAGTTCTCAGCTGTAGTCGGGAACTTTCTTTAGTTTTCGTAATTACGAAATCGCCGTCTTTTGCCTGTTGGCGGATGGCCTTTATAAAGGCTGTATGGTCTTTTATATCATAAACTATTATTGGAGGTGGTTTCCTGGCGGCAGTTCTGCCTGCGGGTGTTTGGGCATTTGCACCTGTCTCTTCCAGTGAGCGACGAGGATTTTTCTCTGTCAAATCGATCAGAGGATCGTAGCGATTGTGCAACTTGCGTCTGCCATTTCACTCAAGGGCGCATAGCGGTTTTGAAGCTTGGCGGTCGTTTCAGACGTCGGCGTTGGTTTACGCCTTCTTTTCCTTCTGCTTTCCTCTACAGTATAAAAGATGCCGTGTTCCAAGATGTAGTCCGAGCGCTCCTTGTCGGATTGTTTGTTTTTCTGGTTTTGTTGTTGACCTTCGTCGATTAGCATTTCTTGGCTCGATGAGGGGCCATCGTCCGTATTATCCTGTCGGCCTTGTATGGTCGGGGTCTGGTAGTCACCACTTCGATCAATCTGACCTGAGTCGTTGTTAAAAGCTTGCGCTGATGTGCAAACCCTCGTCCCGGTTGAAATTGACTTAGCCGAACATAAACGGGCCATGATGAACAAGAAATGGAGGGAGTCTGCCATAGTGGAGCACTTCACCTCCGGCCCGGGGAAAAGAAATTGCTCGCGAAAGAAGATCGATATTTTCCGAGGTTAATTTGCGAAGCTATTGAAATCGAAAAACATCCAGTCAATTTCAACCGGGACGACGGTTTGCACATCAGCGCAACATGGAAGTGACTCTTCCAACAGAAAAGTGAAAGGGAAGAAAAATGCGTTGGAGCAACCGCCAAAGAGAAAGGGATAGCAACTCGAACAAGCCAATCAGCGATGGACAACGGTTAAACTAGGAAGGCTGAGTGGATATAAAAGCAGATCCCTACCATCGGATCTCACTTCCATCTCCTGAAGATGCAGACTGCAATGTCTGCGAAACGTCGAGAGCCAGAAATGCCATCAACGCAGCGAAACCCGAAAACCTCCACCAGCATTCAGCAACGCTGCGAAAGCCTTCAACTCAAAAAGAGATGACACAGTCCCTAGAGCTCACTTTCTTCTTAAAAATGAAATACACACTGGTTTTATATTGCACATTAAGCCTGGATATTGTTGGTTTGCATTCAATAGTAGATGATTGTTGCAATGGAGGGCTAACTCAGTCCCTTCTTTACAGTTGCTTTTTAAAAATGATGCACACACCTTATTTTTCTGTTGTATATTATGCCTAGATATTGTTGGTTTGTAATCAATAACAGTACATGGTATTGGAGGAGTATTAACTCCTCACAGTCTTCTTAAATATATAATGCAGAATTTTGTTTTGCCTTTTACATTAAGTGTGAATATTGTTGGTTTGTATTCAATGCCAGATCATTTTAGCAAGGGAGGGTGAACTCAGTCTCCTCTTTTACTATGTTCTTGAAAAATGAATGTAGATTTTATTTGTATATTATGCTTGGATGTTGCTAGTTTGTATTCAATACCAGATGTTTGTTGCCAGGAAGGGCTATCTTCATCCCCTCTTCTCTCTTGCTTCCTAAAAATGGAGTGCAGTCTATTATTTTGCATTATACATAAAGCTTTGATATTGCTGGTTTGTATTTAATGTTAGATCATGGTAGTAAGGGAGGGTTAACTCAGTCCCTTCTTTTCACTTGCCTTTTGAATATGGAATGCAGACTTTGGGTTTTGTGTTCCACGTTAAGCTTGGATATTGTTGGTTTGTATACTACAATGTAGGATCATGGGATTGAGGTGTGCTGACTCAGTCCACTCTTCTCACTAGCTTCTTAATAATGGAAGGCAGACTGGTTGTGTTGTATTTTATGCCTGGATGTTGTTGGTTTGTATGCAATAGTAAATAATGGTAGCAAGGGAGGGTGAACTATGTCCTGTATTTTCACTCATTTCTTAAAAATGGAAACAGACTTTTGGTTTGTATTAATCCTGAATACTAGCAGTTGCCCATCAATAAACTGACTGGTTGAGTAGATTAAATATTGTCTTGCTAGTTAGCCTTCTGTCACATTACCATGAAGGTCAGTGACTGCAAGGTTTATTTCCTTCTACTAATGTACTCTTGGAGTGCCAATTTATTTCCTACCATGTCTAATGTCTGCTAGCAGTGCCACCTTAACATCAACCACTACAATTACGTCAAGCAGAGCTTAGCCGGTCAAAAAAGATATCTCGCCAATGGTTTGAGCGATATCAATTCTATAATTTTCCAGCAAATCTGCAGGTCGAGACGATTAATTTGATGCATCACACATTAAGGTGGCTGTTACTTTCGCTTTAAAAATTTATTTTTTTATGCTATTAATATATAGATATAATTAATTTTCATACTTACTATTTCCCGATCATTTCAATTTGAAAATGTTTATAATGAAAAAATGTCAGCATGGAAACAAAATAAAAAGGAAATATACAGGTATAATTTGCAATATGCTTGGGTTGTGTTTCATAAAACCAGAGCGTATCGCGAATCAGCGTATTGCGAAACATTTTTACATAAGAGCAATGCTATAAAAAGAGATACGTTCCTAAATGGATTAAAATCATTGGTAAGCACAACAGATATGTTACGTTGAGACCTTTTGAATGGGCAGAGAAAGGATCTTCGTCATTCGGGTTTTGTAAGAGCGTATGTCTGAATCAAGCGAGCGTATCGAGAGCTAGAGTCAGAAAGTGTAATGAGTCTAAAACCAATGAAAGCATATCACGAGCTGTATTCTTTATACTTGGAACAAAATAAAAAGGAAATGTTAACGTGACGTATATTAAAAACAGTTGTAATTCATTATCATACTTACTATGTCCCGATAATTTCATTTTGAAAATGTTTATAATGAAAAAATGTCAGTTTGGAAACAAAATAAAAAGAAATATATTGTTTACACTTGGAACAAAATAAAAAGGAAATATTAATGTGACATGTGCATTAAAACAGTTATAATTCATTATCATACTTACTGTCTCGATTATTTCAATTTGAAAACGTTTATAACAAATTATTGTCAGTTGTATCTTGACACAAATCTTGGTAGTAAGCCTTCTTGTTTAAACTTGAAATAAACACATTACCAAGAAACTCAGCAACTTCTAATATTGTCCACTAGGGTCACATTATTTCCTAGAGTGCCATCTTAATACAACTATGTTGAGCAGAGCTTAGCTGCTCAAGAAAAATCGTAATATCTCACCAATGGTATGACCGATTTCAATTTTATCATTTTTCTGCAAATCTGCAGGTCAAGACATTTAATTTGATGCATCACACGTTAAGGTGGCTGTTATCTTTGCTTTAAAAACCTCATTTTATTACGCTATTAATTTACAGATTGTTGGTCTTTGTTCAATTACATCATTGTAGCGAGGGAGGGCTAACTCAGTCCCCTCTTCTCACTCGCTCATTAAAAATGGAATATACACACTTTCCTTTTCTGTTATACATAATGCCTTGATATTGTTGGTTTGTATTCAATGACATAGTGGCAGTGAGGAAGAGCTAACTCAGTCCTTGTCAGTGTTGCCAACTTTCATTCAAGCACTGTCACTAGATGAGTTGTGCAATCCTACCAGAATTCTACTAGATTTTTTTCAATAAAATTCACTGGAAAAGTGACCAAAATTTTCTTGTATCTACCAAATATTCCATTAAAATACCAAAAATACTATGAATGTTAAGTACCTATATCTGCAAACAAAAAATTTCAAACATTTATTGAAAATGAATAATCCTCATACAATAACCGAACTACTTATAATGGAAGTAAAATTCATAGTACATATAAATACTCTATAATGGATCTGATTAAGTTGGGTTATATGCTTTGCTACATGTATATGAATTATGCATATTGTCTTTAAGTTTTTGCAAAATTTTAAATTAATAACTTACGTAATGTGACTGTGAATTCAATTTTATCCTCACATATTTACTGCATTAGCCACTCATTTAATTCTTGGGATGTATGCATCACATACAGAAATGAACTATATCACTGTTTGACCCCCTCACCATGTTAGGGCTGCTGTTAGGATTTGAGAGGGGGCATGCACATGCAAGGGAGGACAAACATGCAATGGGAGAACTCATGCAAGTGATTAATAGTAATAATAATAGTTTTTATTATGAGCTATATTTGAGAGGGCATGCACATGCAAGGGAGGATGAACATGATTTGGGAGAAATCATACGAGTGATTAATAATAATAATTTTCATTATAAACTATATTTGAGAGGGCATGCACATGCAAATATTCAAGGGGAAAACACATGCACATGCAAAAGCATGAAAGTTATTAATTATAATTTTTTCTTTGTTTTTTTTTTTTGTTTTTGTTGTTTTTTAATTAAATAATAATAGAGAAATTGATAGTTTAAGATATATATTAATGTACTAATTTTCAAAATTACACAGTTCTAATAGTATAAGCCTCTAAATTTTATAATTATAAAAAAGATGAATAATATTAATTGAAAATAGAAGTTTTATATATAATTATAATTAATTCATAATTAAATGGCACAATCAAAATAACTTGCAAATAACTAACGATTGCAAATTAAAATATTGTTATTTTAGTTACATTTTTTAAAAATTCATCAATCGAATATCAAGTTTTTGAGAGAACCCACGATTACATTAAAAACTCTATCCTAACATACGGCTGAAATAAAAAAATTCTAATATCTATATTCACTAACAAAATGATTGCATGTGAGTTGGAGTGCACATCAATCTCCTGATGTAAGGGATTACAAACTTGTCCTAATGCAAGACTGTCAGCTGACGGAATTCTAATTTTCATATTCACTAAAAAAAAGATATAGGGGAATGAGGAGCAAGAGTCCACACTTAACAATAAATAATATAATATTTACACTCTTATTAATGTAAATGTTTTTATTTATCAAGAAATAATTTCACAAACATGTCTGTTATAAGACTGATTTTTCGTATTGCTGCAGATTGTATGGAATAATCACAATTTAAAAAAATTAACACAAGGAAAAATAGGAAACTTGCCCCACATGTGGGGCAAGTGTCCGCGTCGTGTGGGGCAAGAGTCCTAACCACAGTTTTCACATAAAAACTTTCCCTTGCCAGAATAGGATGTGCATGGCTCCTTCCACCATGCCTTGCATATAAAGCACTTGATCCAGTCAACCTTTGGTGGCTCTGAGTAGACTGTTCCACAACCACCACAATAGTATTCAGTCTTCCCTGAAAGGTGTATTCCTTGTTTTTTGCCCACAAGTCGCCGCTTAGCACCACAACCCTTGATCTTGGGTGTAGTCACTTTTCTGTCCTTAAGCTGTTTGGCGTATCGGGAACTAGTAAGGATTTCTGAGCGCTTTTTGTTCTTACGCCGTGTCTGGGCATGTGAAGCTTTTGGATATGGTCTAATGTTCACGGGTGAAACATGAGACTTTTGAGGTGTGCAAGGTGAATCAGCATTATCTAAAGTAGAAATTGAAGGTCCATAAACAGATGATAAATGCGATTCTTCGCCATTCACGCTTATTCCTTTAATTCCTGGATTTTCTTCCATGAGTTCAGTTTCGCCATTTTCTTGGTTAGGATTTGGCCGGTCTGTAACTAATGATGGTAGAAAATCAACCTCACCAAACACATCTGGATCAAGAGGCCAAACTCCGCATGCCTGGAACCTCTTGACTGCATTCCCAACAGTTGCAGCTTTTTCATAGGCTTTCCCAAACAGCGCTGCTACTTGGAATTGTGTTATCCCTCTGCCGGGATTAGACAAAATCCATTTGTTACACTCTGAAGAATAAAAAGATTTGAGTGGACCAAAGAATGTTTTGTCGAGTGGCTGAGCTTTGTGTGAACTGTGAGGAGGCAAAGACAAAAGGTGGATGAAATTGGTCTTACAAAAATCTATTGCAGCAACGGAAACATGCGATGCATGGTTGTCTAGGATGAGCAAGACTGGATCCCCTGCAGAGGGTTTTGTATTTTCCTTGAGATGTTTCAACCACTCAACGAAAAGCTCCGAAGTGATGAAACCAGAGTCACTTGTTAGAAATAAAGTACCTGGAGGAGCTCCATATGCGAGCTCATGTTTCATACGTTTTCTAGGGAAAATCAATGCCGGAGGAACATAATTCCCTGAAGCAGACATGCAGCATACAACAGTGATTGTCTGGCCTCGTTCATCTGACACAACTTTGTTTACACATTTTTTTCCTTTATAACTAATAACTTTTGGGAGTCTGTTTGGCACTGTATTTAACCCACTTTTGTCCATATTAAACAGTCGAGTGGGTTTAAAGTGGAATTTCTCGTAAACATCTCTTAGATTCTGAAAGTATCTATTAATAATAATTAATAATAATACTTGTTGAAGCCAATTACCCTACCCAAACTAGTTGCTTCTGGTTTTCTTAAACTCAAATCTGGATATCTGGCCATCAATGAATAGACCCAATCTCTACCAGCTGTCTGGTTTTTTCGTCAAAGGGGTGAATCAAATTATTTCTTTCAGCACACTCATATGCCAGGCTCTGAATTTCCTTAAACGTTAATCCGTAAAACCTTGCATCCATGTCCTTCAGATAAGTCACCAATTCCTCTTCCATCTTATCTGGGAACACCTTTTTAAAACTTCCGCAAGAGGTAGCTGGAATACCCTGCAAAAAGAAAGAAAGGTTTTATTAAGGGAAAATCAAACCTGACCAAATAAGCCACAGTTGCTCATTAAAAGCTAAACCCGAAAGAAACATTTAGGACTTCAGCCTAATGGAATGAAATAATATTGCAATTTGCCGCTAACAAAAATGAAAGTGTTTATTTTTATTTAACTTATTAATAAAAGTTTATTTATTGGAAATTGCAATACTCTTTTATTCCAGTATGGCATTATTCCACAAAAATATGCCAGATACTACAGAGTTGGCTTCAGCCTACTATACAGCAAACATAATTTTTATTGCAAAGTAGTTTTAAAAAATTGTCAAGAGAAGTGGAACTCAAACCCACAACCTTGGAATTGCCTAGATTTGCATGAAATATTTGCTACTACACATACCGCTTTAAGTCTTTTACGCAGAGTCGATTCATCCATCCCAAGATCAGTTGCAATAGAACATATACTTTCACCATTAGCTCTCCTCATCTTCGCAGTCTCCAAAACTTCCACTCCTGTTGCTTTCCTATCTGTCTTTCTTTTGTAGTTCCGCATTTTCCTGCCATAAAAATATTAATAATGCAGAAATATAATTGTTATCACTTACTTTATATGCATATAGGCAGATTTTAAGATATTTGTAATCATAGCTAAAAATATTCGAAAATAATATGATCACCATAAGGATTCTGTCCGAAAACAGGTTCCTCATTCCAAATAAACCGTCTTCTCCAACTAATACTATCTCCTACTTAAATAAAAAAATAATATTTATATCACTATGCTACTAAGTGTAACCTCAAATAGCTCTCTAAGCGTCGCAGTCATATAACAAATAAAAGAAAATTCGTTTACCCCATTTACATGTGCTACACTCTACCGGCCATTACACAACCACATCATAAGCTGGAAAGCAGCCAGATGTACCAAAATATAGGCCAAACAGTACACTTTGAGATCCTATATACAAACTTAGAATTGCACCATAACTTTAATGTGTACGCAACAATTAGAGATTCTTAAATATAAGATAAAAGTAGTCTAAAAGATTAAATAAGCAAAAAATTACGTACCGTGCTGTGACGCCTTCCGTGTCGCTGAACCCTCTGCTGAAGAAGGTATCTTGAGTTGCTAGAGATGACCACTTAATAAATGGCTAAACAATTTCGAAATAGGAATCTTGCCCCGTGCGGACTCTTGCCCCGTATTACCCTACATACACATATTTACACTTAGTTTTTTGTTGGAAATGGAGCTAGCAATTTTGTTCAAATACTTTTTCAGCATGTTGTCTCATTTCTTCAAGAATATATTCTTCGGTAGTTGGAGATTTGTCGAAACAAATTGAGGTGGCGAAAGCTATTGCAAAAATTCCACAATCATATGGATTTTCTTACTGTTGTACGTTGTGAAACACATTATCTACATTCTGTCCATAAAGTTTTTCGATGTAGAGTAAATGGTCATCTTTAAATTTTCTATCATTCATATTGTCATGGTTTGCTCTACCATCATAGTGGGTGCAAATCCAATGTCCTACTCTTGATCCTTTAATGCTATTGTACAAAATTTGCAAATTTGGCATATCCAGTGGAATAGGAATTATGTTGCTGGATATTTGAACATATAAAATTTTTACCTTTAGGGATAGTGGAACAGTGAGAAACAGGGAACATATTAAAATTTATGCGCAATAAAAAATCAATTAATATTTAATGACAAAGTGATCAAAACAAAACATATCTACAGTAAGTGCATCAAACAAAACAGAATTTATTACAATTTTTTATATTGCAGTTGCCATCACCCATAGCAAAATTGGGTACAAAACTAGTATTAGACTGTTGTGACAGTGACACTGTAAATGGCGAGATATCAACTAGACATTTTACTACGTACTCATACCTACATATGAAAATTTGAAACACGAAATATTACACTTAGCTTTTGGAGATTCCCTGTCATTCTCATGAGCGTGTTAAGCTACCACAGGACCCAGGGCACCAGATGGGTTGCAGGACCCCCAACCCATTGGTTCCGATATATTGAAATCAATCAACCATAACACAATATTGATAGTAGGAAGAAATGCAAGGATATTGTATCAAACAATTGAAATATGATATATTGATATTGCAATTTATTATAAAAATAATTTTCTCCTCATTATGTCCTACTTGATGCTGAGCACAGTCATATCACTGAGTTTTTCCTCTAACAATACTAAGCATAGATGATTTTTTACTCGTTTTAACGTCGAGAAAGAACGCTCTCCCTCAATATTTGATGACATAATAGTCAAATAAATTCTCATTGCAACAAATACATTTGGAAAGCCATATCTATATTGGTAGTACTCAGTTCATGAATTGCATTTACAGGTATTTTCATCACATCGAACTTTTCTTTTGCATACTGAAAATATTGAAGAAGTTCATCAAGGCGATACTCAGAGTTGCCAAAGAGCAGTTAACATGTTTGGAAAATTCTGATCCAATGTAAATATAAAAAAGGCTATAATATTGTACATTATGCATAAAAAATAGTTTTGAAATTTGAAAGGAAAAAGTCAGTGTAAAGTGTAAGAACAGCACTTTATAATTTTATCAATAATAGGATTTAGGATCAACTATTTAATAACACAAAATCTATTATTATAATTTTCTATCTGCAGAATCTCTTTTCTAGAGCACGGGGCCCAGGGGATGTGCCCTGGGGTTAACATGCCCCTGGGTTGGGATTGTGTTGGTTTGCTTTCCACGTTCACTCTGCTCCCCCTAGTTGGGTTGGTGCGTTGGGGTTGGTTTGGTTTTCCTTCCCCATTCACAGCTATTATGGTTATATAATCCGTTCTGACAAGAAATAGTTATTAAAGCGATACCTGAAAGTTAAAAAAATACTTTTGGCCAGGTTTTGCCGAGAATACCCCACTGTGGGTCGGAGTGAAACCGTGAGGAAATGCTGGCGTTCTTTCTTTCCACCAAATATTGGAAAATGCCTGGATAACAGAAAAAGAAATGCCATTGTTTCTTTTTCTTCAGACGATGTCCGTCTCTCACCTTAAACATCTAGCCTGTTCGTGATATTTTAAAATATATCGTTTCCAATGAAGATTAGGATGAATCTTGAGCGTCAAATAGTCACATCACTCTTGGAGGGTTTTTTGTCACGTACCTCCTCGTCAACAGTCCGCGACTTCTTATTCGACAGAAAAATTTGCGCAATTATCAGTTAACTTACTAATACGCGGGCCGTTCCACAATACGCAAACTTTGGATGTGGCTGAGAGCATGAGACCATTGCTAGAATAAATTGCTATCGGGTTCAATGTAAGGTCACTGTAGTTACAAGAGTAAGTAGATACCAACTAAATGTCACGTACCCGATTCCGCTCATGGTCGTGCTAGAATCACACGCGGCATTTGAGCCAAACAACGGGAGGCCAAGGCACTCGGCAAAATTAATTTCCTCATACCAGGTCTCTAAATGCATCAAACGCTTAGAAACTGATGGCGGCGCCGACGAAACTATCCACCCTGCTTATACTATACACTCCGAATATCACGTGATTATTTTAAGGAAAGTGCGTAGATATTTGAAACTCCGAGAATACCGATAGAATTTAAGCTGAATTGAGAGACGGAAACAGAGTTAAGCGGCTCGTTGCGAACCCGATGGCGTTGGACTCTTTTATCTTAGAGAGCAAAATTATGCGAATTGCAAACTCAGTTAATACCGATCACGGAGAGAGGGAGAACTTCCTGCGCTGTGAATCCTCTCTACAGAAGTCGTGTGGATGTTCTTGGACGGGGCGGCACCCAGCTCGCTCTCTCTCTATGGTGCATACTAGACCCCGGGCAACTAACTACCACTGCAAAAGCAGGGATATCATCTAGCTCACTACTGCCCTCTTAAAGCCTGGAGGTGGATACAGACTGATCCACGACCTTTCACCGAGGACCAGATTTTATAATAAACCTAGGATTTTTCTTAAAGACGCGGCTAGAGGAATGGAAATGCTTTCCCACTATTGTCGTTTAGCGAAATTTTATTTATTTATTTAATTATACATTGCAATTTGGCCATCCGGCAAGGTGGCAGGGAAAGCATAATATATATATATATATAAATAATAATATTTACAATCACAATTTTTACAAACACTCTCTACAATATATTTAATATTTACAATTCAATTTCTCACCTGAAGTGCGGATTTTCGGAGTTTCCAAAGTTTTAAATATTATTGCACGCATCAGGCACGTTCCAGTAATTATTGAAGCTATAACAGCTCCAGCAATGCCGCCCGCCTGTCTCCTCCTTTGACATCCCATGATTCGAGCGGCAATATTTAAGCGAACGTCCACCTGAAAGGTTGTGCTAGCGCATATGCTGTCCTCGCAATACATGGATCTTGAAGACACATCACATGGTGCGTCTTCCTTCTTGAACACTAAACACTGGGTTTCAGACCTGTGGTGGCCGTCGTTTGGTTGTGCTGCACATTTATAACGGTCAACAGCAACTCTCATTCGGTCGGCGATTGCTTCAAAAAGCGCGTGATTCAGCATGAATTGCGCCCTGTCGGCTGAAAATACTCCTTCCTCTAAGCCTACGTTCTCCAGCAATTGACGTTCTCGCGTCATTTTAGTGGCCGGTGTCCAGCACAATAAATTTATAGTTCGCCTCTTGGCTGGTGGAATTTCTAACGGAGATTCATCATCTGCAACTGCGTCATCCGCTTGTGTTACAGCCTCATCTCCTTCTGCTCCGCTCAATTCTTCGTGCTGTTGAATTACTTCGGGAAGATCCGTTGGTGCAACATGGACCTGGGGTATTACTTCTTCCGGCAAGTCCCAATCTGGCTCGACTCCTGGATTGGGCGTATGTATCACATCGCTTATTAGTCGCAATGCTGAGACTCCTGGGGAAAATCATCATCATCATCATAGGTAGTCTGTCCGTAGACAGGTCCGTGATTATTCATGGTTAAACCTGGTTCTCCATATACTCCTATTTTCCGCTGTCCTCTTTATATCTTGATATCTCTCTTGCCCTTTCAAATCGTCTATCAGCTGAAACCTTTTCCTTCCTCTTTCCCTTTTCCCATCTAGTTTTCCTTCTAACACGTCTTTAATCATACTCTCTCTCCTCAGGTAATGTCCAACCCAGTTAGCCTTCCTCTTTCTGATAGTCTGTATAATCATTCGCTTCTCTCCTATTCTTCGTAGCACTTCATCGTTTTTCATCCTATCTGTCCATTTTATCTTCAGCATTCTCCTCCAAGTCCACATTTCAAAGCTTTCCAAGTATTTTATGTCATTTTTCCTTAGCGTCCATGTTTCTGCCCCATACAATGCTATACTCCATACGTAGCATTTTATCAACTTCTTGCGGATATCTTCCCTTATATTCCCTGTAAGTAGTTGTTTCTTTTTCCTGAAGGCCGCTTTTGCTTTTCCTATTCTAGTTTTGATCTCATCCGTACATTTTGCCTCTCGTGTTATGATACTTCCAAGGTATTTATATTCTGAAACTGGGGAAAATAGCGACTCAATAAAATGCCATGTACCCGATTTCGCTCCTGGTCGTGCTAGAATCACGCGCGGCACTTGTGTCAACCAACGTGAGGCCTTGATATGTCACTCAGCTAAGTTAATATGCTTCTACCCGGTCTCTCAATACATCGAACGCTTGGAAACTGATGGCGGCGGCGACGAATCTTTCCATCCTGCTAATACTATACCCTCTGAATAACACGTTTCTTATCCCATGATTATTTTACTGTAAGCGCGAAGATTCTTGATACTTCGAGAATGCTAGTAGAATTTAAGATGATTTGTGGGAAGGAAACAGAAACAGTCATTGCGAACGCGATGACGTTGGGAATATTTTAACTCAGAGAGCTAAATTATTCGAATTGCAACGTTAATTGATAGGGATCACAAAAAGACGGAGGACCAAGATTAAGATTTCCTACTTCCAGCGCCGTGGTCGGAGTCAATTCACAAAAAATATAAGGAATATTTTTCTGCTTCACGTCCATAGCAAGTCAAATTGTGTAAATAGCAATAAATTTTGTACTCGATTCCACTCCTGCTCGAGCTAGAATCACACGCGCCACCGAAGCCAACCAACGGGAGGACTTGTTACGGCACTCTGGAAAATTATATGCCTCTACCCGGTCTCTCAATATGTCGAGCGCTTAGAAACTGATGGCGGCGCCGACGAAACTATACACCCTGCTTATTCTATACCCTGTGAATATCACTTTCTTATCCTGTGATTATTTTAATGAAAGTGCGAAGATACTTGAAATTTCGAGAATGCTGGTAGAAATCTGTTCACAAAGATTTGTCTCTTGTTGACAGTTGTTTCTATAACTTTCCATGTCTCGCTTATTGTACTTATGGTTTCTAATTTAATCTCGAAATACTTCTGTCTAAACAATATTTTGAGTAAATGATTTTTCGTTATTAATTAAGCGAACTTGTCTTTCTGTAGCTTTGATATACACTGATATTTTCTGAATACCTTGATCGAGATAGTGCGACGTAAGAATTTAAAAAATATCTCTTTTCTCATCCCTTTATCTCTGCTTAATCCTAAGTAGGCTAAAGCAGCGAAATCAAGGGAATATCTCAATCTAGCCAACCCTGGATTATCTCTCACACCCACTGATTGAGAAAGGCCTCTAATTCTCCTTGTGAACATCATAGGAGTTATCAATTGCATATCCTCGAACATTTGCTCTCACTCCATGCCGACGACGATAGAGAAAGTATCCCTTTACATTCAACGATGTTTCCAGACAAAATTGTTTTGAGAACTTTTTCTTTCTTCTCCCATTTTCCACGCATGGTGATCTTGGATTATGGTGCTCGCAAGGTCCATGGATCATGCAATTTGTTAATATTTCGTTGAGTCGTGGATTTTCTTGAATGTCTGGAATCTCTGCACTTACAAACTTATCATCGGGTACTTCTTGGTTATAAGGGGGCCTGTTTATTTCTGATTAAGGATCCAGACAGTAGCGTTTCGAAGTGGATTGAGTATTACAAAAATAATGAACTAAAAACAGAAGAAATAATTAAAAAATGTATTTCAATTAGGTGGGAAATTAACAGTTATGACTTTAAGAATCCCATTGAAGACATCCTCTTTCCCTCGTCTCCACATAAACTCAGCCAAATAAGAGTCTAAATGCTGCCTTGCAGTGCCCCTGTGATTTTTGTTCCTCCATTTGGCACTACCCTACAATCGCTCAATATTCTGAGTGTGCGTTCCTGATGTGGGGTCAACAAAGTTGTACTTATGGTTAACCGTCAAATGATGGTACCCAGCTGCCTTAAGTGCCTGTGTGGAGTTTCCTCTCCAGCAATCCGAGTAGATAGTTGTTCCTGGATGCACTTGGTCCTCAATCGCCTGCAGAAGTGTTGCCAAACTCCGATCAGGAACTCTCGACAGGAAGCACTCATTCGTTTGGCGACATAAACCTCCACAAATCCATTCTGGAGGGAGAATTCGACCCGTGTGGCTCTTTCTTTTTGAGAACAAGCTCTCGTCTATTTCAACTATCAGGTTTTCGCCTCCTGTTTTTTTTCTCTCCTTGTGGAGTAGAGGTCCTCCGCACAGAGCTCCCTCATATAGTTAATCCAATCAACCACAGTCTCGTCACACATTCCCAATTGCTTCTTACAAAATCTAATTGACTACACCTCCTCTGCCCAAAGATATATGAAACGGAGAGCAGTTAAAAATGGGAGCTTACTGTTCTCGAACCATGTCTCTACTCGGAGTCCAATCTTCTTCCTACATTTTCTGGTATTACAGTTCCATTTTGGTGGTGGTCCAAAGTATAATTTCATGTTATGTCCATAACTTCATTAATGGCAAAATTCCTTTCGTTTGAAAGAAGGAAATCCGTCGCAGGTAATTCCCAGATTTTCATGATAAGGGTTGGAATGCACTCACTATTAGTACAGTATTAATAGTTAATATTATTAGTAACAGAATTAATATTAACAAACTATTAGTAACTGAATAAATATCAACAAACTATTAGTAACTGAATAAATATCAACAAACTATTAGTAACTGAATAAATATCAACAAACTATTAGTAACTGAATAAATATCAACAAACTATTAGTAACTGAATGAATATCAACAAGTAGCCAAATAAGAGTCTACAGACTCTTGAAAATCAAAAATAGCTATAATTTTCGGTTACAGCACCACCACATTTTTTAAATGCGGTCTATATTGATATGGTATTAAGATTATCGATATAGGGCTCCGCCCCCAAACCACCGTTCTTATTTTGTAGTTTATCAATATAGGGGCTCCGCCCCAAAGCCCCCGGTCTACCATAGACCACATACGAGTAAATATCAACAAACTATTTGTAACTGAATAAATATCAACAAGTAGTCTGAACACACTGGTCCCCCTATAACCAAGAAGTACCAAACGGACCAAAAAATCAAACGCAACAATTGACCGACATCCAAAGGTGGAAGATATCGGCAAAAAAATAAAAACAACCACCTACAAAAACGGCGGTTGAAACCAGCAAAGAAAAGTAAAACCAAAGGAGAACGGACCAAAAAATCAAACATTAGCAACAACTAACTGACATCCAAAGGGGAAAGATATCGGCAAAAAGACAAACCACCAATAAAAATAGCGGTCGAAACCAGCAAAGTAAATCCAAAGGAGAACCAACAAAAATATCAAACACTAACAACAACCAAACGACATCCAAAGGTGGAAGATATCGTAGAAATGCAAATAAAGAGTGAAGTCACAAGAAATCGAGAAACCTCGGCGGCTGAATAGAGCAGAAGAAATTCTTCAACTAACCACTGACACTAAGCATTCAGTTGTTAAGTAAACAATCAATAAACAAAATTGTTTTCTAATTTCAAGGGTGGCATATTGTTACGGTGCAAACTGTTAAAAGGATATTTTTTCCTGAATTATCTGGTAGGTGGTCCGTGTACACTGGTAAGTTATGAATAAATTAAAATATCTCTGTATTTTACAGGTTTTACGAAAATTTGTTTCAAACAAAAGCTATTTTAACCATTATTTATAATGAAGTCAAAGGAGATATTTGACAAAAGTCGAATAAATTTCAACATTTCCTAAACGATACGTTCTAGGAAAAAAGTTTCAAACGAACATTGTACAAAAAACCTTTATCTACAATTTTTAAATTGAATGTTATTACAAATTATTAAGTTTTAATGGAGAAAATTGATAAAACGAAAAAGAGACCTGGAGGTGTCACTTCCGTTTGACCGATTTTTACCAAAAACTAATCAGTTCTTTTGCCTTTAACAAGTTGAACCTTGTTCACTGCCAAGGCAGGTTCTCCCCTGAAGATGCCCACTTAGTGGGCGAAATGCATAGGGCTTACCCTACAATTTTTTTTGGCTATAGGAGTTTTATACAACTGTTTAACAAAAATGTCAAATATAAAATTTCGCATCGCACAGATCAATAGCTTTTTAGTTAGAGCGCCCAAAAATCCCAATCACATACACACATACATCATCGAGAAAATGGTCAAAACGTGTATTTCCGTTGGAGAAAGTAAAAAATGAACAAAAATATACCTTGACTTTCTTTGTATGGCCAGAAAACAGACCTTCGTTCTTTTACGAGGCGTTCGTTGTTTCAAGTTTCGAACTCCTACGATGATTCTAAGTACCTAATTTTAATATGCGAATGATTAATATTCTACATTCAAATGTACTGCTTCTCGTAAATAACGCAACGAATGTTGCTTACATTGGTTGCTATGAAAATAATCTCACTCCTTTCTCTCTCGTACTGATTATAAGAGCATTAAAAGCACGCTTTCAATCATAAGGATTGAAATAACAATAGGATTTCGAGGTTTAAAAATGTAATGGTAACATCCCGTTAAAATGGCAAGAATCCCCTAAAATATGTGAATTAAACGTTTAACATGAGAAATTTCTAACTGTAGGCGGGAAAAAATGAACAGAATAATAAACTTCATAGGTTTTTATTTAGAATGGGCTAGATCCGATGATCATAGGTTAATTTTTCTAATTTAGATCTCAAAAAGAATGAAAGCCTGCACGTCAAAAAGTCGATATTTACGTATTTATCTGGGAAATGGAAATGCCTACCTTGGAGTCGAACCTAGGACTTTTTTCGAGATTTCTTTTCATCATCATCTTACAATATCTGAATCAATCATTCCTGCAAAATATCAAATATGAATCTTGTTCCATTATCGAGTTATTTGCATTTTTATAGTGTGACAGAGGGAGCCACAAAGGGACAGAAGTAGCCTTTTATTATTGTTAGATTACAATTGTGTTATTCAACAATATGACATTTATATATTAAATTATTTAAAATAATTAATGATATTTAATGTATGTATGCAACATGTAATTTCACAAAAACGTGCAATGTTTGTAATGTACGTGTTTCATGTGAGCGTAAAACCTGTGTAATTATAAAATTACCGAATAAAATTAAGTTTTAAATTTCCATTAAAATTTTTTATTTGTTGGTATTAAGAGGGTATT
This sequence comes from Tanypteryx hageni, assembly GCA_028673005.1. Lineage (NCBI taxonomy): Eukaryota > Metazoa > Arthropoda > Insecta > Odonata > Petaluridae > Tanypteryx > Tanypteryx hageni. The sequence goes on from CM054118.1 coordinate 39,738,032, forward strand.
ACGACTGTTGGTATTATAGCTTGTAGGAATTTTGCCTTGTCGGTATTTTGCCTTGTCGGGATTTTGCCTTGTTGGGATTTTCGCTTGTCGGGATTTTGACTGTCGGGATTACGGCTGTCGGGATTATGACCCAAACCCATACGTAGCAGAACTCAGTCTTCTCAGAACCACATCAATGAAGCGCTGAAAGGTCTGGGCCGCGTTACGCAGGCCAAATGACATATAGGGGAATTCGAAGAGGCCAAAAGGTGTGGTGATGGCCGTCTTCGGAACGTCCTACTGGTTCACGGTTATCTGGTTGTAGGCTTGCACCAGTTCAATAGTTGAGAACACGAATTTCCCGGCTAGCGACTGCGCAGTCTTCGATGCGTGGCACGGGAGAGCGGTTGGGGATGGTCCGCGCGTTCAGTGCGCGATAGTCTCCGCATGGAAGCCATTCTCCATTCTTCTGAACGAGGCGCAGGGCGGAAGACCAGCTACTCTCCGAAGGATAGGCTACTCCCCACCGCAGCATGGACTCGAATTCCGCTTTCGCCGCCTTCAACTTATCGGGCGCTAATCGTCGAGGCATCGCACGACACCAGCGGACCCGTCGTGGTCCGGATGTGGTGAAGCGTGGAGTGGCGGCGTTCCCCTGGCGTACCTGTATGCCTGGCGATCTCCGCGAGCTCTACTAAGATGTCGTGGAACCTGGAGCTGCCGAGGATCACTTTGTTGTGTTCCACAGGGCCGCTCGCGCTGCGCCCGACTACCGACAAGTTGGTCACTCCGTCGATCAGGCGTTGTTGTCGCACATCGACCAGCAAACCGAAGAAGGAAGGACCACCCAGATCATGGGCTGCGATAAATCGGCGACAACGAAACGCTAGGTGAAATCTCGGCGGACACCCAGATTCAGATGGGGATCCGTATGTATGAATCACCGTTCGACGCGAAGAGATCGTACGAGGTCTTGGTCCTGGTGTCCTTAACGCGCGCGCGGGAATAGACAGAGATCTCGGCACCCGTGTCGACGAGGAAGCGTTCCTTCGATTAGACATCCGTCACAAAAAGGCGGCCAGGCGATGGGCACTGCCCATTGGGCAGTGGTCGTTAGCCTGCTCTAGCGACTGCCTCGGCGTTTCCCGGCTTGTAGGAGCATGGTGGCCGGCACTTACACGCCCGCGCGCCGAACCGAGCATGTTGCCAGCGTACACCTTCCGCACTGCCGGAAAATCTTCTCTCCCGACTTTTTGATTGCGGCATCGATCGACCGGCGGATAACGCGGCGACTTGTCGAGTGAGATCGTCGAGGCGCCTCAGCAACGCGTCTACATCGACAGCGGGCGATGCGCTGGCGAGTTGCGTTCGGGGGGAGGGGGGGGGGGGCGACCTCATGCACCTTATCCGCTAAATTATCCAGATCGGCGCCCTCCTGAGCGGCTAGGATCGACTGGATCATGGACGGCAGCCGGTTCGTCCTCAGGAAGTTATCCGGGACGACCACGCCGCACAGAGGAATTTTCAATAAAACCTGACCAAAATTTTTAGCCGCGTTTCAGGGTGTTAAAATAATGTAAAATTATGAAATATATTTTTAAAATGGTAAACAGGCAAAAAATAAACACAATTAAGAATTCAATACACACAAAAACCGTGAAAATTGAAAAATCGTTCAAAAATGTTTGAAAAATTTTTCATGTTCGTCATTGCAAAGATATTAATAAAAGAAACAATCGCTATCTGTTGATACGTCTCCATCTGAATCTGTTTGTGATTCTATTGTTTCAGTGATATCGGGATCCGAGAGGAGTTCAATAATAATAACAATTGTTTCAATTTTTTTATGGTAATTTCCTAATGCTTTAAATGTAAGGATCGGAAGATACCATTAGCCAATTAAAGACATCTTCCATCGTTTTCATTCTTGAACATTTTCTCGTAAACCCTTTACGATATTTCTTAATATCCTTGTTACGAGCCTCCTGAGCTTCTTCAGATAATTGCCCGATTGGTAATATAACAAATGATATGATCTGAGAGCAATGACTTAATATTTTATGCACCGTAGTAGGCATACAGAGTGTCCGGCGACTTTATGTCATAGCTTCGGGATTCCTTAAGTGCTTTTGAGTAAAAAATGCCATATAAACATGGGTCGATTCTCATTTGTTACAGAGCTACGGACAATTGAAATTATCTTGTACTTTGATTTGTACAACTTAATGGCCGAGAAAATGCATTGTTTAAATAATTATTCGTATACACTTAATTGTGGAAAAATGTATTATTTAAATAATCATTCGTTTACATTGATACTTAACCAATTGTTACAACAATTGTTAAAAATGGCTACCTTCAGCTTGGATGCACAATCTGACCCGTTTGAATAAGGAACGTGAAACAGCATGAAGATCTGCAGCGTTATTACCGCGCCTCGCAGCATCGAACATTCACTGAATAAGTTCTTCACTAGTGCTCAATTTGGCTTCATACACAATGTTTTTCATTTGCCCCCACACATGGAAATACAACAGAGTGAGATCCGGAGACCTCGGTGGCGATACAGCGTTCCTACTAAAATGGAGCGGGTGCTCCGTCATTCTGGTAGTATATCTGAAGTCGTGTTTGCAGAGGAATGTCTTCTAAGAGACACAGCATTTCATTTTCCAAAAAATCAGCATATGAGCCGTTTTCTTTGAAAGTGGTGTAAGTCCATTTTATATTATATGGAGATATTTAAGGGTTTGAATTTGAATGGTTTGAAAAATATTGGTATATGTTAATACGCTCAGTTTATGTTTTTTAAATATTAAATTGATTTAATTTTATAATGTGATCGTTTTTAAAGTATTAGTTTAAAGAAATTTATACTTTTGATGACCTCAAATGGACTTACACCACTTTCAATGTCAACAAAATGTGAAAATCATACATTTATGAAATATTAAATATGAGATTTCAATTGAATCAAACCAATTTTTTTATGAAATTTTTATTAAATATGCCAAAAAACAAAATAAAATGGCTTTATTACAATATCTTTTCAGGTAATGTCATTTAAATTACTTTAATAACAACTTTATATTAATATGTGCCATTTTTATTTTTTTCATTATGAGAAAGTTTTTGAAAATAGTCATGATGTATTGGAGGAATATAAGGTAATAGATCCATCATATCGTTGAATTTTTCAGATGTGATGGGCCTGGCATGATGATATAAAGATGATAGTATTATATTTTCAAATTTTCGTGGTCTTCCTCGTCTGGGGGATAAATCTAGGGTTTTTAACTCCGCATTTTCATCAAATGAAGTTTTATACAGCATTGTATATGGTTTGTTTTTTAAAACCCTTATCCAACATATCTTCAGGCAATTTACCTCTTCACCATTAGTATTTTTTCGTCTTCTTAGAATTGCATTTTCTAGTGGTTTCGTCAAAACAAAGTCATCTCGTTTCATTTCATGTAAAATAAATTTTTTATGTTTTCGGCATTGTTGTATGATGGTATAATAATCTGTAGGAATATACAGTAATTATTTTTTTCTTATGGACAACTCGATAGATCCAAAATCGGCATCATTTGGTAGATAAGAATGTCCAGAATATAAAAATTTATGATCGATAATTTCTATGGTATTTTGGGAAGACTGCACAACTTTAAGCCACATTAAAGCCAATTTTAAATTCCTATTTTGCCCAGTGCACATATCGCTGTAGGCTATTACATGTTGTTGCCCGGTTACATTTTCCAAATGCTTCAAACAACACGAAGCAATTTCTTGGGCACCCCTAGATGCAATAGTTTCGTCCCATGCATACATACTAACGTTATCACCATGAAAATTGTGAAATCCCTCATTTAAAACATACATATTACGTTTATAATATGCAATGGATACTGACAACTTTGGATAGGGTAATGCCTTCTGCAAGTCAAAAGAAAAAGCGAAATATCTATCTGGATTTTGCGATGCTGAAATCTTATCTTCTTGCATACATTTTCTTGCTAATTCAGCGTTTTTTAAGTGAACATCATGTTCTTCTGTGATGCTTGCATTTTCAGCATTGTTACATGATGTTTTTTTTTCAAATTTAGAAAATCACATTTTTGACATGTGTCTTTCCGCGGTTGGTGAAAATGTAACTTGAATTCTTTTTTAAAAATTCTCCTATATGTAACTTCTTTAACTGGATAAATATTACTTTCTTCACACTTTTGTAAATATAACATTCATTTTCTTGACGTTCAACTCAGGGTCTAAAAATCTTCGTTTAGGATTATGCGATCGGGTATAATGGCTCTCGTACTCCGGAAAGCTTTGGATGTGCTCCTTTATAAATTTTATTTGGAGATATGAAGTTTTTCTAGAGGATCCTGGCGTGTGCCCACGCATATCCAATACATTGGGTCGAGTGAATAAAAAATAAGCAAATGCTTATGCTTAAGATTTCCCTCACTTTTTAAGCAAATGCTTAATTTGGGGTGAATAAAAAAATAGCATTTGCTTTTGCTAGAAAGAATAAGCATTTGCTTATTTTTAGGAATTTTCTTAAGCATTTGCTTATTTTTAGGAATTTTCTTAAGCATTTGCTTATTTTTAGGAATTTTCTTAAGCATTTGCTTAAAATTGTGTGAATAAAACCGAGGTTTTGCTTAATGCTTTAAGCATATGCTTAAACTTTTTTATGTGAGGTAAAGGGTTTGCTAAAATATTTCCAGGTACTCTATTTTCATGATAATTGATCCTAAATATAAATATGGTAATTTATGGTGACGCGAAAGGTTAAAAAATACGAGAAAAGTTTCAACAACCAACGGTTATAAAAATTTATATCGTTTCTCTGAAGAAAACGTTAAGTACCTATATTTCAAATCTGTTACTCGGAGAACATCAAGAGAGACGTGGCGGGGTACTGTCTTCCAAACAGAAGATATAAATATTTTTAAGGTACTTAAGTGATGTAAGATAGAAATGAAGAAAGATTTGAAGCTTTCCCGGCGAATCATCATGGTGAATTTTTCTCGGGTTTCCAACCGGGTTGTCTCGGATATTTCTTCCGACGTTTCGGCGACTAGCTCTGTCGCCATCTTCAGGATCCCTGAAGATGGCGACAGAGCTAGTCGCCGAAACGTCGGAAGAAATCTCCGAGACAACCCGGTTGGAAACCCGAGAAAAATTCACCATAAGATAAAAATATTTGTGGCGTCCAAAATCACTATAAAGGCAAATGACTGGATAAAATTACTATAACTAATTGAATAAAAATACACCCATGATATGTGATATTATCGAATTCAGTTATAAAAGAAATAGTTTTAAAAAATTATTAATTAACTTTTTAAAAAATATTACCCAATATATTTATGTTTTTAGTTTGAAATTCAACTATGTAAAAATTTAAATGTAAACAAAAACAAGTGAAGGAAGAGTTGCAAAGAGCTTTCTTCCGTAAAATTTAAGCATTTGCTTAAAACTGAGTAGCAAATGCTTATAAGCAAAAGCAAACTTTTATTCACTCAATATGAAGCAAATGCTGTTAGCATTTGCTTATGCTTTTAGCAAATGCTTATGCTTTTGCTTAATGCTTTAAGCATTTGCTTAGTTTTTATTCACTCGACCCATTATCTTTAAATTTTAAAATTCGATCTATTCGCCCTATAGATATTTTAAAAGTATTTACAAAAAAGTTTTTGCAAACCAAAATTTTCCCAACTGGAACAGTTAAATAATATTTATATGCTAATTTTCTTTGTGTTCCCTTATAATTTCTTTGGCGTCTTCTTTTTACATTATACCATTGAACAGCTCTGGAGAGAAATATATTCTGTTTATTAAAATCTGCCAGGTTCCAAAATGTGTCAAAATTTGCTTTGCGATCAGCTTCACTAACAAGAGTTCGGCATTTTTTTGAGCAATTGCACATTATATTTTCAAATTTTTTGGCTGGAACAATTTTACCTGTATTTGTGTAATATTTTTGTCCGCTATTGCGCTTTATTTTTCTGTTCTTCTGCGTATTTACATTATTGTTCTCTTTTGTAGAATCTGACTCATCGTCATCTGAAATAGCATTCTCATCCGAACTCGAACTTGGTTGTAAGATTCTCTTTCTTTTTTTATTTAAATATGTATTGTTTTCATCAGAATCTGATTCCAAGATTCTTTTTTTGTTTCTATTCATTGGGATGATTTCTATAAAATAATAAAATTACTAAACTGTAGAAGGAAATGTATCAAAATAAGGGTTTATTTTATAAATACCTACCTGAATCACTGTCCGATTATAAGGAGACATTATCCATTTTGAATATTATATAATATAAAATTCGCATTTGTTATGAAATTAACAGTTTGTAATTGTTGTCAAGTCATTAACAGTGTCGCCACACACAGAAAAATGAAGTAGAGAAATTATGTAGTAGGTACTCCTATAATTTTTGAACTAAATATTATGTCTTTGCGGAAAGTGGACTTAAACCACTTTCAAAGTAATTATATTTGTAATTTCATTAACTACGTAAATGTATATTGACAAAATGATGGAAATTTTGAAGGATTTTTTTTGGGAACTGTTTACAGATAAAACGTCATAGCAGATTGCATTCATTGTTATCATTAACTAACTTTTTGTCAAAAATGGACTTACACCACTTTCAAAGAAAACGGCTCATATATGGCACCTGTCAGACGTGACGGGAAGAAGTACGGTCCAGCTAACTGGTTCCCAATGACACCACACGTTCACAGAAAAATGGAGTTGGAAGTTACTTTCAACTGTACTGTGAGGATTTTTTGCGAGCCCATAAATGGTACTTTCTCGTGTTGTATATTCCATCACGAGTAAACTGTGGCTCGTCTGTGAACAAGATGTAACGGTTCGGGCGGGGGTGTGCATTTAACCAACGGCAGAATTCCAACCGTCTAGCCATATCCTCGGGTTGAAGATGCTGAACTTGCTGAATATGGTATGGATCAAGCCCCACATCGTGTAATGTTTGCCAGACTCTCATTCGCGGAACGTTTAGGCGGGCTGACATTCTTCTTGTACTAAGACGTGGACTTCGCTAAATCATTTGAATATTGTTTTCTTCCTCATCCACATTAACTTGTACTGGACGTTCAGCTCTCAAAGACACACGAAAATGGGCTATTTTCTCGTAAATGTTGGTGAACTTGAATAAAAGTACGTCGATCTGATGTTCTTCTTTGTGAAAATCGTCGTCGATATTCGTAAGCGGCAGCAACGGAGTTCCCATCGCAAAACCCAGACACGAAGTACATATCCGCATACTCTTCATTTGAAAATGTAAACGGCATTATTGAAAGTTAATGATATCACACGTCACAGCGCACTACACTGAACGCTGGCTTACGTTCTACTGACATGCTGCCTGCGAGCTTGCAAATTACGTCCACGTCTGTTGTGCAAGCGTCATGCTTCTCATTGTTGTAACAATGAATTAAGTATCAATGTAAACAAATGATTATTTAAATAATATATTTTTCAACAATAAACAATAATAACAAGAAATTCGAGTAGGGCGTTGTTTCAGAGTTATAAGAAAATGGTTCGCGATTTAAATAGGGAAAAAAAGAAGGCGAAGGAAAAATTTCTTGTTAATGTCACATCTAAGGGTAACGGAAACAAATTTTATAAATTTATTAGAAGGAAAGATAACAGGATGGATATAGCGTCAGTTAAAGATAGTGAAGGGCTGTTAATCATCAACGATTACAGTAAAGCTAATGCTTTTAATGAATGGTTTACAAGAGTATATAGGAAACATGAAAATAGTCGGGATAACTTAAAAACTCGAGAGCTGATAAATGACTCCTTAAACTGGAAGATATGCGAAAATGCATCAGAGATAATACCCATTACAGTCACGGATACAGACATTTTTAAAAATATTAGGAAATTGAGGGCAAATAAGTCAGTGGGACCGGATTTTATTGCAACTGACATACTAAAACTAGGTGCTACTGCTGTCTCCCTACATAACCCACCTATTCAATGTAACGATGAATAATCATGCCTTACCTAAAGACTGGAAAATGGCACATATTATACCCATTTTTAAGAAAGGTGAAAAGACGGTAGTAAAGAACTATAGGCCGGTTAGCTTAACTTCTGTGGTTTGTAAACTAATGGAGAAGGTAATATCAGACTACATACGGGATTGGTGGGTAAGGGATAAGTGGCTATTTAAAGCTCAGCATGGGTTCAGGAAAGGGTATTCCTGTGAAACCCAATTAGTGGGTTTGTGTCAAGACATTGCTGACTCATTAGACGAAGGGAAAGAAGTTCATGCTATAATCGTCGATTTCTCGACAGCATTTGACAGAGTGCCACACGATCTACTGCAGTTGAAGATGGAGCAATTACCAATCGACGTAAGGGTACTGAAGTGGGTTGCGAATTTTCTTACTGGAAGAACTCAAAGAGTGAAAATAGGTAACCGGTATTCATATGAGACGAATGCCATATCGGGGGTTCCACAAGGTAGCGTCTTAGGGCCGCTGCTCTTCTTAATTTACGTCAATGATCTTCCAGACAAAATGAACTCCGAGATAAGACTTTTTGCGGATAATTGCATAATTTATAGGCGGATCGAGAGTGAAAGCGACCGTGATACCCTCCAAAATGATATCGACAAACTTTCAGATTGGACCAATACCAACGGAATGGACATCAATATAAGTAAAAGTATGTACATGACATTCACTAATAGGAAATTAGTGTCAAATAGGGAGTATAATTTTTCGGGAAATTCTATACCAAAAAGTGATCATTGTAAATATTTAGGTGTCTATTTATCAAAAGATCTAGGATGGGGATTAAATGTCGATTTCATAAAAAGGAAAGCTTTCAAAATGCTGCACTGGGTTATGAGGAATCTAAAAGGAAGCAGTCCAGCTACAAAGGAGAAAGCATACAAATCTCTAGTTCGGCCGATATTGGAATATGCCTCATTGGTATGGGATCCGCACAAAGAAGGGCATATCAGGAAGCTGGATAAGGTTCAAAGAAAGGCGGCCAGATATGTATTGGGTAGGCACAGGAAAACGGATAGCGTGACGAAGATGCTAGAAATACTGGGCTGGGAGAGCTCGCAAAGGAGAAGGAAACGGAGTAGACTTTGCGGTTTTTTAATGTAATAAATATGGAGGCAGCATGGAGTGAGTTACACAAGGGGGTGGAGGAACCATCTTTTAAAGGGAAAAATGATCACAAATACAAATTTAAGTGTAGAAAACAAAAAAAAATGTAAAAAAATAATCATTTTTAAACAACTATTGTTGACTGGAATGAGTTGCCTGCTGAACTATTTGAGCCCTTTCCAAAGAGTGTAAATGTTTTACGGAATAGATGTAAAGCTGTTTTGTGATTTTTCTGTGATTTTGTGATTCTTTAGCGATTTTTAAAAAATATTTCTCCTTCCTTTTTGAAACTTTTGAATTATCTTGGTTGCAGTGATATTTCTTATGGGTAATATTTTTGTTATGTCATTATTATAGATCTTTTTATTGCTGTCTTATTTTTTGTCTTTAGATCTCGTTGTTGGATGTGTGAGAGACCTACGAGGTTTCTTTATGTTACCACCTGGCAGATCGCCAACTTGTAGAACTAAGTTTTAAATAATAATAATAATATATACGAAAAATTATTTAAACAATGCATTTTCTCAGCCATTAAGTTGCACAAATGAAAGTACGAGATAATTTCAATTGCCCGTAGCTCTGTAACAAATGAGAATTGTACCCATGTTCATATGATATTTTTTACTCAAAATCACTTAAGGAATAAGATCCTGAAGTTATGACATAAAGTCGCCGGACACCCTATATAATACCACGGGTACTTTGCCACGTGCAACCTTACTGTTTCCAAAGTGTGTTCTTGAAATTTTTCTATATTGATCTTCTACCCGCTTGAAAGAGTTTGTAATATTACTCGAAATCTTTTTACAATATCCTCATCTAAACCTGTGATTAAATCCCCCTGCGGGTAGAGGGATTGAGAATACTCCCGCAGCCCCTCTGCTGGTCGTAAGAGGCAACCAATGAGGCGAGGAGCAGACCTCGTTAAAAAACCCCCAGTTTCTGCCAAGGGCAGTGTCCAGATAGTAGGTGGGTTCACTATCTGTGCATAAAGCCACAACATCTGGCTAAGAATCCACCCGTGTGTTTGCCGTGCACGGCGGCCCGTAAGGGGGAGAAGGGGATCCTGGTGGTTGAGCTCCTTGGTTCCGGAAGAGGTCGGATGCCTTGGAAGGGCCATGGAGTAATACACCACTTAGGCCCCAGATTCACTGTAGACGGGCGGTCAGGTGCTAGCCACACCTGGCCAATCGGCTTCCGTCACGTTTCGGCGTTCCGGTGGCGAGTGCTTTGGGCTATGGAGGTCTGTGGAGGGGGGTCGAAGGTGCATGGGGTTGGAGGCCCATGTATGGTGGGTGGAGTGGGTGCTGAGACCTAACCTGAAGCAGGCAGCCTAGCTGCGGGTGCTATATCCCTTGGTTAGCCCTGGCGACCATACCGGTTTGCGGTGTGGCGTCCCAAATATGTGGCTCCGTGGTGGGTGGGGAGACCAAGAGATGAAAATTTTTCCTTATTATGAAAGGACTACCTCCTCCCAAAAGACCCCGTCCAGAAACGGATGGGCGAGATATGGTTGTCGGCACATGCCGCAAGTATTTGATAATGAAATGTAAGAAGGAGGGAGAGAACCTCACCAAGGTATCTCCCTTCTTAATTCATAAAGTTTTGACCAATGCTGTTCCTGGGTCTATTAATGTTAAAAAGTTGCGTGACGGTACTCTGCTGATAGAAACGTCTGAAGAGAAGCAGAGCCAGAAGTTGCTGTCGATGACGAAGCTTCACGACATAGAAATCACCGTTGAGCCGCATAAGACCCTTAACACGTGCCGAGGCGTAATTTCTTGTTACGACCTTTTATACGTTGAAGTCGATGAGATAACGAAGGAGATGGCTTCGCAAGGGGTCATCTCCTGTCGTAGACTCACGACCAAACGTAATGGTGAGACCATCAATACCACCTCGGTGGTACTCACCTTTGCACGTGACAAAATTCCTGAAAAAGTTTTCGTTGGGTACGAGTCTTGACCAGTCCGACCCTTCATTCCGAACCCCATGCGTTGCTATCAATGCCAAAGATTTGGCCACATTGCACCTCGGTGCAAGGGCGAATCTATCTGCCCAAAATGTGCCAAGAATAAGCACGATGGGGATTCTTGTGCCTCTCCTGCCCTTTGTGGCAATTGCGGTGGACCACATCCAGTCTACTCGCGGGATTGCCCAAAGCTGCAGGAAGAAAGGAAAATCATGGAGATCAAGGTGACGGAGAAGATCCCATATTTTGAGGCCCGGAAGAAGTATAAGGTGCTCGTAGCCCCAACTTTTTCGAGGTCCTATGCGGCAACGGCAGCAACACCATCAACTCCTATTAAAACAGCCAGCATAGGAATACAGACAGAGAATCAGGGACAGCAACCAAGGAAAAAAACGGAAAAAAGATAGAGGAATCTTTAGAAAAAACAGGGAAAAATACTGCCACATCCATGGATGTGGATAAAACCATCTGTGTGATATTTTCCAAGAAGACTGCTCCAAAGGAAAATGACACAGAGACAAAAGCTCACGTCCTGAGATGTGAGATAACTCCACCACAATCTCCTCCTCGTGATGCGATGGCACTGAGCGAGGAGGAGTAGGAGGAAGGCGAGTTGGAGGAGGACCAACTCAAAATCCTCCTCCTGAACCAGAAGAAGGGTAGGAAGTTGAAGCTTAAGCGATAAGCTTTCCTTCCAGAGAGATGGGTTTTAATCGCGAGTCTTTTACTTTTATCATTTTAAATATATATTTATGTTTGCCATTCAATGGAATTTGAATGGCTATTTTAAACATCTAGAGGAGTTGAAGGTTTTAATTGCACATTTTAACCCGTCCTGTATTTTCTTACAAGAAACTCATTTTAAGGTTACCGACACGCCTAAATTGAAGGGGTACAGCATCCTGCGGCTAGATGACCTTAGCGGTCGACGAGCGCAAGGTGGTGTTGCTGCTGCTGTCCGGGAGACCCTATACACCTCCCGGGTAGACTTGCAGACACCCTTGCAGGCCCTAGCTGTGACGGTAGCTGTACCGGAGAGGGTTACATTCTGTAATGTATACCTTCCGGAGTGGGCTCCAGTCACCATGAGGATCCTGCAGGATCTGGTGGAGCAATTACCCAAGCCATTCGTCCTTTTGGGCGATTTTAATGCTCATAGCACCCTTTGGGGAGAAACTGTGAGTGGTTCTAATCGGCGAGGGCGTGTTTTAGAAAAGTTTTAAACAAATTTTAATCTTATTTTAATTAATAAAAAAGAAAAGACTCGTTTTAACTCTTTTACAGGAGAATACTCCTCAATAGATCTATTGATTTGCAGCAGTAGTATTGCTCCCCGTTTTAAACTCCAAGTCCATGATGATCTCTGTGGAAGTGACCACTTCCCCCTTCTTATCCGTAAAAATTTTTTTATGAAAATTTTAACAGCCCCCAGAAATGGCTTTTGAAGAAAGCCAACTGGGAGGATTTTAAAAAGAACCTTGATTTTAATTTTAACTCGACTCGTAGTGGCGTTGAAAACGTAGAGGACCTTCGTAATGCGGTAGTGCATGCTGCAGAGAAGAGCATTCCTGTTTCAGCTGTCAAGGCAAGTCGTCCACCAGTACCTTGGTGGAACGATGAATGTGCTGAAGCAATCAGGAAACGAAAGAAGGCCCTACGCATTTTTAACAAGTACCCTACATGTATGAATCTAGCGGCATTCCGGCGCCTGCGAGCGAAGGCTCGTCAGGTGGTGAAAACTGCAAAAAGGAACTCTTGGATGAAGTATGTCAGTTCGATCACCCACCGAACACCTATTGCACAGGTTTGGAGGAAAGTGAAATGTATCTCCGGTGTTTATCATCTCCCAGGCACCCCATCTGTTGTTGTGAATGGGTCCATTGTGATGGAGCCAGCCACAGTAGCTGAGGCTTTTGGAAATCACTATGCTTCCATAAGTAGCTCGGCCAACTACGATCTGGCCTTCGCGTCGCATAAGCGTCGTGAAGAAGGAGGCTTCCGCCCCTTCGAACCAGGCCTGGCCGGAGCTAGCTACAATGACCCCTTCACACTGTGGGAGCTGGAGTCAGCCATTGCTGATCTGAGGGACACCGCTCCAGGAATGGACCGTGTCCACAATGCCTTCCTGCGATGTGTGCCGAACTCTATCTTAGGAGAGATGTTGAATGCATTTAATAAAGTCTGGCAAGATGGAGATTTTCCCAAGAGTTGGAGAGAGTCTATAGTAGTCCCGATCCTTAAACAGGGAAAGGACAAGACTCTCCTCGGGAACTACAGGCCAATTTCTCTGACCTCCTGCCTGTGCAAGCTAACGGAGAGAATGGTGAACCGAAGGCTAGTTTGGTGTCTTGAGAACCGTAATCTTCTCTCCAACATCCAGTGTGGCTTCAGGCAGCATAGGAGTACTGTCGACCACTTGGTAAGGATTGACAGCTTCATCCAAGAGGCATTCGTCCATCGCCAGCATGTTGTGGGGGTCTTCTTTGACCTGGAGAAGGCCTACGACATGACATGGCGTTTTAAAATTTTAAAGTGTCTTAGGTCGTGGGGTTTTAAAGGCAATCTACCTACTTTTATTTAAAATTTTTTATCGGATAGAGTTTTTAAGGTCCCTATTGGAAACTCATTTTCCAACACATATCCTCAGGAAAATGGAATTCCGCAAGGGTCCATATTAAGCGTAACGCTCTTTGCAATAGCGATCAATGACGTAGTAAATTCCATCACACCACCTGTGGAAGCCTCTCTGTTTGTTGACGACCTGGTAATATTTTGTCGATCGTCAAGGGTAGCACTGGCTGAGAGGCAGCTACAAATTACGCTCAATCGTCTCCACGAGTGGTCCCGCCGAAATGGCTTCCGTTTTTCGGAAGAGAAAACATGTTGTGTCCATTTTAATAGGCGCAGGGGTATATTCCCCAAACCTATACTTCGGCTGGGCAACCACCAGTTGAATTTTGTGGACTCGGTGCGTTTCCTGGGTGTTCTGTTTGACGAGCGGCTAAATTGGCGAAGCCATATTTAATCCCTTAAGGTGAAGTGCCGGATGTCGCTCAGTGTATTACGAGCGTTGACTGGCCGCTCGTGGGGTGCGGACCGAACATCAATGCTTCTCCTTTACAGGGCATTGGTTCGGTCCAAGCTCGACTACGGCTGTTTTATATACGATGCTGCCCGGGCATCTTATCTGCGTGCACTGACATCACTGCACAATGCCGGACTACGGTTGGCGACTGGTGCCTTTCGAACCAGTCCCATCCCCAGCATTTATTGTGATGCTGGAGAGCCACCGTTGGAAATCAGGAGGAATGTCCTGATGTGCAGTTATGTCAGCAAACTTTTAGCCCTTCCTTCGCACCCGTGTTTTAAAAATGTTTTTAATCGTAGTTTAATGGACGTTTTTAACAGAAGACCCCGGGCCCTGAAGCCCCTTGGTATTCGTTTTTATAATTATATTATAGGCAATAATTTAACTTTACCCCAGATTTATAGATTGCAAGTTCCGCGTAACCTTCCTTGGAGTACCCCGAGGCCAGAAATCTTATTTGATTTAGCTCGAAGGTCCAAGAATGAGTGTCCTCCTGCAGAACACGAGGTTGCATTCGCCGAAATCCTGTCACGCTGTCCAGGATTCGCACCTATCTTCACGGATGGGTCGAAGTCCTCAACAGAATGCGCATGCGCCTTTGTATCCCTGCACACATCCTCCGGGTTCAAGCTTAATCCGTTATGTGGTATCCACACTGCGGAGCTCACAGCTATTAAGCTGGCCCTAGAGAGCATTGAACGTCGGAATATATCTCACTTGATATGTTCCGACTCAATGAGCGCATTACAATCCATTGCCCGCTATAATCCAGTACATCCTTTGGTCCAGGATGTGCACTCCTCCCTCATCATCTTGAAGAGTCTAGGTGTGCAAAATAAGTTCGTGTGGGTGCCGAGCCACGTAGGTATAGCAGGCAATGAGGCAGCTGATGTCGCTGCTAAGGATGCCCTGGGAAACCCAGAGGTGCAAATGGATCTCGTGCCTTGGAGAGACCTTCGTGCGATGTTTTGTGGCGCACTGCAGAAGGAGTGGCAAGCCTCATGGCAAAACCTCGAAAACAACAAACTACGCACAATCAAGGCCAGTACCGGTGCATGGCAATCATCTGTCAGGAATAGTAGAAGGGAGGAGGTGGTCATCACGCGATTGAGGATAGGCCACTGTGCCTTAACCCACTCGTAACTTTTTACCACCCCACGGGTACAACCTCGATGTGATGACTTCGACACTTTTCTTACCATAAGACACCTCCTGACAGAATGCCAAAGATACCTTGAGTTGCGTAGGAAATGCAATATCAGGGGATGTATAAGAGACATCCTAGGTGATGACACAACTAGGATGAATGAAGTTTTATTATTTTTAACGGAGGCTGGACTTTTCCAACGATTTTAAATTCTATTCTTTTCTATTTTTATTTTATTATTTATTTATATATATATATATGTGTGTGTGTATGTATATATGTATATATAATCATTAAATTGTAAATATTAACCCTTTGAAGAAGGTGCAAAATGACCCTCAATGTCGACGCACCAGTATAAATGAAGAACTACTACTACTCGTTTTTATTGATGTAAGTGCTGAGAAACCTTGTTCACATAAATAGGTAGATTGGAATGGAAGGAGTTTTGTTACAGCAATGTCAGCAAATTCTTTGAACTCCTTCCGGGTTATATGCCAAAAGTCACATAGTGATCTACCATCAAAAATTATTTTTAACCTGTCAGCTGACAACTCCCGATCTAACGTTTTTTGCCGGACCAAGGGAAATCGACATTAGATGCGGAAAAACGTAAGATGCGGAAATGGAGATAATGATATTCGCACATAATAGTACCTTGTCCGGTACATTTTAAATTATTGTACAGGACGCCAAAATGTCCTGTATTTCATCAACTGTCCCGTAAAATCCTGTATTTTCGTAAGTGAAAGTTTTTACAAATATATTATAATAAGAAAAACATCGCAAATAAATGACATGGTGGAGATGTCCGGGATTCTGCCTTGTTGATCCATTTTCTGGACAATATTTCGCCGGCGTTCCAGTCGGCTTCTTCAGTTCCGAAGTGACCTGAAGAAGCCGACTGGAACGCCGGCGAAATATTGTCCAGAAAATGGATCAACACGGCAGAATCTCGGAAATCACCACCATGCCAACAGCACGTCGTGGAAGCCTTCGTACTAATTTATCGCAAATAAATTTATATTTTCAATTGTATTCCAAATTCTTGCTCTCGTTCTTATTCTAATTAAACACGAATATGTCAGTCTTTAAAGGTAAGGGGATATTTTCTATACATTTCTGAACCATTCAGATAAAATCAAAAGCACTCAGTACCATGGTAAGAATTGAATGATTAAAAAATGGTAATTGAAATTTTCTCTTCTCACGTTTTTAAAAGGTAGAAGTGTTACCGTTACCGAATATGAAGATTCTACTACAGTTGTAACGAAGAAAACTACTCTAGATAAGTCATGAGAAAAGGTATTAGCAACTTACCTGGTTAACCTCCAATATCATACCCATAACAGGAACAAAATTAGCATGTGCACACAGCTGAATATCGAAGATCAAAACTAAATGGTGAACCCACAGCGCCGGAAGTAAGTCTTGTGCGCATGCGTCGATTGAATAAAATGTTTTTTCCGGATGGATAAAATAAGGAAAACCAATAGATTAAGACATTAAATTCTAAATAATTGATTGGAGAGATTTTAAGGAAAAAATATTTAAAAGTTTTAAAAAAATGCAAGGTACATACCATATCTGTTTAGGATATGTTATTTGAAGAAAAAAGATCACTACTAATTTTGAATGACAATTACAAATGAAACCATACAAATATAAATGATAAAATTTAGTATTTTTTGAAAAAGTCGGATATTTTACTTTGTTGCTTTCTTTCATTTGAGTGAATACCATAGAGTCCCTTTTCAAGTTTATCAGTCCCTTCAAGAAGGTGTTCCGTCCCAATACGGGACCACAAATATCTCTTGATGGTAACCAAGCCCTCCAGAGCTTGTTTAAAGCTTGGTGGTTCAGTTTCGTTTACATCATCATCTTCACTTTCAGGACAGTCATCATGTTGTAAATCACAAATTTCACTCACTGTTAGTAAACCACAAGTAGCAACATTATCATCAAAGGTCACAAACTCATCAAATGTCATTTCATTAAACTGCAACAGCTTCCAGTCATCATTATCGACTTCATGAAGAGCATCTTGTTCTTCATAGTCAGCAACGGCATCACGGAAGAACCCAGCTTTTCTAAAACAATTCTTTATCGTTTCAGTCTTAATGGCTTTCCAAGCTGATGTTATATAATGCATGGCCTCTAAAACTGTCAATTTCAGTGTACTTTTGCTGGAATCCATAATTGCCACTGCTTTGGATACCAGCGCCTTTCTATACTGCTGTTTCAAGCTGTGTAAAATACCTAGATCCAATGGTTGCAAATGACTTGTGCAATTTGATGGTAAAAAAATAACTTTAACATTCCGTAGATTGGCAGTATCTTGTGGATGAGCTGCACAACGATCCACAAACCGCAACACTTTTCTCGAGGTGGAACCCATTTTTGCATCAAACTCTTGCAAATACTCCATGAATAATTTTGATGTCATCCATGCCTTGGAGTTGTTTTTATACTTACATGGGAGTGTCCTCACATTCTTGAAGCATCGCGGTTTGGCGAATTTTCCAATCACAAGTGGTTGGAGTTTTTCGCTACCGTCTGCATTGCAGCACAGCAAAACTGTCAGTCGCTCCTTGCTTTTCTTCCCTCCATGGCAAGCTTCTCCTCGAAAAGTTAAGGTTCTATCTGGTAACAAATTATAAAACAATCCTGTTTCATCGGCGTTAAAAATATCGCATGGTGCATAGTTCTTTATTTTCTCGGGTAACTCTCCTGTCATCCAATGATTCACTGATGCAAGATCTATGTTTGCACTCTCTCCTGCAACGACTTTATAAACTACACCATGACGGTTTTTAAACCTATCAAGCCATCCGCTGGATGCCGTAAAAGTAGGAAACCCCAGTTGATTTGCGATTTGTATTGCCTTTTCACGCATTATAACACCGCTAATCGGGATGTTGGAAGCTCGAGCCTGCTGAAACCACTCGAGCAACAATGCTTCCACTCTTTCGTATGGTGATGCTCGAGAGTTCTTCCTCCTTTTCGCAGCCACACCGCAGTCGTTTACAGCTTTGAGGATCGATGTTCGGTGAGCCATAATTGTGTTCAGCGATGTCACTGCCAGCCCTAATCGCCTTGCCATTTCAACACGTTTCAGATGTGGATTTCTATCTACTTCTTCGATTATTAATCTTTTTTCATCAAGAGTTATAACCTTTCTTTTTGATGCCATTAGAAATATATGGGGTGGAGTACAAAAACTTTTAAACAGCACTGAGAGTAAAATTCTCTAAAATATTTAAAACTTCGTAAATTTACAGCTTTCAACTTACGAGGCGCAACTGTAACTAAAATAGAAATGACATAGAATGCACTGATTGTATTATGTCAATCAGACAAACGAGCAGAGTTCCAACGGTAGACGACTGAATTTGGCTTGTTGCGTACCGAAGACGACGGCTGATAAAGAACTGCCACTAAGAAAGTTTAGATGGTGGAGACAGAGTAGAGATGCTACAATGTATGTAGACAAAGTTTGATGGTAATTTAATGAAAGTGAAATCTAGTAGACTCTGCATAGCCACATTTTTCTGTACATAGATTGTAACTAAGTATGGCATACTGGAAGCAAAAGAAACACTTTTACTGACCTTATTGATTTAATCGTAAAGTATGTATAATACAAATTAACTTAATAGAGGTTGTGTTGCGTTTATGTACCTTTTCCAGTTTTCGTAATTTTTATTCTCACGTTATAAGCGGGTGTAATTCTAGACGGGGAGTTGAAACTCGATACTTAGGATGCGGAAAAACGTTACAAACGATAAACTTTAGAAGCGGGAAAAGATATAATGGAAGTAAATGGAGCTCTAGCTGGGACCTCAAAATTTCGACTTAAGATGCGGAAAAACGTTAGAAGCGAAAACGTTAGAACGAGAGTTCACTGTATGTGTGTGTATATGTATATATGTATATATAATCATTAAATTGTAAATATTAAACCTTTGACGAAGGTGCAAAATGACCCTCGATGTCGATGCACCAGTATAAATGAAGAACTACTACCCTACGAAGAAACAACTGACTGGCGGAAGTCGCATGCTGATTCCTGGGATATTGTCATGAAACTCACTAATATTAAAAAGCAATATCATATATTATTATTTATTCTGTGTATTTACAAACTTTTCATTTTTACAAATAATAAAATCTTGAGACATTAATATAATGAGATTACGAAAATGTTGTCTCACATTGATGTATTTTTTTGCAATCAGAGTATTAATAAAATTTCGAGACATAAGGAGAGAGGCAGCATGGATAATCCACAAACCGAATAACCCGCACACGGATAATCGACAGTTTAGTGTATATTAAATTAAAATACTGCATTTGCTTGTGTAATACCTGTGCTTCTTCCTAAACTTCCCTCGGATTAGGAAACTTTCGGGATCAGCAAGTGATAGATTTATGCATATTTGAACTGTATCAACTACCAAGAAAACAAAATTAATGTTATCATTTAGACTTGTAAAAAAATTTGTAATTATTAAGAATGTTACAATGTCTGGCCATTTACATATGCGCAAAATACTGGTTGCCTGGGGACTTATAATTTTGTTGGCTTGGTGACTTACGAGGCAACCTTAACAGTCGCAATATTCTCTGCAAGTGGAAGTGAATTTTATAGGAACAATAGATGCAATTTTGTAATGTCAATGTAACGTGGAATACATATTTATCAAAGTTTACTGAAATATTTTAAAAATTGTCAAGTACATATGTTAGCGAAACAGCTTTGGAGTTTAATATTTTGAAATATACAGAAAGGCTGCAGTTAAGGTATTCCAAAGATTTTAATTTTCTCCAGATACATATGTGGGTATTGCTTGAACATCAAATTCATCGATATTTCAGGAGAACTGCAGAAATAACATCCAAATTCATTGTGTGGTTTTTCAGTGGAATATTGCTTCAAATATTTTGCTTGGGAAAATCAGTCTTCATTGAAATTGCTTGTGGTAATATTTCAAAGTTTCTGAGGTTGTTAATTACAGCAATTTCATTTTAATCGATGTAATTCATCTGGTGTTAGGCTATGTACCATTCAAGTTTCATAAACATGAGTTTGTCTGATAGCTCCAGTTTTCCATTTGCAAAAATTGAACCTGATTTATTTCATCAAATGCCATTCTGGTTCACTACTTGACTGCTAGAAAGTTGGGTTCCTATACAGCAGTGGTTCCCAACCTCGAGTCACGACCCAAATCAGGGTCGTGGGAGGTCTTCAGTAGGGTCGCGGAGGGTCATCAGAAGAAAACTTTCCCTACAGTCAATTTTTAACACATTCGCGATGTAAGCTATTTTTGTTCTCCATGCCCACAGGCGTAAAATACAATAAAAATTCATTTGTTTAAATTAAGACATAGTTTATTTAATGTTGAGAAATGTTTTTTTTTAATTTCCAGTGCTTGTGAGGCGTCTAAATAAGTTTTTATTGGTTTTACCTTAAGAGGTATGCAATCACGCAATACAATCATGTTATTATAATTTTCTCCTAATAATTTTTATTTATACCATTTACAAAACACGGTGATGAAATCTAGGGCTGAGATATTACAATTGGGTATATCGAAATTATATAAACGTAAAAATGTACAAAAAAGTAATAAATATATTCACCATTTTTCAAGGTCACTTTCACGTTATTTCTCTCGATATAACCACTTCATCGGGAAGGTGTTCCAGGCCCCTAAAATATACGTTTACCCACACCTTGGGTTTATGGCTAGGCTCTACGGCAGGACGGGGTAGGGGAAGTTCCTCAGTCAAGGCGTCCACTAACAGTTTTACTCGTCCTGTGCCGCCGCAGTTTTGGAAATCCGTGACCCAAATTTTCGCGCAACACTCGTGCCATTTATTGTTTGCAAATCGGCTTTTTTATTACATGTAGACCTTTTTCCCATGCCTAAGATGCGCTCTTTGAAGTGAGTAATCTTGCAGTTTTTCTCGTCCTCTGACGCCGCAATTTTGGAAATCGGTTACCCAAATTCTCGCGCAACGCACGTGCCATTTGTTTTCAAAGCGGCTTCTTTTTATTACATGTCGACCTTTTTCCCATTCCCATTTCGGTTTCAGGAATTTCCTCTTTTGGCTTATTTCCCTTCCTTTCTTTCTACCAGTGCATCGTCCTACACATCAGTCTTTTGCTGTTTTTCTTCGAATGACATTGTGTTCTCGTTGAGTTTTTAGAAAGTCAGTGTGTAATTCTCTTTATAAAGTTCCTTTTTTTCTATACCATGTCTGATTCTGACATTTCAATGTCAAGTTACCTTGACTCTGAATCTTCCTACAAGCCATCAGAAGTAGAAAGTGATTTCTTCTAATCAGAATCTGAAGGCCTCGAAGAAGCATCATCCGAAGACATCGATGATATAGATGATGTTCCAGACTTGTGGAGAGATTGCTCGAATTTTGGTCGTCCTTTTTCCTACACAGGTAAAGATTGTTTGCTGATTGAGAAGGATTTTGCTGATCCGATACGCTCATATGAACATTTTCTGAATGACGATCTTTTGGATCTACTAGTAACAGAGACAAACAGATATGCAAGACAGTACTTAACGTCTGAAGTCCCTAAGAGAAAATCCATGATGAATAAAAAAAGGAAACATCATCAAGTGAAATGAAAAGTTTCATAGCGGCTCTGATGGCTATGGGTGTAAACCAGGGGTGATCACGGGACACCTTATAGGCAGCGCTGCCAGTCGTTAGAATCGAAATAGTTCCACAGGAAACCGATAGAAAGCGCTGTTACTAGTACAGGTATCGTAGCCCCCTCCCCCCTTTCCATTGATATTTTTAAAAAAACCTTTTTCGCTTTATTTATCGGCTTCCTTATATTTATTACTGGGATATATGCATTAAATAAATAAGAAAACAAAGAATGTTAGATATGTATTTATTAAATCAGGAGAAATAATTTCAGATTAACAATGACAAGTCAAACAATCATTTTGTTTATAAAAGGAAATTCCAGGAAAAGAACAATGACATGGAACAGGCAGAATGGAAATAACAATCAACTTCAACTGCAAATACCTCAAAGCATTCTATGAATGCTATTACCGTATTTTCTGGTCTATAACGCACGCGTTATCTATACAAAAAATATAAAAATCGGGAAAAAACATCATGCGCATTATACAACGGAAAATAAAATAAATTGTTCCTCCTCATGAAACGGAATCCCCAGGAAGGATACGCTTTGAAGCCCACGATGTCCATCTCTTGAGCAATGCATTTCGCTTGCAATAAGACCCTTGTTGTTGAAATCCTAATGCCTTTTGCCCTTTCTCGTATCACCCACTCATACAATTCTTCCTCGAGTTCTGGCCAAAAGCATTTTCTAAAACGCATTGCTCGTTTATTCCGATGCAACTTTTTCAGCACCAATTCGCCTTTACGCCATTCTCGTACACTTGATTCCCCTACGTTAAACTTTCTTCCAGCCTCACGATTTCCTTTTTCTATAGCGAATTTTACGACTTCTAATTTAAACTGCGAAGTGTATGATTTTCGCTTTCGCATATTTTCGTTTTCCATGGTAAATTAAAAACTTTTTCAATACCGACGCCAAGCTAATTCAAGACTCCATAATACCATGTGGTGTACAGTGAAAACAACTGAATAACGGAAAGCCACAGCAAATTTTAATTGATTCATTTTTTTCAGGAAGCGCTTGTTTCAAATTGATTTTTTTACTGCGCGTTATCTATACATTTGTACCAGGTTTGAAGAAAATCACTTGCGCGTTATCTATAAGGTGCGCGTTATAGACCAGAAAATACGGTAATTGTTTTACAGTAATTTTTAGGATTAAAAAAATCAAATAAAGCACACTATGCTCAAAGAATACAATGGATTTCTTGTCACACAATATACATGATATAAAATAGCAGAAGCAACTCCTGCCATAGCAATGTTAGTCCTTATGTAAAGTTGTCCTTATTATTTAGCTGAAATTTTGAGCGTATGTTTTCACATTAGTGCCACTTATAAACGAGGCTCTAGTGGCCGAATATGTGGCGATATAACAGCATAAATAATAAATTAAGATAAGCTAAATTTACGACTATACTTGGTGATCAAATTCCAAATTCTCCTAGGTTTGTCAATTAAGTTACAGGGATAAAACATCATAGCGAAGAGAAACAAAATATTTCCGAATTTATAATATAAGAGAAAACGCGCTTATTTCATTCATGTCCACGAATAACACTTTACTTGTTATATTCTTAAAATCAATTAAAGAAGTTCAAGAACAAGCACTTAAAAATACTTTCTCGGACATCTCCAACAGTCACAACAAGGTTATAAAAAGCCAGATACACATCTCGGCAACAAAACAGCCATCTTCAGTGGTAGTGGACGACACCATTGATTCCATCATGCTCCCGCGATGTAACACGTAATTAAAAATATGAATTGGCAACTTCCTCTATCACTTCCGCTATATATTTGCATTCAGCATCGTGATTATTGTTAAGAACCGCTCAAAAACAATTCTTTCATTCTTATAATAGCTTTTTAATGTTCACGATTGATAATATTTTTAAAAGTGCCTAATTGTTTTGTCTAAACAGTAAATTTGTTTGCTTTCAGCGTCGCAGCGAAATAAGTATAAAATATAAAATAAAATCAAGCATCTTTTTATACATATTCTAATGACTAGTTCATTTTGTGGTGGAAAATTTTGAGAATTGTTGTTCTTTTTATTTAAACTTTTTTGGGCAATTGCGTGTTAGCGCTGCCCTGGTAAGTGAATGGAATTGTCTTATTTCAAGTAAAACTTAAAAGCTTTGTTAAATGTGATCCTAGAAGTAATATGTCTGGATTATTTAAATGACTATGCACTTTTGTGATTATAAAAAAGGTATTTTAGTCGTCTTATGGTTTATGACCAGAATAATAATGTATTGTAATACCTCTGTCAGTAATACAAATCGTAGGAGCACGTTTCGTCGGACAAGGTTGCGGAAATTAAGATAAGTGTTGGTGTTACGTGTGCATACAACTATATGCCTTCTATTTGCTCTATACATGCATATATTTCAATTCGTGGCGAATAGCTAGGAGTCTCCATGAGCGATGCTGGCAATTCTAGCAGATTTTTCTGG
Organism: Tanypteryx hageni; assembly: GCA_028673005.1. Lineage (NCBI taxonomy): Eukaryota > Metazoa > Arthropoda > Insecta > Odonata > Petaluridae > Tanypteryx > Tanypteryx hageni. The sequence goes on from CM054118.1 coordinate 39,762,529, forward strand.
CGTCGTTCAGCGAAATGTTGGCACATAAATAGAGGAATAAATTATCAAAACGCGGAGTAATTAATTTCGCTGCCCTACCCGTGGATTTAAATGCATATGGTTGAACATTGAGCGGAAAATACAGAGGTGTATGAGGTTAGATTTTGCGGTTGTTAGAATTGTATCGAAGAGTGTAGTTAGTCAGAAAAGTATGTTAGACTAAGCGGGGGATGCCGGTGGTGTGTGTGCGTGCGTGTGCGCGCCTGCGTGTGTGTATGAGAGAGAGAGAGAAAGAGAGAGGCTGTGTGGGTTTGTGCGTGCGTGCGTGTACGTTTAATGTTTATGTATTTCTGAATGTGCTACAAAGCTGAAATTTTTTGTAAAGGTAGAATTCGTAAAATAACCGAATAGGGATTATAGAAATTCTGATATAATAATTTTTTCGGCTGTTAAAAAATCTCAAAGTTTAAACAAATAGATAAATATTTAGCTATTAGAGGACGAGTTAGGGAGCTGAAAAATTTCTGATATTTAGAGATTGGTACAGAAGCAAACATTAACTTTGAAAATCTCCATTAAGTTGTTATTGCGGTTGGTAAATATGTTTAAATTGTAAACAATTAGATAAATTTTATTGCACTTCTAGATGTGGCACAATATTTAAATTTGGCAGAAATGTGTGGCATTAGTACTAAACAATGGAAAAAGTATAATATTCATAAAATTTCAAATTTTAGGGAGTTTTTATTCCAATATTGTCTCATAGGTAAAGTGACCATCTAGCCTGTATTTTACGGGACAGTCCTGTATATCAGGACCTTGTCCCGTATATTTTAAATTATTTTACAGTACACCCAAATGTCCTGTATTTCATTAACTGTCCCATAAAAATACTGTATTTTCTAACATGAAAAAGAATTAACGGATACATCACGAAAATTATTCTTATTATATTCTCGATTTTATTCAAAATTCAATCTTTCGTTCCTATTTCCATAGAAATACAGTCAAACTCGTTTATAACGAGCACGGTTGTAACGAGGTCACGGCTATAGTGAGCAAATGCTACCTCCAAGATAAGTCTACGAGCATTTACATACAAATATTTCACGTATATAACGAGCACGCTTCACGGATATATCGAGCAAACTTTGACCGCTTCTCACTGTCTCAAACGCGGCGGCGGTCAGCCCCTTCAATCCTCCTAGTGACCCAAGATATGTAACCTTGGGTTCTCGAGTCCAGCCTCTACACCCTATCCCTCGGGGAGGTTAATGACCGCGGCGTTGTTAAAAAATAATCCCTTCGTTCAAACCAAGAATTCCCAACTTGCAGGTACAGTGGCACTCGCGGAGGTACTTTTTCCTCTCCTCCCAACCCCCAGCTCTTTTACAGCCAGGAGGTTGTGTTTGGAAGGGGCTGAGGGCATGTACAATGGTGCCCGCCCCCGTCGCTCAGCCGAATGCACCCAACACACTTTCCCACGTAAAGATGGGAAATCCCAGGTTTAATCCGTCTCCTCATTAACTCTTCCTGGAATTGGTATGCTCACAGTTTGCAAAGAAAGTTCGTAGTATTGATCACAAAAATCAGTTGAGATTTTGCCCTTGAACGAGAAACATGTCCGTACATAAAAGGAAGTGTCTGTCTATTCGCGAAAAGGTTGATATTATTCGAGAGTTAGAACGTGGTGAAAAAAATGTTGAAGTGTGTGAAAATTTTGATTTATCGTCGTCTACGGTTTCAACCTTATGGAAAAACAAAGCAATTTTATCTGCACTAGAGAACAACGAACAAGAAAATGAGGAAGTGTGACTTGGGTACTGTTGATCAAGCACTGCTGGAGTGGTTTTAGGCTGCGTCCATGCTGACGCTCATCGCTCAGCGACGAGAGCAGAGATACCAGCAGTGAGCCTAGCGCATAGCTGCGATGAGCGCTGTCTACGGCCATGCTAGAGAGGAGAATACTCGATCACAGCTTCGCCGATAGTCGCCGGTATGCCTCTAACAGGTGATCAGCGGCTGTGTCTTCTGCGTGAACCAAGTTTTGCGTTGCGTATTTTAGCGATAGAAAACGGGAGATCTTTTTCAGTGCATCCTATAAATGAAAAAAGGAATATTCTCGGCGAATTTCACCACCTTTTTCCTGAACTAAAGAAGCATTTAAGGATGTCTGTCTCCACTTTCGAAAACATTTTAGGGAAATTGTCGCCTAAAGTCGTTTGTAAGTGGAGTAATTGTGTCAAACAGGATCTAATGCTTCTTTCCCCTATGTTTTCGTAGGAGATGAGGCCTATCCATTAATAAGTAATTTATTAAAACCATATCCTAGAGCTGATCTCACTGAAGAATGTGAATACTTCAATCAGAGATTATCGAGAGACAGAAGAATGTCGTTTGGCATAATAACTTCTAAGTTCAGAATTCTTTGGAAGCCAATGGAAACATCGCCTGAAAATGCAGATAAAATTATCAAGGCTATTTGTGTCCTCCACAACACAATTATTGACATGGAAGGTTTGTCAGCGAACCTCGACTGAGACGCAGAACTATATATCGCAACAAACCAGAGCAGTAGGACGAGGATGCAATACTTCCAGCAGACAGGCAAGATATGTAAGAAATATGTTCAAGGAGTACTTTACTACACAATGAAGGGCATAATATTTAAGATTTTTCCCCAAGTTACAAGAAATTTATCGGTGTTATAAGGTCTGCAGAAGCTCCAGAAAGACATACTATATTTCTTTGTATAACTGAGCTTTTTTCTATTTAAGCTGTTATTTCATTTCGTATATGACATTAGCTTATGTATGAAACACTAATATCAATTTTGTAAAGTGATTACTCAAAATGTATCTGAAAGTATTTCAAATCTCTCAGTTCATTTCTCATCAGTAAATAATATATAATACTATATTATAAAACTGCAAACATTGCCCATTACAGTTATTTCTCACTTGTAGTCCCCATTTAATTTGCTATTTCGTTCCATGCTTTGTCAAGCATGAAACGATTGTGGTGGTTAGGATCGTCCTGTTTCCACAAAAGCGATCGCAATGACACAGGATTTATTAATTTGTCAACTTCCATTCTAAAAGAAATAAACTGTTAAATATAAAATACCAATAAAAAATTAGATGTAATTATGCATTTTATACGTATTTCAAATATATTTCTACTTACCTGAAATGTTTAACTGGAGGCGTTCTTTCCTACAGTGCTTACTGTTTGCGCGCGCGCGTCTCGACTATCAGCGCTTACTAGCCGAGAAAACAAATTTAAATGTCATCGCAGCTATCATCGCTTCTCTCCTCGGTCAGCAGCTATGAGCGCCGCTTGAGTATGGACGCCCCCATTTAAAACAATGTATTCATTTTACAAGCGCAGCTCTGAGCTAGGCTATGAGCTAAGCTGTGAGCGTCAGCATGGACGCAGCCTAAGATGCAGAGAAATGCTGGTTTCCCCATCAACGGTACAGGCAGATAAATTTGAAAAACAGTTAGGACACGAGAACTTCACATGCAATAACGGGTGGCTTGATCGTTTTAAAAATCGGCATAACATTGTTTATGCGAAATTCAGTGGAGAGGCCCTGTCAGCAGATTCAAAAACGGCAAGTGAATGGGTGAAAAGTGTTTGGGAGGAGTGTCGAAAAGGTTACAGAGAAGAAGACATCTACAATGCCGACGAAACTGGACTGTTTTACAACATGATGCCTGATGCAACGTTTAAATTCAAAGGTGACAAATGTGTTGGTGGCAAAAGACCTAAGAATCGTTTAACAGTTTTAATGTGCGCTAACATAAATGGGACTGACAAAAAAATACTTTTTGTTATTGGTAAGTCACAAAAGCCGCGTTGCTTCAATAATGTAAAGAAGCTTCCCGTTGAATATGCAGCTAATAAAAAGGCATGGATGACTTCCAATATTTTTCAGAAATATGTAACTCAGTGGAACAACGAATTATGGAGGAAAAATAGAAACATTTTACTCCTTGTCGATAATTGTCCTGCGCACCCACATATGCAGGAGTTATCTAATGTAAAACTGGTGTTTTAGCCTCCAAATGCGACTTCTATTTTGCAGCCAATGGACATGGGGATAATTAAAAGTTTTAAAGGCCATTTCAAGCGATTTTTTGTTCTACAGTTGATTGAAAGGAGGGAAAGAGGTTTAGATGGCAACGTCTCTGTATTGGATGCAATTCATTTGATGACAGATGCATGGGACAATGTTTCACCTACAACGATCATAAACTGTTTTCGGAAGTCTGGTTTAATATCGGGAGAATTTTTGATTGATAATCATAACGTTGATGAAGTTGATCTACCTCTATCAGAATGGCTTAAAGAAAACTGAGTTGCGAATTTTGACCATGTCAATGACATTGACAATTTTGTTCATGTTGATGATGATTTGATTACTAGTGGAATTCCTACGGAGAGTGAAATAATAGAGACAGTACAAAACACAGCAGACAGTGATGAAGACAATGTTGAATGTGTCGAAGACACAATCCCGACGTAACATTCAATGTTTTTTTTTAAAAACATTGACATTTCCGATGGTGTTTTTAGTGCACTAAGTATAATAAGAGGAAACTTAAGAGACTTCAAAGTGAAATCTATGATACAGGCTACTATTCAAAGTTATTTTTGTAAAACGGGGAGTGATTAAGGATGCAGCTGTGAGTAAATTTTATATGTACGTATGTTTACTTTAAATTTTCTAGTTTATTCTCATTTTCATGTTTTTCCATAAATTTACTAAATAACCTTTCTGTTTATATATTCACTTTTACTTCTTATGTCGTATTTCACCATACGCATGCGTGCTTTTGCCTTCACGGATATTAAGTTTGACGTCTATAACGAGCAAAACTAAATGGTCCCGTGGCGCTCGTTTGACTGTATATCGATTGCATACCGAGTTATTCTGAATGATGACCGTCTGAACGTTGATTGGCATATGAGTACTTTTACTTGCGTTACAATTTTTAAAAAATACCCCTGGATAAAATGTGTTTTCATGGTCTCTCACCTTCCAATTTTTCTCGAGACGAATTTGTCGAGCGATGAATTGACGCGCGATGAGTTTGCCCTGCGATGTACAGACGTGCTGCGAGTTTGCCGTGTGACGAATTGACGCGCAATGAATTTACGGCGATATATTGACGGTATATCATTTCGTACGCGAATTTAAGGTGACCCTCGATTTTTGGGTAGATACGATATTTTATTAAATCTGTTTTATTTATTTTAATAACTCCGTTGCTTTAAGAAGCTAATCACTTTGAAACAAAAATACCGTTTGATGTCCTGTATTTTGTATTTTAGAAAATGGTCGCCTTACCCATAAGGAAAGAACGAAAATCGATGCAGAGGTGCAAACTATTGAATTACTATTCGTTATAAACGTTCTAAAGGTATTTTTTTCATTGAGGAGGTTCTCAATCCTAATTTTGTATGAGGTTTCATAGTATAAAATAAACCAAGTGATCCAAAATTCTTGCAAAATGCAAGCACCTTTTACTAGTACAAGGGTTGAATGAAAAGTAGTGGCAACACTGCTGTCGAATGCACAGAACTGTTGCAAATCGACCGTTCGTGCACAGTACTGAGACGAAACTGTCTCATTTTACATTATTCTCTCGTAATACTAAAAGTATTTTAGTATAGTTAAACGATACGATACCCTCGGAGACACTGCTGCTGCCGACCACAAATCAAATAACATACACTGGATAAATGTCACGAAATGTACTAACAATTATATGGCAGTGACATAATACAAAGCACAAATATAGTACAATACTTATTAGAAATGTCCACTTGAAGAATCACAAATGATATGCCAAAGGTTCGACTCGCAGATCACCTTTCCCCAGGTGCGTTCGCTTCCCTGTCTTCGCTCTCTCTCCCGTCTTATCTCGCTCTTCCCCTCTCCTTCACTCCTGCTCATGGCGACGTTGTCGGCTCGCAACTAATGCCGTTTGCAGTGAGGTGCCGGTAGATTGCGCTGGACTCGCGAACGCTAATTGGTTCTACCCGCGATCTACTAGTGTCCTCTTCCGGGCTAATGTCTGTTGCTATAAAAGAAGGCTTCCCACGAAAAAGGGTGCGTCGCACGCAGGGCGCGTCGCAGGCAGGGGTCGTCATTTGCTGGAGTTCGCGAAAAACTGATGGGAAACTCGAAAAACTGTCAAAAGTAGGAAAATGCTGCAGTACTACTAGTGGTCCATGCCTCGGATGTACACAGTAAGTTTCACGCCTGTAAAGCAGTACAGCGCACATGAAAAAGCCGGGGAAGTCGACGTTTCATAACACAGCTCCCTAAGACATGTTCACGAAGTTGGAACAGCATTCCCGGATCACAATTTGTCGCATCTTTAAAGACATCATCGGGGTGCGTAAAATTGCGTCATGTTGGGTCCCACACCACCTTGCCGAGGAGATAGAGTGACATAGGTACGCCGTTGCTGATCTTCATCTTGAACGGTACCACAACGAAGGGGACGCTTTCATGCGCCGTATCGTAGCCCTTGACAAGACCTGGGCACGGTGGCAATGGGAAACTTTAGAACATCCTCCCTACTCTCCAGACATGAGTCCATGTGACTTTGATCTGTTCCCGAAGATGAAGGAACCCCTCCGAGGTTAGCGGTTTTGCATGCTGGAGGAAGTAATGCAGGCAGTAGGGAGGTCTCTTCAACTACCAACAGGAATCGATCTGCTGATGGCATCCGTCGCCTCTCACAGATTTCAGTTAAGGTTGATCACATGGCAGTTGACTATATTGAAGGCATGTGATGTCAGTTTTCATTGAAATAAAACTTGTCTTGATATACCACATATGTTGCCACTACTATTCATTCAACCCTCGTATATGTATCTATACTGCTTCTTACTTATGATATGTCAGATAGGAGGACACTACTGTTTAGAAGGATACTAATGTTTAGGCACTTCCAGATGAGCTCGAGACTTGAAATTTGGCACGATGGTAGGTCATTCGCCACAACCAACCAGAAAATCGAAAATTCCAAAAACGTTCATATTTAAGGAATGTTTTCAACCCCAATGTTCCATTTCAATACCTCATAAGAATCCCATGGGATTCAGTGCAAGGCCTTCTAAAAATGCATTTCTAAATTACCTGCTTTAAATTGGGATACGAATTCGGAGAAAAACGTTGTACAGCCGAAAGAACGGAGTTCTTAATTTTTGAAGGCAGAATTCAAATACGTACCGAATTAGAATAAATATTTGCTTATAAATGGAACAAGATTGGAAAGGTGTACTCCACGCCGGAGTACACAGAGTTTCCAAATGCGTTCTTTGAGATTTCATAATGTTCTCAATATATTTCGCTCAGATGATTATTTAACGAGAAACAAGCAAGGTACGTTGTAAAATACATGTAGGTCTTTTTGTAAAGTAATCGTAATTATTGTGCGATTTTAACCAAAATAGGAATCGGTCGACCAATTTTAGCAAAACTCCCCAATACCGAATTTCATCAAAACACGCCAAGCGGTTCCCGAAATGAAACAAAGGAACATTCTAAACTACATGTAGGTCTTCATGTAAAGTGGTCGTAATTTTTGTCCGATTTTAACCAAAATTGGAATCGGTCGACCAATTTTACCAAAACTCCCCAATAACAAATTTCATCAAAATACAAAGATTAAATGAGGTACTATTGACCTACCTTATAAATGCTGAATTCTGTAGCAGCTTCGACCGGAATTCCTCATCTCCAGATACACCTCTTTGTCTGAATTGTGAAATAGAAATGGCTGTTTGCTTCAATTGCCTCTAGAGGCATTGTAACAACGGAAGTTCTTTTCGTAGGAAAGCAAAACATGATATCTTATTAAAACAAAAAAATTAAATTAAATTTTTAAATAAATAGAAATACCTATTATTGAAGTAAAATGTAATAAAATAATTTTATTATTTAATGTTACGTGAATAATACAGCGCTCTCTATGAATTGTGAGCTGAAACTAAAATTAATTTGTAATGCTATTGTAATTACTAGAGATTTCCCTGTTGAAAATCAACGGGAGTGTTACATGAATTTCTATTCACCCAGAAAGTGAAACACTTGAAATTACTTACATTCGAATACTGCTATTAATACTACTGATTATTCGATAAAGTCATTGTATTTTTCTGTAATGTTAAATCATGGCATCTCTATATGTACCTTGTTTTTTATCTTATGACTTGATTTACTAGTCTCTGGGCCTGTTGCTCCTCCCCTTTGTTTTTTCTGTTATTTTCTAGCCTCACAACTTAATCTGCCCATTTTTTAGTTTGTTGGTTTCAATTGGAAGTTTTGGTATTTTTCTTAGAGCTTTATGTCAACCTTGAGAGTGTGGCAGACCGATCTCTGCAATGTAATATACTGTGAAAGTACAGCAGATAGTGATGTCTCGTGCATCTCACTTCCCTTTTCCGTAAGAGACTCTCCCCTCCTTACTCCCCCTTCAACCTCTCATTCATGCAACACACTCCCCTCTTTTGAGCAGTTCACTTCCCTCTTTACCTCCCCTACCGCCGTGTGCCGGGACAATGCAGTAACAAAGCAGCTCGCTCCCCTCCTTACTGCCCCTACCAAAGTGCACCAAGACAACAATGCACCAGGACATCGCACCAGAATCTTTCGTCTTAGGCAAATTATATATAGATGATGACAATGTTTTAATGTTATTCAAATTTAGCACTGGCTGAAATGAAAATACAGCTTACGGGAAAAATATTTAAAATAATTTGCTCATTTTGTAGCTGAAACATTAATTATTAGTTTTGTTGAGTTTAGTTTATGCTTAAAATGGGCCTAAGTTAATTTGTGTCAAGCTGTATAATAGATTACCATAATCTACCAAAGCGATCAACGATCAGGTCAAATTTAAAAAATCTGTATATTATTTTCTACCTGAAAAATATTTCTACTCTGTGAAATTATATTTTATTTTACTTGTTTCTACATGTAGTGTGTTGATTATATACAACTGACATGTCCTATACCCCATTTTGGAAATGGTGTCTCCTGGACCAATAAAGTTATGTACAGTAGTCCCTCTCCAACCACGGTGGATACATTCCTGGATTGACTGTGGATGGATTCAGTTAAGGGGTACAGATAATGTTATAAAATCCATGGTGATTGGGGGCCATTACAGGAATTTCTTTCCAAAATACAAAATTGAGAAAGACAAAATATTACCAGAAAACACAAACAAAATAAAAAATAGCTGCAATGAGGAGAGAAGTTAGTAGCCGAGGGATGTTATCAAAATGACATGAGGATTAAATATTAATGCAAAAAACTATATAGAATAAATCATTGCAAAGAGTAAACAGAGAGATGTAAATACATAATAGTGCAATAATACAGGAGCACCATTCTTTGCATTCATAATTACACCTAGTAGGGCTTTCAACTATAACATATCTTTCAATAATGATGTTATTTGTTCATTATTGATGGCTGTGTGGATAACTGGGTGTAATTAAGCCTGTAGGCCACTTTTGAGAAAACGTAAATTTAACGTAAATTGAAAGGCACATTGATTTTCTCCATTATTGCGAGTATTCAGTTTGATCGAAACTTTAGGTTTAACATAAAAGAGGTCCAACACTTAAAAAATAATTTTAACTATAAAATGTTAGCAACAACATTTTTCTAATTGTATAAATTATATTTATCCCCTTCTCTAGTAGACTGTGATATCAAAATTCACACTGAGCACTTATGTAGGCAGTCAGATCGAAGAATTTGGAGCGGTTTTGTATACATTTATCCACGAGTCGGATCAGTTTTGCATACATTTAGGGGCAAGCTGGAAAACCACGTATACTGGAAACCACAGTTGGAGAACCTGTGGTTGGAGAGGGACTGCTGTATTAATGAATACTTTCTTTCTCCTTCCCTTATTCAAGGATTACTATGAAGGATCGGCTCATTCCATACATCATATAATTTCTATAATACTCTCCTCAAAATCCAGTTAACTCATTAGCTTTGAAAGGTTGATTTTGCATTGTGCAAATTATGGAGAGCACAGGCCACTCACCTACCTGCGGTAACATTCAGACCTAATCATTTCTTGTATGAGCCTTACTACTAAAGCACCTTCAGTCTGTAAGATACAGGTTGCTTTAGTTGACTTTTTCTAGGTAGGTTTTGCATCCTATAGGCCATCAAACATAGTAGATGTTTTAATCTTGTGTATATTTAAAACAATATAAAACCTTATTGTAACTCAGTAAAATTAGTGGAAGATGTTTCAGATAGAATTAACTAAAATATACCCATAACATAAAAAAAACAAAATGCTGCCAAATGGAACCTGTCACTGGTATAATGACTAGTTACATTTTTACTCACTCTTTGTAAAACATTAACTAATAATACTGATAAATAAAATGTATTAGGAAATTGGACTCTCTCAGAGAAAAGGTCTAAAAACCGAAAAAAATTCCATAGAACAAACTCCACTTGATTAGGTTGGACTTTGTGAAAGATTCAATAATAGAAATAAAAACAATTATTGTAATTTCCACTAAAAACGAATTTAATCGACAGGTTTCACCTGTTATAGCATCATCAGGTGAGGAAAGCTTTGTAGAGTTCTATGTATATGAAAAAGGGTGGAGAGACCCTGTCCCTAAGAGGGCTAAAGGAATAATAGGCAGGAGAGAGAATATACAATTGGTAATGAGATAATTATCCCATTACCAATTGTACCTTCACTCTCCAGCCTATTATAGAACTACATGAAGTTACAATTGAGCATCCTCTTGAAATCAACCTATAATAATTTAGACACATTGTATTCAGCATGTTTCCTTTTATCCTTTCTATTAATCTCTATGTCAAACATTCTATATATTTTAATGCTCATAGACATTGCAATGCTGTGCTAAAGCAAATTTTATAAGGGGGCAATTTGAGGTTATTCTCTAAAAAAAATCCTTCAAAACCAAACAAGCATATAATGAAGCCGTATAATTCAAAGGCTGAGTGTACTAATGTTTTTATTTCTGAAATATTTTCTGCTTAATATACAAGAAAGAAACGTGGAAATTTTAATTAATTGATAACAGAAATATGTGGTTAATCAACAAATTTTAATATAAGTTAAAACTGTTAAGATTAAATATTTTAAAGGGTTGGTGTAATGCACTGTTTTTAAAAGACAAATGCTATGATTACAGCATGAGGTGAATTTGAGAGCCAACCTCCTCTTTTTGTTCCATCGCCTTAGGTGACAGATTTATGTTCCATGTCTGCCTGTGAAGCTCAGTTGCTTCTCTGCTGCAAGCTTTGGTGATCATGACAGCTATAGAATTTTTGTTTAATAAATTGTTTGCATTCAGTGTAATTTACTTGAAAATTGATAATTTATAAGTGCATTCTGCTGAAAATTTTATTTGTTAATAATTTTCATCAAATTTTAGAGCTTTAAGATGTCAAGTTTTGGATTTTATTTATTCTTCACATCATTTGATAGGTTTTCTTCTTCATAATCTTACTTCATGAGATTTTTTCCTAATTCATTTTAAAACTATTATCTTTTAAATTATTTGAATTTGAAAAATGAATCAAATATTTATTTTCTACAATTAATTATATTTTAAGATTGCTTTTAAGAGGTAAAAGCATAAAGCACATTTTTTATAAATATAAAAAAATTAATTCTAGATGTGAATATCAGTTTGCATAGGAAAGACTGAATCACATACAATTAGTACATTAAACAAATTCTATACCTATAATCTACAGCAAATAGCAAAAATATGTCGAACTCATGACTTATATTTAATGTGCACATTTTGGAACTGAGCTGCCTATATGTCTTTATCCATTATCTCTCCAGATATTAATTTTTGTATAGTTAAAAAATTCATAAAATCTATTTCTAATGATTAAATTATTGACTTTAATCCTGGTAGAGATAATATATGGCAAATAATTTTGAAGTGTACTGAACTAAATTATTGTTTTAATCAACTTCAATTTGTTTGAGATGCTGCTAATTCTTCTTCATTATTTGCTTATACTTCAATTCATTTTATCAATAAAAAATAATTGATATTTTAAAAAGATTTTGGCCTAGGTCTCTTATGACTCAGATAAACGTTAAAGAATTGTTCATAATTTGTTAGCTTTTCTTAATTTCTTAAATGAAGTTTTCTAATTTTACATAAAATGAACTTTTTAGCATTTATCTTGGGACATAAAACTGTAAAATTAAACTACAAAAGAAAAACTGAATGTATACCTAAACAAAAATTCTTCCATAACATAAAAGTCATAATTAGAATGAAGGACGTTCAAACTCGCATACATAAAGAAATTAGAAGTACATGAAAAATAATCAAAGTAAACTGCTCTCTTGTACTTTATGATATAAAAAATAGAATTTTGTTCAAATATCAGCAAGAATTTTAAAACATAGCATAGTATAATTTCACAAGATATGCAAATGTAATATATCAAAGAAAGCATAAAAATACACAATGTAGTATGAGCTGAAGACTTTAATTAATTTCAATTTTGGAATTTTGAAATTTTAAAAATGTTTTATGTAATGCCATGCCCTTAAAATTTCTATTTTGAGTGTTGCATGAGAAATGACATATAAAAAGGACAGACATAAAACATACCAATATTTCAAAATGCTCCAAAGAGCAAATTAAAGTAGTAGAAAAAGTACTGGAAGAAGATTTTCATCAATGCATTCACTTTATTGTCATGAGTCACGATAGTCCCTGGGTTTACTACACAAGAAAAAAGTTGACTGTAAACCAATTACAGAAGATGCGGAAGATTTTTGTGAGCAAGGCAGAGGCATAGTTTAGTGTCTGTACCAGTAGCTGTCATCGGTAGAGGAGACTGAAGAAATGGATTCAAAATAAATTATAGAAATATCCAAGTAATCAGTCATATTCATTTGCAAACATATTTTTCACAAAAACATTTAGGTCCTAGTATGTATGTCATTCACAGCAGTCTTATTAAGACTGGGGAAGGCTTCTACAGAATTAGGTATAAACTTCTTCCTTGCTTTGATATTATAACACAACAACACCCTTAAAATGGTAAGAATGGGGTTTTATTTCTTATGATGGAACAGCAGAAGTTTTTTTAATGACCAAGAAGTATATATGGGTCTACCAATATGTTCAATGTAAACAAAAAACAAATCTTGTTTTGATAAACAAGAGTGAAGGCCACATTTGGTTAGCTTGCTTCTTTCCATTTTCAAATCTTAAGTGCATACATAAGCATATTTTAATGCTTATATATTCACTTAACCATACATAACTTGGAAAAATTATATTAACAAAGAATGGCTAAATCTATCATGGTGACCTTGTGTCAGGGACTTTATTTACATATCATAATGCAGTTTTCATCTGCCCAGTACCCAAACAATGATTTTTTTTAAAACAAACCAAAATATGATGCATGTACAGGATTAATATTGTACAGACATTTTTGAACATGTGTCCACAGCATTCTGCTCAACAAGCAGCAATGTGTTATTGTGGCCTCTCTTAACTTCCTTTATCAGAACATGTGCCCCATCATGTCCTCCTTGTTAGTTCATTATACCCGCTATTATGATATCCCAAAGCCATATACTTTTTCTGAATGAAGAAATAAACTTTCTTGTAGCATTTCTTGTTGTACCAAACATATGAAGAAACATGAACACATGGTAAGAGACACAGTACGTAGAAAGCGTGGAAGAGTATGGTCAGAAAACTATGCACCTCACTCATTACCATTGAACATCCTGTGCACAAGAAAGACTTCAGGGTTGTTTGTATCTCCAGACAGAAAGAGTGTTGGCTTCCATTATTAATTTTATAATTTACAGATAGTAAGGTCAAAAGGCTATACTAGTGATGAATATATTTGTATACCGTACATCTGTGGTTAAGAATTCGTCTTACTGCATGCATAAATTCAAACTTATTTCTCTTAGATGGATGAGCCAAGAAATACCTGTTAATTCAAGAATTTTCAGCTGAAGAATAACAGTTTCCTTCATTTGAATAAAGTGAAATCAACTTCAGGCTGACATTATCACCTAACCACAGTTGTACTCACAGAAACTTGTAGCTAAGAAATCTAAGACCGCGCAACTTTTGTAAGTGACCCCATTCCTGAAAATAATTACTGAAACATGCCCAGGATTAAATGATCTGTTATTTTTTTATTAGCCACAGCCTTGCCTTCTTCCCCTTCAAGTTAGGTACAAAGTCTGATTTTTTTCTAACTAAAACCAATATGATGCATAAAAGCCAGCCTCAAAATGCACCCTCATCATTGGAGGAAGCACTGACAACACCAGTGGGGGGGGGGGAATCAACAAAGAGTTTGACGTCATCACCAACTTCCAAAACCCGTGATACATTCCAGAAATGTCCATGCAATTGTTGGTTCTATTTTTTCTTTTTTTAAAACTTTTTGTTTATATATTTTTTAACAAAAGTTCTGTGAGTAACCACATGCTATTCTTCCAGTCATTGAGAAGCAGTGGTCACTTTTCCATACAAAACCAATGGAAAGAAAGGGTGATATTATGCACCCATAAGGAACAAATAAAATTATTTTATCTAGAGCCTACGTCTATTTAACTCTTGAAAGAATCTAATGATGATGTAGATGTATTCATCAGTTTATGGGGTGCACTTGATATTCAACAAAATCAAGCACCCAAATAGACTAATAATTGCCTTTAAAAAAAGGCTGGTGATACCTATGAAAGGCAATAATGGAAAAAAAAATAATTTTTCCAAATTTTCTTCCATATCAAATCACAGATATTGATTCCATTATCTTGCTTTTATAACTTTAGCAACAGTGCTATAAACAATAATTGATGCATTTCATTCAACACCAACGTCACAAACTCAACAAGAAAAACACTCAACACAGTACATTTGGACCAATATATACTATGTATTAATTAGTGTGTTGTGTTATATATGTATATATACCTATAATTATGCATAAAAAACCAATAGAACTTGGCATTCATGCAGTAATTAAGAGGAAACTTTATCAGCAAACTCTGAGTTTAAGTTAATGTTATCGAACTGTTCACAGGCGAGATCATATTTTGAAAACGTTAAGGATACTTCAAATTCTGTTAAGTAATTCATAGTTAGTCATTTCCGGTAATTGCAGTATTCTAATGTATCAAAGAAGAACAAGCACATTTTTACCACCCAAAATAACTTGGCAATTGGACCAATGAAACATACATTGTACATTTAATACATAACAAAATAGTAAATTGTTCTTTACAAATTAATTCATGCAAGATATGTATGATCATATGTAGCCAGAGGATAGGAAACCATACATGTTTTATGTAAGTAATTATGAATTTGATATATGATAGGGCAAGACTGAAGAATTTCAAAACTGTATGCATGGCACTTCATATAAGGTATTGTGCACTTGGCAAAGTAGTCATGATTATATATGAATTATGACACTTTGCTTTGTAGATGTGGGGCACAAAGTTTAACTTTATGCAGCCACAGAGCAGTTATGGGTCAGAGCCATTTTCCTCATAAAAAGAAAGATTTAAATGTCACATAGACATCTTCAAAGCTATATTTACATTTTTACTTTGACCAGAGCTCATAAAGCATTTTTGAAGAGGACTTTAGCCTATAGGAAGTATGATAGAAAAGGAGAATAGACAAATCCCATTGGGGGTCATAATCAATCGCAATGGGATACATATTATTACAAAATTGTTACTTTTCTTAGGAAAAATTAAGACAGTTTCAGTAGAAGATTTTAATCAGTTTTTGTTACTAAAGAATAATGAGTAATAGTTCAAATATGCGAATGGGAGAATTCAATATCACTTGGGTTTCATCCATATTTGCAGTGAAATATCCACTGCAGGAGCAAATATTTGTTAAAAAATTTATATTTGGTCTGAATTGGATGGAAAGCTATATGCTGATATGAGTTTGTTAAAAAGCTGATTTTTTACAATCATGTTGAAAAAAATGCTCTTTCAAATGCAAGAAAGAAAGGTACTTTCATTTTTCTTTTTTTGTTCCATACACAATTTTGACTTGTTTTGCACAAATTCATTTGTGAATTGAAAAACTATGCAAGCAAAATAAATGTGTAAAATATTAAGTAAACATCTCCCATTAGTTCATTCAAAGAGTTTATGTAAAATGGCTCTGTAGAAATTTAATAATCTTTTTTAAAGGTGTTGATCATTGACATGGACACAATTGCAAAGAAAAAACAAACAAGTTATAAAAAAGCACAGTCCATTAATATAATTAGTGCTTCAAATTTTCACCATTCATTCGAACACATTTTCTTTACACTTGGGATGTTTTCACTCTCACTTTCCCAAGTTATTAGATTTAAATTAAACATCACTCCTCTTCCCTGCAGTCTCTCCCTCTCACCTCCAAAAATATAAACAGCACTCAGTCCCTTTATCCAATGTTGCCTCCGTTAAGAGAACGCTCTGTCAATAAAAAAAAAGCATACGACATGCTTGCTTAAAAATCCTCTTCTGCTCTTCATAACGTGTGCAAATCACTTTTTTCTGCATTGCACTGTCCGTGCAAAAGGGAGAGGGAAAGGAAAAGTTGCGTTGATACTCAACTCATGGAATACATAATTATTTTAGGTAGAAATTCATTTTTCCCCATTAGGAATGACCCGATATGGTTCAGTCATGGGGCTCTTTTACTCTTCTTTTATGTGTAAAAAAATTGCTTGAACATATTTTTTCCATCACTCTTTTTTTACACTGCTGTCCACATGTCACCCAATAATATTTCCCTCCTCATAAGGGTTCCTCGGCTGTCCTCACTAGCCACTCGCACTTGCCTGAGATCTAACAGCAGAGGTGCGTGAGTTGGTGGGTTTTATAGTCGAGGGGGTGCAGTGGATGGGGGGGAGGGGAAGATGGCAAATCATCAAACACCACAGCCGCCTTAGACAAGGGCTATCCGCCCCCTCCCCCAATTTGCTCCCTCACATCCTCTCCTCCACACCAAAGTTTCACTGGTGAAAGGCACAAGAAAGGACTTTCAACATTTCTATATTCAAAGGCGAGAGGGACAGGGTTTAAGGTGGTGGTTATTTTTCTATAGGGTGTGAGTGCCAGACATGAACGAAATGAAAAAATAAAATTAATCAACAAAATAAAACGTCCATAATTTCCCAATTAAAATCAAAATAAACTCATTTTAAGGTTCTGAAAGGTTTTTAATTTTAGGTACTGTCTCCATTTCATTACATTGAATTGCTGTTTTTTTAACTTATACTAATTAAAATTTAAGCCAGAATTTTAGACAAATAATTCAGGTGATATGAATCATTGATATTTAACAATTCATAAAAATCAAAACTGAAAGAACCGGTAGAAAAAAAATGCTTTCCGTATTTCTTAGATATCCAGGAAAAAGCAGTACAGACACTTTATTGAAAACAGTGGTTAGCAAAAGAATTTATTAATTTCACCACTGCATGCAAAAGTTTTAAATATCTGAATAAAAAAATGATGTAATGATTGATAAATGATTTTATGATTATATTGGGTTTGGTGTCCTGGATACTGAGCCAAAGATAGGCACAAATAAATAAAGTTTGAAGCATGCGTGCACAAGGCTTTTAATTTTTGAGTTGTATTTTTTTAAAAGTAGGGATCAGAAAGGTGCCCCAAATAGCATGCCTAAGGGGTTTGCGAGCATGTAAAAATCTCCATAATATGGCTTCTTTAAAACACGAATCCCTGTAAACTACATGCAATTCTAAAAACATTACTACTTCACTTTCCTAGCACCATACATGCCATAACATGCCTGACCTTAAAATCCATGTTTTATTTGCATGTATATTTAATCTTGCATACCAAAAATTCCAGACAACATTTATAGACTTGCATGGAAAATTTTCAACAACATCAATGATCACAAGATGTTCCTGCATATCTTTGCCCTTTAAACACCATTGACTAACTCCTCTATAACTATCTAATAATATGTAAATGATATGGCTTATTATATTTGATATTGTGCCCCATATGTACTCAAATATATAAATAGATTAATGGAGACATTGTGGAGGACAGACATTAAATAGGCATATATGGTTTATCCATAAGATTTTTAGTATAACAGCGGAGGACTTAGACCTGATAGGTAATACAAATGTTCAGTGCTACTAGAAAATATGAGATATATACTTTTTACAGCTTAGCTATGCAAGGGTATACAGTTTCATGGCAAAAGGAAATTAGGAAATAAAAAGAGAAAAAATGTGAAATAAGGAAATGTAATACAAAAATGGACCAGATAATACTAATAAACAAAATACGTAACAGAGTCAAAAAGAGAGAGGGTTAAAGGAAGGCGTGCAGATATTGCAATGCAGATACAAGCTTATAGATATTACTTTAACATAGTTATAAGTGTTCTCCTCACATCTGTATGATATTTACAGACTACCTTTCCAAGAAGGAGAAACATTCAACCTTATTGTAAGATATTTTAACTATGGCTTAAAAAAGGTTTC
This sequence comes from Tanypteryx hageni, assembly GCA_028673005.1. NCBI lineage: Eukaryota > Metazoa > Arthropoda > Insecta > Odonata > Petaluridae > Tanypteryx > Tanypteryx hageni. The sequence goes on from CM054118.1 coordinate 39,781,109, forward strand.
TATTTTTATTGGGCCAGAGTAGGGAACTATAGGAATTGAATGCAAGATCAACAAATTATGTACTTATACTGGCAGAGGAAGTGTATTTGCATTGCATAAGAGGACTTAATAAAGGTTGCCTTGGGTACTATTAACGTTCTGTGGTTGTTGCCTATGAGGAGAAGGGTGGAACGAGCGTGGTCACTATAGTTTGAGAGAATTCAGGCTAGCCATTGAACTCCTTCTAGAGATGCCAATGGGAGGAACACTAACCAATGATGTTGTCCCAAAGAGTTTGTACCAGCCTATGACAATATTAGAGAGGTTCAGGTCATCAAGCATTATCTGAGCAACTCCCATGAACACTTTTTTTCCTTCAATCCTGCCATAGTCACCCCACACAGTCACCTGTGAAAGAAATATATCTTCATTAATTAAGGTATATCTGACAAAAATCATGTTAAATATTTATTCATTTAAAGATGATCCAGACAACTTTTTAATTAAAATTTCACACTGAAAGTTGAATAAAGATGTAAGATTCAGTTGAAAATGCAAAAGTTTGATAGAAAATACGATTGGAAAATATAAAAATATCTCAAATTTTGTAATGCTGCATGGGGAATATCTTACAAAATAAATAATTTTATTGAGCTGTAATCAGTTTTTATTTGCTTTTTTATGTTTTCCTTTTGGGTTTGATGTCTTATAAGCGAGTCAGTGGTTTTAATAATGAAGCGTCGGATACGCAAAACATCAAATAATGAGGACTTCATATCATATCATCTTCATATAAATAAATAACCAAAATAACATATTTCAACTGGGTCAACTAAACAGGGATATCACAATATCAAGATTATAATTTTTCTTTAACTACAAATTCTGAAGGTATACGAATATACTATGGCAAATTTGATGATAAGCACATCTGTACCATGGGTAACCTGTGTACATCCCAACTTGCTATAATGTTTATTTTGAAATCAAGTGAATTTTTTGATACATTATATTTTTTAAATTGAAGTTATGCATAGTTCACATTAAAAGCAGCCATAAGGGTCAGTTTTGGTGACAAGGACAACATTGTAGAAATTTACAGTATTTCTAAAATTCAGACAATATGGTGTCATTTTGATTTGCTGAAAAGTGGAAAGTGCTCATCTTTCCCAACCCAGTTTTTAGCCATAATTCTATCAACTTAAAAATACATTAACAGTGGCAGTTGCTATTAAAATACTATTTAAACACAATTCAATGATTTTAATGAACATGAGTATATTCTGAAAATGAAGCAATAAAACCATGGTTGTTTATGTGAAATATACCAGTTTTATTTTTATCATCATGAAGTAGTTCCACAAACTTATGCTGGAAACTATTATATTCTTTAAAGATTTTTAGGAAAACATTCTCTATTTATGAATGAAATTTTGTTTATCAATGTTAAAAATATTTGGTTATTGTTCATGTTGTATAATTAATGTATTTATGATATATGCTAGCCAATCAAGTTACCAAAACTTAAGAAGGTAGCAGAGAATAGAATAATCTAGAGGAATTGCTATAAATATAATCATGGACTTGTCTGCAGACAAGATACTCATGATGACTATAACTATCTAATCCTTCTCTAGTTTCTATGCCAGTATTTTTATCATCAAATAACTTATTAAATTTCATTTCATATTCCCATATTTTTGTGGCATATACTGTGGTATATACTGCATGTAAAATGCATGAATTTATAAAAGAAAATAGACCTTTATCAATATATGTACAACACATTAACAAAAACTGCCCCAGGGTAAACATGGAAACCTAGCTTCCAAATAAAATGTTAATACCATAGGTACTCATATCTACTGAGAGGCTGCATGTTCTAATAGCACAGAATGGAAAGTACACATATATAGGTCTCTGTGAAAAATTTTTAAGCATCAACATATCTCTGCCAGTCAGTTTTATATTCAAGTAATCTTTATTTAAAATGTTTATGATTTGTAGTTTGTGAGAAATTTGAAGGCTTACTTTGGATTTTAAAACTATTTCCTAGTGAGACAAGCTACCTTGTCTCCTTAGGTTTGATGGAGATTTGTTTTGAGATGTGTCTTGACCACTTTATATATTCTGAACTTGCACTACTTAAGGCTTTGCTGTATATGAAATATCTATTTTTAAATGCAATGGAGTGCACCAATACTAATCTGTGCCTGCCTCCTAAATTAAAATTTCCATCTATTCTACAGGAAAACTATATTAAGTAAAGTTAGGACTTCTCCCATCATCAATGGATAAATATTGAGCATTATATTGTAATGTACACAACACCAACTCTCAAAGCAACAGATATTCTGATATTTTGTGCAGATAGCACATGATTAATAAAGACCTTGGCTAAAAATTAATTCATTTCAGGACAGCATATTTAAAAATTTAGATTTTTTCAAATGGAATAGAAGTAAAACTTGAGGATATGAGAAATATATTATTATACTTCCAAACTTTTCCTATACTAATTTTTTACCTGCAAAATGCAGCCTTGAAATGGCTCCCGAAAGGATAATTGCTGCTGGTACAGCGGATCCAGAGTCCTCCTTGCTGTTGATGTCTTTGCCTTAGCAATGCAACGCTTGCCATTCACAAGATATACTTTTACATATGGTGCTAAAATGAAAAGTAAAGGTTTGATATTAAGATCAGTAAGTCTAAGAATTGAATACAAGTAAAATCTTGCCTTATTGAAGATTATGGAGCTGGTATTTTTATTTGTTATTTGCATGAAATAAATATGAAAATATCGTTTTTTGCATATGCCACAGTTAATTTCTGAAATGCTGTTAATGTAGATGTTAGTTAAATTTGGTGTAACATGTTGACTGAGAGGCAAAAACATCTGCATTTCACACTTTAGCTGAGTAATATTGTTTAATAAAATCCAAATTTATTAAAACTATGATTATTACTGGGCACTTACAGAAATAAAGGATTATGGAAGTACTTGAGTAGTTGTAGTAAGTATCAATTGCTATGTACACATCTAGCTGTGAAAATTTCTTTCAAAGTATCCAGCAAATAGCTGAACCTGAGTGGCTGATTACAATATTAGCCAATTTTGAACATTATCTTTTAAATATACTTGGAAAATAACATTTAATTGTAAAATGTGTAATAAAACAAATAATCTTATTCCTTATATAAGGTATGCATAGTATCAGTGGTGGTTCTAATGCTTTTTAGCTGGTGAGGATCTCAATAGAAAATTTTTTAGTGTGTGCAGGCAGGCATAGCACAATGATGGCTTAAGAGAACAATGTCATAAAAAATAAGAACAGTATAGGTTATTCACTATCAAGATAATTTTTAAAAGACGAGAATATTTAGTTGTTATACTTTGGAGAAAAGAAAAATAAGAATGCATTAAAGTAAACAATTACTTTACTGAAGTACTTTATGGGGAGACTAATGTTGACAATATTTGTTCTACAAGTTAAGAAATCACTTTGTGATGTTTAGATCATGACCAGTTTTTCACAATAACTCAGATAAATTTGGAAAAACAGAAACAAAAATGTAAAATTTTTCAGAAGTAAAGAAACTGGATTAACCTTTGAGCTAAATAGATTTTGCATGGCAATATTTTACCATTGCAAACTGAAAAATTACTATAAGAGTTATTATTCTGGAAGTATTAATCATTTGATCTTACCTGGTAGCACCTTGGAGCCTTGCCGTGCTTGTAAACCTCTCGCTCTGATGACTTCAACCTCTAAATAGCCCTTTTGTTGACACATGGAGAGCTGTATATCTCCAAGTGAAGGAGCTCCCAAAACTTGTCTACCCACCAGTTGCCCTGGGCCTAGGCCATCGATGAAGTCCGACAACTGACCCTCTTGTGCCAGGCGAAGGGATGGTGGCATCCAGCTGTCGGCCGGAGAGATTGCTTGAGTTCAAATCCTCCAAAAGTCCCTCCATCCCGTATTTTGCAGGAAGGAGAGTGTTGATTCCAAAGTTTTCTCAGTTACAAGATGGCCATTTTTCAAAGTGTTAACCTCTGGCTTATAGCCTTACAGTTAAGTTGAATTTAAGGTTTAAGAAAATTTAATTGATTCAGAGCAACTTCATTTAATTTCAAATCAATATCACTCAATAACTTTGGATAAAAATTTAACTGAATATCTACCTTAAATTGTCACTGGCAAGATATTAACAATGTTTCTTATTTCAGGGGAAAATTTATCAACATTGTAACTTTTGGTATTGTTTCATTTGTTTTAATTATCATTTAATGGATTTTAAAACTAATAATGGCCCTTGTTCTGTATAAAGAATATAATAGCAGATTTTAGTATGCAACAATGTATCATAGTGACATTATGTGGTTCTTATTATAAGTATGCCACATTTCTTCAAAATTCCAAGAGAGAGATGAGATTTCCACTGAATGCATTCCATGACAAAAACATGGTTACTAAATTTTTGATGAATGAATATCTGATGAAGCATAGATGGAATATGTTAGCAGTGTACACAATAGTAAATCAAGTTTGGAAGTGAATGTCTATATCTGATAAGGTAAGGTGGGTCAATGTGTCCGTATAGAAGTCATTACTGCTGGCACTTATTAGATCTCAAAATTTCAATTGCTGATTAACTCTTTAAAACTATAATAAAATAAATCAAACAACAAATGATAATTCTATTAAAAAATAAAATGAGAAATTTTGAGACCTATATCATTACCAAGTTCAGATTTTTGTCTATGCAGAGTGCTCTAACTAAGCATCAACAGGAAAAGAAAAAAGATTCAGGAATGCAAGGCGATAATCTATTTACCTATAGAATTTCAATCAATTAGAATAAAAAGTGAATTAAAAGTATGATGGTTGATATTAAATACAGAGATACAGTTGTACAAAGCATGAGACAAAGAATTTTACAAATGAAAAATAAGCAAATATGAAGTTAAAAACAAAAAATAAAAAAGCAACAATTTTTCATGTGCATACTTCAACAATGCATTACTAACAAAAGCACATAGTAAATATAGCATTATACATGCATTAAAAAGCCATTCACGGTTACTCTAACCTGATAAATCCTATGGTTAATTTGTTTCCTGTAAAAACTATAATTAAAGATCATTATTTTAATAATGGTACTTAACAACAAAATCCAAATAGTGTTATTTGTTGTTGTCGATAATGTTGTCAAACTTACTCTTCAATATAAAACAAATAATCCTGTGTCCACATAAGAGAATGCCTTGGCATTCTATATATTCTAACATTTATCTCCAGTACTAACAAGTGGAAATGAATAACTAGAAACTAAAAATGGTTTTTTCCTCAAAAAATACTATACCTATCAACTAATGACTAGAAACTATGAGGTGATGCAGAAAATTAAATCCTACCACAAACATATGAATATAAAATTTTAATTTATACAGATCTTCCTTATATATATATAAGAAAGATCTCATTAATTTAATATGTTATTTTCATCTAGAGTTAATTAAAAAAGTAAAATGAAATTTAAAGAAAATCCTCTATGATGTAAGGTAAACACTTTCGCTAATCCTGTTTTGTTGAAGAATTTAAACCCTATAACTATTAATCTTCTTTAATATTTAGTATTATTTCTTAAAGAAAAAATAAATCCTGAAATAATCAACATCATCATTTCTTCTCCCCTACTGTGTCTTACATGAACAAAATAACAAATGATGTGTATAGAAACAATAATCATTTTCAAACAGGCAACACATCACTTAGCATGCCAGACACTAAACAAAGACAAAATATTGAAATACCTAAAAGTTTTAAAAATAAAAATAAATCATTTCTGTTTAACCCAGAAGCAAATGCCATTCAAAAAATCTGCCATACGTAACATTTATCCATTCCTAGCCAGTAGGTTGGTCGGCACTGAAAAGTTTGGAAATTCTCACATGAAAACCTGTGAAAAAAGGGCCAAAGTAGGGTGTAAAATATTCAACTCCCAACCATCTGGACTGCAAATATACTAAAATACAAGTATAAACTTGATAAATTGAAAATTTTACAAACATTCAGCATGAAAAGTCTGTTTCTACTGCGACACTGTAAAAATCCACAATGAAAGTAGCTGCATTCTGAGCAGGTAAATAAACATGCCTTGTTCACACAAAAAAAGGAATCACAAAAATTAATCACGATGAAGTTCACAAAAGCAACCACAGATCCACCAACTAGAAGAAATACAAGCCCATAAGCCCAGAAAAAAGTTCAGAGCCTTAGCTACCATAATAAATAGACAAAAATAGACCAAATGCTCAATGCGAAAAAAGTCTTAGTGAATAAGTAGTCTGAGAGATTTAAAAAAAATATGACGGCAATTAAAAAAAATTAAACCAAAAAAGTTAATAATAGATACGTAAATCACGAAAGGTGTTTTTTTTTCCTAACAAGACTCGAAGATCTACATGCTGCCAAGAGGCACCTCCATCAATTAGAGAGATAGAGAAAAAAATGACTGTTAAAAAGAGGAACAGGAGGCATTTTGTTGGCCCATGAAGAGGAGAAAAGACAAGTAAAGGGTATGGCGATGGGATGAGCCACGAATTCTTCGACTGCTACTTACGTCGAGCCCTCCGAACTTATGCTGTTCATACTGCCGTCCGTGGACTCTTTAGAGGGTTGCTTGACAAGCCGGGAATGAGTGGTAGTCGGAACAACCTCCTGACTTCGTTGGATGCCGCTAGAGCTACGTTTTCTACCACCCTCTGTTGCGGCAGAAATAAATGAGAGCAAGGGAGTGCAGGAGGTGAGTCGGTTGGATAGTTTAAATGGCATATAGGATTATATAAAAAAGGCAGAGGTCAAGGATATAAGGATATGGTGTTGGTATAGGATGATACAGCTCTACTGAGAACAACCTGAATGGTTCCCATAGGATAAAAAGTATTTACTTTTCTACAACATAAATACTGCCAATCCTGAATAATATGGCATAGATTTTCTAAATGCAGAAAACAAGAAGAGGATAAATTCCCCTTTAAATTTTTTAATAAATGTAAACCATGATTACAAAAGATGCCCATCTCACACACTACAAATTTTCTAAAATAAAACTAACCAAATTGGGTTTTCAAAAAAAAACTATTTATATGACCCAAACATTCACAAAAGCAGACTGCATACCATGGCTGCAAGGACGCACCAAAACACTGTCATTAACTCGGAGCCAAAAAAGCCATTCTACACGCCACTACAACAAAACGAATCTACTGCTATATAGGGGGATAGAATAATGAAGGATGATAAGGAAGAATAATATGTTACCGGTTTTTTACCATGTTGTCATGGATAACACATCCAGGATGCTTTGGTAATGCAATTGACAGACCCCACTCCCAATCCCAGCACAAATTACTGCCAATTAATGGCACTCCATACTGCTCAGGCTTTCGCATACATCCCAACATCCAATTTACCTTCCACCCAATCAGCCAATAGAAAAAGTTTCCTTTATTAACATGCTGCATACTAGCATGTGCTGACTTCAACCATCTCATACAGTTAAGAGGTAGAATAAAAAGTCCTTAATTTGAGTCATGATTGTCATCATTATAGGATTGTCAAGTGTCATCTGGAGCTAATTCAGTCAGATCTGGTGGAAAAGCATCACCAGAGTCAGGATTAACAGTTTTCTAGTTTTCCAGAGTAAAAGAGAAAGAATCAAAAGAGCAAGAAAGCATGTTATTGTTTCAAATTTTACTAATGAGATATATTTACCATGAGACTGTATGAAACTGAATAAAAGATAAAAATTTATGAAAATAAACTTTTATAATTGCCATTAAGTTTTCAATAGGAGAAGATTAATGAATATTTTTTGAGGCTATATAACTTGTATCTGGAGGTGTAGTATGCTGTTATTTTTTCTTGTTATGAAACTCAATTAATAGCAGTTTTGCAGATTACGTTTTCATATCATGATTTTTTCTTTCCCGGAATATCCATTTCTTTGTATTATAAGAGCATTTTCTGTATCCAATTCTTCATTGCTTACCCTCCAATTTTTTGTGCTTTGTGAAAAGTTCACAATATATTGTCTTAATGTCATCAGAAGTTTTTTATTGAAAACAAAATAACAATTAATCATCATTCAGAGTTAATACTTAAAATTCAGCAATGCTTTCAAATTATAATTTGTTTAAAAGAAGTGATGCCATCAACTTGTAATGAAGTAGCAAATAAATAAAGGAAAACAGATAAAGAAAATAAAAACTAAATCATCACATATCATAAACTATAAATCTCAGAAAATAAAAAATACTGATAGAATAGTAAAGATGGAATGCTATGGGGTTGTGGTTTTAGCCAAATAAGTACGTTGTGAAGCTGTGCAAGGAAGCATATTTGTAAAAGGAAAATCTCTTTCAATGTGAATGTCAATATGAATGATTTTTTTGTCTGTTGAGAGTCTCAGGGTTGAGGTGGGATGTGGAGGCTGTTTTTGTGTAGTTAGTGTCAAGTGAATAAGTAGGGGGTGTCACAACCGAACCTGTCACCATCTTGGGAGCCCTCCCCGTCGCTTGAGACGCTCGAGCCCTGTTTGACCAGATGCCTCACGTCCTCAGGCAACACTTCCTCGCTTCTATGGACGGTAAAGGAAGTTTTGCCTTTTCGGCCAAACCCTAACCTACGCTTCCGGCCTGGCCATGGTAAAAGGACACACACAGACATAATATATTAAGTTAGTGGAAACGGTATAAAATGAAGAATGATGATAGTTTTTCATATGAGAATGAGATGCTTGAGGGGAGGATAAATGTTAATTATAATCTCTTTTATTATCACACTTAACTATAAACACTTAAAAGTGGCACTAAACTACTCATATTTGTAACATGGAACACATTGCTAAATAGAAATATCCAAAAGACATGGAGAAAAAGTCTTTCATTTGTTATTAGAAAACTCCAATTTGATCATTAAGACACAAGCAATCATTTAAAACAAAGTTGAGATGGGCCGCAAAAGTTAAAGGCTTTAATAATAGTTGTCTACATTATAGAGGAACAGTTAAAAAAGTTCTATGCTAAGCCATAGGATTTGATTAATGACTCAAGATGACAAAGAGATATATGGAGGAGATTAATCAAAGCTAGATTGATGAAAAAGAACACATATTGAATTCTTGCAACATAGAAAATGCCAGATTTAGTCATGCTCAATTTTAAAAGTACACTTCTATAAATAATTAATATTTCCACTACAACTGAAAAATAATGCATGTGTAATTATATATATATTATTACGTAAACTAAAGGTAAGGTGAGAGGAAAAAACGCACACCAGGGTACCGTATAAATAACACCAACATGAATTATCATTAAGAAAAATCCTAGCAAAGAGCTCTACAAAATCTTCTCATCTACTAAATCATACAACTCGAAAACTCGCAGATCAAAAAACATCAAATAAGTAAAGAGGTTGTACATAATGGGTTAATTCCAAGTGCTAAAAAGTATATATATAGTATATATATATATCAGTTGGTGTTTTTTCACTGAATAAACTTACTTTGTCCCCCCTTGCCCTTCAACTTCTTGACTGTGTATACAAAAAACATACAATACGTTAGGTTAGAGGAAACCAAAAAAGTGTTCATATAATAAGGAGGTTGAGGAAGGTAAAGGGTTATATCATCAACAACAACAACAACAACAACATCAACAACAGTAATTTTTAAGACTACTTTAAATTTTTAAAGATTTCTTATATCCTTTTCAAACTATATTTTTCAAAAATATTCTTTGAAGATTAAATTAGCAAATTCATTTAATCATTTTTTTCTGTTAGTAATAAAGTTAAGGTTTCAGCAAACCTCAGCTCTACTCAAATTTAATAATTCTTCACAACTTTTAATTATTTGTGCAGCCATAAATACATTGTACTGGGGCATTTAATTCTTTAAGCATTGTAAGAGCAGGTCCTACACGCTAATATAAAGCAGTTAAATACTCTAATTGGGGACCAAGATACTATGCCCTTTTTTATTGTTAAAAGTATTGGCATTAAATAATTCTATAAGATAATTCAAGCAATCAGGGAAATTATAGTATCCTCAGAAATAATCAAGATAGCAAACTAGTAATTGTGGTTTTTGAATTTCTAATCTAGTAAGCTATGACTAATTGAAAACTTTTTAATCGATGCAATATACCAAAATTTAAAAAATTATATCAAATTTTTACAGAAAATACAATATGTGTTTGCGGGGGAGGGGGAGGGGGAGAATGGTGCTTTCTTACCTGTGGCAGAAAGCTGTGATGTAGAGTTACTCTTTTTATTCAGTCCTATAAACTGGCTAGTCTTTGTATTGCTTGCCATTTTTCTCCTGGTGCTTTCTAAGCCATGGAGATGACCCACAGCTGTATCACTAAGGCTTCCATCACCTAAAAATAGCATAAGGAAGTCAAAATATTGAAAAACAAAGGTTATGCTCAGTGCCATAACCTTTGTAGGGCAATGATGACATTTGCCATAGTTGCCACTCACAAAAGGAATCAAGCAACTTCCAAAATAGGATGTCAAAATGTATTTTCATTTAAATTAATGATTTGATATTCAACTATAAACCCATTTAGCCCTAGAACTACCAAGTGATTTTCGCTACCATGGACTACCAGGAGAGGGAGGGGGGGGGGGGGCTCAGAGGCCCACCATCTCAAATACAATAAAAAGTCATAGTAATGTTTCAAATCTATTGTTATACATTTAAAAACATCGTAGGAATACAGCTATACAATTTTAATAATTAATTTGAAATTATATTTACCTAAAGACAAATATTTACATTAGAACAATTCTTTTACATTCTTCCTCATTATGTTTTCAAGATCAGATTAATATTGCAGTAAGAATGTATTTACAGAAATAATAACAAATTGATATGAACAATTATTTAATCTGATTCATCTGACACAATAGTTTAAACAAATAGCTCACTTCATACTGTTGTTTCCACACATATGGTGCTCTATAAGTTAGGCTACCCGCATGTACAGGCATGCCGCCAATGACTAAATAATTGTCAGAAAATTTAAATTTGCGTACATTGATGAGAAACTTTGGGTTATTATTTTACATAAGTCTCTGCGCAACGAAATAAAATATCCAGACTTTTCCTTTGTTTTTAAAAGAGAAACAAACGAAAAAATAAGTTGTGTGCCTTGGAGGCCCCCTTCCCCCCTTGGTAGTTCTAGGGTTAATTAGAATGGAAATTTTCTTTAGTAAAATGTAGGAAAAATAATATTTTACTGAATCTTTTTCAGTGACCCTTCATAAATCTTTTCCATAAATGCTCTCCCAGCATGGCTCTGGATATATCACTATAGTTGGGAGCACGAACGAAGGTGGGTGAGCCATGATTACTGCACAGAGAGAGAGAAATGCACGTTACATTGCTGCCACACTGCCAACCTGCATAAGCTTTCGCGCGAAGTCCTATGCTGCTATGCTAAAAGTGCTGGCCGTTCGCTCTTGACAGCTGGCAACATTGTAACCAGCTGAGCCTGCTGAATTGCTTGCATACTCCGACTCGTTTTTTATGTACTGATACACTTTATATACGATTTCTCTTGCTTGTTTGTGCAAAACCTTGCATTTACTTCCTTCGCACTCCATTTTAGAACACCACAAGAGGGTACTATTTAAATCACAATCGTAAAACACGTAAATAAACACGAAAATCACACCGCAAATGTATGAACCGCACCCCAAGAGCCGCTGTAACTGACTGACGCTGATTGGCCAAGTGAAGGAGTGGAAGAAACCATGTGACATTCCTTGCCTTCTGCGAATCCAGTTGCCACCATCCTTCGTTCGTGCTCCTAACTATAGTATAGGGCAATGACCGTATTTACGAATCCAAGCCAAGGTTTTTTCCAAATTTCGGCTAGCAAAAATCGGGGGTCATCTTAAATTCGAGTACGAAGTTATATACCATCAATACATAGCGGTCAATTGATCGCGCGTCAATTCACCGCGCTTCAATTCGTGGCGCATCAATTCGTCACACAATAAACTCATCGCGCCTCAATACATTACTCGACAAACTCATCGCGCGTCAATTCATTGCTAGACAAATTCGTCGTGTAATAATTTCGTCGCGAGACCTCCGTCACAAGACATTTGTCGCCAGACAAATTGGAAGGCGAGACACCATGGCGAATTTTTCGAGATGAATTGACGCGCGATGAGTTTGTTGTGTGATGTATTGACGCACGACGAATTGATGCGCGACGAAATGACCGCGACGAGTTGTCATAGAACCGTAGGAAGCACTGTTACGCGTTTAACCTATGCTTTTTAACAAATGAAACAAAATAAAATAATTGTATTTTTCATTGCAAACTTACGATCCGAAATTCAATTAATAAATTCTTAATTTTAAAAATACATTTTTAAAATTCTTTTTTATTTCAGAAAAAAATTGTAACAAACCATTTCAATTAATGAATGAACTAGTACACCTATACTGAATACGTGTGTTCGAAATATACACCAAATACAGTCAGTGAGAAATTAGGTCATAAAATCTTTTTTGTTTTGACAGTTTGCTAAAAAGGGGGGAGGGCATCTAAATAATCAACTAAAAAATATTCCAACCATTATGACTATAACAAATTTCTGATTTTTTAGCCTATTCGATTCTAAAAAGCCATTTTTATTCATTCATGATCCTTAAGATATTAACACACTATCACTCACCAGCTTTCTCATCTGCTGGAACATCTGCATTGGAGAGACTACGTGCAAATTGGCCCCTCTTTGTGACACCCTGCGGTGCCCCGTGACTCGTCACCCCCCTGGAGCCATACTCACTACATAACATGGGGGAAGAGACAGAGGAAGGACTAGCATTAGCATCTTGGTCGCTACAATTAGCATCTTGGTCACTACCATTAGCATCTTGATTACTACCATTAGCATTAGCATCCTGATCACTACCGGCATTGTATTTGTAATATTCAAGCTTATCGTTTATGCATACCATTGCAGCATTGGAAGGGGGGCTGGAAGGTGGGGTGGGGGAATGAGAGGAAGCCACCGTGCTCTTTCTATGACTTCTAGACGAGGATTGTTTATTGTGCTCTTCAGAACCTTTTTCTACATTATTGGAATTAGGATCATAATCATCGACTGGCGAATTATTATCATGGGCTAGGTCTTCATCATTGGATTTATTGTGCCTGCTATCTTTTGTGTTTTCGCTATTCTCTTCCCCTACACCAGATCCTCGCTTGCCCTTCTTTGTTCCCCGATTCCCATGACTCCCTCTCCTCTCTATTTCTGGAGAATATGACCTCTCAGGGTCACCCTCTTCATACCGATCCTCATCTTCGGCATCTGATTTGGCCTCTCCCCCTGACGGGATGCCCCTTCTCTCTTTTGTGAGCTCTTCCCTCGCCTCGCAGATTATCTCCTTCAAAGAATCTCTCTTTTTAATGGGTTTCTTTGGAGTCAATCCTTCATTGCCTGCTTTTTCCTCTTCCTCCCCTTCTCTATCCTTCTGTTCCTCACTGCTCTTAACCCTTTTCCCAGTGGATGGGTTCTTCTTCTTTGAACCAGAAGTGTTCGTCTGCTCATCGATTGACCTCCTCCTGCCTCGGTGCCTCTCGCCTTTTATGTCCGCCTCCGATGTTAACTTCGACATCTCTTCCTCCTCTGCCTCCTCTGGGACCTCTTCCTCTTCATCCACATTACCCATTGTACCCCAGCTGTCAAAACTTCGATCGGAGACATGAATTTCCGTCTCAGCAAAGCTATTCTCACTGTCATAGCCATAATAACATGGACCGCTGTGGCAACTCTCTGTCTCTGAGTGAGAATTATGGGAAATGGAGTAAAGCCTGGGATCAGCAGTAGCGCTGCGGCTTAGAGGATGCCTGTGGAAGTGGGTGGGCCTGCGGCTGGGAATCGAGGGAGGCATTTCTGAGTCTGGGCTGCTATGAAGCAAGCAATCCACACGAGCCAATACAGTAGGGGAGGGATCACGATGATGATGGAGGTGATGGTCCCATTGACTTAGGAAGCTACTGCTGTGATGATGCAGCGAAGTTGCCTCTGGGTATGTGGGAGATTGCGCCACTGTCGGCACGGTAGTGATATGATGAACCTTTTCTGCGACACTCCCCTCTCGAAGACACTGAGGGCATGCATTACCAGTGTTGTTGACTCTGGAAATAAGTTCCCATTTCAAGAGGTCCTGGGAGTCAGCATCTAATTAATGAAAATCACCCATTGCAGCCGTTCTAGTACAGCATCTCGGTTTTATCAAGGTCTAATATTATTGAACTAATTCCATGAATTTGATAGTGGGCTTTGATCATACCATGGTCTGAATATAAAGATAGCCTAAAATTAAAAATAAAACACCTTAAGGTTAAAAAAATTCAAATGTATTCAGCCAGAATTGAATAGTTACAGAAGTTACAAATGAAGCTGAATGACAATGTCAGTTCTCTGGCTGTACCACAATAAGAACAATTTCAGTCAATGTCTTGTTCATTCTATTGTAAGCTCTTTTCATTACCCTCCAACCAAAACATCAATGCTCAAAATTTTTTTTCATTAGGGCAACAATGATATAATCACAAAGAAAAATGGTGATGTAAATTCTATGCATGCAAGCCTATTTGGACTAGAATAAATCCTAGAAAACAGGAGAAAAAGTCTGACTTGACCGGGAATCAAACCTCAGTAGTTCAGTGGTAGAATATCTGCCGAGCAAGACCTGCATTTGATTCTCATTCAAGGCAGAATTTCCTCCTGCTTTCCAGAATTTCTTCTAATGATATAATGGTAAATTAAAAAGCTGTATTTTTCAGCTATGCTTACTTCTAGAGTTTCTGATTCAGGTTTCATAGGAAAAACTCCAAAAAAGGACAATGCTGAATGCAATACCCAAACAGAAAAATGCCCTAATGTGAGGGGCGAAAAGGATAAAAACGGTAAAGTAACACCTATGCTGAAATGATTCAAGAATATGTCTTACAGAAATGTTCCTCATGTGGTGCAGTCTGAATACAGGCAAAAGCAAACATTTCCACTGCAAAAATCTCAATTTAAATATTCGAAATATTAACAGCTGCATATCAAATAAATGCAGATAAAATTCATTCCTAAGTAGAACACTTTCCTTTTGGAAACTCATTACAAAATTCAATAGTATTATTTAATTTTGATAATATTAGTAATATTTCAAAAAAGTCCAGTAATATAAAACTTAATGATCTTTGTGGTTGAAATTATGCCCCCCAAATATATGATGCACTTTTTTCCAAAATTTTTGGGCTCATAAATAGGATATGTCCTACACAAGGGTATATAATTCTTCACAAAATCAAAATACTAAAAATTCAGATGCATAAATTACAATGAATAAGTTTACATATTGTGAAAACCAATGAAATCATGCAATTCTTATCATAAAAACCTAAAATTATATGTGAAATGAACTATAGAGAGTTCTAGAGAATTAAAGTAGTAATGAAACTTGAACACAAATGGTATGTACATCAATAACAGAAACACATTTTAAAATCACAAATTAAAATCAATGAAATACTTCATTTGGAACCCTTTTTCTTTTCCACCTAGTATAAGGCTCTTGCCAGCAACTGTTCTTAGTTGGTAGAATACATATGCATCCTGTAAACAGGTACATAGAATTTTTCTAATATTTTAGACCAAAAACCTATCTTGTCCCATACATGCATGTATCCTATAAATGGGTATTTATGGCATCTAAGTTTATTATAATTTTTTACATGGAGCATTTAAAAATACATACCATATTTTTTGGGCTAAGACACTTTATCCAGAAAAATTATTCCCAAAATCAGCCTTCATCTTATAGACTGAAGGTAAGATTATTACTGTCCTCAGTATTACACTCACAAATCCACTGATCCCCAAAGTGAAATAATTGACAAACATTTGAGGTGAAAACATTAAAATATACATTATTAATACAGAATAGTGAAAAAGTTATTAATGAATACAGTAAAACTTTATGCAATATGAATACCAACAATGCATTTTCATCATTACACTTTAATACGTTCGCTCATAGTAATTAGAATTTCAGTGCGTTTGCGATGTTATTTATATGTTTTAGTTCCTAATGAGCCTAATGTCATGAAATGTTAGAATTCGGATAGATGTCATAAAAGTTTTATACATATCTAGGATAAATACCATTACATGTATTGAGAATGTAATGGCTACAACAATGAAAAGATATGCCTACACCATTACCTATAAGCTTCAGGTGATTCAATATGCAAAAACGCACGGAAACTGAGCAGCAGCACGTCATTTGGGTCCACCTCCCACAGAAAAAATGATCCATGAATGGAGAAAACAAGGTGACAGGAAAAGAGAAACATAGTCTTCATAAGCTTGCTCCTAAATGGCCACAACTAGAGGAGGAAGTGAAAAAATGGATTGTAGAACAGAGGAAGTTAGGTATTGCTGTATCGATCAAAATGATTATGTATGAGGCAAAAAGTGTGGCAGAAGAAAAAGGACTAGTTGAGATTACGTATCATTATTACATATGCATTCCATTTATTAGGAATTAAAATCTCATCTTTCACTTAAGTTTAAATATACATATACCCAGTCAGGCAATGATGCAGGGGTAGTGCAAGAGGTGAAATATATCAGAATTAAAGATATTGACATATTGAAAAAAGTAGATAGGTTAGGAAATTGCAAGTCCAAAGGACCTGATGATATTGCAGGAGAAACATTAAAGTTGGGTTCAGCAGAAATAGTACCATATCTCAGGGTTTTATTTAACACAATGTTAAATAATGAAACAATCCCAGATGACTGGAAAAAGCAACCGTGATACCTATTTATAAAGGTGGAATAAAAACCAACGTTGAAAACTATAGACCTGTCAGTTTGACATCTGTAGTTTGCAAGCTGATGGAGAAAATTATTGCTGATTACATACGAGACTATTGGGAAGTAAACAAGTGGTTATGTAAAAATCAGCATGGGTTCAGGAAAAATTTTTCATGCAAGACTCAGTTATTAGGGCAGTTACAAGACATTGCAGAATTGATAGATAAAGGAGATGAAGCCCACAGTATCGTTATAGATTTTTCTAAAGCTTTTGGTGTAGTACCTCACGACATTCTATTCAAGAAATTAAAAGAGTTAAATATTCATAAGAGAGTAATTCAGTGGTTAAAAAATTTCCTTATTGGTAGATCCCAACAGGTTAAAGTAGGACAGAGTCACTCTGAGGAAAGTCAGATAACATCAGGGGTTCCACAAGAGAGTTTTAAGGCCCTTATTATTCCTGATTTATGTAAATGACCTACCTAATTATGTCAAGTCTGAGATGTGGCTTTTTGCAGATGACTGCGTTATCTATGGACAAATAAGAACAGAAAAGGACTGAGCAATTTTGCAGGGTGATATGGCATGGGAAGAAAATTCGATTAAGTTGAACAAAATGAGTGTTAATGGGACAAAGTGCAAATACATCAATTTCACATATAAAAGGACTGAGAGAAATTTTCTCCACATGCTTAATGGGGAAACGGTATAAAAAGTTGATAATTGCAAATACCTAGGTGTTCAAATAAAAAAAGACCTAAAATGGGGTATACACATTGACAAAATCGTAGCAAAAGCATATAAGACCTTGCATTACGTGATGCATAATCTAAAAGGAAGAACTAAGGCAGCAAAAGTGTTAGCATATAAATCATTGGTTAGGCCTATATTAGAGTATGCTATGAACATATGGGACCCTTACGAGATAGAGCATATTAAGAAATTAGAGAAGGTGCAAAGAAAGGCAGTGAGATATACCTTAGGAAGATTCAACAAGGGAGATAGCATCACCAAAATGATTAAAATGCTTGGTTGGAAAACACTTGAGAAAAGGAGGAGGGTTAATAGATTAGGGGGTAAATTCCAGATAATCGGCAAAAATAAGGCATGGAAAGATCTGAGTAGTATAGAGAAGTCAGACTTTATTGGAAAAAGTGGACATGAGTTTAAAATTAAATTGAGGCTGCAAAAAACAAATATTGCAAAATATTCTTTTCTTAATAGAGGAATCTGGGATTGGAACATGTAATCTGAAGAGCTCTTTAAACTCTTACCTAAAGATGTTAAAATATTTAAGAATTAAGTTAGTTTGATCATAGATAATATTGTAAATTGTAACATATGACAATGGAGTTGGAGGAAGTAAAGGAATGTCTGATGGGGTGAAGTATGGTGGGGACCTCGTGAGCCCCTTAACCATTACGATAGCCATGAAGGCCCATCTTGAATCTAGAAAACTTTAAACTCCATAAGAATAGGTAATAATTAAATTGAATAGGTTTTTAATTAAATACTATTGAATTTGTTATTGATAAATTAACTATTATTGTATTTTTATTGTATTTTGTAGTGTAGTATAATGTAGTAGTCGTCACCACCTGGCTTGAGCCAACTTGCGACATTTTAATTAAATAAATAAATAAGTACTATTGGCAAAAGGTGTTTATATGTGTGACATGTGCGGCACACTCCAACAGCCTTATTAATATGAATGCCAAGTTCACACAGGGCACATTTAGCTTTACAAATCTCAAAGCAATTATTTATGTTTTAGATCATCCCTATTAACTTCCACAAAATAAGTTTACCTAAAACGTTATATTTAACTTATCACATTGATGCCAGAAACAGACTTATTGTTAGCCACAGCTAGAAATGATAGATAAAATGGCACTTTCTAAATTTATTGGTGAACTAAAATACTTTTTTCCTGAAAAATCTTCCAAAAAACCGGGGTGTCTTATAGTCTGGTGCATCTTATAGCCCAAAAAATATGGTAATTCATTTTTTATTATTTTTAGAAATAAAACTAAGCTCCACTCATGAGAAATAACTAAAATAATTCATTATTTTAAAAGTTCTGAAAAAGAAAAGAATACATAGTTGAGCATTCGATGACACAACAGAAGCATTATATGTATTGGTTCTGACAAAATGACTAGTTCTCGTACACATACAATTGTATTTATTAATATAGGAATATTATTTCAATTATGTCATAGGAATTTATAACCTTGAAGAAAATATGGACAAAAATTATATTACACATGAAAAAATTAAGGAGGACTCTGTCCACCTAGCTCTGTCTAAATGTAGCAACTTTTCTTTTTCTTTTTAAATATGTTATAATTGAGTTAGGACTCAGGATTCAGAGGTTCATTCATCTGAAAAAACAGTTGTTGTTGAAGAGAAACTTTGAATTCACATCAAATTAGGATGAAAATATATTTGAGCTTAGAAAAAGCTATTACACCTAACTATTCAAACTAAAATTTTGCATTACAACATACTGCATTGTCAGCCCCTTTAGCCTACAATGGACTTGATATCATTTTCTTATATTTTTATGCAAACAACATAACAACATCAAATTTTTATTTAAACAAAAGTCTATATATAGTTCATATGTATATTAATTTCAGAATTGAAGAAAATTTAATCAAATACAGATAAAATTAATATATTCTGTTGTTTAAATGTAATGGTTTTAGTTGTTGATCTTATTTATTATTTTTTTTTTTTAATCTGCTCAAGTCTTAACTCTCCAAATGTCAGCAAATGATTTGGAGAATACTGACACCCATCTATATGTAAAAACCACAATGTTAGTGGAATTTTCCCACATTTTCACTGCATGCCCAGTAAAAATGTATTAATGGTTTCATTTGTGCTCATAATGTAAATGTATCAATGAATTGTACACACCAGAACATTGTATTAGCTAAATCCATTTTCTTACAAATAATCATCTCCTTAATTTACTAATTGTAATATTAGGCAATGAAAGGTTTATGTTTATTAGAAAATTTGACCTATATTTGGAGTTTATACAAGATAAAAATTTCTTTTTTGAGAGCATTGTTGGCACATAGTTACGATATTCTCTGGCTGATAAGACACACTTCTTTAAGAAAAAGCTGCCAAAATTTGACGTCTCTTTGCTCTTGGTAAGCCGCACAATGCAAAATTATTTTCTTCACACAAATGATTCAAATGAATTTTGTGAAGGGCATATAGTAATATGATATGGCAAAGAAACAACTACTTCATAGTATTATGTCAAAAAGAGGAAAATAAATGAAAGAGCTCTTATACCAACCTCAAAATTTTTCATAACCCTATCAATATGCATTTTGGTTACAAAACAATCACTGTCATGGAGTGAAAATTTCACACGAATTTCAATGTTTAAATTTTGTTTTGGATGTTTGGCCTGCATTGCAAGCCTAATGATTCCCCATATTAACAGCGCAATATCACAGTAATGGATGCCTTATTGGTGCATGTATTGTAGTTGATACAGTAATTTCTTGTTCCATGAGATTTTGAGATCTCATTTGATAGTATGCTAAATCAACTACTTATCTATTTCTTGGTTATTTTAGTGTGCTAAGCAGCTGTTTTTGTTCCCAAAAAAATAAAAGTTCTAAATACATGAAATTGATGGAATGATATGATCCGAAGATCCTATGCAGACAGGCATAAGCTGTGAAAGTTGGAACAATTTTTGAAACGAGAAAAAAGTCTGCTATGACCGGGAATTGAACCCGGGTCTTCCACTTGCCGGGCGGATATTCTACCCCTGAACTATCGTAGCAGAACATTTTCCGCCCGGCAAGTGGAAGACCCGGGTTCAATTCCCGGTCATAGCAGACTTTTTTCTCGTTTCAAAAATTGTTCCAACTTTCACAGCTTATGCCTGTCTGCATAGGATCTTCGGATCATATCATTCCATCAATTTCATGTTTGGCAATCTCACCATTTGAGAGGAAGGAGTTTCTTTCGATGATCCTCTTTGAGGACATCTGTCGGGGCAGTTTGATATTAGCTTGGCTAGTTCCCGTCCCACAAAGGAAAACATCCGTGTTCAGAAACGAGAGAAAATGTTCTGCTACGATAGTTCAGGGGTAGAATATCCGCCCGGCAAGTGGAAGACCCGGGTTCAATTCCCGGTCATAGCAGACTTTTTTCTCGTTTCAAAAATTGTTCCAACTTTCTAAATACATGCATAGAAATTTTTTCCTGAAATGTGCTAATTTCTAGGTACATAATACAGGCAGTGTATCTTATGAGAAGTGTCTTATCACCTGGAAAATAATTTACTTGTAGGCTAAAAGAGAAACAATACCAAAAATTAAAAAGATTTTTATTTTTTAAAGATAGTTTTAATAAAATAATTTATTAAATCATATAAAAAATATGTAACTTAGATTTGGTATTCATTTGACAATTGAAAATCTAATAATTATTCTATTTTATAAATATTACCATTAAAAAGTCTCATAGTTAGAATTTATAGCCATATAATTCTATTATTCATGGAAGCAAATGTTGTTTATCAAAATTCTTTTTATTACTTGATTTTTGTCCTCATTCTAATTTACTGAGAATCCTTTCAATTCATACAAATTTGCAATTATTAATAAAAAAGACATTCTCACATAAAGCCCCATTCAAACACATGATAAAACTCTAATAACTGACTCACCCCATCCCTCTTGATCCTCGTGGTCGCTCAGATTGCGTTGAAAAGGCACTGCTTGTGACACTCACAACACTCTCGATGTCACTATCCCCAAAATCACCAATGTCTTTGTCTGGAGAGAGGCCAGGTCCTGCTCGAAGGGTGGGATGATGATGCTGAGAAGGGTGGCCTGGATGGTGGGAGTGGTGGGACACTGGACCATGATGGTGGGAAGAGGAAGATCCTGAGTGGTGGTGTGGGGCACTGCTCCCATGCGATACCTGAGGAAAGGAAGATTTACACTATTTATCCCTTGCAGTAGTTATTTGAAACTTGTCCATAACCTCCAAAATGAGACCTCTGAATAGCTAGTAATATCTAATTATTGTCAATAATATTGATATTTTTGGTAAAGTTTAACTCTGTCATTGAGAACTGAAGATTCAAAATATTTAATAATTGCCAGATATATTGCAATTATTATTAAATACATGCTATCATTTATCTTACAGAAAGGTAGCATCTTCTTATGTATTTACATATTTCTTCTTGAAATCCCCTTCTCTCCCCAAATTTCCTACCTCACTCCTGCAAAGCATTGAATTTATTCTGCTAAAAAAGGCCATAATTCTGATGGCTCCCACCTTGGCATACTCTCTTCTATAGTTTGGATGCCCACATTCCCATTTAAAATTACACTGGTCCTCTCTTATTCCTTTCAACCACCAGTCACTCATTACTATGCTGCTTCTTTTTTGTTTGTGCAAAAATTACACAGAACAATAAATGCATAACTCATGCATAACATACTGAGTTTAGAGTTTTCAAGGTAGGCCATCAGGACAACTGCATCTTGGGTTTTGCGATATCTTCAGTAAACATCATACTACTCAGTGATTCCTTACTTCCATCAACATCTCCGCCATTATCATCAATTTATACATAGCATATGAAAGTATACCCTTAAGCTTAATCTTAAATATCTTAACATGTCTCTGGGCGAGTTTGAAGAATTGCTTAAGTATTCCTCATGCATAAATGAGCATTCATAAATATCATTTTGGAACCTTAATTTAAAATGTATAATATTTTCTTCTGATAAAATCTACTTATTAATTCTGTAATAATGTTTAGATTATAATACAATCAGTGAATGGCAATTAGCATAATTTATCTTGAAGTGTTGCCAAAAACAAATATTAACACATCAAGATTATTTTATTTCTAAAGTGCTTTGCTTCTATGTGGAATCTAAGAGGAAATTATCTAAACTAGAGGCTCTGCCTCTATGCACAACGTGCATCAACATCCAGGGCTGCACCAACCTGGGGTATAAGAGATGCAGGGAGCCCAGGTGCTAACTCATCAGGGATGCCTTCCCATCAAGGTATTTAATCTATATAAGTCATAAATACTGAATGAGTGATCCATTTTGCCCTCGTATTTTGAACAATTTAGCACCTAAGAGTGAAAGCAGGAAGGGAAAGGTGGGAATGCCAGAGCAATATAAAATCAACCAGGAAAAATTAACCTTTGAACCCCCACAATTCACATTATGCCTCTATCAGAAAAGAACACGATGGAGGTGTTAAAAAATTGGGGCACCGTAGGAGTCTTGTATAGGGTAAGGGGTAGGTGTGCGGCATTCCCTGTAATTATTGCTTTCTCAGAAGCCTGCCCATCTAATTGCTATTTCTGCTTTAGTGAGGACCAGCATGCCATCGCGGTATTTCTTTTGCATGGTGCTACTGGCCTTCACCACCAGTGACGTGTCTAGAAATTAGTAAAGGGAGGGTTTAAAATTCACAACTCATTTTCAAAAAAGTTAATCATCAAAGGAGTCCAGAGAGACTGAAAAAACTGTAAGTGAAAGAGAGAGATATGCAAGGTGAGCATTACTACAGTCAATTCTTCAGTTCTTCGTTATTCACTGATTTTATGAAAATGGCCAGGGTTTAGGGGACCCATTCTCTCTTCCCACACCCTGTACATGGATACATACCTCTACCCTGTTCAGGAAACACTGATGAACACACGATTCAAGTCGTAAAAATGTAATTGTGCATTAAAAATAACTAATTCTTGATAACTGTTTAAAATAAATGAAGAAATTTAATCATGGAACAAAAACTTAACCAGAGTAAAAGAAAAACTCTGTTTCATGGGGGGAGGAGTATTAATTGCCAACCCCCTCCCCTATATATGCTGTTGCTCACCACTAATTCTTTCGTTGGAAAAATACAAAATGTCTCTTGTATTTCCTCACCTATCCAGTCATGGAAATATCAATTATGATTTTAAATCTGCTTGAAGGATTGTTTCCAAAGACCAGCCTTCATTACTCCTGTGTCTATCTGCACTAACATTTATATTCTTATTAAAATAGTATAGAACTGCCCTTAAATCAGTTTTCTTTATGCTTCTGTTGGAGGAGGATTGGTCGTTTCTTAATGCTTGACTGAAAGCCAGAAGAAAGGAAGATTTTATCCTTCACTTACAGGAAATTCTGTGAAGAATGATTGTTTTTCTTGAAAGCTGAAGAGATCTACTTTCATACACAAGAAATTGTGCACCATCCAGAACCTCAGAGGTGTTTATTTTTTTATAGTTAAGTTTGAAGGGTTTCATCATGGCTTTGATTGTTGGGTTTCAAAATTTGAAATCTAAGTTTAAAAGTTAGCAAGAAAAGGATTTATAAAAAGTAGCAAACCTGATGGTACTGGTGACTTCGTGTGCTCACATGTAGTCGCTCCCCACTGTCGCTTAATGCACCACCATAGTGATGATGGTAATGGTGTCTACTGCTTCCATTGCCTTCTCTTATGTCTCTCTCACTTAGCAATGATGGAGCATCCCAACCTAACAAATTGAAAATATTTGTTAGTGCTCTTATCAATATTATCTGTCTGTCCTTTCTCTCTGATAGGAAGCAATAAATTATTTTAAATTTTAAGGAAGGATTGGATATTATCACCAAATAGTTCACAAACTGTCAAATATTTGAGTTTAGGGTAATAATTTATGGTTTAAGTCATAAATACTCCGATATATTTTCATTTCATAGCACTTAAGGTTATTGTCAATGACATGGTTGATAGTTTTTATGATTTCAATTATAATGAATTGAGAGAAAAATATTCTTAATCTTTGCTTCTATAGAGAAATGTTCATGGAAAAGTTAAATTTAATCAGATGATTATCAAAAGTTTCAAATAAATTTTTTTTTCAAATGTTTATATGCATCAAGTATAATGCCCAGGATTGATTCTATAAAAGAAATTTCAACAAGGTATATTATTCTCTTGAATCAGGTTTTAAAAGAAAATGACAATAACAATAAAGGAGCTCTTTAAGAATAATGAGCACTGGCTAGTTAACCAGACAAAAATATAGAAATTAGCAAGTGAGCATTGCTCGTGGGATTAAAGCCTTCTGGAGATGAAGAAAATGACAAAATGTGAAAATTGATCATAAATTTACTAGCCTATTAAAATTTTTAGGTAATGGGCAAGACTGATTAAGATCAACATAGAATGAATTTCCTTTCAGTAAATTTATTTATTAATTTTTGAGTGGGTCATAAACAGCACTTTATGGTCTTTTACCATGACTACAACAATGATAAGAATGAACTCATAAGAGGCCCTTGATAGTATTTGAACCTTTGGTCCTAACATTGGGAACTAGACATGCTAAATACCCCTCTAACAGACTGACAATGGTTATGAAGATTTGATTTGTTTAAATATTATAAATGAATCATACTTACTTCTATGGTAACAGATAAGGGGGATAACAAGAAATAGAGAAACAAGTAAAACTAGATGAGAAATCAAGGATAAAAGTAATGGTAATGTAAATGGTATTAATATATTGATTACAGGGAGATACCAATTTATGAAAGGGTTATATTATTGAAAAACATTTTATAAATCAATATTTGGTAAATCGAGCCATAATATCCCATTAGCTTCCATTATAATACAAGATATGTTCTCATGGTCAAAAATTCTCCCTTATATGGCACAGAACTTGTTTTTTAAGACATAATATGGAGCGTGATTATTCCACACATATACATTACGTAGCATTGTGTTCTATTTTGCATAACTTGATGTCATAGTAACTTGACTGACTATTCAATCACAGTTTGAAATTATAAATGATTATATCATAAATTATCACAATTATATTCAATGTATTTACATTAAAGTGCATGATGACTACAAATACTCAAAGACATAAGTTTTATCAAAACTAGTGAGGCTGAATGCAAAGCATGTAGCACTGAGGTATCTGCAGTGGGCCAGAAGGCATGGTTGGCATGCATATAGTCAAGGTTTATCATAACTAAAATAAAAAATACATAATAAAAAATAAAATAGTGCAATGTGTTCAGTAATAATTTAATTTAATAAAAAATACATCTTCATATGCATTATCAAAGTTAGTACAGTCTCATACAGCATGAGGAGAAGGTTTAACATTATCATCATCATATGTAGAATCCTCCGCTACAGCAGAAAGGAAAACTTTGATATCTTGATCATTCGGAGGAGTTTGGAGAGGTTTTTCTTTTATAGATTTGTTACAAAAAACTAATAGATTTTTTACGTAGATTTTTGTTTGTATAGCAAAGCACTGGACAATTTTTTTTTCGTAACTTTGAAATTTTGTAATACAGGGCAACGTAAATCAAGCTTGACCTGTACATGAAAATCAAACTTGATAAATAGTTAAACCATACAAAAATACCAAGTATTATCAAGACCGGATTAAGGGGCTTGGGGACCCTGGCACATATTTTTTGCAAGTCCCTCCCTCCACCCCAAATAGTGCCTGGGGTCTCTGTGAGGTCCCTTTTATCACAGGGCTCTGGCCTAACTGAACCCCAGTTAACCCGGCATTGAGTATTATGCATATTGGCAAAGGCACATAGGCACTGAAGTATTATTGCTGGATGGAGATTGTCGTGAGAACTGGGGAGAGCGGGGCATAAAAATCGATATATTATAATGTCACTGGATGCTATATAGTTATTTTTGAAAAATATGGTTTATACAGTATTATTTATGACTCCAAGCTCAATAACTGAATGAATTTTAATCAAAGTCATTTGAACCATTTTTGAATAAATTGGCCTTTTATGAAATTCGACAAGAATAAACTACCCTACATTGTTGCACAATATCGTTCATACTACCCACTATGAGTAATAATGTGCCTAAACAAAAAATATCATTTGATTTTGTTAAACCGCCTAGGCTCTCGAGTGGCGCAGAGACAGACAGCATGGCATAAACCACTTTTTTGAACTCAGAGGTACCTAAAACATATATTTCTGTCAAAATCTCGAAGTCGATTTCTTTCACAATGAAAAATTATAGCTCAGTTTTGGGAGGACATTTAAATAGAAGATTAAAATAATAATGAAATGAGTAAAACATTGATAAGTATGAAAGATTGCTTGGTATTAATTGAGCTAAAGACAATAATAATGTATAATAATACAATCAAATAAAATGTAACAAAAAGCAGAAAAAAAGCAATGGCCTAAAGCTTTCAGATTAAGGAGAAAACATGAGTATTTGATTTTGTAATCAAAGTTAAACTCAAAAATATAAACATCTATTATTAACAGAAAAACAACAACTGCTATTGTTTAACATACGTATAATAAAATTTTACCTGTGCTACGGTGACTTGGAAGCTGCTTCATTCTTTGTTTGATATGCCTAGCTCTTTCTTCAAGATCCTTTTAAAAATAATAATAAATATTAAAATTGTGGAAGTTATCAATATTGCTAGTGATATTTGAAAGTTAATGAACAAAGTTTGTCTTTTAGTGTAAATTTCAATGTACATCTCCTGAATAAATCTTTGCAAGTGATAAGAAATTATTAAAGACTTACTGTAGCAAATGTATACAATATGCTAAGTATATTGGAGCTCATTTTAAGTCATTTAGATGAATGAATGGTAAAAAATTGCAATATTTCTGAAATTTTCATAATGTGAATCTTTTCATTTTTAAGCATAAAATGAGTGCATACATATATTAATTTTTATTGTTAGATTTTAAACATTTTATTACACTACCTTACTCACAGAATCTGACTAAAATCTATTGGAAAGTTTCAATACAAACACTCACATAGAGGAAAGACACTGCTCGGCCACTGGAAGCCATTTGCACTGCAGATCTAGAATCTCTTGAGCCTCTTTGCAGCCTATGGGGTATTTGTGGCAACTGGCGCTTCTTAGGAGAACCAGTCGGTGTGGCAGTTGCAGAATGTGAGGAATACCTTGGGATTGGATATCCTCCTGTCCCAGTAGGACTGTGCATTCTAAAGCAATAGTTTATTTTATGTTCACCAGTGAATAGTAAATGAAGAAAAAATTGCATTACAATAGTATGGCTTTGTGATC
This sequence comes from Tanypteryx hageni, assembly GCA_028673005.1. Classification (NCBI taxonomy): domain Eukaryota; kingdom Metazoa; phylum Arthropoda; class Insecta; order Odonata; family Petaluridae; genus Tanypteryx; species Tanypteryx hageni. Next base: position 39,809,114 of record CM054118.1, read on the forward strand.
ATAATAACATATTAGAATGAATTTTTCAATTTAAATGACATTTTCTCCATTTTCAAAATATTTAACATGATGCGGTAAATTTAGTAATATTCTCAAGTACTACATACCTGCCCTCTGGTGGGGATAAACTTCTATGGCTATGATCTGATATTCTTCTTGGACTCTTTGATCGGCTCCTAGAGTGAAGGCTTGGGGAATCTGTTGGTGCTGCCGAATGTGATCTCTGCCTACTTCCCCCACTTGACATTTCCATTGCAACTGTCCCGTGATCTCCCTGAGACAAATAACAAAAATTCATTGAAAACTGATTAAAGAAGCATTAAATTTTATGGCTAAACATGTATATCGTATATGCCAGTCTAAGTCAACCACGATTTTTTTGACTAAAAAGAAATGATTTTTTACATATATTTGCCATTTAAGTCGAGTCACTTTTTCACTCAACAAATCTTATAATCAGTAAAGTGGTCATGAAAAAATAATAATTGTTAGCCTGTGGATTAATTTTATATTGAAAGATGTTGAATGTCTGTTCGATATCTATATCTGCTCTTCATTTATTGAGGATAACAATGAGCCCAATATCATAACATCTGATCCAGAGGATGAATTTGAGAATTTCTATAAGTCTCATGCAGAAGGTGGGGGATTTCATGGTTTTTAAACTGCAATGAGAAAAAAACACCATTCTTGAGTGTTTTAAAAATTTCCTTTGAACATTTTTGTAATTTTCTATAGATTGTATTTTGTTATTTTTTTAATAATAATTTCATGTATTAAAACAAAGATTTTTGGTTCTGTTTCCATAACTGGGCAAAAGGTAAACAAAGAACAATGGCGAGAAAGTGACGGGAAATGGAACTAAAATACTATCAGTACAGCATATGCCTCCTCAGCCCCCTGGGTTGGGTAATGTTGGTTGGGTTCTGTTGGTTTCCTTCCCACATTCACTGTGGTCTCCCCCCCTCAGGTTGTGTTGCATTCATTTTCAGTTATATTACTCATCGTCCTTCATTTCCTAACTATTTTTCATTACTTCTGCTTAAAATGCCTCCTCTAAAGTATCACAAATTGCCAGTCGGAGAAGAAGCTAGCATGAGGTTTCTGCAGGAATGGGGAGTGATTGCAAGTGAATGCAAGTGTGACAGAGGCCTCCCAATGCATCTCTGCTTCAGCGATGAATTCTGATAGGCTTACTTATGTTGTTCAATTACATATTTCGGAATGCTTCTAATATTTACGTATGACGTTGAAGTTCCACTTCTTTGCCTTTAATGGTGCCACTGCATTTCTCATTGCTATCTCGCCACCAACAGTGCCACCCAGCATCGTAACTAGCTATTTTAGCACCCAGGCTAGCGATCAAATATGCGCCCCTCCATAAAAAATTCTCTAATAGCTATATTTTTTACTATATGGATTTTGGGTGAACAATTAATAAATAAAAATAAAATATAAATGATGTAGTTTCTCACTATAAATGTACATAATTTAAATATATAATTACATACATACATAATTACATATATAATTAAAATACAGAAAGTATAAACATTTTAATATTAATGAATATTGCATGATTTTAATATAGCAAACTCATCAATAACAAGTTACCTATTTGGAAGGCAATGTATATTTCGTTTGCAAGAAATGGAGAACAAAAACGTGATGCCTTTGCCATGTGCACGCACGAATTTTCCACTTAAACACACAATATGGGTAAAGGTTTTGAATTTAACGAAATGTTCTCAAGTCACCAAACCAGATTATGACTTCAAATTTCATTGTAAACATATTTCGAATAATCCGCACCAAAAAGTATGCAAAATCCTATGATGTTGGCCAGTGACTGCTCTTAGCTTTGAATTACACGTTATTTCGAATTATCTGGGATTGAAATAACAAGGTTTTACTGTACATAAATAATTTGAATTAGTGTTGTGGGAGTACATTTTTAGTGCTTTTCATCATTTCTGAAACGCACTATTATCTTCATGATGTCCGTCAATCCATCCATATGCATATATCAGGGAAGAAATGACATAATTGGAACGAATCGACTCAGCAGGAATGCCACAGTTGCAAAATTAATCTTTTCGGTAATTATGAATTTGGAAGGAATCGGTCCAAATGATTTCAAAAAAGTTTGTATGAAGGAGGTGTGAGACATAAAAAAAACAAAATCAAGATGTTTGGTATAGATATAGAAAGCAGGGCTGTCACAATACAAGGAATAATTGAATTTTTCACAGTTATTTGTGTTGAATTGTCTGCATCAATTTTAACAAACTTTAATATTTATACTGTAACATATATACAAAACCATAATAGCATATTTGGACCGGGTCAACCGAACAGGGGTGCCACAATTACAAATTAAACTCTTTCAGTAATTATGGATTTAGAAGGAATTGGCAGAATGGATTTCAACTAAATTTTGTATATAGGATTTGTACAACATACCATAACAAAATCAAGATGTTTAAAGATGGACCAAATGGCAGGGCTACCACAATAAAAAGTAAAATAATATTTCTTTTAAACATAACCCAATATGTTATATATTATCTTTATATAAATAAATAACCAAAATAGTATATTTCAACTGGAGCAGCTAAATAGGGCTACCACAATATTAAGTTTAGAATTTTTCTGTAGCTATCAATTTCAAAGGTATTGGCTGAACCGATTTTTTAAAAACATTTGTAGGGCGAATATAGAATTGCAAAACGAAATGAACATGTTTAGAACAGATCTAAAAATAAGGACTACCACAATATAAGAAAAAATAATTTTCTGGTTTCAAAGCAAATATATTATTATACAATTATACTATGGCAAATTTGACGAAATGCACTTCTGTACCACGGGAAACCCATGTATATCCCTACTTGTTTATTTGTAGCAATGTTTATTCAATTGGATGAATGGTCTAATAAATGAAAAATTATGATTTTCCTCATACCCGATAGCTAGATGGCTGATAACTCATAAGCTTGTCCCGAGACATCATTCCAGATCTCTTCCTGCCTTGTGGAGACATGTCCCTTCTTGACCTTCTTGGCTCTGATATCTCCATATCTGGGGGTGGACTGTTGATAAAAGACATTTTTTATAAATTTTATAAAGTATACAGTCATTGATGTAAGCCATTCAATTTATGGCATTACCTGCATGGCCATGAAATGATCAAATAACAATCTCTTTAAAGAAAAATATTTTAAGACTATTTGATTTGATATTTCAACAAAACTATTGTTTTTTTATCTTCTAATATGTAATTTATCCCTATGCTTTCCAATAGTCTCAACAAGTACAGGCAACTCTCGTTCAATGAATGACATACATTCCTGAAAAGCATTCATAAAACGAAAATTCATTGAACGATCGTGATTTTTCTGTTGACTTCCCCGTTAAAACTCCAGATACATTCTAGACAAAAGGTTTCTATTCTTGAATTTATAATTCTTAGCTATTAAAATGCCTGTCAAAGCAACTACAATATTGGATCAACTACAAAACCGAAGCAACAACAATCAAACATAAAAGTATGTACAGTGCCATCTATTGTTATGATACGAGAAAAGTAAACTTTTGATTAAAAAACAGAACCCCTCAACACCGTAAATAGAGAATTAAAAATTCCTCATGATTTAAACATCTCCTGGAAAATAATTAATGAAAGATTGAACAATTATGGGAAAAGTATGAGCAAGTACGATAAATGTGGCCATGGCAATAGCTTCAAAAACAAATCCTTGTGATGTAAAATTTATGTATGAACCATGAAAAAACAAATGCTACCAAACATAGTCAATCCAAGTCACAGACTGAAGAATTGAATAGCTGTGGGAAAGACTGCATAGTGTACTTCCTCCTTATCGGTTCACAAAAGGTTCTTCAAGTTTAAGTGGATATTTGTAAATATATTTTGAATAGCATGTTCAGTGATGTTATATTAAGCCTCTCAAGAAATGCAGGCAATATATAGTAATATATAATAATAATAATATACTTTATTTCACCGTTGGCAAATACATTTGGAAAAATAGGAAAAATGTGTGAAAAAGTGGACATACAAAGAATCCATAGGTAAACAAGACAGTCTTTGTGACCCCAAAAGCTTTCACAAACATCCAAGTCTCTTCAATCTGAGTTGGATACATGTTATTTAGTTTGATAAAGTGAACAGAATTTTTGGCAAAAAGTAAAGCTATAAAGTTCAATTCATTTGTTAAAGTGAACATTCATTCAATGAACGTTCATTGAATGAGAGTTACCTGTATATGAACTTTAGTAAACCCATTATTAAATTCATTTTTCTCTTCATCATGACTATGCAAAATTATATTCAGGGTTGTTGAACTATATGAATAGATTTCAATATCAATTCAAATTAAATAAATTTAAGACCTTGATGAACTTCCAACACTGGAAATTGAAGCACCATCCACTCTCCGATCTCTGAGACCTGCCATGGCATCATCTAGATCACATTCTGAAGTGGTGTCCGAATCTGATAGGCGGGAAGTTGTGCTGGGAGGAGAAAGGTGATCAGTGGGAGTTACTCCACCTCCAACCAATTCTCCTCCATCCATACAGCTCCCTGAGTCCATAAGTAACACATTCCGTTTCTGAAAATAAAATCAACAAAATAATAAAAAATCAATATTTTATCTGGTTATAAGAGATGTTACACTTAGAAAGTTATTTACACAGTAGATCTCATTGATAAGGAATTTTTTCATGCATACTGTGACTATAGCCAAAAATTATTCTTATAAAATCTGATGTGGCCACCACATGACTTTCTCCTTACCTGTAATGTTTTTAAAAATTCCAAATAGATTAAATCAGTGTTTCCCAAAGTGTAGTATGTAAACCACAGGTGGTATGCAAAAGGATTTCAAGGGGTATATGGCGGAAAAGAAATTACTAAAAATTGTTCCACGGTTCTATCTGCTGTCAGATGAACTTGGATATAAAGAAAATTTAAAAAATTAATTTATTATAAATTTTGGCTTGATGAAAGCATGGACAGTGTCTATATTATTGTGGTCAATATTATATGTCAAATGAAAGAGTAGAACTTCCTCTATTGATCAATGTAAGCATTGCTCAAAGTGTAGCATGAAACCATCCAATCTCAAGCGCCACTTCGATAACAAACATAAAGAATACAATGACAAACCAGTAGAATTCTTCCATAATAGGTAGAAGGAGATCTAAAAGTTGAAGAAAAGACTATGCAGTGTGACGGGAGGTGGAAATGTGAAAGTTTTGGAAGCCTCATATAGTGTATCGTACTTAGTAGCAAAGTCCGGATCTGCTGAAGTGATTGGCAAGGTAACTCTGGTAGAACTTGTGGCCAAAGTAATGGCAAAAGTGATGGTTGGGACAAAGTGAGCAAAGCAATTGATAGTATTCCCCTGTCAAATAACATTGTTCATCATAGAATCACAGATATGGCCGAAAAAATAAAGCAGCAATTATTGTTATGTGTACAACAAAGTCGCTACTATGCATTGCAAGCTGATGAATCCACCGATATTGTGAATTTATCTAATCTCTTGTTGTTTGTCAGATATGAGCTGAATAGTGAAGTCCATAATGGTATTTTGCTCTGCCAACCTTTGCCAACAAGTACAACTGGGGATGCTATCTTCAAAGTTATTTATGACTTTATCAAAGACAGTAACTTGGACTGGGGTCGAAGTTTTGGGATAAGCACAGATGGTGCTGCAAAGAAAGGACTTGTTGCATGTAGTCAAACCATTGTATCAGAAGAAAAATTGACTCACTCTTGTTTACACAGGGAAGCACTCGCCACCCAGGATATACCTTCAGATCTAAAGCAAGTAATTGATGAAGCCGTTAAAATTGTCAACTTTGTGAAAGATTGGCCATTGAATGCCAGATGTTTTGCTCAGCTCTGTAAAGAGATGGGCACTGACTATAAGCAGCTCCTATTTCACACTGAAGTATGTTGGCTTTTGCATGGAAAAGTCCTTACTCGCCTGTTTGAGCTGCAAGAAGTACTTCAAGTTTTTCTGGATGAAACCTCCAACCTGTGAGACCATATGCATGGCTCGAAATGGATATGTAAATTAGCATACATGCAGATATATTCACCCAGTTTAATAGTCTCAGTCTATCCTTGCAAGGCAAGATGATATCCATATTCCATGTTCAAGACAAAGTGAGTGCAATGATCACAAAACTGGAGTTGTGGGTTAAATGCCATTGTCGTGGTGAATTGGATTCCTTTCCATCTCTTCATGACTCATGGTCAAGTTAAGGGAAGACCACAATGCTCATGTGCTGCAAACTATGAAGGAGTCTTTGGGAAGCTTGAAGAGAAGTCTTTGTAAGTATTTCTTTGAACCAGACAACAGCTTTGGGTGGATGAGAAACCCTTTTCTCATCAATGTCCAAACATTGCCAAATATCCCCTCAGTTTCAGAAGAAGAACAGCTCTTGCAGCTCACATCAGATAACTTCCTGAGAACAATGTTTGTACAGAAGACACTGACATCATTTTGGTAGAGCGTTTGTTCCAAGTATCCAGCCCTATCAGACAAAGCAGTTGAGTATCTTCTGCCATTCCCCACCTCATACATGCATGAGTTGGGATTCTCAGCACTGGTTGGAATTAAAACAAAAAAGAAATTGTCTTATTGTTTTAAGCTCACCAATATCGAGCCGGATATCCCTGCCCTACTGTCTGGTCACAAGCAGTTTCACTTCTTACACTGAACAACTCAATTATTTCCAGGTACATATATGAATTTGAATTTAATGACTTTAAATTTATCTGACAATACTGAAAATGCTCATAAGTTTCTGTACATTTTTTAGCTTACCTCTTAGCTTTTTGTAGTTCATACCTAAAGCCCAATCAAAATGTAGTTCGACCTTTTACGAGTTAACTGCTTCTGATATAATTGGGAGAGGGGGTACACTGATAAGACTGAGGTCCTGAAAGGGGTATGTGAATGTTTTAACACATTATCACTGGGAAACATAGTACTAAGTGTTTCACCGCCCGACTACATTGTAGTCAGGGCACACATTAATAGGTATTTTGCCTACGCATAAGGAAACACATCACTATGTGTTTCACAGCTGCCCTTACAAATCAGTGTAACTATTATAGCTGGACTGTGAGATATGATAAAGGAGACGCTTTGAGCGTTAGTTTGTCATGTGTAGTCTCTCATTTGTATCTTTTGGAGCGTCACCATACTGTGACCAATTACTATGATAGAGACTTACAAAACGTTTTTAGGTGTAATTATGACTGCATTAGGATTGCATTTTCAATAAAATTATGGAACAAAAATAAAATATATGAATTGCACTTGTACTTTTGTACTAACTGTAACTGTAAATAAATTTAAATTTGATGAAACTGTGTTATAATATAGATTGTAATCAATATTCATTCCAAATTTGACTTGAAAATATTGAGAACTTTGGAAATTACAGTAGTTTAAGTATAATTACACATTACAATGCACGTAATAAAAAAATGCCTGCTACAGAGAAGAGGCTGCATGAAAATATGTGCGACGGTAAAGTGTTAAGTGTGGGAAATACTGGGTTAAATGATAATAAATATTTTAACAAAATGCAAGAAAAATTCAAACTTTAGAAAGAACAGAAATAAACTCATACTATAGCTTTCTGGTATTGGATATAGCTCTAACAATTTAGAAAATAAAAAGGACTGTTCCGAAGATGTAACTAAGCATAAAGTGTTCACAAAAGTTGCCTCCAGGGAGTGTGGTGGTGGCAGCTAAAATGATAGTTTTAAAAATATCTCTTAAACAAAGCAATGGGAAAATGTTTTGAACAAAAGTTGTAGAAAATTAAATTTCCTACAACTTTTATTCCAGTAATTCTTTAAATTGATCAAGTATTAAAACAAATATTTAAATAATTGATGTGACAAGAGTAAATACCTACTTCCGGTTGACCGATTTTTACCAAAAACTAATCCCTTTAACAAAAATGTCAAATATAGAATTTTGCATTGATCTGATTAATAGTTTGTTCAAGAAAACAACACTTTCCACTATACTACATATTGAGAAAATAAAAAACATTGGTTATGTCTACGCAGGATCTTTTAACGTATCATTTCTATAGGTACTGGTATTGTTTAACACCTATACTCATATATACACTGATGTTATAAATATATCATTCAATTCTTAAAATTGTTTTTATTTTCCAACTTAATTAAGTAATTGCTTTGATTGGAGAAAGAAATAAAGAGAGATGTTTTTTCTAACTTGAAGACGTATTTATGAAAGTAATTTACTCAATATAGTTATTTATAACATAAATATCTACCACTACATTTTTTTAAATAATAATAATAGATCAATATAAGGAATTTTATTCATCTAAACAGTCCTGGAAATATGACTTTAATAAATCTGAGTTGTACAGTCATTAAGATAAAAATAATATAAAACTAACATAAATAACACTTTATCAGTAAAGATAAGCTGTTTTTTGTCTATAAAGAAATAAATTTTGAAAGGTAATCCTCAAAAGAAAAATAAGTTTGCTAATGTTAAGAAAATTTAAGGACTAAAAGTTTTGCTACTCAGCTGTCCATATTATACAATAAAGCATGCTTGCATAAGATGAAAATCATACTTACAGAATGTGGAGGAAGAATTTCTTCATGAGCACTAAGGTAATACCATTCTGGTTCTTCCTCGAGTGGTGCTACAGTCAGTTCTATCACCACCTATGTATATAACATGGAATCAACACCATATTCTTCATATTATATAGTAACTATATAATAACAGCTAAAATTTTATTGATTAATCATTCACAAAAAAATTGGCAAAAAATCGATATTTTTGTTGATTTTTTGCTAAAACTAGCCTTGGTCTAGCCTGTACTTTTTTCAATTCATTACAGAAAGACATTAAAATCTATCAAGAGCCATGGAAGATTTACCATGGTGTTAGATTGGCTTGAGCCCAGGCTCCATGAGCTTCAGTGAACCCTGGATTGACCGAATTTGAACCTCTAAGCATAACATAATAGCATTAGATATAGGAAAGATAGAAGAGCCTTTCAGAAAAAATTAGCACAGGGCCACTATCATTCATTATGTATCAAATCATTTAAATAGTATTATCTTTCAATAAAAAACGGCATAATGAGAAATATATCTTCATATTTAATTTTCAGTCATATTTCAAAATTCTATCTTACCTCACCGAGGAAATCATTTGCTCCATACCGCACATAATCCCAAACAGTAATTTCTAATATCCGAAGTTTTAGGTCTGCTCTTCTAACTGAAGAATATATAAAAGTTTGATTCCATTTTGGATCATTTGTGTTAGCCAAGGTTTTTGTTCTTCTTTTGGACTTTTCACTGCAAGTAACAAAGTAAATATTAGTATTATTACTTGAAGGGCCATTCCTAGGATAGGGTAAATTGGGGCGGCTGTCCCGGGCCCGGCACTTTTTGGGATCCCGTGCTTCGATATCACCGCAAGGAAAGCCTAAGTTTAACTTGGTGGTAAATGTTAACAGGGTCTTGCAGAAGCTGATTTTCCCCTAGGGGGAACTCTGATTACTTGAATACAATATCTTTGGCAAAGAATAGTGATTTGGAGGACAAAATCTTTATTATAATAGCAGGATTGACATAATGGTCTATGCTTGATTATCTAATCCTTCATTGATTATCATATTTGCCAAGTTATAAGATGCCCTTTTAAAAAAAGCCAAATAAAATTGACCTGGGTCATACAAGTTGAAAGTATCAAAGTAATCTGGTCATAGTGTCAATACTTTGATATGCTGAAGAAGCAGGTAATTTGTAGAATTCTATGAACAGAAGGAAAAGTAAGAATTCTCAACCCACTGCCAAAAATGTTTTACATAATTTAGAATTTGTATTTAAGTTATGTTATGTTGTATTGAGATTGATGACCATCATCACAGTGAAAGATGAAGAACTCCCCTTTGTAATGAGTATTGATAGTTTCTTAAAATGATTTTGATATTGGCTTGGGAGTTCCAGCAGTAATTTAAAACACATATATTCTCACTAGACTTTCCCATCTATGAAAACTTCACTCCTCTAGCTTCAGTAGTTTGACTACAATACCATTTCAAAGCTTTGAGTTTTCCGAATTTGAAGTCACCTAGCAGAAAATCTAGGAAATACTGAGAAAATCCAATCAGTGGAAAATTAATAGACTGATAATAACCAACTAATTCAAAAAGAAATTTCCAATTATCTCTTTAAAAAAGCTTATTGTCCATGGAGAAGCAGAGTGATCGTATTAGCACATTTTTATTATTTAAGAAAACGTGCTAAAAAGGTTGAACAATAGTATAAATATCATTGGCATATCTTGAACTGCATGGGCACCCCAAAGCCATTACATTCATCTAATGCAGGTCCCTCCTGAAGCATAGACCACTGAACTTTGTCCTAACTGCCTGGGTGACAGTCATGTTTCCTTGGTCTAAGTTTCCTTTTTTAATTTGGTAATTTTTATTTGAAGTATGTTTTGGAGCTATATGAGGTTCTACAATGAATAAACTTTGTTTTACTCAGCTATCTTAAAGTACTGCATTACTGTTTTTCTTGTAAATTACAGAAGTCTAGATAATCGGAGTCTTGTTAAACCAAGATCCACTTAATCCGAGGTCATCCCCAGAAAAAAAAGTTCCAGTGAAACATTATATGAAATTGAAAACTATTCAGAAGAAAAGAATGCTTCATTTAAATACAGTTATACATATGAACCTTTAAAAATTTCTGTTTGTTGGCTGGATTTGAAAAAAAAGCTTCATCGTCACAGCAAAAAAAGATGTATGAAAAAGAAACTAAAGACTGTCGATGATTATTTATCTTTAATATATACTTGTTTCATTATTATTATGTGGTATTTTCCAATGATGATAAAAAATGGTTTTTGTATTTGTTTTTAATAATAAAAAAGTTTTAATTCATTTTTTATTTTTACACTTTTACATTTTACCATTCCATATAATTAGAATTTTTAATAATGCAAGTCAGCTTTGGTCCCATTCACCTCAGATTATCAAGACTCTACTGTATGTAAATGTAAATTAATAAAATTGAAATATTTTTTCTGAATGTATTTTTTTATTATGGTGTTCCTTATAGGCGAGTAGATCTTAGAGGCAGGGCCATTGCAAGGAGCCTGGGGCACAAAAGTCAGGAAATGCCATTTCTCGGATCATATTCTTAAACCCCTCAAGTGTTATTTAAAAATAACCATCTCTGTGGTTTAAATGCCACAAAATGCAACTAGTGTTATTTTAATTTATTTCTCAGAAAATATACAAAAATATACAAAAACAAACCCAAAAAATTAAGCAATATTTAACACTGTTAGTTCACTTTATGTTATTTTTAATTTTGAACAATTTTGTACTTAAGACTTTATTCTTAGAGGTTAGATAATGTGAATGTGTGATACCTTTTATTACATGACACCGCACATAGATCAGTGGTAGGATATACTGCATATAGATCAGTGGTAGGATGTCTCTTTTCATATTGCCTTCATTGAGCAAATAGCATACTTCCTTAATTCTGATCTTCTCCTTCCACAAGAGAAATTTTTTTAAAAGAAGTGACGTTACCCCTGTTGTGTCAGAGTCTATGCGCGAAGGCATGCCATTTTTTTTCAACTCTACCCTCCACGTACTTCACAAATATTTCATCTATTAGCCTTATTTGGAATAACACTTGGTTCTTTTTACTGCCTTTTTTGTAATATAAAATGTTTGCAATGTCGATATTATTCCTCTGAAAAAACATGTGCACTCTATTGATGTTGATCTCCTTATCTCTAAACACTACCTTACTCATCTTCTAGTTAGTTTAAAAAAATAGTGCATATCCTTCAGAAGTATTAATCACAAGAGAAAAAATACCCTTTTCATCAGTACCATCATTTTCAGTTATATTTAGCACTTATTCAAACCTCCTCCTCTTTGTTGGCGCAATGGTCTTCAGCTTTATTAAAAAATATTCTTTAAATGGGGCAAGAGAGGAAATATTTATATAGGAAGGTTCCTTGATCAAGAGACCTTAGGCTGGATCCATGCTGATGGTCACAGCATAGCTCATAGCCTAGCTCAAAACTGCGCTTGTAAAATGAATACATTGTGTTAAATGGGGGTGTCCATACTCAAGCAGCGCTCATAGCTGTTGATCGAGGAGGGATAAGCGATGATAGCTGCGATGACATTTAAATTTGTTTTCTCGGCTAGTAAGCGCTGGTAGTCGAGATGCGCGCGCAAACAGTGAAGGTCATTCGCCTGGTGAAAGCACGTTAAGCACTGTAGGAAAGAACACCTCCAGTTAAACATTTCAGGTAAGTAGAACTATATTTGAAATACGTACAAAATGCATAAGTACATCAAATTTTTTAGTGGTATTTTATATTTAAAAGTTAATTTCTTTTAGAATGGAAGTTGAGAAATTAATAAATGCTGTGTCATCGCGATCGCTTTTGTGGAAACAGGACGATCCTAACCACCACAATCGTTTCATGCTTGACAAAGCATGGAACGAAATAGCAAGTGAAATGGGGACTACAAGTGAGAAATAACTGTAATGGACAATATTTGCAGTTTTATAATATAGTATTATATATTATTTACTGATGAGAAATGAACTGAGAGATTTGAAATACTTTCACATACATTTTGAGTAATCACTTTACAAAATTGGTATTAGTGTTTCATACATGAGCTAATGTCATATACGAAATGAAATAACAGCTTAAATAGAAAAAAAAGCACAGTTATACAAAGAAATATAGTATGTCTTGCTGGAGCTTCTGCAGACCTTATAACACCAATAAATTTCTTGTAACTTTGGGGAAATTCTTAAATATTATGTTCTTCGTTGTGTAGTAAAGTACTCCTTGAACATATTTCTTACATATCTTGCCTGTCTGCTGGAAGTATTGCATCCTCGTCCTACTGTTCTGGTTTGTTGCGATATATAGTTCTGTGTCTCAGTCGAGGTTCGCTGAACACCTTCTATGTCAATAATTGTGTTGTGGAGGACACAAATAGCCTTGATAATTTTATCTGCATTTTCAGGCGATGTTTCAATTGGCTTCCAAAGAATTCTGAACTTAGAAGTTATTATGCCAAACGCACATTCAACGCACCTTCTGGCTCATGATAATCTCTGATTGAAGTATTCACATTTTTCAGTGAGATCAGCTCTAGGATATGGTTTTAATAAATTACTCATCAATGGATAGGCCTCATCTCCTACGAAAACATAGGGGAAAGAAACATTAGATCCTGGCAATGAGTCATCATTAGGAATTTGTAAAGTACTGTTCTCCAACATAGCGAATAGCCGTGAATTTCGAAAGGTACCCCCGTCACTCTGTCTTCCATATCCCCCAACATCAATAATTGTAAATTTCCAGTTTGCATCACAGACAGCTTGTAAAACGATTGAGAAATATTTCTTATAGTTGAAATAGAAGGATCCGGTGTGAGAAGGGCATTTTATTCTAACGTGCTTTCCGTCAATTGCTCCCACACAATGAGGAAATTGCCACAGTGCCGCAAATTCTTCAGATATATTTTTAAACATTTCTTGATTTGGAGCCGGTAAATGATTTGACTGCAGTACATCATACAATGCTGAAAGAGTTTCGGGAACAAGTTTAGCCACCGTAGATTTACCCATCCTAAATGAAAATGCCAAGCTTCTAAATGACTGACCAGTTGCTAAAATTTGTTCATTGTCAAGAAATTAATTTTTGAAAATGATCCTAAATAATCTTAAACCAGTGTGTATTTGTGTACTTCTTTTTTATTTTTAAGGTTATAAGGAGGTTTCTCCTTTTTCATTTTTATAGTAATTAACCCTAGGGCTCCAAAATTAAAATTTTGCAATTGTTATATGTTTATCACTCATTGCCACTAGAGTTTAATATACATTTAATCATAACCATGAACAAACAATTGCTAAATTGAGAAATCACAGAAAATAAAAGTCTATAGTGAGATGGAGCACAAAAATTAGTTTTTTACTTATGGAACATACACACTGATATGCATTTTCCAGCACTTTTAAAGCAGATTTCACAATCCAAATGATATCCAATATCTCACGAGATAACAACACAAATGTAAACTGAGATGAAAGGACACACAAAGCTCTCTTGAAAGCTGACTGTCGCCCAGAAATAGGTGTTTACACATTGTCATAAAAGTTGGGATAGTCCCTTTTCAACCCTTGTGTTAGCAAATTTAGATGCCTTCCCTAAAAAATGTTTTAAAAAAGGACTGAAATAAAATTAAATAAAACCTAGAACCTTAAAAACTCTCAACTTCAGAGGTAAATGTTGTAGTTGTCCTTTATATGGTTGTATTTTTTTCTATTTATTATGTAATTTATTTTGCTTATGTTACATCTGTTGTATATTTTTATTGTTGTAGTGACCTTGCTACCAGGCCTAGAGCTTAATTGCATTGTAAATAAAATAAATAAATATCATCCTCCTCCTCCTGTATGTGTAAGAAGCAGCTATTTATCATAGATATAGTAGTTATGATGTTAGTGTTAGTTATATTTTAGTGAGATCAAGTTGTAATTAATAATACAGCATGCAAAACATGGAAATGGAACCAGCTAATAAATTTACCTTCGGTCAGGCAGGAGGAACAATTTGGCATATGGGTTTCTTGGCTGACCATTGGTGCGTGGTGACAATCCTGCGGCACACACAATAGTAACAACAAGCTGGAGAGCAGTGGCATCAAACCATAGTTTAACCTAAATAAATAGAAAAAGAAAACATTTCTAAAATAATTTGTAATCCATGATAGTAAAACTTTTGAGGTATAATGAAACCTTGTTTGAAAATTTATTTACAATGTTACCTTAGAAAATAATAATTTTATTAACCCCTCAATGCCATCCAACGTAATATGTATGTTCATAAAATTGTAAAATTTCTTGATTTTTTCTTCCCTTAATATTCCTTAAATCTAAGTAATCTTTATGTATTTTAATAAAGGAACCTCTGAATTTACTATTTATACTTAATAATGTCAGTAGCCCACTTTCTTATTACTTGCATTCCATTATTATTTTATAATAGGATTTTTTATAAGAGAGGGAGGGAGTTTCAAAAACCTCACCCAATACTAGAATGAAGTATTTTTCTGCACAGAGGAACTGTGAAATGAGAGTAAATAAGGAGATATGTGTGAAATTTATGAGAGCTTTGATGCCACTTTTGTTTACCCTGTGAAGCCATGGTATTTTTTTCCTTTACCAGGCTCTCTTGAGCAATATGATGCAAGAGAGAGATATGGTCTTTTAGCCTGAGCATATTATGATGAATTACCACAGAGGAAAAACAGCTAAGGCTCATAAACAACTCACCCAAATGTTACCAATTATGACACATCTAAGCCAATGCTATGAGTGGAGCAGAACCTTTATGTGTTACAGAATTAGCTGCTGTTCCTCATATTATTGCATTTATGTGACTTTGATTGTGACATTATCATACCCTCAGTTTTAATGGCATCAACAAATAGAAATAGATCAGCAGTTCTTAATGATGAAATAATTACAGAAACCTTACTTTAAGCGAGCAGATAATTTTTCCTGCTTCTGAACACAGGTGTTTTTGTTAGTTGAGTCCAAGCAAGTATAAACCAGCCCCAATAGATGTCCTCCAAGAGAATGTCAAAGAAAACCCCTCTCTCTCAAATGGTGAGATTGCCAAAGCTAGAAATTGATGGGATCTAAAGATCCTATGCAGATAGGAATAAGCTGTAATTTGGGAAATAATTTTGAAAGAAAGAAAAACACCTGCATTCAGAAACAAAAAAAATATCTGCTACAGTAGTTCAGTGGTAGAATATCCACCTGGCAAGTGGAAGACCCGTGTTTGATTCCCAGTCATAGCAGAATTTTTTCCTGTTTCAAAATTATTTCCCATCTTTCAAGTGTTTATACTGAATTGTCCTTGGGCTTTGCAGTAGCATTATTACACCATAATTATTTAGTATGCACATGAAAAGCAGAGCAGAAGAGCCAGTGTACTTTTATTAAACTGTCTTGGATGTAGTGTAACAATGAAGATAGGCAAAAAGGAACATAAATCTACCATTTTCTGTCCTCTTTCATTCCTCTTTCATAGGCCAAAATTTCTAACCTTGGTAATGTCCTTGTCTTGCAGAACTATAGCATTCCAATCTCCCAACGAAGATTTTTGTGTCTAGACAAGCCTATGTTGCACTAAGTAGAGTTTTGGCACTCGAAGGTGTTCGAATTTTGGAGCAAAGACAATGGGGTTCAAAAGCATATAACGGGGAAGCTTTGGCAGAAATTAAGAAATTAAGAGTGCTACCAAAATACAATGAGGAAGAAAATGTCACAAATAAAAACAATTCAAAATTGATATATTAATTAAATCAACACACAAACTGTTTAAAACAAATTTTATGCTGTTAAAAATTTAAATAAATTTATCAAAATATCATTGAATCATTTCTAAATATCAACTTAAAAGTTATTACCAAAATATTCAACAAAGATGTAAATTTGGAAGTCAAATTAAAATGTCTGATAATCAGACTTCCTATTAAAATTATTATAAAATTATACGCTATAATATAAATATTAATTAGTAATCTATGATTCAAAATCATTCAATGAAAATTGAGCTCATTGTGATAATTATTATTTCATATCACTATAATGTACAAAATAAGAAAATATAAAAAAAAACTTTTTAAGTAATAGTCTTTTTTTAAGGCATACTAAAAAGTAAAACAAATTTTTGGAACCAGAAAATATCAGATTCTTAAAAAATGTTTCATAAGATTCACCAAAAATCACTTTAAATAAACAGCACAATATACATTGTACAAACTTTCTCATATAGGTATAAACATTTGGTTGACTGTGTATACTTATAAAAGAAAAATACTTATAAAGCAAGGTTAACCGTAGTTTAGAATGTTTTAATGCCACTGGACGATATATAGTAATTATTTTGGGACTCATGGCTTAGTTAGTATTATTTGTGACATCAGGTTGTATGATTGGATGGATTTTAATCAAAATCCTTAGAGCCATTTTTGAGTAAATCGACTTTTGTTTCAAAATATCTTAGAATAAACTACCCTTAATTGTTGAGCAATATTGTTAATCTCTTTAGAGTGTCTATTATGGATGATATTATTCATGAATATGAGATATCATTTGATTTAGTTTAACCATCTAGGCTGTAGTAAGATTTCGAGTGGATCACAGTGGAGGGGTGACATCATTAGGGCTTAGGTAATGTAGCTTAGCATACATTGTAATTTCACTGGATGCCATATAGTGAATTTTAGAGACATGAGGCTTATGCAGTATTATTTGTGACATCAGACTCTACAATTAGATTGATTTTAATCAAATTCTCTGGAGCCATTTTTGAGTAAATCAAATTTTTCTAAAAATCGCCAAGAATAAGCTAGGTACCCTTAATTTTTGTGCAATATCATTTTTATCTAAAAAGATCTGCAAAAGATGATATATTGCACAAATTCAAGATATTATTCGATTTTATGTATGCATTTGGGCTCTAGAACTGCAAACAGACCAACAGACAGACAGACTGACAGACAGCATTGCGAAAACCACTTCTATGGACTCAGGGACACCTAAAACATATATTACCATCAAAATCTTGAATTCGAGTTTTTCCACGAGTACAATACTTTCTCTATATACTATGTATATGAGAAAGTAAAAAGATGTATGGCTATTTCGAATGTAGTGAATAATTTAATCAACATATACAATATACATTATTTGGTGCACTACTATACAAATTTTTCTACCACATAACACAATGAATTTGTAATTACCTTAAATGTCTAAATTTTGCATTGTGTTTAGACAAATTAATATATCATATCTGTGAAGCTTGGTATTTTTAAGCCTTTTGCAAAAACAAATTTCAAAAGTTTGGCAATTGATTCTGGAGGACAATTTCAATTTCAGAAGTATATTTTTTAGGCTGGTTTCCAAAGGAAACAGCCTTATGAAATGGTCCTGTCTGTGTGTCCCCTACTAACAACTTTTGCATCATCAGACTGATTTTCATGAAACTTGGTATGAGGCTCATGCTATCAGGGCCCACCTCCAGGCTATATTTTATTTGGTGAAAACTGAAGTCCCGGATTCGATTCCAGGAACATTTTTTCCCTATTTGCTTCACATAAGAAGTCTCAAATCCATCATGCAGAAATGTTTTTAATACTTTAAGATATCTTAAAATTGTGATATTGGAGCGAGATTTGTACTGTCCTAAGGGGAAAAGAATGTAGATTCTAATTCTTATCACAGAATTATGATAATTGATCGTATTTTCTTAAATTTCTACTAAAACATAGCGTTTTGCATTTAAATCGCATTTTATTGGATTGTTGCCATGGAGACAAATGGGTTATTTTCTTTTCCGCTCAAATAGCCTTCAGCAATAGACAGCTGACACATACATATTAGTGTATAAACAGTAACATTTGTTAAATTCGTTTATTTAAAAAAATTCATCCAAAATGTCAGAAAGAGATTTTGGCATTGATTTTAGTATTTTAAACTTGATAATGCTCTATTAATTTGTTTTACAATTTTTCTCTATGAAATACAAATGGTATTTATGATATTAGAATTCCTTGGGATGACTAACACATACTGAAACATTTCCTGAGCAAGGCATTGCTAGGTCTATTTGCAGAATTTTGAATCAGTTATGTACTTGTTAGTAGGTATAGTGTATATAGGCATGATGAAAAGCTTGAGCATAAAATTAGTCACCAAACTGTATTGAAATTGTAGTTAAAACTAGAGTTACTTTTGAAACACCCTGTATTTTATGCATGCATGTTCCAAATATATAAAAATACAATATGAAAAAATTAATTACCTGTAGTCTACCTCCAACTGCTCCTCCCCTTTCTCTTTGGTGTTGGTGTTGTTGCCTTCGATGGTGCTCAGGTTGTTGGGGATGATGATGACGAAGGCCTCTTGCTGCAGACGATGCTGCTGATGCGGGGTCTGGAGAACTTGGTGATGTCACCATCACACTAGGTTTCTCTCTTCCTGATATGTCCCTTCTTGATGGGTCATAAATATCTGGGGAATCAAACAGCAGAAAATGAATATATTCCACACAAAAAACTGATAATTCATTTGTAAAAGTGCTTGAAACATTAACCATAATATAATTATAACCATATTTATTATAATATTGTCCTAAGCATCATATTTAATTTTGGCCATTTATTTTTCTCACTTCTCATTCCTCTTATTTCAGGTAAAATTTATCTTAAATGAAATTATTCCATTTAGGAGATAAGAGTAAGGTTGCAAACTCTATGGATGTATATTTCTGGTATTAAGTAGTGACAATTATAGGAAAATCAGTGCATTACACACAATTAACAATTATGCACATCACTAAACAATATCACATAAACAACTTATCAACGAGATCATTATAGGACCATTAGTTTATCATAAAAATATCCAAATGCACAATTCAAATAAGTTATCAGTAAACAATAAAATTATTTAAATTTGTTAATATTACGATATCTTAATAAATTATTCCTGTGCATTACAGCTCAGGAAACAACAACAGTCTTTATCACTGATATGTAATCAATATCATCACAAATAGTGTATTGCATGAAATTGAACGGTCATGTAATTATGGCAACCTTTATTTATGGTCTATGAGTATTTTATTGCTTATCTCAATATAACAATATTCATATTATTTATTCTTATTCAATATTCTTACATGGAAATAAAGTACATGAGTACAGAAAGTGGATTTTCACCCATGACAAGTGTTAATGACATGGTTTTTAACATGCCTATAAACTTCCTCCTCCCAGGACGTCTCAAGGAAAAATGATGTCTTCTTCATATATGAGTTGCCATGGCATCATTTACCAAGTTTGGAAACCAATGAGTCAGATCTTTATTCTTTTTAGTTATCTATTTTTATTTAATATCTTATTGCAATACACATTTAAAGAATAATTTAATCAATTGATGAATGTAAATAGTATAATTAAAGAAAACTAAAACGCAAAATATCTGTAACTTATTCAATATAATTGATATAAGGACCTAGTTAGGTGTTAACCTTAAACAATCATTATCCTCTATTCAGAAACTCATAAAATTGCACCAAAACACATTAAGGGTTTTATAAAATAACATTAGCATGGTTATAGGTGAAAATATTGGGCTACTTAGTCAATTCGCTCTAAAAATGAACAAGGAGATCTTGAGTAAAATTTCATGCCTACTTAACTGACAAATTTTTGCAATTGTAATAAAAGTCATATACTAAAACATTAAATGTTCATAAAAAATACTTTTTACTATTCATGAATCCACAAATACTGAAAGCAAAATGGCAGGTTGAACCAGCCAACGATAGAAATGTTAGAGAAAATTGTATTCCTAGTTACTGGAGGCAGAAAATAATGTTCCTATAAGATATATATTTCTCTGTTATTATTAAGTTTATCAAGATTGTTTCAAAGAAGAATTACAAAACTTAAAGCAAATTCTTGTTATGATTTGTGGTACCTATTTGATGTTAAAGAATAGGCTGAAATAATTAGTTTAGAATGTATCAAATTTTATAAAATCCATTTCCATTTATGTGGCCAGTGTCTTAAATATAAAAGTCTAATGACCCTGTTAAAACTTGTTATTAATCCCATTATTAGTTTTATGTAAACTTTTTAAACATTGAAAGAATTAAAAATTTTTATTTAATTACTGAATCATTTAAGAACAGATACCAGTGAAAAGGATATGCAGATGGTAAACTCTGCAAAAGCCATGCTATATGATGATGTCATGATTTAAAACTCATTAAATGGAATTTTTAAATATGAATAGAAGCAGTCATTTATGACAATGAATTTTCCGTTATCATCAAATTACATAAATATTAAAACTATGACATAAGAATAGCTATGTTTCACATTTCCTATATTCTTTATTCAATTAGAACTTAGTTTTTAACTGATTCACATAAAATTTTAAAATTATTATGATCAATAGCAGATTATTTAATTTGACAGAAATTGACTTGTCTATCTTTAAAATCAATAAAAGAATATTAATATATTTATAAGCTATGTATGCCATATTTTAACAATTTGAATATTTGTTCCTTTCAAATTTCATATTGAGGGTAATATACTCCTAACTTTTGTGCATCAGGTAATGTTTTGGCGGGGGTTTTCAAACTGTTCTATGGAAGCATAGGGTTCTATAGAAACTTAATCGGGTTCACTGAGAGTCTGAGACAAATTACCATTTGCCTTACACCCTCAGAGCACCACTTCTTGATTAGGGTTCTGGGAAACAATTTTATATGTAAAGGTTCTGTGACTTTAGGATGAAAACTCCTGCTTTAGATGATGAAAGGTAAAGTTCTATATTCAGTTTTCATTATAAAATTAATTCATTTAAAAACAAAAAAGTAACTAATGTCATAGTTAAATAAATATACATATTTTAAAGAAGTTAAAGTTTATTAGATCTCATTGAGTGATGGCAATGGTTTTTTATTTAACATTAACAATTAATTTAAATAATATTTTATTCAACTTTTTATAATTTTAAGCTCAGAAAATACCAATATCTGAAATATTTCCTCATGAGAGCTGTATAATTTGGATTGACATTTACTTACAAAAAAGGTGAATAAATATGAGTTTTAGTATTAATTTCAGTTGTTTTCTTTATGTATGGCTCCCTTACTACATTTAACCACAAATTATATCACCTACTCTAAAGATATCAATATGATATTTGCATTTAATATTAAGGAGCAAGAAAGGACAAAATAAATTTATTGGGCAAACAAGAAAAGTAGAGATTAAGTATTTTAAGAGATGGAAGAGCAATTGATGTGATAAAATTAATATAGAAATCACCATTCTAAGTAGAATAGAATCAATTGAAGTTACAAAAATATACTATATTCTGGGTCATTGTTGTGAAAAAAGGAAAAATTTTCTATGAAAACGGTAGAGAGATGAACCATACATATATTGACACTTTATACCAGGGGTGGGCAATCTTTTCAACATGGCAGACCACACCAGTAGTTCAGAATACATCGGCAGGCTGCATTAGAAGTTGCCAATATATTGGTGGACCAGATTCGAGTTTAAATCCGAAATTGCCTAGAGATTCCAAAGTGTAATATGTATAAATGGAAATAAAGTCTAAATAAGGATTTTAGAGTTAAAATTTCAAAATTTAAGGTTTCATTATCATAATTTTACCATAAATATGAATTTGTGCATTAAATTTTACAGAATGCATTCTCATCATAACTCTGTGGGCTATATAAAATGCTCTCACATAAAGCCCCTGGGCTGTAGGTTGCTCACCTCTTCTTTACACCATTAACCAAAATCTTTGTTGTTTTTTCTTTCATAATAGATTATAAACTTAAGTTTAGAAGGTACCATCAAAAAGTCAACTTTCTTCACTACGCTATATCAAGGGAGACAGAGGTCTAGCCAGGACCCTACAGCAGCTCGTTTGCAATAAAAATGTTTTTATCATGTTTGAAATAGCGGTTCTTAAAAGTAGCATCTGGACACAAAGGACCAAACAGAAAGAAAACCAATGTGCCTATCACATTTGTACATCAAGTATTATTTGACATGCAGTTCTTTTTTTAAACCAAAGTAATACCTTTTATAATACAAGATTGTAGTACTTCTAATAGAAATGTTTCCTCAGAAGCTGTTATAAACTAATAACTAAATGCAGTGTTATAGGCAACTTCCACTTCCCGTTTAAAAACTGTAAATGTTCAGCAACCATTTATAAAGACTTATTCAGTGTTAGGAGTGTCTGAACCATTTTTGTAAAACAATTATGAGTGAGTTATATTGTGGAATTACAGTAGGACTAAATTATGCAATAGACTTTGAGATAGGTTAGTCAGTATGGGTATATTAATTCTGTGTAATGTTCATACATTTAAAAATATCAAATCAAATACAAAACAATCAACATATGATCAATAATGCAAGAATTTATGTACAAAAATATAATAATTTTATTAAATCATTAACTATGTACATTTTGATGGAAATTTCTTAGTTTTATAGTCAATTTTCTCATCTCCATCAACAAACTCTGCGATTCCATGATTTTTCTGGCTATCTACAGTTATTTTTAAATTGAATTGATACCCAAAGTACAAATGTATAAAATCATGTATAAGATATTATGAAACATAGCAAATCTTATTGAGTTATCTCAGGGTTTCAATATTAACTTTCATTTTGGTGGAAAATTATAGAATTTCAATTAAAATAATATTAACATTCTTTACTAAATACGGCCTCTTAAGTTATTGTAGTAACATAAAATCCTACCTGGCTATTCAAATATTTATTCATGGTGCTTGTATACAGATCTAAAACAAGCAGCAAACAAAGAAAATGTTATGTTATTGCTTGATGGGAACAAATCAAAGTTGTTGCTCCCAATTATTATTCTGAAATAATATTATCAGTTTTGAAAGTTGATAGGAACCATACAACTCTAATATGTAAACAAGAATGGAATTTCAAGCAATCTAATCAAAAGATACTTCTAAATACATGACATCCATATTGACACTGCAGATAAAAGATAGGTATAAATATGCAGAGAAGGAGGAATCATTTTATTAGTATTAGAGTCAGCCAATAATTTACAGCATCCTAGAAATTGGCCAACTGCCAAAATTTATACAACAAACTATAAAGCAATTATTAGATAGAAAGAGAAGCCATCTACAAAGACATGATATAGTATTTCGCCAATCACACTGCCAAATAAGTCAATAACTAACTTACTGTAAAATAGCAAATAATGGAAGAGCAACACCAAATTAGTAGTAATACTAATCAACAAAGTTTTATAAGGAAATAAACAAAAAAGTACAATGTAGGATAACTTGAAGAGAGGCATCAGCATGTTAATATCACCGAGGTCTGGTAAGTAATTATTGTTTAATAATATTAAATATTACATTTCATATAAAACCATTTATTAGAAATTGTTTATATTAAATAAGTAAAGATCTATATAATAAGCAAATAAATTCAAAGTTTGGGCAGGAAATGATTGTTTAAAGTGAAGTTTTGAAATGTTTTCTTGTCATCAAGCTGCTCATATTCATTCCAGTATTGCTAAACAAAGAAATAGGATTAAGCCATATTTAGGTGATAAATGTATGTTATCACTTATCAGTTTATTAGTAAATAATCATTTTCATTACAGCTATCCTTTTTCTGAAAAAGAAGATTTTATTAGAATGATTATTAAAGTGTTTACAAATTTATCACCATGCAAATTACAATTGAATTTACAATATCTTTACTATATCTAAAGATTATATTCTATGACTGTTTAAAATAATTATTTTAAAGTAGAATCTTATGAAAACAGGAAACAAATATTAAGAACCTAAAAACCTGAAAATGATATTTTAGTTGTGTTTTTACAAAAGTATAAGGAAGAAAAATTGTGTGTGTGTCAAAGTTTGTCAGGTAGAAGCATGTGACAATTAAAGACTTATAATAACTACGTAACGATATAAGAACATCCAAACTACTTCAAATAGATAACCACTGAGATATAAAGATAGGAATTAAAGGTCAAGAAATATGCCTAAGTAACCAACTATAAACCAACCATTTAACATATTTACTGAGACTAAAAAAACAAGAGTGCTAGATGCAATGAGTGCAAACGTCAAGGATAAAGATTAGGTGGAGCTACATGATGGCAGTAAGAAATGACTATCAAATTACCTTTTCCACTTCCCATACCCCTCGTTGGGGAGGAAGAGGATGATTTATGGTGAGATTGATTTCGATGATGGTGATGATGGGAGTACTGGTGATCTGGAGGCAAAGAGGGAGGTTGGTGTGCTTGTTGATACTCATGGTGTCCATGATGATGGTAGATACTTTGCTGATGCCACGAAGGTGCAGATGTATGGGAAGAAGGACCCTGATCAACTATTCTCACTGCACCTCTCCCCTCCCGTCTATCACTGAGCCCTGGCCCAACATTTCCCAAAGTCCTTGACACAATAAGCTCCACCTGAGGTTCTTGCCTAGACTCTGCAATAATGTCATACACTTCCTCAAAGCTTTTCCCCTGAAGTGATCGCCCATTCCACTCAATCACTTCATCCCCTGTGGATAAAGAGGAATGTGTACAATGGTAGGGAAACAGAGCAGAGGCTAAATTAATAACGGGGTGATTCATTATGCCGCTTACTAATTTTTAAAGCATGCACATCAAGAGTTTACAGAGAGAAATCATTACACATTCTGGAGAGTGAGAGGGTTTACAAAAATGTTAACTTGCAAAAAATCACCTTTAGGCTATTATATCAGCAATGATAAGAGGAATGAGACTCATTACAATTCTTTACATGGATTTTGTATACTAAATGATTATGAATGAAAATAATACATATATACATTATATACAGAGAGGCATAAAATAAATTCTCAAATCGAGAAGTTTTGGTTCAATTTCAGCACTTAAGATTTGTAATCATTTTATTTTTAAATTAACATTGACATGGTCCCAGAAAATAACATCTTAATGTATTGTTTCTTCTTAAATACATAAAGGTAATACATCTTTCTAAGCATTACAATTGTTTTTATGGTTAAGCTTGAAATATTAAATTTAATCATACAATAATGATAAAACCTACTGACCTTATATAAATCAAAGAGTTTAACACAGGAAATATATTTTATGGGTATATGATTTGCATGATAAAAATTTAGTTCACTTTAATTACTTTACTTTAATTATTGATGTTATATAATAAGCTACATTTGTCCCTCATGCTCGACTGTTGCACCCCTCTTAAAAAGGCTTTATAAAAGAGCGGGAGAATTGAGAACTATTTACGAATGACTTTAATGCTATTTTAACAAACTATCTGAGTGGGTAGAATATAGAAATTTGGTAGGAATGTTTGATTCTTATAGTAAAAGCCATTTACAAAAAAAATCCTCAAGAAACATCGGGGTTCAACTGCAGCAGATAATTTCTATTTCTCATAAGATAACACATAAAAATCGATTTTTCGATTTACTGGCTTTTATTCTTTTGCAAGAGATAATTAGAAATAGTTGACCTATTATCTTTGGACTTGAACCATTTTAAAGAAAAATAATTATCTTTAATAATAATTATCTTTATAATAATATTCCTATAATCACATTTCACTTATGATTCGAAATTGCTCAAGTTCTACATTTAAATCAAATTTATTGGAAAAATTTAAGCTTTTTAACGATATGTTGCCTTGCCAACTGTGTCATTGTTATACCTTGAGATTGTATTGTCATCTCAACCCTTATAATAAATATATTCATAAGGAAAGTGTGCTTTGTTTTAGCATGTAAGAAGAGAGAAAGGAAGAAAGATAGGAGAGAGATAGATGGGAGAGAGAGGGGGGATGAGAGAGGAGAGAGAGGGAGGGAGACAGAGAAAAAGGGAGGGGGAGATATAAACAGATAATGTTCTTTATAAGGGTGAGATAGAGATAAGGAAGTATATTTTTCCAGAGAGAGAGAAAGTAAGGAAGAGAGATAGTAAGAAAGAGCGATATACAGGGAGAAAGAGGGTTGAGAGACAGAGAAGGAGAGATAGAAAGATAATGGTCTTTATTGGGGTGAGATTGAGACTAGGAAGTCTATTTTTCCAGAAAAGGGAGAGTGAGAGAGTGTAGGAGAGGGTGGGAGAATGGGAGGGTGGAGGATGGGAGAGAGAAAAGAAAGAAGAATGGGAAGTGTCTTAAATTTAATCCTTAATCCACACATACTCATCATATTTGATGGGCGATTACGCTAATATTAATTATATTTGGGAAAATTAAAAATATCCACCACATATTTATAAAATGTTTTAGTAGTGAATGAAATAAATTGGATCTACCAAGAGTTACAATAAACAAATATGGCTTTATGACCTACTTGAGAAGTATTATATTCTGCAACTGTTTTTTCCTAGTCATAACTTGGATAATAATTCAAAAATAAAATTCCTTTCACATTCAACATTTATAACAGGAGTGTTGCCCTTCTTTTAATTTATATTTCATGTTACATCATTTAAATAAATTTTGCCATCTGAAATATAGCCTGCTTACTAAAACCCCTTACCAAAGGATAATAACAATCACAAAAATAACCATTCTCATAGACATTTCAAAGAGCAGCTTGTAAACAGTGATAACATAAAATTCAGTGTCTTGACATTTCCTTCAAGTTTTTCAATATTAAAAGTTATATTAGATTTTCACTGTAATTTAATTCCTAAATATATATCCACTTGGATATAAATTTTTGATGAATGCTTTTTAAACAAAATTTCATTAACTATCAGTGAAGGAATGAATATCTGGCCCTCACCAGGTCTTAGTTGCCCTTCCACATCAGCTGTACTGCCTTTTTTCACCTTTTCAACAATTGCAGCCCGCCTACCACTCTCCATCACCCTGCCTCCAACCACCTTCAATCCCAAAATGGCTGCACTTGAGCATCCTGATGAGCTTATGTCCCGAGAAGGAGTTTTCTTCAAAATCATGTGGCCAATTAGGTGTCCCCCATCTGCGCTCACCTGCCATGACAGGGGGTGCTGCATCGGGGAAGTTTGGTAAGGTCATGCAGGAATGGTAATGTTTAGGTTAGTGATGAAAGGTGTTGTAGGGGAATAGGATTTTGATTTTGAGGGAGGAGGAGGAGGAGATGCAGAAGGAAAAGGAAATCTCATTGGAACTGATGCCTGAACAATCATATAAGACTGGCAGCTTCATCTCTAAAGGAGACCTTAATTTGAACTAATTTTTTTATTGGCATGAATGATGGAGATGCTTTAAGGAAAATTCTTTTCCATAAGAATGTCTTCAGCTTTCCAAGTGAAACTAAAATGATTCTCAATGGTAGTTTCCTTGATTAAACAATAAGTTAAAGAAGAGTGTACTTTTATGTAGTAAAATAATAATTTTTCATTTATATCAACTAAACAATAATGCCTGATTATTGAGAATTTCGAAAAGATGCATTATTAAACAAAATTATGAATTTTAATTATAATATTTATAAATTATTATAGCCAAATTATCAAAAAATGTTACATATTTTCCAAAAAAATTCATTAGATATGTTTTCTTTATATAAAACATGAAAATCATAAAAATGCAAATATAATGTTTATTTGATTAATGCAATGCAAAATAATGAAGAAAAAAACTTTTTCAGTCATTATATTTGGTTTATTTTTTCTGAATGTGTGATGTCTCCTTATCTAAGGCAGGGATGAAGTCAAGTACCAGTCTTAATAGATTCTAGCTGTCACTAAAGGTTGATGATTTTTTACGATAGTTTATGCATATATGTATTGCAACAAAAGATAATCTTTTAGCATATTGAACTGGTTTCCAAACTATTTAAAAATCAGGAGGAAAAAACATCATCCTCTGATAAATTTGTGCTTGAGGGTTTAGTTATTATGTACAACTATGAAAAATCAAGTCTTAAGAGCCATATTAAATATTTATAAATTAAGTTAAAAATAAACTTCATTATTGCAGATTATTGGATAAATGGGATCTCATATTTGGAAACCATTATTAATATGCATAAAGATTTTTGCATAAAAAAACATCATGGATAGGATGCGCATAACACAACAAATGCAGGCTTGCAACCTCCTTAAGTATATACAGACACCACAAAATGAAAAAAAACACACATAAGCTACACATTTAATCATGCCATTCCTCATATCAACACCAAAATGCTAAAGGATAAGCAAACAGACATAAAACACAGATGAAGAACTCCATATTTTTTAACCAACTAAACATCAAAAAGGAAATATGAAATAAAAACCAGTTTTGGAAAATAGAAAACTACTTCATAGGCAGCACGAATCTCCATTTAAGTAAATATGTTATATGAATATTAGATGGCTTCTATTTTATTACTGTTACCTCCCACAAAAAGCATAAAACTAGGCGATATAAATATTCCATGGATGTGGAGAAGTAGTTATAATGGTCACAAAAGGGAAACATACACATTTGATTTAAATATTTTGAATAAACAGCAATTAGTAACTACTAACAACAGTGGCTTCCTAGATGAAACTAATTTATGAGCAACTACTCCATATTAGAAGATAATAACTGATTTATTGTAAATTTAACTAAATATTTAACAGCATGCAAACAATTTTTCTTTGTGCTACTCCATATCATAATAGAAAATGTATTCTAGGGGCAATTCAGAACAATTATTTAAAACTATTTGATCATATTATTGAGCATAATCCAACAAGAATTTCATTGTCACCTAATACTATTTGAACAGAAGATTGTTTTCAACTGTTCCAAAAACTATTGTTGGGTCAAATGCCCGAGGATTTTAAATTCCATTTCTAATACAGTAAAATCTCCTTTTTCAGGATATTTTTTAAATGCTGCCTTTGAGAAACAAATGTAACTTACTTTTGAATGGCTAAAAAACATTTATGAAGATAAGCACTTCACATTGAAGCAAACAATTCTGCAGGAACCAATCCACAAAGCTTCAAATTATATAGGGCTCTTCATAACAATCAATAATGCCATATACTTATGAATAGCAATGTCTCCTGGCTTTCATATATTTTTTTATTTCTTAGGGAAAAATTGCCTACTTCTGGTTTGCCAGAAAACTTTCTTTTGGGGAATGAACTTGGCCCTTTCACATCCTGTAAAAATGGAACTTTACTGTATTTCAAAGGTGAAATGAGTTTCTGATTTAATAATTGAGTTCTTTGCTAAAAGATCATTTACTTGTGATCATATTGAGCAATAAAAAGTAAATCTAATCGAACATTTTAATCGTAAAAATGAAATGTACAATAAAATATTTAAACAACTATGAAAATGTTTTAGGAATAAAGGATTATAATTTGAAACATAGGTTTGAAGAGATAAAAGATTAACATATATCAACTCTAAATATTGAAAACTTGTTCCTTGGCCTAGATTAGGGTTGCCAGGCATCCTGATTTTCACAGGATTGTCCTGACTTGATAAGGTGCATCCCACATCCTGTCTTATATTTCATGTCTCACTTTTTAAACAAAATTGTTCAGCACTCCAAATTTTTAATGGGATTTAGATGCTACCAATCAGCATCAACTAGGTTTATAGTGCTACATACAGTGACCCCATCGCATTAAAGAATGCTTTCTTCACTCAGAGTGTACTACATGTGCTTGGTCTGGTGAGCAACCTCCCACTATATGCCTAATTCCTTTGCTCATAATGCCATTCCTTTCTTTCTCACCTGCCACTTTGAACTGGTTTTACTGTATGTAATAGTGTGGCGAGCTGATACTATGGAAGGTTAGGTACCTTAAAGGTACCATCATTGTATACATTTTCCATGTAGTTTGAATAAATTGATCCTAATAATTATATAAAAACCAAATGGTTTTGTCTTGAATTTGATTTAATATAAATGTCCCAAGGTAATATTACAAAAATGTGTAAATGTCCCGATTTGTGACTTAAAAAATCTGGCAACCCTAGCCTAGATGCTATTTAAAAAATACTTTCATAATAATGGTAACTTTCAACAAATAATAAATATCAATGCCATATCTCAACAATTTGTTAATGTTATGATAGAAGAACATTTTATTATGATGAAAATAAACTATACCCACTGTAAAGTCAGAAATGGACATATTTTGTGACAAAGTATTTCTATTGATGCAAATATCTCAAAATAGTAAGACTCGCTCATTCATATTACTGCCCTCAACCATTTCCATGATGACACTACTTTTGAAGATGAATAATCTATTTTTTGCATTTTAATATAAATAAATCTCAATTTTCATTTGCCTCTAAGTAAGGAAATACTGGCAATCATTTTAGTAAATTGTCAGCACTAATTAAATAAGTAAGTTCAACTGTTTGAATGAATGTCTAATACTTTAAAAATCTGATGCATTATTATCAAATTAACATGTCCAAATAGGTCTTGCGTTTCAGTTTTTTTGCAAATCAAATGGAAGAATTTTTACAGGTTATGCAATCAAAAAGTAAACATTTTTCATTATAATTAACTCTCAGTTATATCAAATCTATTTTCACTGAAGATGTTATGGGGTTTATTTTGAGAATATGTTTCCTAAATATTAATAGTCTATAAAATCTACATTACTATTTAATAGAAAACAATTTTAATTCTTCAGTAAATACTACCAGTGAGGACAGCAGGAGTATTCCAATATTGGTTAAGATCCCATAAATTTTAAGTGGGGAATAAATAAAGTTCATTATAATGCAAGTTAAAGTTAGACGGCATAGTGATATTGAGTTAATTGATTGCATCACTAACATGGTAAGATTGATACTGTACAAAAAAGGATTCTAGGATGACTTGCATATTAAAAATGTTAAACATGAAGTTACTTAATAGTTCTGCTTGTTTCTACATAAGTAATATGGGGAAGGGAATTTCTAATTGTAAAGATGTAGACATATTTTAGAGATTATACGAAGAAAAATGGGCTTCTATTTCCATGGCATGTCTCTCAATAATTTAACTATATTTGCTGACCTCTAATACTCGTATTCTTCGTGGAAAAGTTAATCACCTGAAATTGACATGTATCTTATAGGCTGAGGGATCCCAGGTACTCTGGTCATTAAGTCCTCACAAGGACAGATTAGATCTAATGAGTGTCACCACAAGTTGATCCTGGTAGGTTTTGCAAGTGAAAATGAATTTCTTGAAACTAATGATTCATTTGGATTTTGTGAAGAGCATGAAAGAAATCATATGATAGACTGATAAAGTCAAAATTACATTAAATTCCATGAATATGAGGAAATAAAAAGAATTCAAGGTCTTACAAGCCATCACAAAATTATTTAATGAAATAAATGATACCTCTTTCAGTTAAAAATAACCTTTGTAAAGAAAGAAGTTTTTCACTTTTTAACCAATTAATTTTCTAAAATGAATTTGGTATTAGTTTAGAAGCACAAAAAATTTTACTCTTGATCATCAAATATACAAATTATGCCTTGGATGTAAACTGGTTCAGTATCACATTAGCGTGGTTCATAATTATAACATTAATTAGTTGTAAATTTTTTGGAGCTATCTGAGATTCAACAATAAATAAACTTTGTTTTACTTGGCTCTTTTAGTGTTGCCTCTGTTTTTATTCCTATAAATAATTTAAGAGTAACTATATTCACTGGAATGATTTTTCTGATTATTTTGTTTTGAAATCATAGGCCAGCAAATATGGTAAATGGTTGTTGATAAAATCCATATAAATTTCTAATTGCAGAATTAGGTATCTTCTTTTAGGTGAGTAAAACTATCTATAACTAGCAAAATAATGTGAAAATGTCACAAATGGGCACCTTTATATTCTTTCCTTACTACATTATATGATAAAATATTATTTTTTCATAAAGTAATAATACAGCTAACATAAGATGATATATGAAATTCAATTATATAGATGTTTTTAGTTGAATATATAGATTGAGGTGCATTATGAGAAGAAGAGTAAAACATCTACTGAAATATGAAATGGATTTTAAGTCTTTATACTGGAAATGGTTATCTAATATCTACCAGAAATAGTATCTACAAGATCTACAATTGCAGAAGCTATTTTAACATTCGCTACATTAAACCATCAAGATCTACACCTAAATTTATGTCATAGTTAAAATATCTAATTCGTTGAATGACATTTGTTGGTAATACAAAAATTAAACGAGCTATTTTATTTTTTTACTTCAGAAATTAATTTATCTAATCGTTCTATTTGAGTGCATTAATATATGATTTAATGTTTTTTCTTTGATTACTAATCCAGTAAATAATAATACCATGAATAGCATTCATTACTTTTGTATTCCAACAAATAATCACTCAACAAAGACATAAATTAATATTTGGATTAAGGAAGTTATAGTTTTAGCTACATTTCTTTCTAATTTACACATTTTTGAGTGACTTTTCTTGCCCGCCATAGGTGCTGGTTGGTACCTTCAGACTTTCTCCCCTATTTGAATCTTCGCTTGATGTGAACGTACTACTTGTGTCTATACCAGAGTCCTTGGTCTGGGAGTCCTGTGATCCCTGCCGGTCAGCACCCCACCGTGATCCTCCGCTTCCCCTCCATCCCCCATGACGTCCCCCTCCTCCACCTTTCCACCACATCTCCTCTGCATCCATTCCACTCCCCTCAAGTCCACAAGGGCAACCCCTTCCATCCATGCCTGTATCTTTGCTATCCTGCCCAACATAACGACATCCCAAAACTTTATCCGCACTCCCCTCTCGCGTCCGTCTCCGACCACCAGTACCGGACACTGCACTAGACTGAGAGACTGGAGCACTGATACTGTTGCTCCTCGTGATCTCACCGGGATCAAAACGCACAGTCTTCTTTCTCCTCTCTGTGAAGTGTCTTTGATCTGTGGATCTGCTACTTCCACCGCCCCTATCATGGCTCCGACTGCTTCCCCCATGTCTACCTCTCTCATGGAGGTTTCCTGGAGGAGGTTCATCTGACAATGTCCTTCGCAGACCCTCCCGACTGTTTTCTCGCCCTGCACCATCTCGTGACACACGGTAATGACACCGATCTCGGTACTCGGCGCTCAGATCACGAGAAAATCTATCCACTTCTTTGGAAGAGGTGCCGTAACCTCTCCCTCCAACACCGACACCTGCACCATCGACACCATCACCTCTCCCACTGTTGGTACGGCTTTCGTCTCTGGGCGTTCTGTTATGCCTATGGCTGTGTCTCTCCCTATGGGAATTGTAATGGTGATGGTTTGAATGCTGACCGTGACGGTGTCTCAAGTTTTCTACTTTCCCTAGTAGAGTCAACAGCAATGAAACAGGACATAAGACTGGTTCATATGGTGCTACCAAAATGCACAACATTAAGAAAAACATACTGAACTTAAGATAAGATGCACTTTCTAAACAGTGAAACAATGACAAACTGATGGAAATGGATAAACACTACTAGTACAACAAATAAATTAAAATATCTTGAAGACCAAAAATATTCAACCAATGAGATTAAAAAAAGTTAATTTTAAAATTTGGATAAGATTTCTTGTTCACCAATGTTTCACTGTTGACCGTAGTTTAATTACTTTAAAAAAATGTAACACATTAATCATGAGCAAAGAATATGCATGGTCTTGAAGTAAGTATAGATTATAAACACATTAAAAGAAGTAATTAAACACCAGACGCACACTTAAAGTTCCTGCAGTAAAGAAGGAAAAAATATAGCTTAAAATATGAAAGGAAAATGAAATACATTAGGAGAGACATTAGATTAAAAGTCATATACAGAAATGATACACTCATGCACTCCAGACAGGCATACCAAATACAAACATACAAGAGCTAGAGAGATGTATTTAAAATCTCAATTGTGGAGGCCAACGAACATCTCAACCCTTCCAGACAAAATAGAAATCAGACAAGAAAGCATCCCAAATAGGCCAACGTTGCAGGAAGAAGCCCCAGGAAACAGGGATGCGGAGTTCCCAAAATAAGATCCCCTAGTCATTCCTTCCACTGACGTGTCCAATGCCATAATGCACAGACCCACAAACACAAACATTCACAACCCTTGTCAATGAAGCATGCAGAAAAAAGCATGAAATAAAGGCTTGGAATCAGCTCTGAAATTGGAATCAAATAGCATGTCATGATGATTCATATATATAAATGAATGATGTATTTTTGAGTGTTCTACTGTTTTATTCAATTTTTTCTCACCGCCAAAAATTTCTTTATCTTTTCATCAAGAATCTCCTGCCTTTTCAATCTCTCGCCCATGCTCTCTGGCATTCCTAAAAGAGAAAGATCAGTAACCTTTGGATTTCAGGAAGCTGGGGAAAAAACAACAGATACACTGAAGGGAGCAACAACTTCATTTCTATAACATAATATTTTCTCAATGAAAAATATTTTTTTCTTTTTAATTAACTAAATCAAATAATTCCCTACGTTGTTCTGAGGCTCAGCATTCCTTACTGATACCAAGCAAACCTGTTCCAAGAATGCCTCATGAAGACATCTTCAAACAATTGACAAATCTAAAGAACGGCAATTTAACTTCTTGAAGAAGTTTTAAGTTGCACCATGAAGGTGTCTGAAATTTGTAGTAAAACTAATTCATATTTAGTCAGTCTTTTGACTCATAAATACATTAGCGCACCAAATGATATACTAAAATTAGAATAGCTGATTGGAAGTAATTCCATATGCATTAAAGAGAAAACCTTAGAAATGTTGGACATTTTTCTACAACGGAAATCATATTTCACTACTAACCCGATAACTTGGCAGAATTTAGTCATTAAAATTATTGCATAACAGAACTAAAAATAATTTGAATAACTTCTACCTACTCATTGAATCATAGCATAAATAGGTATTAGTTTTTTCATTTTCTTAGCTATAAAAATAAATTTCAAATGCAATGATCATTCAAAAGACCTGACCAAATACATTTAATTAAGCAGCTTAAATTCTAAATGCTAATGCCTAAAAAATAACTTTCGATCAACTACAAATAATTTTTATGGCACTTTTTTAGCTTAAAATATTTTTTGGTGCTTTACATAAATATCTTTTTAAGAGCAGTGTAGGTGGTGCGAATTTTCATAAGATAAATGAACTTGGCCAATATTAACACGAGGCCAAATAGGCTAAATCCAATTTTTAAAGCATAAGTTTAAATTGCGGAAATAAATTGTAAAATAACAATTCAACCTTCCAATAATTATAGAAGAATTCTAAATTATAAATATGCATTACTGATGAAAAATAAGACAATTTTTCTAGTATTTCAAAAATTCTGTTGGTCTTTCGCCACTATCACAATATATATATCAAATCTGAGATAGACCGTCCTTGGTCCTCGAATCCACCAGAGTGATGCACGTTAATTTACAAAGTGAAATTGATTACAAACGAATTTTAAACTTGAGACGTTGACATGAATTCGCACAAAAGTACATCATTAATCAATAGAATATTAAATTCATATCAAATTTGTGGAGAAACATATCTGTAATTGAAAAAGTCGGATGTTTTAAATCACCAGAAGCAGCTAATAACAATTTACAGGAAAACTTACGTCAGTGTCGCCCCTATCGGTGTTCACTGAACTTAAACTAACATTTGTTTAAATTTTCGTGAAAGCAACATAGGTGGCGTCAAGTTATATTCTTTTCGTTGTTATTATTTAACAAATAAATATAAATTGACATTAGTTTGTATCAATTAAACATACACCATTAATGTATAAGATCATGCCAGCGCAATTGATTTATTTATTTATGTTATCTCCCTTAACTTTTGTTGAAATTCTGTTAAAGTGTTGAATTAACAAATTCAAGTTTTTATAAACGTTCACACTTGTCAACATGAAAACACTAACGTATCAGATTTTTTTCGCGGCCCTGTACTTGTATTCCTACAAAAATTATCACGTGTTGGCAACACATACATTTTTGTTTACATTTTTCAAGCATACCTAAGTAATTTAATGTTATGAATTCGTCAAAAGCATCAAAATTTTGTCTGTCATAATGATTTCATAGAATTGAGCAAATAGAATGAATTGACTCCATATTTACACGATATTTCTTTATAATGCCGCATAACACTAATATCGTGACTACAGTTTTGGAACTGGGAATTCCCGTTCCCGGTTCCCGAGAATTTACTGTATGTTTCTTATTCTCGATTCCCGGGAAAAGTATTAATGATTCCCGCATTTTTATAGCGTGGCAGAGGGAGCCACAAAGGGATAGAAGAAGGCTCTTATAGATTTTAGATTGTTTTTTAAACCTCTTTCATTCATTTTCTACCCTCAATTTTAACTTTGAGGGAATTTCAATATAAGATACATTCGTAATTGATCTCTTGTTTTCTCCACATCGCCAACATCGAGGAAAGATCAGTTGCGCAAGTAAAAGTGCGTCTGAATATTGAATCTGCTAAAAATTTGTCGCAAATAATGTATCACATGTCATTAAGATTTAAAAGAATTAGGTATTTACATTGTATCAATAATAAATATCATGTTTAAATGAAAAATGTTATACTAAATATTTAAAATGCGAAATAATTTTTATTCCCGGTTTCTCGGGATTCTCGGGATATTTGAAAATCTAATTCCCGTTTTTCGGGAAAAATATATCGCCGGGAACCCAAACTCTAATCGTGACTCTTTGATCTAATTGGAGGTAAAACTTCCACATTTTAATAGAATGTTTCGTATCATTTCGTTACAAAAATATGAGCATCGCAAAAAATTCTCTGTATAACTTTAACTCTTACTTCAGCGTTAAAAGTTTAGATTTAAAAATATTTAGTAAACCATAAAATGGTAACGTGAGTCAATCTGACTCACACATTTCCGAAAGATGCGTCTAACGCTGTTCGTTTTCAAACACGCTCCCCCCTCTCTTAGCTCTCTAGTTAGTTGTCTATGTGCTTTCAAAGAAAAACACATTATTTTTCTCCGGTCACCGTTACAGCTGCATATTCAGGTAAGCAACTGCGTCAATTTGACGTAGCCAATGGCAAAAAACAGATTCAGTTTGGCAAACCTAAGTAATGATCTGACAGCTATGATTTGCAAAGCCTTAGGAGAGGAAAGAAATATTCCTAAAACATATTAAGCGACAGTGACAAATATGAAGAAAGTATTGTGTCATTATGCCAAGAGAAGGAAAACCTCCACCCTCTGCATATTTTGCAAGAAGCCTATCTGTGGCGAGAACCAACAAAATGATGCCCTAATTGTTAATTTACACATTTTTAATATTTAATACATTTTGACGTTAAGAAAAATAATTTTAAAACCGTTTTTAATGATATTTCCTCATTCTAAGTTTAAATGAGTAGAATTGATGCAGCGTTACCAATAAACGCCAAAAATAGCGTTACCATTCAAGGGTTAATATAATAATTTTTCTCAGGATAAATGATATCATGGCATATTAAATTTGCACTCAGTCTTGAATATTGAAGGACGTAATTTATGGTTCTCGAACCAAGATCAGACGAAAACAAATTCAATTCCTTTCAATAACAATCCCTACCCGAATGAGAAAAAAAATCGATTTTTCAGTAATCCTGTCAATGAAAGCCACTTCGTATTTCATATAAAAGCTATATCAACCATCCAATCCTCATCAAGCTATTGCCAATGGTAACGTACGCATAAAATATCAAACATTTAAAACGTATGGCAATCATTTTCCGGCGTAGCCCAATCAAAAGCCACTATGGAGCATCCTATTGGCCGCAAGGCGAAGTTTTCCTTTAATACATTTATCGAAAATAAAAGGGCCGAGTTTCATGTTGTTTCCGACGGTCATTCGCGAGGCGTTTCGGCCAGGTAAAGGATTGGGGGCGTGTGTGGTCGTTTCCGGATGAGTCGATATGGCGCTCAGAGCTTTAGGGTCAGATGAGGTCAGAGGAGGGAGAGGCCGAGGGAGAGAAGGGAACGGTGGGAAGGGGACCAGGAGAAGGGCTTCCAACAGAAGGATGAGGCAAGAGGTGAGCATAAAAGGGTCGGTGAACTACATTTTTTGAGAGAGGAGAGAGCGGGAAGGTTTTGAGAAGTGGTAGACCGGAAGGTATGAGGTGAAAGATTGTGACTGCTTCGCAAAAAGAAGGCAGAAAAAAGGAAGGAGACAAAAGGATGGAAGGATAACGAAAAGAGAGAGAGAGGGAGAGGAATAAAAGATGAACTAGATAGGAGAGAGGGAAAAAGAAAGATAGATATAGTGAAGGAGATTAGAGGGAGGGTGGTTCGAGGAAAAGAGATGAAATTTCGAGAGAGAAAGTGGAACGGAGGCTGGATGAGGCAGAGAGAGAGAGAGAAGAGAAGAGAGAGGGAGTGAAAATGAGGGGGGGCGACAAAAGTTGAAAGATGGAGGTGATGAAGGGAAAGGGAGTGGAAGTGAGTTAGAATTAGAGCGACACAATAATTTTTTTTTAAATGTAAGGGGAAGAAAGCGTCGAAGAGGGAGAGAGTGAAGCGAGAAGTGTGGTAGCAATGACGGTGAGCAAAAAAGAGAAACTGTACGATGAATGGAGAAAATAGGGTGAGATTTAAATGTAACAGGTTAAATTGTGGCAAGATTTTGCCCAAATATGTCACTTAAATTCGCAGACTATTCTTATTCTAAAGGAAAAGATTTTATCAATATTAAAGTTAATTTGTAGCCAGATATTATTTATTGAAAACCATAAGAATAAACGGATGTCAACAAATTGATTCAAAAAGTAAACAACCCGGGTGGAATATAGATTTCAAATGTTATTTTTTTGTAAGAGCAGCTTGTATGTATTATTCAATGAAAACGTTTTTGAATTAGACATCAAATAATTATTATTTAATAAGTTTAACAGGTCTCTAAAGGTATATGAATGATTTGCGCACACTTCTGATGGAAGGAAAATAAAATCCATTGTAGAATATAAAAAATAAAATTAACTTTTTAGGTTTGCCCTTTAAATTAAATAGAGTTACGCAACCTTAGATTAACATTGCAATTTAAGATTATTATGCGTCAAATAGCATTATTTTAAGTTTTATGTTTGGAAAATTATATGCGAAATTTTCAGATGCCATTTATACAAGCAATATAGGTACCTTCAACGAAAAAGACCATAACAAAAGAAGAACACATTCTATGGAAGAATAATCAGGATGCAGTACGTTTCAGCCTTTTTGTTATTTTGCATACATAAACAGTGAAAACCCAAGGAAAACATTAATAGAATTTCAACTCATAGTGTTGAAAGTATATTATTTTGAGTGATGAACTGTTTGCAACAACTGAATTTTATCTTTTAATCTCACGAAATTTGTACACTTATGATTAAAACTATGCTTTACAATCAACATGGACCAAAAGGTTTCAATTCTTAATTGAATTTTATTGAATTTCCGCACCCTATTCATGTTGGAAAATACTGCTTCTATTGGTACATTTGTTCCCGGTAGGCAAAA
This sequence comes from Tanypteryx hageni, assembly GCA_028673005.1. NCBI lineage: Eukaryota > Metazoa > Arthropoda > Insecta > Odonata > Petaluridae > Tanypteryx > Tanypteryx hageni. The sequence goes on from CM054118.1 coordinate 39,849,375, forward strand.
GGTCTAATCTTCAGATTTATTGGGAAATGTTGTTTTCTTTAGAGCAGATGAATACCTACACCAACCTCTCTGAAATGTTCGTATAGTTTTCTTTCTACGTTTTTAATTCTTTATCGTTTCAAATATGATACCTCATAAAATTAGTCGCCATCTAATTACGAAATATATGGCAAAATTTTTTAAATAACGTCCACTAATTTGTACATTTTCATGTTGTGAAACAAAATTCAATAAATACTAATCAAAATGTTAAAAATGGCCACTAAATTTTTCAAAGAAAAAAAAATGTACTCAGGACTTTCTAATTATGAAACCTTGTTAATCAAAACCAGTACTGGGTATCCTAATTCATTTGAAAACCGGTCAATACAAAATATCTTTAAAACGGTACTTCACTGGTAAAAACAGTACGGATGTTCACCTTACCATGACATGAGTCGACTATTTGTAAAACCTTCGATTTGTGTGTGATTAAATACGCACAAGGAGAAGTGTGTGTGTGTATGTACGCATCGCAAATTCAATGAACTTTTGAGAAGTCTACGATAAGCCTCACAAACAAAGAACCCCTAAGGATGACTATAGGGATTACATTTTTTTCCTTTCTTACTCCGATATTTTGGAGAGGTGATGTAGGAGAAGGGGACGGAGAAAGGGTTGAGGGGCCCTCTCGAAACGGGAAGGAGTTTGGTCTCCCTAGAAATCAAATCCCTTGGGATATGGAGCCATAAAAGATAAAAGTACATCCTCCCCTTTCCCCTTCTCCCTCTCTCCTCCCTCTTCCCCCTCCCCTAACTCCATATTTCACGCGCCTCGCTTCGTCGTCCCAGATGCTTCAAAATTCTGGCAACGTTACTGCTACCCCATGCGTGTCACCAATATCCACCGAAACGCAAGACGCTCTTCCTCGCTCCCGAAAAAAAAAACGCTGATTACTTTTCCTTTTTTCTTCAGTTTTGTCCTGTGTTTTTTTAATAATTCTCCAAAATTGATTCTCGCGGGTAATCCATGTACATATCTTTTCGGGTAAACTTTGTTCCCTCGCGCTAGAGATTCTGTTTTTTTTTGAGACCTCGGAAAAAGAAAACAGATTTTACGACCCCATATAGATTAGGATGCATTATGTTATGTTAAATCGTAGTGAAAACAAAGAAAACGCATGGTACGTAGATGTAAATTCACAAGAGAATTTTTAAGCACAAGTTCAAATAATGAAGTTAAAATGTTTACATTTTCAAGAAAAACGATGCAAATTCCCGGTTCAAGTTTTTTTGTTTAAGTGAGCATTCAAAAATACTTATTTATAAGATGTTTAGGTATGAAAAATATATTTTAATTATTCTAAATAGCCGTTTCGAAAATTAACATCAATGGAAACTATAGCTCCGCTTTTGCTAAGATTATCGATATCAAATATGGGTCCTAGTAAAGATAAAGCCGTAATAATTATAAAACAAATCTTACGTAACTTGCGTTACTGAATAAATTTATATGAATCCTTGCATCTCATGTGAATTATGTATGTTCGACTGTTCATGGAGATAAAAGTGAAAAAAATAATCAGCATGGTGCGAGCAAACATTTTTATTTCAAGGAATAAATGAACTTCTTTTTATACCGAAATCTTATTTAATATAAAGTTAGCTCTTTTACTAACCCCCACGTGAACGCGACCACGACTAGATAAGAAAACTTAATAAAATTTTTGGAAGAAGTTCTGCTCTGCCAAAATAAACAAAACCAAAGTAACTTGGGCGGAATTGCACCGTGGAATAACGAGGTCACCCAAAACAAATCCGCACGTGCAGTTTTTCATACGTTTCCCTTCACCAACATGGAGATAGGAAAAAATGATCGCCTTGTTGAAGGAGACAGAAGAAGAGATATCCAGCTGGTTTGACTTGTGCGGATCCTCGCTCACTACTTGTTTGTTTTTCCGCGGCGCATTTGACAGCGAGAGCTCTGAATGTAGGTCCTGCCATCGTCGTTTTACGTCACGGGTCACGCCCATCCAACCCATCCTACCGATCCCAATCCAGCCCTACCTATACATCGGCCGGATCATCGCGAAATGTCCCGGCAGGGAATGGGATGGGCATTGCAAGGAATAATGGCTAAAGGTCGCGGGGAGGTGGTCTAATGGGCAGAGAGCGGGAGGGAGTGGATTATCTGAGGTGATATGGGATGGAGGGTGAATGAAGAGCGGAGTGAGATGTATGCGTACTAAAAAAATGAACGGTTGGATGCGCTCTCATCTCTCATACAATAATATCGCTCGATTATAGGTTTTGGGTTATTTCGCCTTCGTATTCTACGCCATTCCCCTTTACTCTCCATGTTTAAAGCTGAGGAGGAGGGGGGGGGTTCGTTTTATACATATAACCTGGTATTTCTGCTGCAGTTTTAAATTATATTATAATGCTGTGTGTAAATATGAAATCTAGATTGCTTATTTCAAATCATCGTAAACTTGAGAGTTATATATGATTCTTAATTTCCACTATGGCAATGTTTTCATAAATTTCCTAATATATTTTTCTAAAAGGTTCTGTTTTACATTATATTTCTATAGTAGGCTTTTATAGCTAAAGCTCTTAAATGAAACTGAAATAAAATAGCTGTTTCTATGCATGAAATAATTTAGTTTCAGGACAACTAGCTCAAACAATTAGATAAAAATCGGTTAGATAAATTATCACGTATGATTTAATATGAAGAGTTGTATTTAAAGTAAATATAGTATAGGGTCTTTTGTCATTTTATAACTTCAATTTTTACTATCATAGATGAAAGATTGGATAGATATACGGAGACAATGCATTTCGTAATTCGAAAGAGACTGCTTTTTGTATGGAAAAGTCAATTTTCTATTCAGTTGCACTCAATAATAGCAATGAATTGAAACAAAAGCAAATTTCAGTTTTTTTATAAAACCATCAACCCTATATTTTGCCTAGACCTCTCTTATAAAGTTCAATGACAAGATTTTTTAAAATTATTCTTCAATGATATTTCATTCGATATAGTTGCATGTAATCGGAGACCAAGGAAATTATATACAATTTTATTATTTTTTATTATTCTTAAGAAACTATTTGAAGGTTAGATTATTAGAAAAGTCATTAACTTTTGTAAGAAGTAAATGAACTAAGACAACCGATAGCAATGTTATCATTTCAGATTCATTTGATATAATATTAACGCCAACGAAAACACAGCAGAATATATTAATTACAAAGTTTCGAAGAAGGTAGGTAAAATATGTAGAAATAATGGCATTTTACATGAATGATATAAGCAATTTGCTGTCCAAACAAAATACGGCCAAAAGGTTTTCATGAGGATTGTCTTAAATTTTCTAGAATATTCTGGATGACTTCGTCGTTTTGGACCGTGTCCAACAGATTATAGGCTCAAGTAGATTGCTATTGATCAACTCGTGTGGTCCTCATTTTAACATTAGAGCGTATAATCTCCTGTATTAAGAGTTTGCTTAAGGCTAATTCAAGTGTTAACACTTTTGAAATATGGTTGTACTGCTGATGTTCATGAAATTTTAAACTACAATTTAGCAATATTTAAATTCTTTGAATACTTTAATTTTTACAGATGAACACGATTTCGCACTTCAGCAAATTATTTCATACTATATTTTACCATGAAATGTTGTCAAGTAAGCCAATATAATACACTCTGCCAAAACTGTGCTCTTAAAACGTGACTATAACATTATCGAATTTATTCTCGCTAACCTGAAAATAAATATTTCGAAACTGCTCTTATCAAGACACACTTTTGTCCAAAAAGGTTTTTTTCTCCGTCATAGCGCTTCCAAAATATAAATTTTAAAATATTTTAAACGGTCCTGGTAGAAACAAAATGTCATTTGCCGCATTTATTTACAACAAACAGAGGGGGGCAGACAGAAGGACGGACGGACAAACACTTGGGAAATTCAAAGAAGGCAAGTACAGATGGAAACAAACACTTATTCCAAAAAAATCAATGAGTGAACAATGGATTTTCACATAATAACGACCTTTTAGAAAGTTAATTTCCCAATTCATAAAGAAATCATTTATATATATATATATATATATATATATATATATATATATATATTTATATATATATATATATATATATATATATATATATATATATATATATAACGAGTAGTCCGTGCTTGTATACTGCAAGCGCTTAAAATAATCGCAATGTACCAAAATATAAACTCGTAAATAAAACAACGCGATCCTCAAGGTTGCAAAGATTGAGCAACAAGGAACCATATAAATAATAAATAATATAATAAATCGCAAGACCTCTTGCAGGATATTTTTAATTTCCCGGCGAAATTGAGACACCTCTCCGTTATTTCCAACTTCTCTGGCAATCGGTTCGCGTCCAAGTTTTCGTATTTAAAGTCCTGTATTAGAAATAAAAATAATCATCATCAAGATAATAGCCTACGTGTTACACTAAAATATGTGGAAAACTTAGGATATTTTTGTGTTAGGATTATTACTTCACGATCCGTGCCTTTTAGTACGAATCCTGATAAAACAACGGAAATTATGATGCTTACTTTCCATTTAATTATTTATTTAATAGTTATATTTACTTTAATAGCTTTAAAATCACAGCGGATATGTTGCTTATTGTGTTCCTAAATTTCATAATTTAGCGTTATAAAATATTACAAATACACTCCAACGGAATATTAAATTGATCACACGTATTTGTGAGGCAAAAATAACGCGTTTATGTATTAGGCTCTACCAAATCCGAGTCCAACAATAGTTGTTGCTATAGCAACACTCTCACAATGAGTAATAAAAACTGCAAAAACGCTAGTATTTACTTAGAATTCGAAGAAATACGATCGATATACAAAATTCTACGATATAAATTACAATATTCATTTTTTCCTCAGAGAATATCACAAATCCCGCGCCGATATTACAATTCTAAGATATTTTAATGTGAAAGAGAAAATTACCCTGCACGATGGATTTCAGATTTCCCATTTAAATCAAATGGGAAGGATAATTCCTGGAATCGAAACCGGGACTTCAATCTTAGCAACAAAAACTCCCATGTAGCAAGAGATTTCCACCAAGTGTCATAATCAAAGATGGCCCAAACACTTTTGTCGTAGTATGATAAATAGATGAGATTCCAGTTGTCAAAACAAGGGTGCCCTTGTTTTGGCTACTGGAGTCTCATCTATTTATCACCAAGTGTCATGAAAATCGGTCAATTGGTTCAAAGGTTAATAGGGGGACGGACAGACAGACAGACATAACGACGAAAGCCTATTTCCATTCTGGAAGTTAGGTTTAAAATCGAAAAATACATATAGCAAAACGCGAAAATTTAACAAATTTTTACCCGGAAATCTTTCCTTTTCAAGGTGATTTGCATTGTTGCCGGTTTCGTCTGACTGCGAATGACTGACTGGGATTATTAGTTCGCGTTGCATCTGTCCACATATTCACGATATTTCCACGATATTTTGAAGTTTAAACAATACCTTGGTAACAATAAACAATAACTAAAATGAATAATATCCGATTATTGGTTAACATATTTTGCTTATGAGTGTTTTTTAAGTCAGGCACAGCGATTTAATTTGCCGATTTTTTAATGATTTGGAGTGCTGCGGAGGTTTACTTCTTTAATCTGTGTAATTTTGTAATATTTTTGTTGTTTTTGAAAATGAAATTTGTATTCAAATCAAAATTTATTAAAACATGTGACCCTAAATTAATAAATAGGGAAAAAACCAATGCAAACAAATTTTGCTAAGGTTTGATATAAAATATGTTTCCAAATTTCAACTGATAACAATATATTTGAGTCTCATTAATGGTAGACCAAGAACAAAAGACTATATTCCGAATGTTTTGTTGTATTTGTTGTTCTTTGTATATGAAATTAGTTTTTCATTAAACATTTATAACATTAATAGTATTTGATTTGGTTTGACTGGGTTGGGGTTTTTCACCTTTTTTCTAATTTCGGCACACTTATTGTAATAAATTTGGGTAAAAAATTTATTTCATATATAAAAAACAACAAATGCAACAAAAAATTCAGAGTAGAATAATGAACCTTTTCCTAAAAACAATTTGTAATAAAAATAATGAAACGACCCTCTATATGCATTAAAACGTAAAAAAAAAATAAACAAGATGGAAAAGTATACTCCATAAATGGAATACACAGAGATTTCAAAGGCGTTCTTAATTGGAAATACGTATGAAACGGTATCGAAAGATTGGGCGATTCTCGAATTTTTATCTCCGAAATTATAAGTCGTAATTATGTGGTCTTGCAGACTATCTTGTAGTAAATGTTGTCCTCTATCCGAATAAATTTTTTAATCTATACCTCACATATCATACAAGGGCGTTGGATAGAAAAACATGGATTTTAATTGTCGTTTGCGGAGAAAACCGCCTTAAAGATCGATATGCGATGTTTTTCGAGGGATTTTATAGAATTTCTATCTCCGAAACTATAACTCGTAAGTACGTGGTCTCGCGGACCTTCTTGCAGTAAATTTTGTTCTCTAACCGAATACATTTTTTAATCTATACCTTACAGATCATATAAGAGCTAGGGAGAGAAAATTTTGGCATTTAATTGTTGCTTGACGGATGCCATTTAACGAGATACGTGTATAAGTTTATTAAAGTAATTATGTAAAGTGGAAGTTCCAATTGACGGATTCAGTTCAAAATCAAAATCGGGCGATAAATTTCAATAACGATCACCAATGCTTAATTTAATTAAAATCCGTCCGGCGGTTTAGGAGATAAAAGTTACGACGGATGGATCAGACGTGCCCATAAGGCGTTCCACTATTACCGCTTCGCTGGTATATGTATACGTCTATACTTGAAATCGACGGGATTATTTATAGGTTGCCTTTCAATTTTCTATTAAAAGTAGTACCTATCGATGCTACTACAATACAGATTACCAATTCACATTTAAAAGCATTGCACTCGTTGCCATGGTAGTTGATATTTTTCCTAGTTAGAAATGCCCTTGTCTTCAGATTAAAAACAAACTTCTACGCCAGTTCGGACCTTGTTTGAATTTTATCTTTAAAAGTAATAAATCGCATTCTTATAGTTATAGAACTGTTTTAATCTCGAGTTTATATCACTAATTTAAATATGCAGTTTTATAAAGCCCTGTAAAGATTTCCACGCTTTTCGTTTGTGGTATTGAAATGGAACAATAGGGTCAAAAATAACTCCCTAAAAACAATAGATGTAGCATATGAAATATTGCGAAGGCACAACAATGTCGGAAAATTGACTTCTAATCTCGCGAAAAATTAAAATCTTAAGCTATGTATCAGATACTGATGTGTTGGTTATGAGTGTAAAAATTTTCTTCCCCTCTCGTTCAGCCGTCTAATTTTCAATTTACCATTACGGGGAGAAATACAGTAGTCCCTTGCGCAATGCGGGAGTTGCGTTCTTGGAAAATTCATCGTTGGGCAAAACCGTGCTGCAAAAATTCAACACCTTATGGAAAAAATCTCATAGGCAACGAGCTTTTTTACGTGATACACATAGGTAAAATATAGTTAACTTTTATGCGAATTGAGTAAATATACGTAGCATTTATTTCCCCGCGTATAATTAAATCCGCGTAGGAGAAACCCGCGTTGGACAATGGTTTACTGTATGTAGTTGTAATACTAAGGAAAGCAGCCTTGTATCTACACCTTATGCAACCCAATCAACAAATGTTTCTTGACTGTTCCCGGCCATGGTACCACGGTACCGGCCATGGGACCACTGACCGTTGCCTCTTTCTTTATAATAGGCAGTACCGTAACTAGGGCGGGGCAAGCGGGGCATCTGTCCCGGGCGCAACTAAGTAAGGGGCGCTAAAAATCCAAATGCTAACTAAATAAACTAGAGAAAATAATTTTTTGAAGGAGGGTGGATCACTTATTTAGTAGTTGTTCCGGGCGCTAAAATAGCTAGTTACGGCGCTGATAATAGGGTATGGATATTTCGAGGTTTACCCGATTTTTACCTTCCGATTGCCTTGTTTAAATTTCGGGTAAAAACCGAAATTATCAGTTTTCTTTAAACAATTTTTTTTGTTTGGTCACAGAATTTCTATTCTGGCGTTTGTAGGCACTTCAGCACTTGAGTGCAGTCCGAGATGCTCGTGATGTCTGGTTTGCTCGCGCCACGCCTTAGCTAGTCGCTGTTAGATCTTTGATAAGAGAAGTTTGAGCTCCTGAAAAAGAGCCCGAGTGTCTATTAGTTGGAAACTACTAAAGAAAAATTATTTCACTAACATCTTTTGTGTTTTCAAAAGAAGTTGAACGGGAAGCAAGATATCTGTGCATCCTGCGAGGTGTTCCTCTCCACCTGGTGGCGTTTATCACAAGATAACACACTCTCAACCATGCCATAGGCATCCTGCGATGTGTTTCTCTACACCTGTAGGCGTTTATCACAAGACAGTAAAAAGTTTTGATTGTTTCTTAGTTAATTATTTTATAAATTAATAAGAAAACACCTGAAAATTTAAGAAATCAAAGCAGTTAATCACGTCATCCATTGAACAATACAGCAGAATTGTTAAGAATCACATCAATTTTTTGTATACATTGCAGCTCTTAGGTGAACCATCTGCCCATTGTCTCGTTAACACGGAAAACAAAGCCAACATCCCAAAGGTTTACAACTTCCGTTCTCTTTGATTTGATAGCAATACATGGTGGCGATCTAATGTACTTTACCCGTTTGTGTGGATGACTGTTATATTTTTTGCTAAAAGCTCTAGTTTCGGCTCAGATAATGTGCTTTTTTAATTTTAGTGAAAAGTCTTAATCACAAAATTATTGATCCCTTCACGATGGGTAGAAAAAGAAAATCCCCTTTCGATTGGGTTTTAGAATACCTTGACTTCAATGTTTTTCAAATTGCAGACAATAGTAATATAGAAAATGCCATAGTGTGTAAATATTGTTGCCTAAAAATTTCAGTGGAATCTAGTAAAATGCCCTATGGTAGAGTGAAATAACATATCGCTAGTTTAAAACTTAAAAAATGATGTACTGAATTTGTAAATCCCGTTCCTTCAACATCACGGCAACAGCTAACACTCAATGATATTTGTACTTGTAAAGACAGAGAGACAAAAAAAACAAGAAGGTGCAATTTATGATTTTGTTCGTGCCGTTTGCCATGCTGGATTGAGTCTTAAAACTTGTGATGGTTCTATAGGTAATTTTTAAAAAGAATATTGTCCTGCAACGAAAACTATGCCGAAATATGATTCGTCACTAAAAAGTATTCGCCTGAAGTAAACAATGAAGAATTTTCCAAAATAAAAGAATAAATAATGTACTCAAAAATAAGCTTTATTATTGATGAAAGTCACGATGCTGTAGACCAATTGTGAATACAATGTTGACATATTACGATGAAAGTCGACAAGGAAAATCATTATTTTTAGCTGATGTTTCTTTTGTGCCTAAGATTCTACTATTACTATTACTATTGCCACGGTTTTAAGACAAAAATTGAAAAAAATTATAAAAAGTGCTGGATACATGAAAGCAATAGTTTCAAATCTTAAAATTGGAGAAAATATGGCCCGTCTACTACATATTACACACATTTCTCACTTAATCCATGCTGCTGTAGACAAAGCTATCAATTGTCAGGCAATGATGAAAAATAGTTATTAAGCTAGGGGCTGTTTTTAAACATTCGCCCAAAGAATTTAGTAAATACTTAGCTGCATGCGAAAGTTTAGAAATTACTGTCGTACATGTTCGTTGGACTAGCTTTTATGAAAGCATAAAAATAACTATTGAAAAGTCGTCTGGTATACATAAATTTTTGAAAGATTCAGAAGTGGCTGATAGTAAAAAAATATTAGAAATTAATGACAAATGAATCTTTTGGACAACATGAATTACACGCTTTACTCTTATATTTAGAAGGACGAATGACACCAATTATTAATTTACAAAAACAACTTGAAAGTGAAGCTCCAATACTACATCTAATTGACCATATTATCAACATACAGTCCCGAAAATTACCCGAGATTGAACTTTCTTTATAATACCTCGAAAAATCTGTAACTTATTTATACCCGATTTAAACCCGAATGAAAAGGAAAATAATAAAATTTGATATTTACCCTCCGAATGAAATATAAACTACGAACAACATGCGCCATTCTGCTTAAATAGCTATGTACGGACAGGACCGTGCTCGTTAGAAAACTCACTTGCAGGAGGGACAATCTTTAGAAGCCTAAATAGAAATGACATTTATTATGTGCCTGTGACGAAGTTAAACAAGAGGACGGATGTCATACAGTGGAACCAAAGTTCTGAGGCTCAACGCAACAATTGAAATCCGTGTTTTCCACGGCCACCGCTTCGTACTTGAGGGATTTGAAGTGAACCGCCGCGACGAATGGGCTCCCTCCTTGCCCATTTTGGAACGTGTCAACGTGTTCACGAGATGTTCTATTTTAATGCCTACTAAGATCATGGAGCAACCAAAAATACCATGGAGAGACAAAGTACCGCAATATATTCTTACAACGGTATTAGAGCCGCACTCAACATTAAAGATAATATCCACTGGATTAATTAAAAGTGAAGCGAGTCTAATTACGAGCGAATGCGCAATTGAATAATCAAATACTAATATATTTCTGATAATCTAAAATATTGCTTATTAAACAGTGTTGGCCATTGAGTTATTTAAACACCAATATTTAAAAACAGTAAATTTTGAATTTTATTTATTATTAAAATATTGGTGGCGAATAGAATGGCATTGCAGTCAAATAAAAATGTTGAACTGGGATTCCATATTTCACTTCATGTTTGAAAAAATTAATCGCTTCTCTCGCAGGATATTGATTTAAGTAATGAACACAAAATCCAAATTCGCTAGTTTCAAATATTTATTTTTAGGATGTGGAGAATAAAAAAATTTGCTTCCAAAAGAATCTCTTCCAGATACTTTAGATGTCCATACTTATTGCATGCAGCGAGTAGAGTAGATCACAGTAATATTTCAGTGATTTAATTTGAAAGAGCATAAAATTATAGTTAGGCTTTATTTGGAGTTACGTTGGAAAAAGGTTACTTTTCAAATAAACGATTCACATTAAGTACACAAAATTAAACTTTCAATAATTAAAAGTAATCGAATGAATATCCATGCTGCTAATTTAATAAAAAAATTATAATTTTTCAAGTGCCGAGAATCTTAAATTGTAAACTGTAATCGAGTAAAAAAATCCATAATTCTTTTTTGCACAGCATTAATATCAACATCGTATTTTTTTTATTTGAAATCAAAAGAGCAAAAATTGCAAGTAAAAGCTGCCTCCTTTTTAAAGCTCGCTGAACGGAAAACTTGCAAAATTCAACGATTAATTGTTGATAAGAAAGTATAAAAGGGAATTATTCGAAAATTATTCAAAGAAATTTCTCCTCACACCGAAGAACCGCACTCAACCACACCTTGAAAACACTATTTCATAAAGCCTTACAAACAGCCGAAAGAGGGCAAAAGCTTTTTATGTATTCTGATTTAAAAAAAAAGAACTCAATATTCCTTTCAGAACTCGTTTGTCAGGAACTTCAAAAAAGTGGAGAGTCCCACACCATCTCTCTCACTCCTTCAACCTCCCTTCCGCCACCATTATCTCATACCAAGAAGGCAGCGGAGGGTGCGCCATTCAACCCTTTTACAAAAGGGGATACCCTACCCGTGTGCCGCTCCATTTTACCCCCTCACGTCGTCACACCACAAAAGCTGTTCTGAATTTTTGTGACAGCCAACCTGGCTGAAGCAGGGGTGGCGAACCGAAAGGGCTTCGTATCCTCCCCCTTGCCCACCCTCTTCTTCCCTCTTCCTCGCCTTTTCAAGTCACCCCTTTCCTGCTCTCCCGCCCTCCTCCTCCCAGCCCCGTCCCACCTTTTCCCTTATCCTCCCCGCATGAATTCGTTCTTAAATAGGGCTTTTCTATACGCTGACCTCTTCTCCCATATCAGCGAGTCCTTCCCTACCCCACACGACACAACTCCGTGCAAGGCGCCTCTGCTGCCGACGCTTTAATACTTGTCAACTTCATTCCCAATTAGGCCACAAGTGGTTTTGTCGCTGCTGTCTCCCTCGACCTCTCTCTCTACCTACCTCCCTCCAAGTCCCGCACAACCTCTCCGTCTCACTTTCTTTCTTTTTCCATCTGTGAGAGGGAAGTCAAGAGAAATTGGGGTACCTACTGACTTGCAAGGTAAAGGAGAAAATAAGGTGATTCATTGGGTTCTATTTAACACGATTCGTGTTCGGCGCAGATAAGTGTCATGAATTTGCTTTCCTTGACACTATCGGCGGTATTCTCTTGTTACTGACTTCTACTGGATAAGGAATGAATGTCTCCGTGTGTTTTCGTGCGGCCTAGCATTCGGTCGAGAATTATTAATAGAAACTAATTTCATTTTACATCCGAGTTTTGCTAGTTTTGGAGCGGTAGCGTATCGGACATAAATGAAAGCAGTACAATTCATGACGTTAAAAAAATAACGTTTCTCTTACAAGTTTATTTATTTTGTTTTACTTTTTGTAAATATATTTCATGTTTCAAGATAATATACCAGTTGAAAAACATCGTTGAATAATAATCATGTTCGCTCAACCTAGTTTTATACAAAATTATGAGAATACTTTACTACTGCAAGTTCTACCCCCGTATATCTAAGAAGGGTTATTCAAATTATCTAAACTATTCTGCAGCTGTGTCTTAAATCATGAAGGGCAAAACAGCAGGTGATACACTTTAAAAGCAAGTGTGTAATTATCTATTCTAAATGTTACTAAGAATTAAATAATCAGAAAATATTTATGAGACCTGCCGCTGTGATTAGAAAACGGCTCTATAAAGGATTTAAAATGCTACCACGATTTAAAATATTGACAGATCTAAAGGAAAACGTAACACCTTCAAATTTTTTGTCTGTGCAATTTTTCACATTATTTATTGATCTCAAGATAATTTATTTTCAAAGGATGATGTCTTCACAATTGGCGTACCGACATATAATCACTGAACGCATGTCGAAGGATAGAGCTGAAAAGTCTGAAAAAACCGTTTGAGTATATTGAAATGCTGTTTACTACAGAGAGGACAAATACTGAAACGAAAATATAAATGGCATACCTTGTCTCCAATTGGTTACATTGTAATTTGGTATTTTGATCGAATGCAGTAAAATTTGATGCCAAATAAATACAAGGCCAGCGCGAATCATTACAAATTTATCGTGTCTGGATTATTTTCAAAAGTGTGAACAGCAATATCGACGGTGTCGCTAAATTATAAGCACGATTTTCGATTAGGACGACGAAAAAGGTCAATTTGATATGAACCCAATGTAACATTCGTGTAGGAGGCTCTCATTCTCCAGCATTTCTCCCATTTGCATGCGAAAGTTATATTAGAATGCTCTGTGGGCGCAGAATTAGCTCGGTCTATGTTTCACGGTTTACGGGAATCGTGTTTTCACCGAGATTGTGGGATTTTTTATCATTTATACAATGTAATATCTCTTATTATTGATATTTAGATACCTTTAGAGTATTTATGAGGATTTTTAGCGTGACTTTCGGTATTTCATGATATATATAAGGTGAAAAACAGGAAATAAAGGTATGAGTTATCCCTTAAATTTTTGAAATAATATTTATTGGCCTTAAATTATTTTTCGGCAGATCTATCTGGTTGCTGACGAGTGCTTGTAAAAAAAATACCTTTCAAATTTTCATTTCGTCGTTGTGTTTAAAAATAAGCTCACAAGAATAAAAAACTGGAAAAAGAAGACCTTATATTAGGTATTTTCAATAGTAATGACAAGATTTTCCATAATCTTGTTATGGCTAAGATAAATACTTACTTTTTTATTTTTGATACTTATTATATGCTTATTCTTAATGTATTTAAGCCGTAGAATGACGTCGATAATTCTCTAGTGAATTGTCGTTGGGTGTTCTAATGCTTTTTATACTACCTTCCGGATTCAATTTATCGAGCATTGCCTGCTCGTGCATATATTACGTGCTAATTAACCTAATATACGTGGTTTGATCGCATCAATGCATTAATTACCGAGGAAACAGTTCGTAGTCACAACTCGCATAGCGTACCAGAGGCAATGGGACTTTGGATTCGCCGCTGGCAAAGGCGCCATTCTCATTTAATAACACCTTTGTTAAACTCTAATTCAAAAGCCACCCTAATTGGCCGTAAGCGACATTCTCGCAGTCCCGAATCAACCACGCCCCGTCAGACATTAGATTTCCCTGGAGACGTCATAATTAGACGCGGAACTAGTCGAGACTTTACTTCTATTCATAAGGGAGGGATCAAATCGTATAAAACGTCCACCCTTTAGACGAAGAAGAGGGAAAAAAACACGAAAACTCCACAATAAAATCGGCTCGATCGAAAAGGCTACAAAAAGAATTTCCTAAGAGAGAACTCCTACGTAATGGAAGATCCCCGCCCGAAAAGGAAGTATTTTTGGGAGAAGGGTAAGATAGGGAGCGTGTAAGTGACGTAGGTTAGGAGATGGATAGGGACAGGGAGGAGAAGGAGGGGGAGAGAGAGATGGATGGGAGAGAGAGGGAGGGAGAGAATAAGGAACTGCGAGCAGAAAGGGACGGGATAGTCTGGGTATGAGATTACGGCTCGGACGAGAGGTTTTGGTCGGGGAAGAGAGGGACGGAGGGAAGTAGGAGGGCGAGCGGAACGAGAGAGAGAGAGGGAAGGTCGAGGAGTGGGAGAACCAAAGAGCGAGAAAGAGAGAAGGGAGGGAGGGACGGAGAGATGTTGGTTAAACCCAGATTGAAAACGGTATGGAGGAACTGCATTGCAGGGGAAATTCCTCCCCACTCTCTTCCCCCTCTTCCATCCCACCTCCCCCTCCCACACTTTCGAAAATACCGAGGAGGACCATCTAAGCGACCTTCTTTTCCCTTGACCGCCTGATCCACTTCGATTCCCGGGTATATTGTTTAACCCATTTCCTCTTTATCGGAATTTGATCCGAGTCATAAGAGATCCCCCAAGTCGTTCGCCGAGTGAATTCCCTGTTTGACCTCCCACCTCTCTTTTTCCTCACTCCCCTACACGAGAGGGTAAGCTTTGTCCAACCTTGGCTGGGTTTGTGTAATTTGTTCCCGGGGGGAATGGTGTAGTCTTGTCACGTCCGCGCGATTTTTTTACATCGATTGTAAACCGTCGAGACCAGAGCGAAAAGATTGATCCGGTCGTTTGCGTGCCTTTTGAGAATTCGTCGCCGCGAATGAAACTGCGCTCTTGATGGCAGACATTGGTATGCTCGTTCGGGCATCATATACGTTTTGGGAGTATCAATAGGCTGTAGTTAGAGTATTAATCAAAACCTACGCTCTTTCGAAACTGATAGGCTGTGATACAAACAAAACAAACCATCGGAAAGGGGAAGATTCTGTTGTAAAACACGATGATGTTATTCTTGACATTTCTCAGTGTTTTGCCAATATCGTCGCTTGGGTAAAGTTCGATGTTGATCCATTTTAAAATGTATTGCGGTAACTGCAAAAACTGTCAAATATGTTTTTAAGTCTGAGTGTAATTAACAGTATTCATAACGTATTAAGGACTATATTTGTGTAACGCGCCTCTTAACAAAGTAATTAAAAACCCGGCAATGAATGAAGTTAATTTTTTCTCAGCATTAATGCATTTTATTTTAGAGAATCTGTCAAAACTACCTTTGCTCTTCTAGTCCAACAAACAATAAACGGCGCAATATACATTGCACAAACTTTCTCATATACGTATACACGTTTGATCTCACTACACCTTTTGCCCCGAAATTAACTCTCCCTTCTGACGCGTGCGCTGAGCGTCTTGTAAAGAAATAATGCCTATGGGCGATAAATAGTAATTTTTTGGGAAATATGTCTTAGTTAATATTATTTGTGACATCAGGCTGTACGTTTGGATGCATTTTAAACGAAATCCTTAGAGCCATTTCGGAGTAAATCGAATTTTGTTTCAAAATATCCTAGAATAAAGTACCCTTAATTGTTGCACAATATCATTTATCTCATCATAATGTCTTTTATGAATGATATTATCCATAAATATGAGATATCATTCGATTTAGTTTAACCGTAAGGCTGTAGTAAGAGTTAGAATGGATCGCGGAGGAGGCGTGACGTCATAAGGCTTAGGTAAGGTAGCTTAGTGTACATTGTAATGTCACTGGACGGCATATAGAGTGTTCAAGAGATATATGGCTTACGTAGTATTATTTGTGAATGACATCAGGCTCTACAATTGATATGATTTTAATCAAATTCTCTGAAGCCATTTTTGAGTAAATAATTTTTTTTTAAATCACCAAGAATAAACTACCCTTAATTTTTGCGCAATATCAATTTTATGAAAAAAATATCTGTAAAAGATGATATATTGCACAAATACGAAATATCATTCAATTTCATGCACGCGTTTGGGCCCTAGATCGGCGAACAGACCGACAGGCAGACAGATGGCATGGCGAAAACCACTTTTATGGACTCAGGGACACCTAAAACGTGTATTTCCATCAAAATCTCGAAGTCGAATTTTTTCACGATAACAATACTTTCTCAATATACTACGAATATGAGAAAGTAAACAATATCCTATGTATATGAGAAAGTAAAAAAGCAACAGAATGCATTCGGAGCACAGTTAAGAATACAATCCCCTATTCCAATTCAAAATTGCGAACTGTTAAACAGAAACAATGAATCTCAACCATGAGCTGTGAAATAATGAAGGCATTTCAGTTGAATAAATTTCAGAAGAAAATGAAGCAAAAATAAAACAAATTAATGAAGAAAGAGTTCAGATATTTCAATTCACATGGTGGCGGTGGCAATAAAACGTTCTATCTATATTGTTTTAGAGGGCTTTATTTAAAAACAAACTTTTTCAACCGTATAAATTTTTCTATATAAGTTATGGCTTTGCCAGGAGTTATAAAAAACACCTTTTATCTTTATAATTTGAAAATACTTTAAAGAAATTGAAGACGCTTGTAAATCAAATATTGTTTTAAGGCCTGGGCAAAAAGGCGTCACCTTGAACGTTGTCAAGCAATCTAATCGTAGTGAATAAAGTTGAGATTATTCAAGAACTTCCTCGAATATGGTCTCATGATTAATGCATTTTGTGTCTACGGAGTTAGATTGTCTCGAAACACCTAAAATAATTGAAAAGAAAGTTCCGAAGTCTTAACCACTCGTTTTTGCTTCAACATTCAGCGTTTTAGTACTTCTGTGATGTACATCTATAAGTGACGAGTTAAGTGCAAATCCGGTGGTTGAAGTCTTACAAAATTTTGTATTTAACGAACGCAACTGATTAATTTTGCTCTTTTTTCATAGAAAAACTGTAGCAAATTTTGGGGCAATATATCTACAATTCTGAATAAATAAATAGTTCATTTTTATAGCCTATGAGTTATTGGAGATATTATAGCAATCTTATAAAAATCTTCATCCCATTTTCATTTCCAAGTATGCGATAAATTGTTTCCTAATAGTTGAAATATCTTTTTATGAAATCACTAGCTGAGTGACCCGGCGCTGCCCGGGTGCGATTCGGGAATGCACCCGCCCCTCTTTCACTCACCCTTTCCACCGCCCGCCCCTCTTTCACTCACCCCTCCCACCACCCGCCGAACGTCATAAAGTAGCGCAGGATAATGGGTGTTCGCGGAAACATCGCAATATCTTTAAAACGGCATATGTTAGAAGAATAAAATTAAGTTTAAAACTTTTTCGAGATTTTACTTAATCTTTCAGTGAAAGTTTCGTGAAAATCGGCCCAGTAGATTTGGAGATCTCGCGTTGCAAACTTTAAAACTCATCTATCATTAAGCCTTTTATATAAATGAATTACAGCGACGTTTAATATTAAATTACTATTGGATTATTTATACAAATTTGGCTCATTGCTCTATTTTTCATTTGATGAAAAAGTACAGTTTAATCAGAGCAACATCCTAAAACTTTACGAATAAACATCAGTGTCGTCCAATCAGTGAAATCAATTACTTGGACTTGGTGTATTATGCCACTTTATACTTTAGTTACAAACTAGAAGACATTAAATATTGTCTGCGATATCTTGGGAAGTAATATTGCTTAAGTGATATTGTTAAGGTATTTTAAAGGCAAAAACCTTTGGTCTTCTATAATGACGGAAGTAAAATGGTGGGTTAACTAATCGTTAGCAATGTACAATTTCATCACGACGATCAATTCCATTCATCTACCAATTTTAGCTGTACAGTTTTTTTTACAAAATACACATACATAAATATGACAGAAAAATATATCTCGCATAATTCCTTTAGTATTGGACTATGTTGAAAATGCTCAAGGGTTTTATATGGAACGCGTATTTTAGTAATAGACGGGACTCGGAGAAAAACGGGCAAAATGATCTGGGTGGCGAAAAGTAAAAACAGAAAAGATGGCTCTGAATATATGGAGAGAGAAGGAAGAAAGAATTTATTTGACAGGGAAAAGGATAGGAAGATTCCTTCGTGTTGAAGTCGATGAATGAGTGAGGTTCGATACAGCGAGAAGGGAAAAAATTATGACTTTGGACCTACTGATAAAAAATGCCATGAATAGAAAGGAATGATATCAATGTACTTTCAGGTATAACATTGGACCGGCCAAGGAGAAAAAACTAAGAGGGAACGAATGAAATTCCATATCTAAGAATTTAATCGGATCTTTCGAATAGTCGCCTGCAGCTTGTTTTCATTTCAAGATTTGAATTTCGATTTTCAAATATTCACATTTTCCACTTTCAATACCACGCTAATGCTAATAACAGCAAAATTTTGAATGGACGAGAACTACAAAACACATAGCTAGAATGAAAGACGTGCTAAATATCACGCCATCTTTGATCCACTTAATCGCTTAAAACTTCCAATTCGCGTCTCTTTCCTCTTTCCCGAAGGGAATATTATCCTCACATCCAATTATATTCCCTCGGTTCAACGAGTTTAAAAAAAAATTCACCATCATTTATCTTCAAGTTTTTAGAACAAATATAGAGAACGCAGTAGTTAAAATGAAAAGACTCCGTGATACGTGCTTTTCTTGAAAGGGAGATGGGGTGAAAAAACAAAATCCTGGCGAAAGATAAATAAAAATCGATCTTCTCCTCTAAAGAGAGAGAGCAAAAAATGAGCCTAGATAAAATAAAAAAAACGAGATACGGCGAAAATGAAGCCGGTGGGATTCGCAAAGGAAAACTCTTTCAAGCGGGACCCTTCAGCCAATAATCTACTACGATTCCTATTATTATTCTAAATTTCTTGAGGGTGAAATGATTTCGATTTTATTTATTGTCCAAAAATAAAACGGTATCGGTGAATTGGACAGAGTAGAGGAATTCCTTTTGGAAAGATTTGCAAAAAATCATAGAACAAAATAAACAGTGGGATTTCTTCTTAATCTATCCAATATTCTTTGCGCATGTCGTTAAAGAAGAAGTGGATTGTAAAATGATGAATTTGATCGAGGAAAGGAGAAGACGTAAATATTCGAGAAATTGAATTGGAAAAGAAATAAACTATAGTCGAAGACGTATAACTTTATCTCTGAAAACCAGGAATAATTAAATGGAGAAGATGTTGGAAAGGGCTCCAGACAGACGATGAATAGCAAAATTGCCACATTATGCACGGGCACTATCTTGCCCTGTGATTTGGTTATCCCTACCTCTCTCCACCTTTATATCAGGTCTCGAGTTAGCCTTTGCCGATTATAACTGCCGATCATGAGGTAGAGTATGCCGGGAAAAGACACAAGCCGAAAAATGGAGAAAAACGAATGGAGTAAGCTGATTGTTATAAAAAAGGTAAATGATGGAAAATAGCACATTGGTATCTCTCGAGATACGCTCATTCGAGATACGCTCATTCGAGATACGCTTTTCCACTAACAACAGCAACAAATTTGAGATATGCGATCTTTACTTGCTAAAACGACCAGTTAAATATTTAATTGTCGTAGCTTTTTGTTTCTCTCTATCATATAACTCACATTAATTTAATATTCTCAGCAACAGAGATTAGTCTCTCAAACGCGACTTTTTCATGGTATTTATATCCATAAGCGTCTTTTTTCATCTATGTCAATTTTCGAGTATATATATTCACTTAGTCGCCATCCAGCGCACGAGAACTTGAAGCCATTTTGAATCGATTGAGGACTGTACTAAGAGGAAAAAATAGCCAAGATATAAACCCAGGCAACAAAGAATCATATATCTTACGTAGAAGAAATGAATTCATAACCAAATGGAGGATAGCTGAGAATTCAAAACCCGAAATATTAGAGCTCATAATGAAAATGTGGACGCAAACGGTACACGCTGGAGGGGCTAAAGACTGCTCAAGGTAACTCAGTTACAGTTTTCCTCTTGTAGTGTTAGAATCCATGGGGTTTTCATTACATTATTTATGATCACTATTTTTGTGTATTAAATAATAACCCTCATGTCACAAAAGAAGGCTAAAGTTGCATATAAGGGAAAACGGGCTGTTTCCCTTGATATAAAACTCGAAGTTGTAAATCGCTTTGAAAAAGAACATCGTAGAACGGAAATTGCTACAGCTTTGAATCAACTGCGCGCCCAGGATTGAAGTCTAGTGACAGGATAAAGGAATGTGCAAAAATTGCTACGACTTTAAGCGCTCCTATGATTACTCTCCATTCCACGCATCTATCAAGTGGAGTGTATTCCTGGTAAAAATATTTCTCGATTTCTTGCTATGGTTTTTCCTATAGATGGACGTTGTTCTATGCACTTTAATCCCTTTTCCCATATGAACTGAACCAATTCTTTTGGCAGTCTTTCTCTAAAAGTTATCCAGGAAATATCGCTCCGCTCTCTTCCTTTTGGATCCTTCATCCATTGCTACAGGTTAGTAAATTTCAATTTATATATAATGGTTTTAAAAAGGTGCACATAAATTAGCAATCGTTACTTAAAATTGAAAAAGGATTTAAGCTGAACTCGAAAATTCATTTTTTTAAAGAATGTTTCTCGGCAAAAGCAACAGCATATTGTTAGGATTTCATAAATTAAACGTTTTCTAGTTTTCACTGTACAATTCCAAGAGGCAAAGCATAATTTACTATCTGCATTCGCAATATATAATATTTGTCATCTACACGATTGAAAGAATTATGCGAAATCAAAAATATCTAGATTTGGAAATACAAGTTTACGATATTTGAGATAAAAAATATACTAAGTTTCAATGTGGTTGAACAACAATAATATTCTCGTAGCCGATATGCAAGGCGCTAATTTGGTTTAATCGTCAAGAGTCAGTTAGTAAAAGGTGTGAATTAATTATTAATATATGTTTTCTCATATAGTTTGCATCCCCAAAAAGAGAAGGACCTAAATGGGAGACGGACAGCCAAAATAAGCCCGCCGTAACGGGAAAAAACCCCGGAATAAAATAAAAACATCCGGGGAGCACTGAAAGCCACCTGCACAGCAGCGCAAAGTCCTCATATTAGAGCGAACCAATATCAGCTATCATATAGTTTGGTTGTCGAAATCATCACGTTTGGCAAAATTTGTGGGAAAAGGAGTACAGGAGCACAGCAGCGCAAAGTCCTCATATTAGAGCGAACCAATATCAGCTATAATATAGTTTGGTTGTCGAAATCATCACGTTTGGCAACATTTGTAGGGAAAGGAGTAAAAATACAGGAAGAAGAAGAAATATCGTTTCGTGTTCGCACAATGAACTTTTTTCTGCACTATTTTTGTTAATTAAAGAGGTAAGCTTGGTCGTATGCTGTTCATACGTCGCATTAACACGTTGTGTACCGGATTTAGATTCCCTTATTACACTCATTTCCTGGAAATTTTGTCATAAATCCAAAAAATGCACGCGAAATATATTGGCCGGCTCATATGTAGTGATTTTCTTGGCTAAAAGTCACGATTTAATTAGTAAAAGATCAAATTAACGATTTAAATATATTTTTACTTTGTATTGTGTACTTTTTTACTGTAAGTAAAAGATAAAATAATATTTTGATAAACTCATTATCGTTTAAAAATGAAGAAGAGTGTAGCTGCGCATAAAAAATAAAATTCATGAAGAACATAATATATTAGTTCGATTAATTTTTAGATAAAGATTTAACTTCCTATAAAAATATAAATGAATAATCAAAGTATTGTAAAATGAACGTAAATTATACGTAGAATTTCGAAATAAAAAGTAAATTTAAATCATCGAATTGAAAGGCCAAAAACTGTCAGCCATTATGTAATGTAATTATGTAATTGGTCGAAAATCTCTCTGGAAAATAAACGTCGATTTAAATCGTCCATATTACAAAATAAACGACGAATTCTACAAAATAGTAATTTAAAGAGTCGAAAGCCTCTCGGGAAAATAAACGTCGATTTAAATAAATGAACGTCGAATTCCACCAAGCCTAATTATAACATAGGATTATATGGAAAAATGTCTCCCAAGATACGCTCAGTTTCCTACGAACGTAGGATGCAGAAGAGTTCGTGAGGATGTGAATGCTACCATTATTTGAGGTGTATACGAGTTGGAATTTTCAAATAAGCAAACATCTGAGAGGTACAAAAGGGGATGTAGAGATCCTAATATTAAAAACTGGCGAGTTGAACATCTTGTTTGCTAGTAGAACCTCTAAGTCCTGACTGGAAGATCTCATGCAGAGAAAGTCCTTCGTTAAATTTATCACTGATATGTCAGAGCTTTTGAGTCCTAGATTTAAGTCAACCCTATTTCCTCATTTACTTCATAAAACGGTCTGAGCTCTTGCTTTGGAGTGTACTGTAAATGCATATGTAAGGATTGTAATTTCCTTAAAATTCAATAAAGGCTGAAACGAAAGTCTATCTATGAGAAGTTGGTGAAGTGAAGAAACACGCCGAAAAAGCAGAGACGAAAAATAAAAGAAAACAGCGGGTGGTATAAGTTAGAATGGAGAGGGAAAGAACAATGCGATCGAAAACAGAAGGGAGAGTGAGGAGATTGGAGTGGGGAGAGAGAGATGAAGAGGGATGGGAAATTGGAGGTCGGGTGATGAGTCGTGAACAAGGGCACCAAGCAAAGGGGGAAGAGAAACAATGTTTTGAGGGAATATACAGGGGTGAGGGATTGGATAAGCTTGAGTTAAGGGTTAGCGGGTCGATACCCGGACATGTCTGGGAATATTGGCTCAGTTTGAACCCGAGACAGTAGAAGAAAGACAAAAAAGGTGTGAGGGGATGTCGAGGGAGTTGGTAGAAGTATGGGAGAGTGTCGCAAGTGTAGAGGGAGCGGGGGTGGGTAGAGGAGAAAGGGGTGGGGAGGGAGATGAGAGGATGGAGGCGAAGGGATTGTGAACTCGGGATTAGAGTATAGGGAGAAGGGGTTTATGGAGTGTTGTTAGTCTGAAGGTCGGCAAAGATAGGGAAGTTAGGGGTGTTTGAGAGGGGGTTAGTTTGGATAGAATAGACAGAGAGGGCTATGAGAAGAAT
Source organism: Tanypteryx hageni (assembly GCA_028673005.1). Classification (NCBI taxonomy): domain Eukaryota; kingdom Metazoa; phylum Arthropoda; class Insecta; order Odonata; family Petaluridae; genus Tanypteryx; species Tanypteryx hageni. Next base: position 39,873,057 of record CM054118.1, read on the forward strand.
GTGATGGAAAGATAGATGAAGGAGGAGAGTGCGTGAATGGGAGGGGGAATTGAATGGAGGATGTAATTTCGGAGAAAATGGGGAAAGTAAGGTTGGTCGTTTATCTCTCGCGCCGTGAGTCTTTATGCCCTTTTTTATCGGTGACGATTGCGAGGCGAAGAATTTTCACCATCGATTTACTTCTGGAGACGCTGGATTTGATTGACAAGAAAATTGCTTGGAAATTTTCGATTTCTTTTAAAGCGAAAAAGTAAATACTTAATGCAAATTCAGGAGTTAAAAATTTGCATTTAATTTTGCGATCGAATATAGCCAAATTTTAAAAAACGCATAGTTTTGGATTTTTAAAAATATTCGAATTCGGTCAATTTACGCCAGTATAAAAATAATAATTTTGATTTTTCATTGTTATATTAATTAAACTGCATATATGTTTATATTGCACTAAGGCCATACCTACCGAATAAAGCAGGTCATACTAATATATCTGGCTCATATGAATATAAATGTAAACATTAAATCTAATCATGAAAGCACAAAATCGTATTCGTTATTTAAATTTTCCGGCAAAAGCCTATTTAATATTTCTCATTCAGAAATAATTAAGCGGATTAATTAACAAATGCAAGTCAATATTTATATTTTTAAATTATACAAATAATGTCGCGAGAGTCAGTAGCACGCGGGAAGTTTAAAATTCTATTTTAGCGCAAAAATATTATTCTAGGCATAGGAGGTCATGGAAAAGAATATTCTCTATGCGTTTCTATGAGTCTGACCTGTGACAAAAATATTCGACAGATCTATTTCACGTCGAAAAGGAAGTGATCCTTCCATAAAATGGCGGCGTTTTGAAAGATGTGACGTACGGAAGAGGGTCTCTGAGATATAATTGAGTTGTGCCATCCGTATGGGGATTTTTTTTTTACTTATTCTCCGCGTTCTCACGACGACACGGGAGTATTTTACCGCCTCTGGTGCATGACTTGGTTTTAATATGACCTGGAAAAATTCGTTCCTTTTGAACAAATTGATATAAAGGGCCTGAAAGCAGCAGCAAGTGGCATGGCCTCCAGAATTATTATTATTATTATGGAATGGCGATTATTATTTAACGTTAACTCCGCGAATATGATGAATATTATTCGTCGAGCTGCTTTGAAAAATCTTAGGTTTTATCGTTAAAATTGAAATCCTAGTTTAAGTAATAAGTCCTAATCAATTTGATGTGAAATATTGTTTTATACGATAAAAATTCTTCGTTTTATGATAGGATCGTCAATTTGTAACTGGTTGGTATTGATAAAGAATGGATATTTTTATGTGCATTGCCGATAAAATGCGTTCACCCAAATATTTAAATTAATAATGTGATAATAAGGCAAAGCTCAGAGTTTTTAAATGCACGAAATATAGATTTAACTAGATTAAAAGAGTGACATAAAGTACAGGATATGAATTTAAAACCATATAGCTTTTTTATTTGTACATTATCTGTACACAAAAAAATTAAATGTTTTTCATTTTGTTTCGACTTTTTTATGCTTGACTTATTCAACCGAAAAATGTTACACGAATTACTTGTTTTTATAACATCTGCTTCAATTTGGCGCATATTTTATTTTTTATTATCCACTCTCGAGCAGTGTTTAAAATAAATGTATTACGAATGTTCTGGTCATGTCAGCTACATACAGTAATAAATCTAACGTCTAATTGTAAACCTAACATAATGAAGTCAAATCATGACAACGGCGTATCAGTTCTTATATATCTATTTTGAAATAATAGAATTAAGTGCTCTGACAATTAAATAGAAACTAGTATATATTAAAATTTTTACGGTTAATAGCGTAGCAAAAATAATAGTGCAAACAAAATCACGTCGATAATCAAATAATAACGAGTTCTAATCGGAACGTAAAAGTTTTTGAACAAGTAAATAAGTCTTTATAATGTTAATGCGTTCGTTAAAGTAATTCTAAGAGTTAAAAGTTAAATCCTGATTAGCAAGAGACATCAAAAGGATACAATTCTTCGCGTTAAAAAATTAATGCGGAGAAAACATATATTTCAATTATTTTAATGATAGTCTAGGAGAGAAAAATTTCAAATTTATGCATATCAAATCTTCGATTCCCAACAAATAAAGATTCATAGTGTGCAGCTATAAACAAATGTTAGAAAAGTCAAGAAATACAACTCTCAAACGTGATTCCCCAAACATTATATTTCCATGTAACTTAAGCAATGGAACCTGTAGAGATCGGAGATCCATGAAAATATGCAGAGATTGGGGATATATAGTGAAAGGGGCAGGAGGCGTGTTAAAGAAACGGGAGTTTTGAAAGGAGCGGATTGAGGTATAAGGGAGACGATGAGGAGAGAAGCGTGAGTTTCAGCGGCGCTGTTGTGGAGGATCGGAGAGGAGAGGAAGTGAAGGATAGTGGGAAAAATAAAGAGAGAGAGAGAAGAAGGAAGGGATACAGGGATGGGGTGAAGGGGTTGTTCGGCGATGGTTGGGGGGGAGACTGTATATAAGGGGAACTCCGGAAAGAAAGGAGATCTTGTCTCCTTATCCCGTACCGACCACTCCTCTCTTGTCTTTCCCAAAATCTTTCTCCTCCACGTCACCTCATACCATTGCCATCATGAAACCTTCAACCGCCCTTAGAGCGACAGGAGGAAGATAATAAAAAATAGCCTTAAAGCTAAAGACCGTCAACCGGGAGGGAGAGTATTTATGATAAAGCTACTTCGATGTTTTCAATTGCGCCTTAGACATGTTTGTCGACAATGCGGGTCCCAATTGCCCGCTCAGGGCACCAAAAAAAACCGAACATGGACGTAATTAGGACCCTGGATTTGAGTGGCAGCTGCTTTCGGTGATAAAAAACCAGTGCGATACTTTTAAACAGCTGGCACATTTTCGAATTGAAGGCAATAATTTCATATGACACGAAAAAGAATAATGAAATAAAATTTGGTATCATTAAAATAACCATTTTGGAAAACCGCATGCAAACATTACTACATGCAAATAGCGAGGATAGCATTTTAATATCAATAAAATCAGAAAAAACAGGAATATTAGTTCTTAGCGATAAATAATGACCTGAAACATGGTAACAGCAGTACATAGTGAGAAATTCGTTTTAATACTCCACAAATCCTCAATAATTCTTGACATTTAATGCTCTTAAAAAGGATGAAATAACTACGAATATTTTTTGTTCACAAAATATGTGCTAATCAATTCTGCTCCAAAAATCCCTACGAGCCAACGATGGCTTATAAATTAAATTTCAGTGCAAGAGCAACTACACTGAATTTCAGATAAGAAGCTGTCAACGAATTAACTATAAATAAGCTAATGCAATTATAAAGAGGCATTTAATCATCAATGGATAAGGTAAAATATTACTGAAGTTAATGCACATTCATTATTGAAACTATATTTGCAAAGTAGCGCACAAAACCAGATTGGGTTTTTAGACCGTGGCTAAGCAATTAGAAGAAGGATTTTAGAACTCGCCTTGTGGTTAGAATTCAAACGAATTAGCTAGCTCCAGAAGCTTTATAAAGATTGGGAAATTAGAGGAGTATATTGGGTGCAAAGCAGCAATCATCATTTACAATGCACAGATTGTAAATTCTAAAAATGTTGTATTGTCTGTTATTGGAGAATTAAAAACGTAGACTAAATTGTAGCCAAAATGGGCTCCTGACTTTTCCAAACTTTTTATGGCCATTGGTCTATATTATCCATCAAATATACTTAGTAGACAAATTAAACTCTCAGCACACCCGAAAATTAAGCAGCAATTATTAAATTTTGTGCAGAAATTGAAAAATAATAAATATTGTTAACATTTAATTTGGTTTGAGAAATTATGTCCTTAACCCTTCGGTAGGCGCATATATCTATTAGTATATTCCTTGTACGGACTTGTTTACGCATGCGTCAATCTCAGTAGCTGATTACTAGGCCTTGCTCTGTCTTATTTTTTCAAAAGTGTTATTTTCCGTGGTTTGTGTTAAGGTTTTCAGCAAGTGGTCTATAAGTGTAGACCACGCGCCTAAATACGAAACAGGATTTTTGTATACAGCAATCCCTCGCATAACGACGTTAAGTCGTTCCATGAAAAAGCGTCCTTATGTGAAACGTGGTTATGCGAATTTTAAAAATTTATTGGATTAACTGGTACCCGGCCGAAGGTTATTGGACTGTAAATTCACAAACAAAAAGGAAAATCTACGCACTTATACAATCATTCGATCTTTTATAAGAGATGATGAATTAATTCCTGGCCAAATTAAATCTTGAACCCTATGTGGATATTCAACCAGAGGGGCCATATAAATATAATAATTCCTCCGAAGAGATTGTATTAAGATTTGTCGAACCAGTAGTAGGTACAAATAGAAATATTACTGGAGATAATTGGCTCACAAGCTTGCCGTTGGTGAAAAACCGACTGCATCAAAAACAATTAACCTATGTGGGTACCATTCGAAAAAATGAACGTGAGTTAACCCCAGAATTTTTACCAAATAATACGGAAGAGTAGTATTCTGTCTTTGAATTCCAAGAAAACTGTACATTGGTCTCCTATTGCCCAAATAAAAATAAGAGTCTTAGTAATATCCATTATGCACCACGACGCTGAAATGGGCACCGAAAGAAACCCTGAAATAATAACCTTGTTCAACCAAACAAAAGTTGGAGTTGACCTAGTAGACCAACTGTGTTAAAAATACAATTATAACTTGTTAAATATCTTTGCAATTAATTCTCTTTGTGTATATAAAGCAAATAGAGGTTACCAGCTGGTAAAAAGAAGAGAATTTATTGAAAAGTTTTCATGGGAGCTTATTAGGCCGAAATTCGAGTACAGGTAGAAATCAGAAGGCGAGCAAAAGTACTTTTGGGAATCGGTGAGCAAGTGAAACCCCCCTCCCTACCCCCTGTGCAACAAAACTATGTGGGTCGTTGCTATATTTGTAAAAGAATCCGCAGCAAATCCACACGAAAGTGGTGCATAAAATGTCACAAATATGCATGCAACGATCATATTACACACATTTGCATCAACTGCTAAGTTACGGATTACGATCACTTTTCATGTTCGTTCCTTTTGCTTATATCGAGTATAATTGACGTCTTCGGTGTTTTTCACATCAATCGGTTTTTGTTTGTCACTAGTTTATACAAAAAACTTTATAATATGTTTTCAAAGGTACCTTTTTTCTTACTTAAAAAATATTATATCAAATATACGGTTTTATGTACACAAAATTGGTTTCATCTCTCCCATCACTAAAAAACACATTTTTATAAAAATCAATTGTTTTTTAGGTTTTCATAATGTATTTTAATAAATCTCAGGTTCATGCATTTGAAAAGCTCAAAAATAAATAGTCAAATAAATAAACCAAATGGTCTACAATAGTGTAGTCCACGCGCCCAAACTCGTCACTAATGACAACGCGCGTACTGAAGGGTAAAATAAGCTTAAGGTCAAATTTAAGGACATGAAAAAAAATGTTTCGCATTAGTATTTGTTCGTTACTACAAAACCTATTAATTCATTACATATTGGCAGTCATTAAAAAGCTATCTAAATCCATATAATAATAGATCACAATGTATGATAGCAATATAAAACAGCTACGCATTGAAACAGCAGCGGGTTAAAACAGTAACACGTAAACAGTTAACGTACTTCATGAGTCGTAAAAATTCTCATTAGTTTCGGTGAGTGGATCAAAAAAGATCAAGTAAAATATATTCATAACTGCATCAGGAGATTTCAATGGATGAGGAAAATATGAAAGGAACGCTGGAATTTGTCTGAAGAACTGTTTCGAATCGAAGCATGTAGAGCGAGGGGAGAATCGAAAAAAAAAAGAACTTCCAAGAAGACGGAGAGCCGGCGAATAACGGGGAGAGCCTGGGGGGTGGGGGGGGGGAGGAAAAGAGAAGAGTGAAGAGGTGGTGAAGTTTTCAAGAGTGGTAAACCCAAAGGCAAAGAGATTCGCCGAACTATTTGACCGCTGAGTTCCCAATGTTCGAGGGTTTCTCAGATTCGACTTGACCTCCATACCGCATGAAGACCGATTCAAAAATTCGTTTTTTACCATTCGAGTCAGAAACTTTTGCCATATGCTAGGTAAAAACTAAAAAGGAGGCGAAGTAAATAGAAGAATTGGCATTATAGTGATAAGTTGGAAACTCATTCGACCATGGAGTGGGAATAATAAAAAGTGCTACTCTTAGGAACCAGCAAGAAAAGAGAAAAAATGTATTCAAGCATGTTTTCACGGTAATACTTGGAATATAAACAGACATTTTTGAGCAGAAGACTGACATTTTCTTGCACTAGAATTACAAGATCATTTATTTGGAAAATCTCTGAGTTGTAATTCATATTTAACTGCAGAGGCATCGAGAGATCGAGCGTAAGTAATTAAAAACAAACAGAATGACAAATGCGAAGGCATTCACGAAAGATTACAAGAAGGAAACGTCTGGACGCTCAAAATTCGTATTGATCTACAATGGAAATTAATGAAAAAAAACGCGAATGTTAAATTGCCGTATAACGCGAAGAAATGACAGAAATTACAAACAAGATCGAAATTCAGATTTTTTCGTCGATGCGAAATAGATCGCAGAACATATCGATAGCCAACGCGAGGAGAGGATAATTTCTACCATAATACCGCTCATTATGTAATATTAAAACAAAGGGACGAGGCTTATGGTCTTAACCCCCTTTTATTGCTCAAGTACAAAAAACGCACCGCACATATAAGAGTCGGATTTTCACCTTCGTACGGTTGATTTTTTTTAGACAGAAGAGAAAGGGATCCTCTTCAAAAGACATCTCTACTCGTTCCCTCCAATCATACGTGTCGATTACCATCACGGAGCACTTAAGGATTCAAGGGAATACCTTGGCAACCACCCGCAACACTATCCACGTTCCGCGTTTCCCTGCCATTCATCTCGTCATGCCCTCGTAACTTAAATACCGTCGATATCTCCTCCCTTAAACGATTCCTCTTCTCCTCCGAACCACTTGGGCGAAATGCTATCCCGACGCTTCCATCATTCATCGCATCCTTCCGCTAGTCTTACCTCTTCTCTTAAACCCTCTCGAGTTCTCCTTGAATCCTTCCTAATTCCATCTCGCTCACCCCATTCTCAATCCATCACTCTTTACATTCTCCTTCTCTCTCTCCTTTCCGCTTCAGTCAAACTTACCACCCTTTTTCGACTCACTGCACTCCTCCCACCCTCCAAAAATATGCTAATTCCCGACTCCCGCTCCTCGCATCCATGCCCTACCCTAATCCGTCTCCCCCCTCTCCCTCTCTCGAGCTCTTTCAATAACTCCCTTCTTCCGTCTTAACCTTTCCTAACACCTTCCGCTAATCCGTTTTCATAAACGTGGCTTCCCGACTCCCTTAATCCCAAGTCGTCTAGTTGTCATATCATCAAAATCTCTACCTTTCTCTCTTTCAATCTCTCTCTGGCTTTTATCGCGATGCGATTATTAACTTTTTTGTTTTTTTGCTTCTCTCGCGATTCCCAACGGTCTCTGTTATCCTTTTTCACCCGAGTCTCGTTTCGATCCCGGTTCTCTCTCTCTCTCTCTCCCCCTCTCTTCCCTCCCCCCTCTCTCCCCCACCCTCTCTCTACCCCTCTCTCTCTCTCCCCCACCCTCTCTCTCCCCCACCCTCTCTCTTTCTCCCCCTCTCTCTCTCTCCCCCCCACTCCCCCCCCCCCTCTCTCCCCCTTCGATCTCTTTACCGCTCGTTTTAGTTCCAAACCTCGTCTGCTTTTTAAGCTTTTTTGCACCTTTTCCGCCCTTTGGCTTTCCTCTGCGTCCCCCCTCCCCAGACCCTCCCACAACCCTCTTCTCATCTGCACCGCTCATCATTTCCTCGCCCACGCACGCGGGAGGATGTGCCCCTGCCCCCCACACCTCGTCAGGTGGGAGTTAAGCCGCCATTTTTTCCAGGTCACGATGCTGTTGCGAGCAGAGATTTACAGCGAGCGTTTGAATCTACATCGACCGTGGATAGGAGGGTGGATATAAATACGGGCTGGGATGGCAAAGGGGAAGGGGGATGGGAAACAAACGCGAAGAGCTGATCGAAACGACAAGGATTTATAAACGTGTGTACTTATCAACCCGACCGTCCATATAGCTTAAGTCTTAATTCGGATGTTAGATATTTTTCCCCCGGATATAGATCTTTTCCGTGTGATTTTAAGTGTTTTGTATCGGAATAATGTTGGATTTATAAGGCAGTAGGTGTTTGCTCCTAAAATTATATTCTGATACGCAGTTCACTTGAACACATTACCGACACTTTTCAGGTTTTTTCGCAATCGATAGTATCTTCTGCGTTGCTACACTAATGATCTCAAAGTTAGTGTTTCGTTTAAATTTGGATTGCCAAATTTTTCATCCATTCGAAAAAGGTATATAATTATTTTATGGGAAAACTCGAGCTCCATTAATTATCGCTGAATGGCGGAAATATGTAAGATAAGAGAACAAAAATTTATTTGAAAATATATCAAGTATTAAGTAATAAATTAACATTCCAAAAGCAAGGAGAAGAAAAAAATATGAATGTAATTTACACGAAACGACACTTTCAAATACCATTACAAATTTTCATTAAATTATTAGTGATGAGTAATAAGAGAAATAATAACTAAATTTTTTGCCATCTCTATTGTAAGCATACTTTTGCTGGGTAGCGATTTTCTGAAATTTGTCGCTATAGCTGTAAAATACAACCGAGTTAATATTCTACTTTTATTACGATTATATCAAAAGTTAAATAATTTACTGGGACCAAACAGTAATCATAAACCACTCATAGATCATTAAAATATTAACATTTTTAATCGTAATAAAATAATTATTATGGTGGCATTGCGGATAAAAAAAGCCTTAGTCCAATGATGCCGCATGTAATAAAAAAATAATGTTCCGAGAAAGCGTCATTTGCTCCGTGATGCAAGAGGAACACACCGCACAATATAAATTATTAAAGTCGCAATCAAATTGTCCTTTGTGCGAAACATCAACAAAGTTACACCGGCAATGAAGCCGACATCATTGGGAATATAACCCAAACATCTCAATAAAAAAAGACAACCACTTCCAACGATGACGTCGATAAAAAATATTCCAGATGGAGAGAATCGGAACAATTACGAGACATACAATAAGGGAAAGATAAAAAAAAACTCGAAGTGATATAAAGCACTCCGGAAATAAAATTCCACCGCAAATTCATTGAAATAAAAATAACCCTTACCCCAGACCCCAACGGTCTTCCCATCCATCCCCTACAATTTTTTTACCGTAGAGAACGGTTGGAACCTTCCCTCCCCCTCTCTCTTCCAATTCATCTCACGCCCGAACAGAAATGACGCAATAGTGAGCGTTTGAGTGGTCCTGGAGGGATAGATACAGAGAGGGAGATGGTGGAGGAGAGAGGGAAGAGGAAAGGAGAGTGGATATTCATCTCCGGGAGCTTATAAGGCGGGAAGGGGAGAGGGAGGAAGTCGGTCGGACTGGGAGATCAGCCCTAGCCGGGCACCGAAGAACCTCAAGTATCCGCCGCCATCGAACTGGTTCGCCCTTCACTTTCCCGCTGCACAAGGGAGCACGAACGAGGTTGGGAACATCCCCACTCCCCCCTCGATCTTCTTTCCCCCTGGGATTTCCACCTCCACATTCTTTCACCCTTCTCTCTCTTACCGCCCCCGAAGGTTTTTACCAAACTCCGCCACCTTTCAACTCCCTTTTATTCTCATCTCCCCCCCCCCTCCCACTCCTCTCTTCCTCCCGCGTGACTCGCCTGACTTAGCTCCCATTTCCATCCCCTCCTCCCCTCTTTTTCCCCCTCTAGCCTCCCGCCAAACCGTATAGCCGCCCACATCACAAAGGAGATGAGAGTCAGAGAGAATAAAATCGCCGGTGCCGTGCGAAGCTTTAATACGCTCTGTATCTTCCTTCCACTTGCCTTTATGGTTCTCCGGTTAAAGGAAGGAGGGTTGCGGAGGTGGGAGAGGAGGATAGAGATGGTGGGTATCGGGAGATGAGAAACTCCTTATGACGATTTTAGACCGGCTCCTGCCGGTTCCCTCGTTCCCATCACACTCTATCGTTTCCCCACCCTCCTACTTCCTGTCTCTCCTCTTTCTCTCTCCCACTCTCTCTCTCTCTCTCTATCCCCTTCCATCTTCTTCGTCTCACTCCGTATCTGGGTTACGGGATATAAACGCTGTCATCGCTTTTCTTTTTAAAAAGCTAATGGATATCGGATTTTGTTGTCATTAATTTCACGTTTTGCCAGACCTAAAAATTTAGGGTGGAGTTCTGGCTAGGAGAAGTATGGGATGCATTTATTTTCTATTCGACCTCTCAGTCTCACGCCCTCTATGGAGGAGGGAAGGAGTCATTTTTCCATCGGTCGATCGAATGCATTTAAACACGGCAGGAGAGAAGGAAATCCACGCGCATTCGAAGATCCAATAAAAAGCGAGGTATTTTTCTCTACCGGTTTCCCCCTATTTTTTATCAAGAAGAACGGTTTCGATCGCAGATAAACGCGCATTGGACATTATTTACAGATACAAGACGTCAAACGTTTTAAAATTTATAATGAGCAGTAATTTGCAATTCTTACGTAAGGAAGACTTTGGATGGAGCGAAATGTTTGCGCAAATATACTTTTAATTACAGAGGTTAGTTCACTTTTCGTGCATGATTAAACACCGTATGTGTTTTCGTCATTTATAGAATGATGACATTTTTGTTGATGTGCAAATGAAACTAAAATAGGTATTATTATCAATTAACAAGTTGTTATCATGAGCTACGAAAATATTAATGTATAATAATAGATATTTCAACATATGGATTATATTATACTCAAATATTTCAAAATAAACGATCATCTTTTCCCTACTCCGTAGAATGATAATGGCAGTTCATGAATACAAAACAAATATCCCCGCCTTCGTAGCATAACCAAAATCTTTTAAACTGTTACTTGATTATTGACACTATTGTCGTAAAATCAGTCAAAGAGAAAAGTTTTCATTCAAGTTATCAATAAAACAAGTACTCCTAGTTGCCATAAGTTACATCAATCGAAAAAGAACTTCATAGAAGGCTACGTAAAAAAAACGAGCAAACTTTTAATGCACGACTAAGCTACCGAAGAATCACCATAGCAATTAATACCAACCTCGAGAACCACCTCCTTATTTAAGATAAAGGACCGCGAACACATCGACTTCTATAAAAAAAATGTAAAAGAGAATGACAGAACGGAAAACTGGTTATTTGCTCCTCTGGGAGATAGAGAGGGACAGGAGAGAAGTGAGGGAGAGACAGAGAGAGAGAGAGAGAGGGGCTTGGAACCGCGCAAGAAAAGCCGAAAACTAAATACAACCGACCGTCGCCCCTCGTCCTCACATAGCGAACTCTCATAGCCGTCGCTCATCCTCGCCGCGGTGGATGCCTTAGTCGACGACGTTATTATAAAGGAACTGGAAAGCGTGATCAGCAAAAGAACCTTTTTCCCTCCCGGAGGCGAAAGCCTCCACGAGATGGGTCCGGATCTAAACCGCTCTTAGTTCCTCCAAAGAGGCATTTCAAGGGGTTCTTTTCCCTGAGCTACCATTTCCACTTCCTCCCTTCAAACTCCCTCCCTCTCTCTCTATCTTCCTATCTCCGTCTTCCCGTCCTCCTTTTCGAAACCCTCCCGCCTCTTAACCGACTTCTTCACCTAAAATCCGGTAACCCTCTCTTGACCCCGTGACGGCGAATGACGCAAACGCTGTACCGGGTCCGGTTGCTGTAAAATTTTGCCTTAGTCATCGCATTCCTTGCGTGGAGGGGAGGAGGGATTTTGCATAGACAAACGAACGTCTAAATTCGGCGACGGAAATCTCGTCTCGTATCCCGGGTGGAGGGACAAGAGGAGAGATGATTAAGGAAAGAGTTTGCTGCGACTTATCAAGGTTCACTTCAATCATGTCGGAGGAGGGGAGGAAATGGCGAGTTAATTGAGGAGATGTGATTCAAAGTCGGTATATGTTAGACGGAAAACGTTTTCTCTTCCATCAAATATTTTAAGATTGCAGCGACATAAGTATTACTTGGTCGATGTCGTTCAAATTTAAAATTTCTGCAATTATTTTATCCCCTTCAGTTGAGAATAAGTTTTTTATTTCGAAATAAACTATTAAAATGTTCATTCCTCCGTAAAAATGAGTAGACAAAAGTATTTTCTTCTCTTGGAAATAGATTATTTCTCTTTCCGATAGGTATCAGCAGTACGCAGTTGGCGGCACTGGACTCTGACTCTTTGTTGAAGATATTTTATGAGGTAACAATCGGGTTTTATGTCTGATTTGGGCTGTAACAGATTTTTTCGATAGGTTTTACTTGCCGTAGTCGTAAAAATTGTTCCAAAAGTGTTGAACGACGAACAAAAATAGCATTGGGTGGATACTTGTTCTGCTCTCAACAAAGGAGATTGAGAGGACGAAGGTTTCCTGAAATCCATGAGAATGAATCACGGCTCTTTCGATACAATCTAGAGACCAAATTTATTCCGTAGAAAACTACTGAGACCATAGATTTAGATATAATTTATGATATCTAAACGACATTTTCCGATTACTTGGGTGAAATCTACTTTTAAGCGAATTACATATTACAGAATCGAAAAATTTCTCAAAACGTGCTCTTTGAAATTTTCACACGGTCCGATCAGTCATTTGAAATGCCGTATGTGGCCCGCACAGTGGACCATAAAGACTCCTGTGGCCCTTTCAGTAAAAAGTTTGGTGATCCCTGTTTTAGAGGATCTAAGAGTGAACCGGAAATCCTACTTAGAGATCCTTCGACGTCTTAGACATGTAGTTTGTAGCAAGAGACCTGATAAGGTTTTTATATTGAAGGTATTTTTCACCCCGAATTGGTCCTAGAGGGTCAAAGAGTGAACGATAAATCCTATTTGGAGGTCCTTCGACATCTTAGACATGCGATTTATAGCAAGAAACCAAATCTTTGGCATGAGGGACATTTTTGTCAGAATTTAAAATCACTCAGCTTGGCAATACGACGTATTCATCCGACTTCGTCACATATAACTTCTTTTTACGCAAATTCAAGAACTCTTTGAAAGGACGACACTTTCAGTCAGGGGAAGAAATCAAACAAAACATGATGGCGACTCTGCGGAACGTTACAAAACAGAACTTCTAAAAATGTTTCCATAAGCAGCAACACCGCTGAGTGAAGTGTATGGTTCGACAAGGAGACTATTTTGATGGAGAATACATTAATAACTTTTCATTTTATACCTGTGATTTTATGCGTAATTTCCGAAACTTTTGGGTCACATTTCGTAGAGACTCGGTGTTCGAAAACAGCGTTAAGTAGATGACGTTTTGGAGGTATTTAAGTAAATCATCGAATTGATATCAGTGTTTATTTATTTAAATCAATAAATACTAGTTCTTTATATTACCGAATTTGAGTTAAACAATATTTTGAAATTTTTAATAATGTAACTATTTGAATACATATTGAAAGTTTTATAAGGCTGAATTTTTAGTTTCATTCGATCACATCGATTGTAAAAGATTATTATTTAAACTAATCTAGCTCGATTTTAGGAGAGAATGTTTTTATCACGTCTTTGTCAAGTAGTTTCGTATCCTCTAGGAGAGAGGGCTGTTCTTGTCTCGTGAAAAGAATGCCTCTCTCTCCAGCTTCGCCTCCGAGCTACTCAATTATATATATATATTGGTTTTAGAAGACACAGAAGGAGAAAGAGATAGGGAGTGAAGGCGGGTTAAGGATTCGATTTTATTAAAATTTCAGGATTACTTGGGAGAGAACTCCATAAATATAAAATAATACGACATAACATGCATTCGACACTCACCCGGGACAGAAATGGAAGGAGGAATGTCTTTTATGTAATCAACATTATAAATTGATGTGTATATATATATATATATATATATATATATATATATATATATATATATAACACGACTACGTACATTTTCAATACGTGCAAACTTCATGGATATATTTACAGTATGTACACATGACCACATTTCAGCGGGAGCAATCCATCGCATTTTCTCGGGCAAAGAAAGGCTCAAGGCCTTGCAATTGCTCTTCTTCCCATAGGCAGATGCCTTCTCACGCGTGCTGGAATTCCGTGCCTCTGGATCGTTAGTGTCCTCTAAGGCGAGTTCTTTTCAATGCTTAAGAGTCAAACATCGATCTTTTCCCCCTCTCCATCCTCCTCCTCCCTCTCCTCTCTCGCTTTCCCTTCGCTTGCCTGCGTCGCCGAGTTCAAACCCCAGCCACCATTCTAAAATAGAGAAGCTCAGTGTGCTCGACGCCCTTACAGTCTGAAAAAAATTATATACGTAAAAAAAGAGAAGGCTCTTTTCACCGCGCTTCACCAATGTCTTTTTTTAAACATTGGTACGCTTCCTTCGATGCGCTTGAAGCTTCTCACGTGTTTCGAGAACTGCGGCGGAATTTCGTTCTTCATTTATTAAATCCCTTCTCTCTTATATGTCCTTACCATTTTAGTCCGACTTTTCTTTATTTTCCTTAATGGACATCCTTTTTTTACGAAATGTATCGGAACATGACTGCACCATACATTTTGGAATCGAGGTAGCGATATAGAAAAAGGCAAAAAAAGAAGTATTAAATGAATGATTCCACGCGGATTGGTTTCGATGCGAGGGAATCGAGAAGCGAGGGGCTTAGAGAGGGAATGATAGAGAGAGTGATAGGGAGAGATGGAGTGGTAGGGAGAGAAGGAGTGATAGGGAGAGATGGAGTGATAGGGAGAGATGGAGTGATAGGGAGAGATGGATAGGGAGAGATGGAGGGACACGGAGAAGGAAAAGACTCTCTCCGTGAGCTCTAATTTCCCCCGACTAGCAATTGATTGAATTACGCAAGATAAAGAGGAGTATTGATACCGTTCGTTCTATTTTTCCGCTTCGATTAACTTTCGACAGTCTCTCTCGTGTTTGTATATCCAATTTGAAACCCATTTTGGCATTTTCTCAGCCAACAATCACTCGTTCGGAATCATGAAGAATTCCCGTTACGTAGGAACCAATCATATATATGGCTAATAGATTGACCTATATGCGAGCATTTTATTTCGGTGGTATTGCGTGTGAATGAGAAATTTCTTGGCAGTGAACCCAAATCAACCAATTTAACTCCGGACGGGTCTATTTACTTGATTAATTGGTCCGCATAACTGCCTTTTACCGAGCGGAGTTATTTTTTAATTAATTTTTCTCGGTTGAATTTTAGATGTCTCGACGTAATAAAACCCTCACTATTGATTAGACGTTTTGGTCCTGGTGGAACATCAAATTGATTTAAATTTATAAAATATTTTGCTGATTTTGAACCTTTAATGCATGAAGAAATACTTTTCTTTAATCTGAAAGGATCAGGTTTGAGAGTATTTGGTGGAAATAACTCTCCAAAATTCAATATGTGCTCGCAAAAGTAGATATTGCATCATCAAGCGAGGTTATAATATGACAACTACTCGATTAAAAAGCTTAGGAATTTTTCCCAAAACATGCGTATATGTATTTAATATTTATCAGTAAAGTCCTTTCAAAAAAATTATCAATTTAATTATCTAAGAACTAAATTTATCGTTTTCTGTGTTTATCCACAAAAATATGCGCAATTTTATTTAGAAGGGAGACCTTAAGTTGGAATCCATTTAAAGATAAACGATCAACGATTCGTAGTATTTAAAGATATTAAATAAAATCACGACTCTTAAAAAATTTCAGCAAAGAATCATTCATTTTAAAAGTCCAAAATAACTGCGTTAGATGTCACAGTTGTACATAAATCTCTCCTGAGCCGCTACGTTAGAAAATCGTCCAATTTCTGAGTGTTATTTTTTCTAAACAATATAAATTTTTATCCAACATCTTTCTATTATAATTGGTTTGCCAAATATGCCATCGTTAAAAATATAAACCAAACCATAACGTACATAGAAGGAAATTATACGATGAAAAACTAATAAAATACCCTAGAAAACATCGGGGCATACAGAACCCTACATTTTCAAGTGAGGACAGGAAGAGAACCAATATCGAAGGAAATTAATGACTCGGAGGTACGAGGCTTTTAATTACCTAAGCCTCCCTACCGGCAGAGGGCCGCAGCAGAGTCCAAATGAACATCGGAGCGCGATAAATCGACGGATGCGAAGTAAACGAGGGAGGGTGGGGTGGAGAGATGTGGAGGAAGGAGAGAGAGAGAAAAAAGTAGAGGATAGGAGGGGGGGGGATAAAAGTAAGGGGGTGGATCAGGGACACGTGAAACTGTTCGGAGGCAATCGGAACAAAAACTCGGACAACGCTCGTTGCTTATCGATTAGTTTTTCCATCAACGACTCCGGTTCGATTCGCAAACTGTCAAAAAGCTCCGCCGATTGGAAGGAAACAGTTGGGGTGAAGGCATTCTGTAAAGTCAACCCATTCCTCCATGCACGTCACTCGCCCCCACGGCCTGTGGGTTTGATAACCGGTTAAAAAATAAAATAAAAAGGCGAAACTAAAAGGAACGTATGATCTCTTTGCTTTTCGTTCCTTCCCTTATTGGCTCCACGCGAAAAATGCTCATACGTCAACTCCGTGATTGGGGTGCGGCATATCAATCATAAAAAAGATGTGAGTAATGCAAGTGACGTTATCAATTAGGGCAACATAGAGGAGTTGGTGAGACTATTGACGGGAAATAGTTGGGTAAATGGAGAGAGGGTGGGGTAAATGTGAGGTTTTTGGGGAGAGAAAGGGCTGAGTTTGAAGGCAAACTGGATTAATGACGTGATGATTGCAAAAGGCAAAGAAAATAATCACGCGGTATGGAATATTCGTATTGAGGTAATCACTATTAAATCGCGCACCAGTAAAACCTTACAGGGGAAGGATAAGGTTTATATAATTGAATAGTCGAGAAAATACGCAGGAGGAAATATATTTGCATCAATTTAAGGGGCGAATCGCTTGTCACTTTCTGCGGTGGATCTTCGTGTATTTAGATTGACTTAACATTTTTCTTTATTTTCATTTACGTTGCAGAGTTTATCATATACATTCACTATTTACAATCTGTTTACCATTAACGGTAGTACGGTGCGGATCTGGGACTTGGGTTATGAAGGAAGATTCTGGAGGAGGATTAAAGATCTCCAATATGTGTCTACGTAGGTTCAGAATGAAGAAACGAATAAATATATGGTACTGCTGGATATGAGCGATTTTAAGTGAAGTTGTTTAGGGGAAAATAGGATGGTATAAGACAAATGTTTAGAGAAAACGAGATGTCAAAAAACAACAAAGACAAAATACTATGTAAAAGGCATATTAGAGAAAGGAAGTTATTATAATAAAAACGATTATATCTTTGAATGATGAATTTAAAAATGCAGAAGCAACATATCAAAGACCTATAGGAGATAAGACAACTGTTTGCTATTTTCTGTCTAAAGTCAATAGTTTGTAAATACTCAGTATCTGACTGCATATGACAACCCCAATTACTTCATGCAATATTAAGCAGATTTATACTTAGTCTAATATCATAAATATAAGTATAAAGGTCAAGCTCAACTCGGTGGAATTTTTTCATTATGATTTCATAAAATAGGGGAAAAATGCGGTTGCTTTGTGCACGTCTGATTATCTGTTATAATATGAATTTTAGATGAGCTGATAGGATGTAAGATAGGAAAACAATATGCAGCTACCTGAGAATACATATCTTACAAATAAATAATCAAGCTTAAAATTTCATGGACAGATAATTTCTTAGAATAAAAAATAATATTCATGCAATGTTATACTAAATACAAATAATTCTTTTTACGAAAAATTACACTAATTATTTGTATAAGCTACGATGAATATATATTATCGTGTAAAAAAGTTTGTGTAGATAATATTGAGACAGCTGAAACAGATCCAGTAGTAATGAAGGGGATGATAAAATACTACTAATGTTGCGTGTAGCGTGGAATAATCTTTTCATACAATATGTACAAGCCATCCATGCCGTCACGCCATATTTATCACCGCGTCTAAAGTTGAAAAAATACCCTCAGGACACATTTTGCCTCGGAAAATTTCCACGACATCAATTAGCAGAGATTTCGGGTTCTGTTAAAAAAATAGGAAAGGACCAAGTTTTGACTTGAGGTGTAAAGATAAAAAAATAAAGAGCGTGGTCATTTTGTACGGAGATAATCTCGTATACACCAAAAAAAAGAACAAGCTCATCTATTTCAATTACGCACAAAAAAGCGCGAATTCTCTCTCCTGAGCGTTTTAATCACTAAGGAGCGAAGCCAATCTGACTTCTATTTCCCCTCGCACTTCACCACTCCCATTCTTTTTTGATCCGCACGCAATTTCGATTCGGCTGATGAGAGAGATAGGACGGTGGGAGGAGGTGGCGAGGAGAAGGAATTAAGGGAGGAGTGGATTAGGATGGTGGAGGAAGGGAGGGAGAGAGAGAGAAAGAGAGAGAGATAGGAACAAAAGTAGAAAAAAGGACGAGGTTAGCCTTTTGCTGTCTGCCGGGCGTGGCGAGTTTTCTTAAAACAAGAAAAAGGTCACTTGAGATGTATATATTTTCGGAGAGGTGTGTCAATATGGATAACTTGAATTTAGAGATTCCTCTTAATTAAAATTGAATTCTCTTGTAAATAAAACTTGAGAAAAAAATGGTGACCGCGCGTATAGTCCGTTTACGTTGTGGGTGACTTTCTTGGGAATTGTTGCTCAAGGGCACGAAGGTCAATAGACGTGGTAATAAGACACACGGCACCTTGTTTGTTGCATAGCGTTTGCATTATACATGCAACACGACGAGCGCAATTTTTAAAAGCATTAGGTGTATGGGAGTCTTTCCTGATAGTTAAAAATCTAAATCTTTTTTTAGGACAATGCTAGAAAATAACCTTTTCAGATTACAAATGATTTTAGTTTAGTAGGTATTGATGAAATTTTCCTGTAATTTCCGTCCCTAAAAAGATCGAACCGAAATATATAAATACCTTAAAGTAGATTATGAAACCATATGCGAATTTCTGCTACAAAAATTCTTTTGAAGAATCTATTACCGGTGACTACCGCTGCTTAGAAGACGAAATGCGCATTTGGTTTTCCTGAGCTTTTAATGACTATTGGAGATACTCATTGTTTCAGTTTGATTTTTACCTTAAAGCAACCTTGATAATTCTTACTGAATTAAATATTACGCTCTTAATTTATTTTTCTTTTGTTCTGACAAGGAATTTATTTGTCATGCCTGTATTTTTTTCACAATGTAAGACTAAAGATTTTCAGCGCGCATATTATGTTATTTTGCATCAAACAGTTTTATTGGATCAAACATTTTTTTAATGTCAACCCAACAGGTAAATTTTTAACAGAGCGTGAAAGGATCTATTCGCGAGTCAGCAAAAGAATAGAATCCACGCTCCCCTTCATCAGATGAAATCTGCATGAAACTGTACGAACGAACGTACGTCCTGCAGTTTTATCACGCTCCGCTTGAAAATCCCGCAGTACTTATGTCGCAATACACGGCGACGAAAGCTGAATCCCGAGGAGTAAAAGTGCTGACAAAAGCGAGATACTATTGAGCTATAAATACACATTACTCCAAAATCACTAGGGTGGTGTGGAGGGGAAAAAAAGAGATTTAATATTGAAGTTCTCAAGTTGTGTCAGTAATCCATTTGTTTTGTGGCTCTTCGGATGCCAGTCGAAATAAAAGCGCTTCCGGTTTTTTTTCCAGAAACTTCGATACCGCGAATAAACTCAATATAAAATAGAACAATGGATTTTGAACAGATAATCTCACAGGTCAAAATACGTTTTGAATTGTTTTTTCTAGCACCGTTTTTCACGCGGGAGATATCTCACGCAAAAACAGCGCGGCTCGAGAGCTAGAAATCAATATCTCAGGCTGGAATTCTTTTCGCAATTGTTTCCTTTTTTCCTTCGAAAGAGAGCTCGCAAAAGGAGATGAACGAACCGCTACCCTTGTAAGAAATGGAAGAAAAGATACGACCAAAGCTATCCCACAGAACCCCCGTAATGACAGGAGGCGCCGGCGTCTTTTTCATCTGGTTTCTCCCTTTCCCTATCTCCCATTCTTATCTCTCCGTTGCTTTCATTCGCGTTGACAATATGGCATTACGACGGAATTCTCGTCGGGAAATAAAAATGTGTACTTTATGTGAGAAACACATAAGCTTAAGATCTTAAAGATCTTGATTCGAGTGTCTGGGCTCTAAAGTCACAGACCCGCCTACTGCTGAGCACGTGCCGTCAATACTGCTGTGTTCTGTGGCATAAGCTGGAGTTTTTGTGTTATAATAAAATATTGTCAGCAAGATATTGAATTTAAAGTCTCTCAAATGCTGAAAAAATCCTGTCGTATTTATTTACACATAAATCGCTCCTGAATAAAATCTTCGCTCCTGAATTGTATTTACTTGGTGGTATTTCCATCTTTAAAAAATATAAAAAATGACATATAGTACTGTATGTAATTTTTGTGATATTTTTAAAGCTTTGCTCCGTATTTTGTAAGAAAAGCTGAAAAAATATGCGGCTGAACATAAATAGATAACCGTCATCATGCTCATTATAACAGCTCTGATTCGAACACAGAACGTTACAAAATGTCTTCCAAAAAAGTCGACAAATTTAGCTTTATAGCACAATCAGATAATAAACAAAGAAAGGGTATATATATCGTTGTTCCGATGTAATGTAAGAATATACGAGAATTGACCACTGATGTTAGAACAATTTGTGTATGTAATTTATTTTGATATAATTTGGGATTCACATGATTTATTAAAAATCTTTCCTTGGGAAAAAGTCGTATTAAAAAAATATTAGCAAAAATGTCCGAAAAATGTTTTAGATAACTCTGTAGTTACTTATCAAAACATTTGAACGTTACCTCTCCCATCGATGAGAACAAATAACATCAAAAACAGGTCAGTGATACATACGGTCGATGAAAACAAAAAGTGCCGTTGCTTATACTTTCGTATTTCACTATTTAATTCCACTTAATTACCATCTAATCACAAAATGAGGTTGAAATTGGGCAAAAGTGAGCCATTGGAAGGTAGAATAATATGAAAAAAACGAGGAGAGGGAGCTCCACGCCAAAAATTCTGATTCATTTCTCAACGTCCACAATTGAATGGTACCTTGGGATATATGATTAGGGTGGAACTGATAATACCAAGGAGCAACAACAAAACATATAATCACGGATATTTCCTCCGGTCGAAAATAACTTCAAATTAGCGACCAATCCATTTACAACTCAAACATACCCTACGTATATTTTAAATTTGATTTAATTTAAAGCGCCTATAAAAAGACGGTACTTGAACCGCTATTGACTGCACATTAATTTCGGTTTACAATGCTATGGAGCGTGTGTCGAAAAAAATACGTTCGAAAAGGAGACGTCTTCCGTAATAAAAGTATAATTGTTCGAACAAAACCGTGCTGTTAAGTATTCATCACATGGCTCCGATATTTCAATAGGTTGCAGGTATCTAATAGCTAGGCCAACCTGCTCTAAAATTCCTAGCAGCACACACACGGAAAGGTCCTTTCCTCGAATGCAAACACGATTAATTTCTAATGCGGAATCTCTTGTTAGATCTTTCTCTCCTTCACCACTCTGAAACTTCCACATCTCTCTCTATCTCTTTTGCTCCTTCTCTTTGCAGCCACCGCAAGCCGTTGGCGCTGCCTTCGCACGGGTCTTGTCCGCCGCAATGCATGCCGGGATAGACGTCAAGGTTTCTCTGGCCCAAAAAAACGCGTTTAATTAGTCCGCTACACGTTACCTGTAGGAAGGGATGCGGATGGAGGCGGAGAGAGAGAGGGGGGGGAGAGAATGAGAGAGAGAGGGGGGGGGAGAATGAGAGAGAGAGAATAAGAGAGAGAGAATGAGAGAGAGAGAATAAGAGAGAGAATGAGAGAGAAAGAGGGAAAGTTCGGGTGGAAGCTCAACATATTTCCCATGGCATTCAGGGTATTCCCCCAAGGTTTTCGTTAACTCCAAGATATTTTTTAAGCCAAGGGGTTAGGGGAGAGAAAGAGGGAGACAGAAAAGGATCCAGGTGAAATTTTCAAGAGGTTCTGGAGTATTCCTTTCTCTCTGTGTCTCTCGTTCTCTCAAACAATGTGTGTTTAAGAGAGAGGGGGATGGAGGTAGAGAGAGAGAGAGAGCTAGGGAAAGGATAAAGGAGAAGAAAGGAGGGTATTGCGGCCGTGTGTGGCAAAGAACCGCCGTCGAAACAGGTGGACGGAGCCATTCCGTGGAATTAGGACGAGTTTAATACGTTAAACGTAATCTCTCTCTTCTTTTTTTTTGAGTCAGCGGTGCTTCATCGATTCACCACAACGCGACGTTAAAATTTATGAGTTGCACCCAGAGTGTCTCCTAAACATCTCTCCACCTCGCTCCTTCTCTCCCAAACTCCTTCTTCTCCCTCTCCTCTCTATGTCTCCCAGCGTCCCGTCCCTTTTGGCCGATAAAAGACGGAGAGATACGACGCCATGGGAGAGTAGGTTTGCGAAATGGGTTCGCATAATGGCGTCACTATAGCGGCGGACGAAACACTCTCACGTTACGTCCCGGAGGACTCGAGGAACGACCAAAACTTGTGAAACGACAGATTCGCCCCGGATTAGACGTAATGGCGTGGCGTAATTTTTATTCCGTCCGAAAAAGGATGAGCGGCAAAGGGCTGCGGCAAGTGAATAAATGAAACGCAATTTTGGGGAAATGTGTCGACGCGACAGGTATTAGTTCGCCCCGTTGTTTGTTTTTCTTCTCTCTCTCTCTCTCTTGTTGGACGTAACGGTTTATTTTTGGGACGTTGTTACGGGTGCGATTCTTTGTTTGCAGATGGCCGCGCGATTAGCGGTCAACGATGGAAATCTCGATAATGACAGAGATAAAACAGTTTGGGAAGCTCGGAAATGAGCGATTGTTCGACGTGGGGAAGCGTCAGCTCAATAGAGTGTAAAATATTTCGAAATTGCGTCGTTTCAGACCGCCGAAAGTAGATAACCTAAAATTTTTCGCCATCGCGTGAGCCAGGCACTCGTTCCAAACGTTTTAATTGATTCGAGGTAAAAGCGGCAGCTAAAAATTTAAGGCGTATGAGTAAAGTAAAGAAACGTCACGAGCGTGCATGAAATTGTTCCGGGTCAAAATGGACGAAATCCTGGACATAAAGCCAAACTTTTTAGCTCATTAACATGCGAGATGCAATTCAGTGTTGGAAAACCATTATCATCGCGTTCGAGTAATAAGACAATTAAGAGACGGAAATTGTTTAATGAGGGTACCGTCTATTTCACACACCGCGCAATTAAAATTAAAATTTTATGCATGACATCAACAGAAAAAAATCCATGATAGTCCGAGGAATAGAAAAAATCAATGCTCGGCACAGCGGAAATTTTTATGCTTATATTATATTAAGCATAATTAAAAAAACAAATTCATTCCATTTTGGTAAAGATAAACCAACGTTCCAAATAACCATGGCGAACTTGAGTTTAATTTGCATACGCGAAAATAACCTCAAATCAAGGCAATCTAAAAAGACGATTTCCCGCTCGAAAATCACACGGAACGAGGTTAGGGGAAACGCGTCGAATCACTACCGCTATTTCCAAGAATTCTCCACGTGATTTAAAATCGCTTTAGCGTCGGGAAAACAAAACAGAGTTTGAAAAGCCGTCATAATTAAAACGCGAAACATTTTCGAAAGAGAGAGAGAGGGAGAGATAGAACAGAAAATTTCGACGACGCTAACGACATCGGTCCTCCGAACGGTCGGCGATTTAGACGCTCATTTTTCATTATTTTTTAAAATACGTAAACGTCTGTCTCCATCTCGCTTTCTCTCTCTCTCTCTTTCCACATTTCGTGTAAAAATCACATTTTAAAACACACACACATAAGACGACGTGCTGAAAATAAAAATATTCTTGTCTGTTGGAAATGCGGGTCAATCGAGAGGCGCGAGTCACTTCCACGCACGCTGCGGCAGAAGGAGAACGCGAGAGGGATGAAAAACGCGTAAGGGTTTGATCGGAATGGAGAGAGAGAGGAAGAGAAAAGGACAAAGAGAGAGAGTGTGTGTGTGTTTACGCGAAAGGTGTCGCGTTCCGATAAAGTACACGAGCTCCTGACCTTTTCAAAGATAATTTTTTTCTTGTACGTGCGTCGCGACGCCGATTTCGTCCGCGCCACTTTTTTTTAAACGCGCAGAAAAAAAATGAGCGACGAAAATGCGGACGTGAAGGAAAACCGAAGAGGGAGTCGTAGATATAGAGAGAGGGGAAAGCTCGGCGGTAGATTTTTAGACGTGAGCGTGTTAAGCGAGACGGAGATAAAGAAACCTCGGCGTTTAATCTCTCTCGGACGTGCTCGACATTACGTATGGATTTCTTTTCAAGCTCGAAAAAAAATCAAAGCGAATTCAGAAGAAGGGCGCTCGAAAAAATGTATTCCACATCCGTGTGTTTGCGTTCTCGTAGAATAAAAGGCGTTTTAAAAGGGACCGCTTTAAACACGAGTTTTGTTTTGGTATGTGGATCGTGCACATCTACACCACATAAATGTTATCAGAGCGATATAAGTTTGAGGATGCTAAAATTCGAGGAATACGTACGATTTAGGTTACGGAAAATTTAGGGTTGTATAAGTTTAAGGATGCAGAGGCATTCAAGAAAATTGCGCGTTGTGTCGGTTGCATAACATTTAGGATAGGAAATTTAGATGGTATAAAACGGAACTGAAATACAACCTAATCCCGTTTAGATTTTATATATTTCCATGGGGATGAGAGTTATTTGGAGATTTTAAATCTTTTCCAATGAATTCCAGAGAAAATGACTGTAATTTTAAAAATCGTCGGAGTTGTTTGGGTTACATATTTCTAAGGATGGGGGAACTTAGAGGACGAAACGCTGCATTGATTTCAAGTATGTTGCATTATACTATACAAACTGAAAAACAATGCCGCAGAATTTTATTTTTTAATGAAAAATGGCAAATATTTCGGTTCTTAAAGTCGCCGGCAGCGCCATCGTTTTCTCGAGTAAGTGGAAGACGCGAGTAACGTGAAAAACACTCTTCGCTTATCCCTTTCTCTCTCTCTCTCTCTCGCTCCCTCTTATGACCTGTTCGTGAACACGCATCTCTTTTGTCGCCTTTAATGCAGCTTCTCCCGCGGCTTACGTTGGTGCGGAGTGCAGCGCATGCACGAACTCAAAACTCTCACTCTTAAGAACAAAAGGAAAGAAAACACCTTCACGTGAGGTTATCCTATTATTACGTTTTTTTTAACGTCCGCGTTTGGAGGCACTTTGTCTCGCCTGATGGATCTTAAAAGAATACTTTTTCTCTCGGTTTAATCTCGTGGAATTTAAAAACTGCGGTTTTAAAACAAGTACACGCAGAAAAATGTTTTTTATTTTCTTTAATTAAAACTATTAGCTGTAAACGAGGCATGTGTAATAAAAAGATTTTTCAATGGCAGATTTTGCCGAAAAGAATAAAACATTTCAGGCATTTTTAATATGACAAATCGAAGATGGAATTAATCAATTTTTGTGAATATTTTGTATATTATTTATAAACATGTAAATTGTTTTAAAATCTAACAAATCAAAATGCTACTATATATATTAATTATCATTAAAATTCTCTTTACATCCAATTGAAAAAGTAATAGTTATTCTAAAAATTTTGAAATTTATAAGAAATTGAGGACGTAAAATAAAGGTACTTCAGCATACCACGGACTTTTTAGGGAAAATAGTTTTAATAACAATAATTAGTTCGAAAAAAGCTGGAAACTATTCAACATAGAAGAATTACATTTAGTTGTCTTATCATAGTCCTCAGCGCATTTAAAAAAATTCGAAAGTCCTACGTAGTCTCGCAAAAATTTAATGCATCTTAATCACTCCATTTCATCTTAAAATTACTATGGAAGATAACTTTTGAAGCTCCATTTGCCCTCCATGTCATCCTATAATTTTAATTTTAATTCAAGCCAGCAATTGGGGAACTTCTGAAAATTTAAAAAATAAGACTATTTGCATGGAAACTCAGATTCGAACTAAATGTGGAGAACCTTATCTAGTGGTGCGGTCAAAATTCTTGGTCTGGGAAATCTCTAAAAATTAACGATTTCCTAATGGTGCGTTATTTTCATGGGAGAACCGGAAAAGGCCAAAATATAGCGGCTTATTTTTCAATTTCAAGCGCAAAAGTATTCTAGCAAATTAATTGTCCTTATGCGCCCGGTCCGATATCTCCATAGGAGTCAAGTGCCAACTGAATTATCAATGGCTAACCGTGCTTGCTGTATACACTCAACACAAATCATTCCCTCTTCGCTCTCCCCCTTCCTCCCCGTCTCCCTACCATTTGCCCTCCCTCTATCCCTTCTACCCCCATTTCTCCTCCTTCTCCCCAATAAAAATAGAGGTACCGTTTATTCATGAAAGGAAATAAATCAGAAAAATTGCCCGACCTAATCTTTGCGCTCGGCGAACATTTTTTTTAGTAATAAGTCGCTATCTTCTTCCGAGCCATTTCACACGCTTCCACTTTATAAACCTCCTTTCCTGGCCTTATCCTTGTTCTCTCGCCGAAACTTCAACATTTACTTCCGTCTTAAACTTAACTTCCCCTTATATTGTCTTACGGTGAATTTTATTGAGTATTTTTTTCCGAGTTTTGTGCGAGTTCAACGGCGAATAAAGAAGTTTTATTTTTTACGACTGGAGAAATAATCAAGAAGTTATTTCCGGCGAAAGGATTTAGACGTCTTGTGAAAGCCGACGACGAAATTCCGCGGTATCGATCTACGTGATGACCCATAATATTCATCGAATGTACGTATTTACGTGCTTACCGTTACAAGGGAATGAAAACTACAGGGATATTTGCGCAAAGGTTTGCATAAATACCCGAAAAGTGACGGGCTTTGCTCTCTAACTCGGAATATCATTCTTCCGAGTATGATTAGTGCGTTGAAGTTACCGTCACGCAACGATAATGTCCCTTGAATTACAAATTCCTAACTGAATGTCACGAAAAATTTATTAAATTGGCGTTTTAATAGGTTAAGCACATTCGGTCGTTTATTTCTATTTCAAAGAAAAAGCTCAAATTGTAACTATAACGGTGAGGTTGGGACAGGTCCCACCTTGTCGAAAGTTTGCAAAGACTAGATCCTAAATTACACTAAATTTACACAATTTAGGTCATTTTTCATGTCTTAATTTTGCTGGAAATATTCCTTTTAGCGCATATTTATTTAAGGATGCATTGAAAAAGAGCTGGAGCTTAGTTTTTGTTACGTTTTGATCCTCCTGTGGCGGATTTAGTACTGCTAAAAGCGGGTTACCCAAAAAATTCACCCGTAGCCATTTTGAAATTTGCATTTTACATTAAATGGGAACGTCCACCGTGCAAAAAAATGAGAGAGAAATTTTGTCTTGGATGAAAGACTCGCAGCCTATATTTCCGCAGTATACATTTGCTTCATAGCACTTTACAGCCATACATAAAATGAGAATTTTGAATGTAATTTATTCAAGCGGATATGACATTGTCTCGCTTCGGAAATTAATAACATAGAATAAAATGCCATAGGTCAATATTTTATTAAACCAAATGTATAAAAAAGGTAGAGCAAAATAGCTATATTAACGCATTTATGGTACAAATATGTGATGTACTTATTTATCACTGATCTTCGAATACACCGTCATAGGGGAAAAGGCATGAGCATGATAATTTTCCGTATATAGTAAGGCTTTTTTCTTCGGATGAGATTTTTAACGGTTTAGTCATAAAAGGTACAAAACATTAAGATGAATAAATGGAATACTTGGGAAAGCCTACCTCGAAATTTAGCAGGAATATGATGCTAGTACTGATACTTCCGTGGTGGTTTTAATAATCTATCATATATAGACAAATGAATATCTACCGACACAGGCCATAGAAAATTTGCTACCCCTCAATTAGGATCAAATGAATGCGCTAAATATCTTTTAATACTAGTAATAATATTCAAGTAAATGATAGTTTACTTATGCTTCCACATAAATTCAATCAAAATGACAACAACATTTCTTCATTCAAAATTGACAATTTGGCAAGGTCAAAAAATCTTACGCCCAAGCTCCACTGGCCTCCTCCTCTCTCTGCCTTACAATCCTGCGGCAAACTTTTGTCCTTTCGCATTTCAAGATCTAACCCGGCTACGTCCTGCACGCTCGCCATAAACACTAAGCCTCTTTCTCTCCCTCCCTCTCATTCTCTCACAATGATCAATTTTTCATGCACCATCCCTTTTTTGCTCTCCTAAATCATTCCAACTCACTCACTCGCGCGCTCTGCCTCTCTTCCTCGTGTTGTTTGCCTTTCTTCCTCCGCGTATAATCTTGTCCTCTCTCTACTCTTTCCCTTCCTCTCAACCATCTCACCACACTCCACGCACTCATACATTCTGAGGATAGAAGTGGGGCTCCGGCTTAAAAATTTCACGCGTTCAATCAATTATTAAAATCCCTCCATCGTCATGGTTACTCCTCTTCACCTGCGTTTATTGTACTCAAATCTAGCAAAAAAATCCTATTATAAGCAAAATCTGCTTTAAGGACTGTTTTAAGTATCTGGAATTCTAAGAGCAAGAACAACTTGAAATCAATTTTTCCCATAAAGCAAATATATGACGTTGTTGGCAGTAAAGCTTTCTTTTATTTTCTACAAGTCTTAGATAAGGTTTGCTTGGCTTGACGTCTGTGAAGGTTAAGCATAATATCACGAAGGTGATAGCATTTTAGCTGAGACCCAATAGGTGTTGCAAATAACTGTGGCAGCTATAACACGTCTGGAGATGGATATTTATTTAGGTTAGAAAGCATACGTCTAAAGGACGAGCTATCGGTGGTTATCTCTAAAACAAAGCTCCTTGTTTCTCCATAGTTTTACGGCTATGGGAGTTATCTATTACTTTGATACCATTGAATCACAAATTTGATCATTTTTTTGCGCTTGCACTTAATAAATGGAGTAAGCATTCATCATAATTATTAAAACTTAACTCTCTCTTGCTTTTACGATAATAATTGAAATCCAAATTCTCTTTCCAATTATTCTTAAGTTACTCCTTAAAACTCATTATTCCTGTTTTCCATGGACAAACTCTTCAGACCATTCTTTGTTCTTCATCATAACCCTTACTCTGTCATTCGTGTCTCTCTCTCTTTGTTGTCGTCCGTGTCCATCTTGCCTTCCTCCACTCCTTATTTTTGAAAAACAAAATACCTTCTACTCTCCCTATCTCTCTTTCTCTTTCCAGCGTTCAACGCTCTCACATTTATCCTTGAAAATTCCACTTCCGAGTTTTGAACGACTATCCCTCTCAATATTTCATGACTCACTTTTTTTCAGCTCCGCGGAACTTATACGCGAGATCTTTAACACATAAGAACGCAAATACCCGAAACTCTGCTCTCTTTTTTCTCCTTTCTTCCCATCTTATTCTTTAAGTAATTTTCTTTGTCTCACGCCTCATCTCTTTCCCTTTTCTATCTCTACACAACTGTATCACCACCTTAATGCCACATTTACTTACGTAATTTCTCTTTTTTGGTCGATATTTCAATTGCAAAACACGGAGGTGGTAATTTTTTCACTTAAGCGCTAAGACGATGTTATCAGCATTGAAGTTAGCAAAAATTCTAGATGAAGAGAAACAATTTTATTGCTTGAGAAGCTAATGCTTGAAATTTTCAACTTATTGCCTTAAAATAATGCCACGTTAAAGTAAAGACGGAGAAATTATGCCAAGAAAAAGTAGCCGATTTCTTCCACAAAATCGTCGAGGACAAAGATGGAGGAAATTTAGCAAGTAAATGCGTCTATTTTTCTGAATCGATTTCTGTCTCACACTTTTTTCTGTGTGTGACTGTAACTATCTCTTCCATTTTCATAATTTCTCTATTTATTCATATATTTCTTTCTTTCTCATATTCCTCCCCACCTACGTAAATCTCTTTCTGGTATCTCATTCTTAATCCATCCATTTATTGTTCCCTCTCCTTTCTTTCGCTCCCCGTCCTCTCTCTTCATTCTACCATAATCCTCCCTCTCCCTCCTCCCCGCCACTATTTCGGGGCCAGAAGCACAGCCAGCAGGGCCTGGGCTGGAAAAAGGGGAAAGGGGAGAGACGGTGAGGAGGAGGGTGTGAGTGCGTGTGTTGCAGAAGGGACCACGTGACTAACCGGCGCTGGTGACGTCATCGGACCGAACTCTATTCTCTCTCGCTCTCACTCCTCTCCTCCCTAGTCCCTCTCTCTCTCTCTCCATCCCCACTCCTCCAAAACGGACGAACACGTATATGAAAGCGCTCTTTTCCCCGTCGCATGTCTCCGACTTGCCTTCCCTCCGCTTCCCCTTGTTGTTTTCCCCCCTCTCTCACCCTCCCTCTTCCTCATCCCTCCCTCCTATAATAATCTAAGAGGTTGATAGATAAAAATAAGCGCGCACATCTCTCCCTCCCCTCATCTACCTTTCCTCCCTTTTTCTGATATTTCCCTTCGAGTCCGCGGAAGGACTCTCGGGCCTCCCTCCCTCTCTCTTCTCGCATCTCCATCAATCCATGACTACCCATCCCGCCCACGCCATTTGAATTTTGTTTCCACTCTTCTTCATCATCCCCTCCCTCTCTCTCTCTCTCTCCCTCCTCCCCCCTCTCACTCTTTCCCGTTTTCTCGTCAGTCTCGCCTGAATCCACCGTTTTTCCTCTCTCCATTCTTAATCCGTTCCCGCGTGCCACACCCCCGCTTACTAAGGGCTCTGATTGCGTTAGAATAAGGTGAGTAGCACAAACGAGATCAAGCGAGGTTAGGGAATGAGAGAAAGGGTAAGAAAAAGAGATTCGGGACGCGGGAAAGATGTAGAAGTATAAATAAAACGAGTGTAAGTGGAAAGGGGAAAGAATAATGGTTGCGTCGAGAGGAAAGAGAGGGATTTGAAGATTTACTCCTGAGAAGATACAGACATTCGGTAGCGAAAACCTGAGGGAAGAAGTAAGAGAAAAGAGTTCAGAAAAGTACGGGATAGCAGGATAGATAGAGCACCACGTATAAAATCTATGATAGCGAGTTCGAATCCAGTGTTAACCTTTCGTATTAATTTCCGGGGCAGATAAAATTCGTGTTCTTCCTATCGAGATGCAAAATAATAAAGCAAACAAACGAATGTGCTTAGTTAAGCGGAAATAAAATTCTGCATTATAGAGATAAAGCTAGCGCACGAACTTCCCGATACCAGTGTCTTATGTTCAGAATCATCGATGAGCAGGTCCATCGTTTGAGCTCGAAAATCAGATTTTTGATCTAAGGGCTATTTGTGAGCTATCTACAAGTAAAGTATACACCACCTAGGAACTAGGAAAAATATCGAAGAAAAATAAAGGCGTCATGAAGATCTAGCAAAATCATACATACATCATTTTCCGGTATACATTTCATTCATTCCTCCAAAAACTTTCCCTTGATAATTGATTTTATACTGCCCATGATACATATTCTCTCTGTTTTGTTTTGCCTAGCATTCATCCTCCCATAGCCCCTCAAAAACGTCTCGTACATTTATAAATTCTTCAAAATCATATTATCTTGGTATCCCCTTTTATCACCTATAAGGTATTTATGTTCTTCAGATAATTTTAATGTGTTCAAAAATGTACAGAAAAGAAAAAATTGAATAGACTTACGAAAATCATTGAAAATTGTCCGTTAAAGCGACAAAGGACGTTTAAAACTTTTATAGAGAGATTATTAGAGATAAGAAGATAGTAAAAATACGCTATATGCAGCGATTTAATAAATCCATATATTCTTCCAGTTCGTATGCTAGAGAGGGGAGGACATAAGAGTGATGAAGTGGAGACATGAAGGACAATCGACCGGGACGTGAAACGGAGTGGCGGATGGCAGCGGAGAAGGGGGTGCGGGAGGGGCGGGTCTTCATGCTAGGGCTTAAATAATGCCGCGCCCGGGGCGGATTTTTTTCTATGGAAGGACCCGTAAATTTTGCATCAAATTTGCTCTGGCCTCCTTAGGTTCTCGGCGAAAATTCTGATTCCCTGAGTGTTCTGTCGAGTTAATTTTGAAGGCGGCCACGCAATGGCGCTAAGGCTTCTAAATTCCATTTTGATATTGTTAGTCGTATTTTTCGTCGAGTTAGCCTTATTTTTTTAATGAGCTCGACGCGATCATAATGCTGTAAAATCATACTTTCAG
Source organism: Tanypteryx hageni (assembly GCA_028673005.1). Lineage (NCBI taxonomy): Eukaryota > Metazoa > Arthropoda > Insecta > Odonata > Petaluridae > Tanypteryx > Tanypteryx hageni. Next base: position 39,905,602 of record CM054118.1, read on the forward strand.
TCGAGATTGCCGGAATCCAGGCGTATTAACTCACCGATTATCTAAGGGATCGATCATTTTTTTTAAATTCCGGCGGTTGGAACATTAACTTCCGCTCGATTTTTTTTAAGTTTCACCCCGATCGTTCGTTGCTTTAAATAATTCTAGCATACAAGTGGAAAGCCTCGAGATATTTCGAAAATGTTATCAAATCATCCCAACGAAGTAGTTGTGGCGGAAATATTCGTGTTTTAAGACACCCAAAAATAGCAAGATATTACCGACGGGAAAAAAGCGATAAAAACAAAAAATGAACGTCGTAAAGAAATCCATCCCGTCATTTCGTAGGCGGCTGTTATTTTTATTTAAAGCGTCAATAAATGCCAGTTTGTGATAACCTGAATAACCAATACTTTTCGTCACCGACCGAAAAACTCCGATGTCTATAAAAATGACTGTACTTCCATCGAAAAAACGACATTCCCGCCTACTAGCGACAAAAAAGTTTAACCTTTTCTTGTTTAAACTCCGAAAAGAAACTCCTCAAAACAGGCCTCTTTACAATCTTTATCAATCCTTGGGACTTTTTATCCATATTTTATCCCCCTTTATTTTCCCGTCCTGTTTTCTTCTTCCTATTCCTCCGCTTTCCTTCTCTACTTCCATCCTAACTCCCCCATCCACATGCACCCCACTCCAGCACCAAGCTGATAGGGTAATTTTTCATCCCTTTCACGAAAGATCCCCATTCATCATAAACACCCACACCCTAGCACACACACACACACACCCAGGCACACACCTACACACACACACACACACACCCACACGGTTTCTTCTGCCTCCCAAAAACGTCCCGACGCGGTCTACCTTTTTAATCTCCTTACCCCTTATCCTACCTCTCTCTCTCTCTTTCGCCTCTCCTTCCCTCTCTCTCTCTCCTATCCCACCCCTCCCTCCCCTCCATCTCTCCTCTCTATCCTCTCCCTCCCCTCTCTCTCTCTCCCCTCTCCCTCCCCTCACCCTCCCATCTCACTTCCCTTCCCCCTCCATCGCTCCTCTCTCTCCCCTCTCCCTTCTCTCTCTCTCCCTTCTCCCTCTTCTCACCCCTCTCCCTCTCCTCACCCCTCTCCCTCTTCTCCCCTCTCCTTTCTCACTCCTCTACTTCGCCTCTCCCTACCCTCCCACCTCTCTATCCCTCCTCTCTCTCCCCTCTCCCTCCCATCTCTCCTCTCCTTTCTCTCTCCTCTACTTCGCCTCTCCCTACTCTCTCCCCTCCCTCCCCTCCCTCCCCTCTATCTCTCCTCTCTCTCATCTCCCCTTCTCTCTCTCCTCTCTCCCACTCCTCACCCCTCTCCTTCTCCTCACCCCTCTCTCCCTTCCATCTCTCCCCACTCCTTTCTCTCTCCCCTACTTCGCCTCTCCCTACCCTCTCTCCTCCCACCCCTCTATCTCTCCTCTCCCTCCCCTCTCCCTTTCCTCACCATCTCCTCCCCCTTTCCATTCCTTCTCTCTCCTTCTCCTCACCCCTCCCCTTCTCGTCTTTCTCTCTTCTCCTTCACTCTGAACATCTCCATCTTTCTCTCCCTTTCTCTCTTCGCTTTTCGACTCGGTCAAAAAGGAGGAAGAAAGTACAAAAGAGGAATTGCCTTAGTCGGTGAGGCTGGGCTGAATCAATCCATCGATTTTTTCAGAGCCCTCTTTTTCTTTCTATGGTGGGAAGATGATGATGATGATGATGGCGCCATTTAGCGGAGCTTTAGCGGTGATTGATTGATCGGAGGTTTATTTGTTGGCTAAGGAAAGGACGTGAAGAAAGAATAAAAAAATGCAAAGGCCAAGTTTCTGACCTGAGGAATAAAAAAGTCTCGCGTTGTATAAAACGTTAGATATCGTGCATAATGACTTTTTGCTCTATCAAGGATTCGAACGAACATAGGATGGTTTATCGTGAAGAATATGTACCGATAATATTTATGACAGAATCTTAATTTTCTCAAATTAAGTTATAAAGATGATTGAAGTGTCTTGATACTTCTGCATATACGAGACTTTAGCAGGATAATTGCCTTTTAAAATATAATATTTCAAAAAGTTACGAACCGTCATCAAAATATTATACTATTTGAGGTAATCCAGATTAAGTGTAACACGGATGATAAAAGGCAATGTCAATGTATGTTCAAATTTTAATGTCATTGTCCAACAACAATGGTTAATATAAAAGGATATTTTTTTGCAGCATTGCGAAATATATACTTTTAAAGGTCTTGATCTCTTAGAGAGAATCCTAGACCACCCTTCTAATAACGACCCATTTCATTAATTTTCGCTAATTTGTGTTATTTAAAGCCCACAAATTTAAGAAGTGTACCGGTCAGGGGCTAATTGCTAATTTTTCCCTCGTCCTAAAAGGATAAGCCTCCGATAATCCGCAGAAAAACATATTTTTCCCAAGAGCGCCAAGAAAAACCATCCCTAATTACCATCCCATCTGTAACGAAATCATATCTCCCTCTCGCGTTCTTTTTTTCTAAACTTTCATTCTTTTTGGGGAAATGCGAAAAAAACTGATTCAATCGAGGGGGGAGAGAGAGATGGGGAAAGTTTGGAATTTTAAAGAAGGGAAGGGGGTTTACATATCTGATCCGATAAGTATATTTTCTTTTCAACGCTAAATCTAAACCCGAATGGAAAAAATACGTCGTTTTTTTGGGGAGGAGTATCCGCTCTGTTCCAGGGCCAACCCTCATTTCTCATAAGACCTAATAATAGCCCCCTCTCCTCATCTCTCTCCAATTTAACCCTTTCCGCCCCCTCCTCCTCTTCCTCGTACCCTACCCTTCCCTCTCGCCACTTACATAACGCTTCCTACCCAGAGAGAGAGATGGAAAGTTAGATATCTGTGTCCTTTCCTCGAATTCCCTTTTCCGATTCAATCATCCGACTTGGGGTCCTCCCTTCCCCTTTCATTCTCCTCCCCCTCACATCTTCTCTCGAATCCAACCAAATCTCTCTCTGTCTCTATTACCTCCATCTAAAAAATAATATCCTCCTTCAGATTTCCTACTCTTCCGACCTATTCTTTTCTCCTCCCCTCTACCTTACCCTCCCGGAGTTCCTCTATTCCTCTCCCCAACCCACCGTGATTCCGCTGCCTTATTCAATCACACTGGCCTAAGCCACTCTCTTCCACCGCACCGACTATTTCCTTTCACCGTCATCCCAAGATTTCAACCCCTTTTATACAACCCTCTTCCCACTCCATTCAACCTCTCCCGATGCCCCTCCCTCTCTCTTCACCGGACAACCTTCTCAAACCTTGTTTCCATGCATCTTCCAATCTTGTCTTCAATTTTTCTAGAGTTCTCATTCCTTTATCTCTTACCGTCTTCCATTTCTCTGACTTATCTCAACTTCTCCTGCCTCCACCTCCCTCTCCCTTCCTCCTCCTTCCTCCCCTCCTCCTTTCTCCCCTCCTCCCTCATCTTCTTTATTCATTTCTTTTCTCTTCTCTCGTCCTACCTTTTTCTCCCTCATTCTATCCATTCTCCCTCTCCATGCTTCCTCCTCCTTTCTCCTTCCTTCTCTCTCCTTTCTCATCCCTCCTCCTTTCTCATATCTCCTCCCCCTTCTTTCTCTCGCTTTTTCTTCTCCTCCGATCCTTCTCCTCCCCTCCCTCATCCCTTCCACCTTTACTCCTCACCCCTCCTCTCTCCCACTCTCTCCCTCCTCCCTCTCATCTTCCCTCCTCCTCCCTGCAATGTCCTAGGGACTTCCTCTCAACCAATGACCTCCGCTCGATAACTCCTCCCATCCTCTCTGAAGAAAGAAAGAGAGAAAGAGGAGATAGACGTGGGTGGGGTTCGCCCGAATTCCTTTCGATAGCCTTCGGCGTCGCGTCGGATAGATAAAGTGTTTCCCCGCCGTGGGTTTCTATCGTTCGCCATACATCTCTAAACCGTTGTGCCTCCTTCTCTTTCTCTCTCCCTATATCCTTCTCTATCTCTTTCTCTACATCTCTAACTCTCAATCTCTCTCTCCCTTTTGCAGCCAGGGTGTTACTCTCGGCAATGAAACTAAATTCTCTCTGCCCTTGGGTGGATTTAGAAAGATGTGTCCCACGCAAATTTTGTGGCGGAACAAATTAATCCAGCTTCGTGGCCCTTGCTCTATCCAATTATAGTTTCCATGCGGACGGAGGGACTCGGGGTGAATGGAGCGTACAGTTTCCATCTTATCGGGAAAAGAATTTACTCCGCGGCGGTTATTTTTGGGCGTAAAAAAATGCGCGTCTTTCCTTCGGACCGGCGATTACCATCCGAAAGTTTGATAAATAAATTTCCCGTGTTTTTGCCTCGTAACCAAACGGGGTTTGAAATTAATTCTTTGCTCGTTGTCCTCTTAGACGGATAAAAAGAGAAAAATAGACCTCTATAAACAGCGCTCCATTATGCGTTGGCGAATTTTACTAGTTTTTAACAAGGATTTATAATATGAGGGTTGCGAGAAAATTAATTTATTATACTATAAGAAAAATCTGAATATCCTTCAATTTTATGCTCATGTGGTCACAAAATTTCTATTTGGCATGGCGGAGCTCACGTAACTTTTTAGGCACAAGAGATCCTGAGGTACTAAGGGAAGATATAAACTAAATAATTAAGTTTGTGAAAACTTCCATAGCGCACACAGCCATGTTTTTGGCAACGGAAAAAATGTATGCAGAGCAGTAACGGTCTTGTTAGAGAAAGCGTGGAGTTGTGTCCACGGTGGCTGCTATTATTCTTTTGAATGTAACACCTACTTATTATACTACCAATAAACATATAGACAGATAAGAAATAAACACCTCAAAGTTAACAAAATCACCGCACTAACACTTTAGTGGATTTTATCACAATCACCCCGTAAAACCCATCAAAAACTCACCGGAAATCGTTCCAAACTTTTCTTCGCCATACCTTTTTTTCGGCATCCTACAAGCACTTAAAACAATTATCCCCGCCATTGCTCCTTTAACTCTGCGCGAAAAACCACTCGCCGTGGAGGCATCGCGAAAAGGACCCGGAGACAAATCGAAACAAAAGAAGGTTGCTCTCTCCTTATGTTCCCCCAGGAGGCGGGTATCGCGTGACGACGGACAAGTGTGATTGATTGGTGATGGCGCGGGGAAAAACAGCAAGCGATGCAATGCAGCCGGCCCCGAAAAAAGTAGGGCATGTGAGCCATTCCGAAGGAGAAATAAAGAGGTAAAAGGGAAGAAACTGAAAATGCTTTGTTCCTCCTCCAGGAACGATTTCCGCCCGCCTTCTCCCCCTGGGCAATTCGTGAATGCGCATTCAGGATGATCAAGTGCGCAGGCATGAATAAAAAATTTAAAAACGCCCCGCGTTTTTCTTTCTGCCGAGCTAAGAGGTTTTTCCGATCTTGTTTTTTTCTCTACCAGTTTATTATTTTTTAAAATCATTCCTCGCCTCCACCCTCAAACTCTCGAGCGAGAAATAAAACCGTACCAGCTCTCATGAATTACGATGAGTTTCTCGGTTTATTGTTAAATCGCGCTTCCACCAACTTAAAATCATCGAGTACGGATGAAAACGGCAGTCGTTCATACATATCCATGCACACACGAACATAAATTCGTACTGTTGTCATCTAGAATATTTCTCTTAAAGCGATTAATTTTTCCTTTGAAGTTCCTATATCCAAAGTCAACGTATAATTTTTTTAGGTTCTGCACTCTCTCATTCGTTCAATGATGTTGATGTACTTTGCTAATAAATAGCAAAAAACTATTATAAATATAAACACATGGTTTCAAGTACGAAAACTGTGTACGAATATTGCATCAAAGATTAACTTACATGATGCCTAAATAAATGTGATTAAAAGGGGCTTCTTTGTACCATTTTCATAAACTTATAAACTATTGATGTTTTCGAATATCATTTCTCGCCATAGATTCAAGACATCCACTATTATAATAATGACCAAACGTAGTACCTATCCAAGAAAAGGATAGAAAAAGTTTCATAAATCAGAGAATGGAAGACGAAATACATCTTTCAGCTTCCGTTTGGCAAAAAGGCAAAGTGAATGACAACTTTAATGAATTTTAGATTATCGGATAAAGTAGCTGTCCTGACGAAACTCTGACGTGAGGAGAATTCTATCAAAAATTCCAATCAATCAATTTTATCCGTCGCAAACGATTTTCTAAGTAGGAAAAATTCGGAATTCGATTCCTTCTTTAACGATACCAATCCCTTTGTGACTACTCCTACGGAGGTCTTACAATCAGACCCCTACTTACGTCTCCTCCTATCTGCCATAACGTCGATATAGCAACTTTATATGAAGTAATCCAACTTCTTAGTGTCTCTCATACGAAATGCTCCGTAAAGTTAAGCTCCCTACCACCCTAGGTTTAAGTGACCAATTGAAGGCAAGGGATATCCTTTTTGGTATCCTGTTGCACCCTACAATTTAAAGATTCAATAATATTTATTTAACGAAAGTGTTCCGAATTATTTTAAATGGAACGAGCATTATTTTATAAAATAGGATCCAAGAATAGGATTTAGATATTCGTTGCACGTGCGGCCATTGGGGAATAATATTTGCCACATGATACAAAATATATGCAAAGTTAATAGATATGGAGAGCAATGTTTTGAAAGTTGTTTTGAGGTTGTAAATCTACATCAAACAAACCTAATGCATTCACAGTTAACCATGGCAACAAAGTTTTGAAATGCTGACACATCTATTTTCCACTCCACATACCTCTAACATTCAAATTCAAAACATTGTTAATATAATAGTCTAAATTGCTTATCATGGAAAACGTCTTATACACATATCAAAAGCCGTAGGTTTCACGAAATTAGAAGAAGAAATGTTAATGAATGACATCAATTCGTCACATGTACATGGCAGAGGCGGATGTGTTGGACATTTCAAGCGAACACTTCTAATAATATAATTGAAAATAAAATTAAGAGCAATCAAAATAAAAAAGCCGTCTATGCCATTAGGAAAAGGAATAAAAACAATATTTTTGATTCTCGCGATCGCGATTTTGAACATGGCAAAAGAGCACCACCAGGCTGAATAACAGGAAAACAGTTCTCGCGTGCACCAGATTGGGAAAACACAGATCTGAACAAAAGATAATTTCGTAAGACGATTCGACCCCATCGGGATCGATAAAGATGAGAGAAATCGATTTTTATGTTTCCCTCTCATCCTCGTTCCCTTTCCAACGACTCCCTTTTTCTTTTCGGATATCCGCAAAAAAAAACTTCGGTAACGAGAAAAAGAATTTTATCGTGGGTGCGTGAGTTCGTGAGTTTAATTTAAAGCCCTTTTGAAAATGACGGAGAGGGTTTTCTAAAAAAAACGAAACCATAACCTCTTGTTTCTTAGCTATTCGAATGCACGAATGTTTTCTTCTTAACGAGCATTTCCCTCTACGGAAGGCCGCGAAGAACGTAAAAGAATATTTTTCCTCCCCGATGCTCGTACGCAAGGGAACGGAGAAAGACAACAAAAGAAGTACTCGGACTCACGTTTTTACCGAGATGGAGAGAGTACAATTAAATCGGAAAGGTCAAGGGTTATTCCGTTACTTTTTTCATTGTGGCGAGTTACTTACGTACTTGTCCGCCTATTCGAAAAAAATGTCTGGGTCTCGAAATGAAGAGGGTATATAAAGTCCAAAGATATAAAAAAACTCTGGGGCGGAAATATTTTCGAGAAGATTTACCTTTCCGCTCTTTTCATCGTGGAGCACGGATACAACTCTCCTTCGAGAGAGTTCTCGTTGTTTACGATTTCCTCAAGTTGGACGCCGTTTGCATTTTCTTCTTATTCGCGTAACGATGGGAATGATGAGGGATAGGAAAGATGTGTACTCCGCTAATTAACTGGAAATATCCCATCGGCGAGTCGATAATTAAATAGAGTCGCTCCGAATTACGACAGCGCACGTCGGGAACATTCTATTTCCCTCGAAATTTCCTCGCAATTGGGCTTAAATCGAGACAGACACTATTTCCGCTTAGGACGTGAGCTCAATTTGAATATCACGAGGAAAATACCTGAAAATAAACGTGGCGCACTGAATCCAAAATGGTTTTATATTGAAATATATTCCTGAGTATTGGAGTGCACAATCCTAGATGTGAGCAAGATTACTCGGTACATACCATATTTAGTCGCGTGATTTCCTCCGTCGTGTATTTCTCTTTTCTACATTTTTGGGGGAAAACAATTTTCCGCCGCATAATTTCTCTGTCTTTACTTAAACACGATAGTCTTGTACTAGTGCGGCAAAAAATTAAAAACTATTATTTTAGAGCGCCTTGTATAATGCTGAAATGGATGTTTTCTTCTTATTCGCGAATCTATACCTATTACAAATACCTTCACTATCGCAACGAAGCGATAAATTATCGGCATAATTTCCTCCTTCTTGTTCTGGAGTTAAAATATCGGCGAAAAGAGAATAAATTGTGTGAGTATACTAGTTAATGAAGGTAATATCCATTCACAGGAAAATTACGGCTTTGGGGTTACATTAATCATTATTTGGGTTTAAGCAATCGAGTTTTTTAAAAAATTTGGAGCTAATACTAGCGGTTACAAAATTTTCGCTAAAACGAATCTATTTTTCGTAATGTTACGGCCAAATCAACAAAGTGTATTTCTCCAAAAGGCATAAAAAGATTGTGGCCATTGGAGAGAGATAGTTTACTGTTTTGATGTTAGCTATAAGGTGAGTTCGATAATTCTTTTTCTGAATTACGGACGAAAACAATCCATTAAAATGGGATGAATTTAAAATATTCAAACCGATACAATTCCCAACATTAAATATACATACAGTGTATCGATCCGTTTATGTTTGCAGCGCGCAAAATTAGACTATAGCATAAGCAAACCATGACACATATTCGCACACATCAATTGCAATGAATCGAGATGAGCTTTGAGAGGAAACTGCGTCAAAACGGAGTCCGGGACCATAGTGACCGTTGCCCTGAAACTTTCGTAAGGTTGCCCATTGATGCACCATGTGTCCGGTCAGATAATTGGAGTCCCGCAAAGTGAATCGCTTGATTTAACATGCAAGCCCAAGAGGCTCCGCTACGACGTAGTCGCAATCTGCAAACCGCATACCTTTCCGACGGCTAAGCACACACATGGCGGTTTCCAAGGACACCACATAGGAAGACCTTTTGTTACGAAAAGCAGAACTTACTGCTAAATGTTACGGCACACACGTATATACGCAGATGTTGCTCATTGTTTAAGGGAAAAGGAGGTCTAACCATCTGGAGAACAAAATATACAAAACTAATATTTGTTCAAAATGGAACGCTAATTCGGGTCTCTGAAATGTGCAGAGGAGATAATGCCGTCCCAGTTTACTTTTTATGCGGTCAAGGAACATTTAGGGCGAAATATTTATGACGACCGTCGAGTGAAGAAACACAGAAACGTTATTAGATAAAAAGTAAAATGTTTTATCGCGAGGGTTTTTGCGAGCCGTAAAGAAAAACAAAATGCGCGTCTTTTTTGCTTTGACGTTTTGATGAAATTCCGTCGAAAAGGTCGATAAATAAATAATTCCTTGGCAATACTTACATCGCAAATTTTACAAAGGAATAATACATTTTAGCTTTAGGATAAATTTTTTTGCAAACTCGAGTCGTGGATTCCAATCCAGTCGGGGGCATACATCATAATCATCATTTTTAACCTGGAACGGTTCATTTTAATTAGTTGTTGAAGCAATGTCAAAAAAATGTTCAGGCAATGCATCAAACTTGGAAATTAATGCTCCTGAGAATGGAATGATAAGTTCTTAAATACAGTTGAACCTCGATAATTCTCACGTCAGCGCATAAATAATTCCAGTTATAGAAATTAAATTTAGTATACTGGAATAGGAATTGGACGACATACATAGCTTGTCCAAACAGTCGATAACTCCTCCTGTCATACAAGCTCGAGTGAATAGATTCGTTGTGAATGTTGACTAAAGTCAAGTATACAAGTACTCTAAGTGGAGTTGCGAATTTAGTTTTCGAGTTTTTTCGTAGTTTTCATTATTTGCATGATGCCATTGCTCAAATTTGTCAAAATATCCTTGAAGTCTGCAAAAATAGCTTTCAATGATCTAAACCGCAATTGAAAGGGATGCCTAGAAAAAGTTTAACGCCAGCATTAAAAATGTCATGGAAATAGCGGTCGGACAGGGATTTGGAATTGGTCTTCAATTCATGCGTGCTTCGACAGATCTGATCGCTAAACGAGTGTACAAACTATTTGGGAGGTTTTTAGGTTATACCGTACGGTTTATACTGTAGGATGAGAAATGAGAAAAAACGCCGGATGAATCTAGATTGCCTTAATTCTTACGAAATTTAATGTTACCGTGGATATCTCTCTCTATTTATTCCCCTAAACCAGGGGCCGGCAATCTTTTCTGCATGGTGGGCAACATTCGTAATGTAAAATGCTTCGGAGGGCCGCATTGAAAGCCACGAGAGCGTATTTACATCCGAAGTTATCCGGAGTTACCGTGGTCTCATATCGGTAAAAACCATATCTAGATCATTTACTAGCGTTATATATTCATCGGAAAAGGTTTTGAGGCCAAAATTTTACTGAAAAAAATACGAAATTTTCTGTTAAATTGTACCGATCACTTTTTGATTATGGTTTCACGGGCCGCATAAAACGCTCTCGGGAGCCGCATTCGGCCCGCGGGCCGTATGTTGCCGACCCCTGCCTTAAACGAATCCATATCCCATGCTCTGGGACGCCCAAAACATTTCCTCTCTTAAACGCAACCATATTCTGTCTGTCGCGTTAGATTTCCTCTATTAATTTTATTTAATGTTCATTCCAATGATTTAGCATTGATATTATAGCTTTTTTTATTCCATTAAGGTAGCAATTTCTGCTTAAACTTTTTCCCATTTTTTTACTCCGCAAATCTCATTTTTTCCACGTTTCCCCTTCCTGTTTCTTAAGATGCCTGCTTGCCTGCCCGTCTTATCTTAAACGGATCCAATTACCCAGCAGCACGCAGCTGGGAGACGACTCGCGAAGAAAAGTCTCTTTATTTACACTAACACGGAAATGAGGAGTTTTCGATCGATTTGAGACAGTGATTCCAAACTTGACTCTACCACGCGACGAAAAATCACTCACGCTAATTATATATATATATATATATATATATATATATATATATATATATATATATATATATTCAACGGAAAAGAGGAAAGATGTAGAGGTAGGATCTATTCAGTGGAATGCCTTTCACCTATCTCTTTTGACTCCCAGTCATTTCTTACTGCACTCATACTTCCTATTCCTTAATTCCATATATAGTCAGTACATACATAGATGTAAATTACATCGATATGTCGTCATAAATAATCTGTCCGCAGACATGTCCGTGGCTATAGATAAATCAGGGCTTGTCCTGTGCATCGTAACTTTCGTAATTTTGTTTCAATAACGATGTGTTTGTGTGATATTTTGAAGATTCCCTCTGAATTTTGTAATGATTGTTATTTAGAATGCGTTAATCTGGCCGAGTGGACTGTTTGATTGTTAAATAGAGTTGGTTATAAAAAAATTCATGCGAACAGGGCTACCAAATACATCGCAGATGCGGAAATTTAAAAAATATATATATTTTCACGTCAAATGCGAACATATGTCGAGATTTTTGATCGTGGGGACATGCATAAATTTCAACACCAAAAGAATCATTTTTGCAAAGGTACTTAGGCTTCCAATAGAATAACTTGCCCCAATTTCATCTTTCCTAGACAGCAATTCCGTGTCCAATAACGAGAATGAATATACGGTGCAAAGACATGGGAACATTTTTACGGTATCCTAGAATAGGGTCGAAATGTCTATCATCCATTAAAAGACCTTAGTCTCACGATTGGTGCGTGTTGAGTGCCTTCAAAACTTCGAAACATACTTCCCCTCCTCGAGGAAAGAGGTCAGTAATATATCAGCACGGGAAAGAAAGACTACTCTCCTTACCGCAAAGTTTTATAATTACAGGAACGTGGGCCGATCCGTATATCGTAGTTTAGGCGTCAAAGAGAAACGCAATAAAACTTCCGATTAAAAGGATCCTCGTCTAATTTACGGCGTCTTTACTTTGGAGCGATATATTCAACGCTCTCTACCGATGGCGTCTATGATTCACTTGTCTTCGTCAAGTGACTGAAATTAGTTGAGGCAATAATGGAACCCTCGTAGACTCTCTCTCCCACGTATATAGGATACGGCATAAAGCTCGCCGGCGAAATAATGTTCCGGAATTAACGGGGAGCAGCGGATATATCGGACCGTACGATAAATCTCAATTAACGACCACTTTCAGCGCGGTTTAGCAATTTCGACATTAAATCAATGGCGGAGAGTGGCTCAGTACACATCCAGGGACTGGAGCACTTCGAATGGAATCCAGAGAACAAACCCTCCTAGGATCTAGATTAGAGAACATCTTCTCATCGAACTCACATACAATTAATTCGAGATAAAATTTGGTTAAAAATAGGAGAAAATTTTAACGGATCGCGTCTTTTGATGGGCAAATTTTATGCACGATAAAAAAAGATTAGATTCACGCAGTAATCGGTCACCTGAGCTGAATTGATTGTTTATCGAAGATTGTCCTTAAGCCAGGGCTCGACAAATGTTCTAATATTCTAGGCGCAAGCTCCATAACCTAGGAGCCAGCGCAGACGTTATATAATTTTGCCGGATATTTTTTATCGTCGTCAGGAAAATAAATTAATAATAATTTAAACATGAGTCTGCAGCGATCTTAAGCCATGCACATTTAGTTCTGTCACGTCACGTAGCAACACATAATAAAATAAATCTTATACGCCTGAGAAAGGCTAATATAATTTTGAAAACATGCACTTTATGAACAAGAATATAAATTTACACCATTATTTTCAGGAACTTGAATGCTGAAATTTTTAGACGCCATAGCGGCCTGGCGCCCGGTGTTAATCGAGCCCTATATTAAGCCAAACACTTGGGATGACTCATTTTTTACGGTAAAATTCTTATATAAAACCGTGCGAAAATTGTGGTCGAAGAATTAAAAATTATACCACTAGCGGATTTACTCGCAGGTAAAAATTGGGACAGAATACACCGGAAAAAATTGATTAAAATACGAAAAATAAGCTTTTTTAAAAAATGTCTATCCAGCAGCGCCCTTCGGCAGTAATTGCCACAGTAAGAAAAAAAGAACTCCGAACCCAAGACACCCGTACAAAAAAGGCTGCGTCAACCGTTCTTAATTTTCCCTCAACACCGGGGCTCCGTCACGTGTTGGGAAAAAATTACACAAAATAAGCGATCCATAAAAATTCGTTTCCGGAGCGATAAAAAAATATGCTGCGCCGATAGCTTCTTTTTTCGCGACCCGATAAGGGGAAACGCGGATCCTTTGCCAAGGGCCATAAATAACGATGGGCAGATAAGGCTGAAATACACACACGCCCTCCGTGTGTCTACCTTTTGTAAAACGTATTGTGCTTTCCCCCAGAGAGAGAAAGAGGAAGGGAAAAGGGAGTGAGTGGGTGGGGGAGACGGGTTGTTTCTCTTGAATTCTTAAAAGACATAATGAAGCCGTACTTTTATGCAACAAAAATAATGCTCTCTTCTTCTCTCGCTAGAGCTAATTTGGTTTTCTGGCTTCTATTGTTCCATCCCGCGAATATTTTTTTAAACAGTTCTAAATAGATAGTGTGGTCGCATTATTTACCTCGAAGTTTTTTTAATCTTGTTTTTCCCGAGGTCTCGAAGCGAACGGAAAAACATGCCTTATAATTTTCCTTCTTTCGACCGAGAAGTATATTTGCCAGGAGTCCGCGTGATTAGCCCCGAATGTTCTTTGTTTTCGAAAAATACAATGGATTTTGTAGTGACCTGATGACAGATTGGACTTATTAAAAGTGTGTCGAGTGCCTCCAATATTAAGCAGCTTTAAATAACTGTGGTATCTTTATGTTATAGATTGGGAGAGATTATAAGAATAACGATTCGTTCACTAGTTTACTTTACATTTCGTTTCACTAAGTTGCTTCCGCGAAAGCTTCTTTCAAAAATAAAATCATTATAGAACAAAACATTCTAAGTGGCATTTGAGGAAGACTTTAATAAGGTTGTTTACTTGCATACACTTTTATTCGTGTCAAAATGTCTTGCCTTCTGCTTAATGAAATTAAGATGCATTTAACTCTAAACATCGCTTAAATCTCAGCAAATCAGTAACTGCTCAACAAGGTGCACCAATTAATAAAGAAGGGGAATGTAGGTAGTATCACATTTTCACTAAAAACACTCAAACCTTGAGTAAAATATACAATTGAGAGCATAACCTTTTCCACAAATAAAAGCGGGAGCAAATCTTGAACGAACACTTGTTTAATCAGCATGCCAATTTTTTAAACAAAAATCTTTCCCAAAAGTACCAATAATTCCATTACTTAATTATAAATCGAGACTAGGGAATAATTAACAATCCTTTCATAGACCAAAGTTTCAAATAGTAAACATTTTGTTGATTCTATGCTTAGTACTTCATAAAAAATTAATTTCTACCATATTTAGATATTAAATAAGCGATTTTCGAACGTCTTTACGTTCGAATAAATTTTAATATGCATGGAATATCGACCAAAACTTCGAATTGTTTGGGTCTTTTAGAATTATTCTAGTTGAAACGGACCCACAATAGAAATTGTTTTCGATACAATCAATACCACTTGAGAAATCACGCCTTTACCCACTTACATTGTTAACGTTCACCGTGCTTCATTATAAAAAAGATGCATTGAACGAAACCTTTTTTTCGATGCCAGTAGAATGTTTTTTCTTTCGTTTTTAATACGCTTTTATTACGTGACCTCGCGGCATTTAAGTGGACACGTTTCATCTCCATGCTTGGTGGTCTCCTCTAAGAACGTGAAAACCTCTAAGGTTCTTTATTTTCATCGGATTTTCATAATTTGATGTGATACGATGACAACGCTACTATTAGGTGCCGAGCGGATGAGAGAATAAAAAATAGAAACGCCTTCTTTTAAATTCACGGTTCATCCAAATTGTCGAACCTGAACATGATGCTTTGTCAGCAGCGCAAAGCCTCAAAACGATAAAGCTTTATGCGATCTTGTTTTTTGGCACTTGTTAACAATAGCATCTCACCATTGTTATTATGTTAATTTTATTTTATTCGCTTATTTTCTAATCGATTAAATACGTTAGATGACCAGATAAATGGATGTCGTTGTGGAAATTCATATCTGTGGACGTTCTTTTGTGCTGTCAGTGTTACCGATAAAGAGCGAATCACTGAACATTGAAACGCCATTGCAGTTAATCTAAAAGAAAGACACAAGTAAGATTTCGTAGATGTTATGTCAAAGGAATGTTTCGTCGAACGTTTTGAGAAAAGTGACGAAGGTTTGCGTAAGAATATTCGATCTAGAAAAAATTCTGAACCTCTTTACTCTGCTTCAATTACTGGAATATAACGTGAAACTACTACAGCCCATACAAACATTCCTGAGAGAAATTGGTTCAATGAAGCAAACTATAGTTAACTCCGCACTCTAACTAGAACTTCAATAACGAAACATTATCCAATATTTTAGCTCAATTTCAATAAATACGTTACAACCTTTAGTCATAAAACAATCTTGTAAACCAATCGTATTTTGGCAACATAATATACCTCGATTCTCCACAGAAATAGAATTACAATCGACTATTTGGCGCAATTAAAAGATCATCATAGGTGGGTTTTTAAAGCCCTCGCGTTCACTCCACTTATTCGCCGTCCACCGTCCACCCCTTCTCCTCGGCTCTCTTTCTCTCCCAGCACGGCACATCCCTTAATTATCCGTCCCACTCTCGCACACGTTCCGCGACGCCGTTCCCGCCCCACCGACGCGGTCTCCTCGGCTCCGTCCGGGTGGAACCAAACGAGACGGCGGACGGCACACGTCCCAATTCCCGCCTTAAACATGTCGACCCGCTGGAGAAAAAATTGTAACGAATAAAAACGCGCCTTCTCCACCACCACACCTTCGAATTCATCCACTCCTTAATAACTCCCTCCGTTTCCCATAGACCTCCCTCCGTTTCCCTCTTTCACGCGATCCACCCCACCTCCTCCCACCACCCTCCGCCTAACGCTCTCTCGCCCATAAAAAAAGAGGTCAAGTATTAGCCTCGGCCCGGTTTCGAGGGAGGTGCCTCAGCGCTGTGGGAAAGGAGGAGTAGGGGAGGCTCTATGAAAAGGAACAAAAGACGGCGGGAATAAAAAAAATTAACGACTAACCCGGGAGAGCGTGCTAGATGGTGTTGGAAAGAACGAGGAGGGAGAAAGAGAGAGAAGGAATGGAGGGAGAAGATGGAGGAAAGGTCATAAACTGCTGCGGAACACGGATTGCTGGCAATGACTCCTACACAACAGTCTATTTCAATGTGTCATCTCCTTTCTCACCTGTTAAAGGAGAAATAAGGAGGGAAAGAAGATAGAGAGAAGGGAATGGATGAAGAGGAGAGGACAGAAGAAAGAAAGAACATGGGAATGATTTGAGTAAAAAAAGTAAAAACAGATGGGTAAAAGAGAGGAAGGGGGAGGTTTGGAAAGAGGGGGGTAGAGAGAGGGTGAGAGAGATGGCGAGAGAGAGAGAGAGTGGGAGAGAGAGTGAGAGAGAGGGTGAGAGATAGGGTGATAGAGAGGGTGAGAGAGAGGGTGAGAGAGTGAGAGAGAGGGTGAGAGAGAGGGTGAGAGAGAGAGGGTGAGAGAGAGGGTGAGAGAGGGTGAGAGAGAGGGTGAGAGAGAGGATGAGAGAGAGAGGATGAGAGAGAGGATGAGAGGGAGAGAGAGAGTGGGAGAGAGAGTGAGAGAGAGGGTGAGAGATAGGGTGATAGAGAGGGTGAGAGAGAGGGTGAGAGAGTGAGAGAGAGGGTGAGAGAGAGAGGGTGAGAGAGAGGGTGAGAGAGGGTGAGAGAGAGGGTGAGAGAGAGGATGAGAGAGAGAGGATGAGAGAGAGGATGAGAGGGAGAGAGAGAGTGGGAGAGAGAGTGAGAGAGAGGGTGAGAGATAGGGTGATAGAGAGGGTGAGAGATAGGGTGATAGAGAGGGTGAGAGAGAGGGTGAGAGAGAGAGGGTGAGAGAGAGAGGGTGAGAGAGAGGGTGAGAGAGAGGGTGAGAGAGAGGGTGAGAGAGGGTGAGAGAGAGGATGAGAGAGAGGATGAGAGAGAGGATGAGAGAGAGGATGAGAGAGAGAGGATGAGAGAGAGGATGAGAGGGAGAGAGAGGGTGAGAGAGGGTAAGAGAGAAAGCTCAAGAGAGGCTGAGAAAAGGTGAAAGTGGGAAAGGGAGAGAAAGAGGCAGAGCAGAAGGTAGAAAGAGCAGAGTATGGGGGATAGTGAATAAAGGATGGAGAGGGAGGAAGAGAGGGAGATAAGGGTAGAAATGGAGGGGGAGAGAGGAAAAGAGATAAATTAGAAGTGAGTTATAAAGGAGGGAAAGGAGGAGAAAAGCAAGTAGGACAGAGAGAAAGAATGGAGTGGGGATAGAGAGGACTAAAAGAGAGGATGAGATAGAGAGAAAAATCTTGGGGCGTACTTAAAGCTCTCTTCTGCTCCCTCTTCTCCATTTCCACACCAACTCCCCTTCCACTATCCCTCTCCGGCCTTATCCTCACTCTTCCCTACGCCCGTACATCTTTTCCTATCCTCTTACAAAAGGAGGACAGGCTTATATTTTACGTTCTTCGCACTTGTATCCTTATGTGAGGAAGGAAGCAGGAGAAATACAGGAGGAGAGAGAGGTATTCCATAGAGGTTGGGCGTGTGGGTGGAAACAGACAAAAGAGGCAGACGCAAGAAAGACAACGTTAAGAAGGGATGTTGAAAAATTCTACTTTTTCGGATAAAAGGGGATTTTTTTTCACTCCCTAAAAATACCTTGTGGCGATTGAATTTGTCGCAGAACGAGAGCGGAGAAAACAATTGCAACGCGAAATAATTGGTTGACTTCCTCAGAAATAATTATTTGCGCGGCCGAGAGAAAAGGATTGAGGGGAGAAGGAAGGGGGCGCTTTTGGCGTATGTCGTGCGCGATGTTGAGGGACGTCGTCACCGATGTAGGCTATCGAAGCTCATAAAAGGCTTCTGTTGTTATATTTGTCCCATAAAATGTGGACATATATATATATATATATATATATATATATATATATATATATATATATATATATATATATACACACGAAGTTTTTTTCTCTCTCTCCAAGTGTAATTTATATATTTTTTCCTGGTGAGGTTTAGCTAACCCCGTTTTCACTCCCGAATGCCCTAGTTGAATAGCCCTCCCTCACATTCTCCTATTCTCTTCGCGTTACTTCAGTCCGAGCGGATAATACCCGCGTCCCCGCAAGTCCATTGTTTCAACGTCTTGGCCATCAGCGGTATTTTGCGAATGAGATGAGAGGGCGGAAAAACAAGAAGGAAAGCGCCATTTTCATTTTCGCGATTCGTTCGGATGTGGGTTCGAAATGAAGAGATGTGTGAACCTAATATCGAAAGGGAGAAAGAAGAAGAAAAATAAAACCGAATTCCATTCATTCTTCGGAGTGTTTTTGGAACGGATGGTGGTTTTTTGATACTTTAATCCAAGCCGCGGGTGGCAGATTTCCAGCGTGCAGATGCAACCTCGCGCAATCGGAATATGCCGCAGGCTGGAGTGACCCTGGTCTAAATGTCCCTCTTTTCCATATTTTCGCCGGAAAGATAAACGAACCACTCTTAATGCTGCATATTCTTACGATTCTCGGTGCTAAATCGGTTAAAACTAGCTTCACCTTAGAAGTGGTACAACAAAACTATTTAAAAAATAGAATAAAACGAACTCACGCCATGCCTTTTACTTTGTTAAGATACTTTAGAAATTCTATTTTTTCCTCGTATACAATTAAAGCTTTATGTCTTGAGTATGTGCAAAGCTAGACAATGTGCATTATCGTAGCCAGGCTTGGGATTGAGACTTTAAGTGAACCTCATTTATACCATAATCATGGAAGGTAAAAGAAAATGCAGTTTGATAAAGATAAATAGTGAAATAAATCTTACATTTTGGGCCTGCTTATTGTCTATGTGCGCTCACTGCACATTAATAATCGCATTTCATTTTTGAATTAGCCAAAAAAGTTTTAGCTCCTCCAAAAAAATATCCTTTCCCTTATGTACCCAGAAACTTACGAATATCGATAAATTCTGAAGCGTTATAAAATTAAAAATACCCCGAGCCTTATCTGTTCTCCAAGTATACCACTTTTTATTTTCCGATAACTTAGCAAAACAAGGATTTCATTCTTCATAGGCCTACTTCCCCAGGCTGTTTACTCCGGCGTAATTTTTTCTGATATATCGCTAACTTTTTTTCTAATGACCTCCAAAATAAAAAAAACACGAAGTCCACAGAAGCCCAAGGCTTTTAGCATAAAATATTCAACTCGAGAGATGCGGAACCGAGACTCCGTATCTGCGTTAAGGGGTCATAGGGTGACATCTTCGTCCCATTAACATACGGCCGAAACTAAGGAGAGATGCATGGTTCAAGAATCCTACTTATGGGTCAAAGGAACCAGGTGCGCGCCGGAATGGAACCCTAAAATATATGCGTCGCTTTAAATTGTCGAGATAAAAGGAGGGTGGGAAAAGGCAAAAAAGAAACGCGCCGACGAAAGAAAGGAGTCGATTGTTCGAGAAACTTGTTTCTTATACGGAAGCTGAAGGCTCCATCTCATATGCATCAGCAGGTTAGAAATCGCCTTTTCCAGTCGGAATCCAGGAGGGTGGGGTGAAAAGGAGACGACCGACAAAGTAAAGACACAAAAATGACTTTGGAAGGAAACCTCCTAAATGCTGGTCTTTATCTCGCCAGAAATATTTTCATCCATGTCTCTCTTTCTCCTAGTCGTCGTGAAAATGCACGTCATTGGCGAAGAAATCTTTCCCTCCGTGTTTTTCTCTGAGGCTGTCAAAAAGTGTAGTGAATATTCGGATGTGATGCGCGTATATTTTCTTCTGAAGCTTCAGAACGAGTGAAAATCGTGCAACCGCTTCTTGCAATATTTACCATTTCCAAGCAGTTGAACCTTGTTCACTGCCAAGGCAGGTTCTCCCCTGAAGATGCCCACTTAGTGGGCGAAATGCATAGGGCTTACCCTACAATTTTTTTGGCTTAAGGAGTTTTATACAACTGTTCAACTTGGAGCCAAAGTGATTACGAGCTACCATCTACTGTTCCATTTCCAAGAAAGTTATCTTTTATATTTAACTTTTAATATTTTCAAGAAGGTAAGAAAATTATGACAATGAATACGATTCTTAACCGATATTATCAATAATAGTTCTAAAATCAAAAGTATTTTTAGTCATGTTCATTTTTGCATAGCATATGCAGTTGATTAGAAGGGAAAGTCGGAGCGTTCATGTCTCTAATCCAACAGTAGAACCTAGTGTCGTTTAATGAGTGGATATTTACTTTCCTTCATATATACGTTAATAATACCTTCGTTTGATTTGAAGTTGACGACAACCAAATTCAGTTGCCTTGCAATTTTTCTAACTTTCGTGCAGAAATATATAGACAACCGTGAATGTTTTAAATCCAGGGGTTCCAAGAATTCAACCGACCGACACAGCCGCTAAAAATTAATACACCATAACTTCTTGGCGAAAGATTCCATTATTATTATAAGACCATTTAACCAACCAATATATACTACCAATGCTCATTTAAAATTATGGGTAACAGCAATAGATAACTACATATCTTTTTTCGAGATGCATGCGTATACAACGCAAAAAATGGCATTTCATTCATACCACACCTTTTTAAAATTTTTGCCAGACTCAAATGAGAGGATTGGAAGAAGATTGGAAATGTTTGTTTTCCATTTAGAAAGCGATTTTCAAAGACGAGAACGAGAAAAAATATTGACGTGACCAAAGGCATTCCCAGAGTTAAAAATATTATGACGGAAAAACCGCTCCGTCCGATCCGCGCGACGCCTCTCCGGTCTCAAACGAACAAACAGACAGAACCCAGTCATTTGCCGCGGACCCCAGGCTCGCCGCTGTGCTCAGTGGCAAGCCATGAGATTATTAGTGTGATGCACCGAGCGGATCGCTAGGGAATTGCATGGCGGCAGAGAGAGAGAGGCAGAAAGGGAGAGAGGGACGTAGAGGGGTCAGTCCCTTGAGCAACGCCCAACTACATCCAGAGAGTGAACTAGGTCGACAGCCTCGTTATACGATTTTTTTCCTTTGAGATCAAATGCGCCCGGCTAATTGCTAATGAAATCGCATTCGGAGAATAAATGGGAGGAAAGGGCTTCACGCGCGCGTACCTAAGTTGAAAGGGAAATATTTTAACCGGGTTGCAAATAGAATGCCGGGGGAAATTTCGATCTGTTAGAATGGCTGTAATACATTTCCTCGCTAACGAAAATTAAAATTTTCAGATCAAATTTTCACCTCCGATATAAGGGCTTTCTGAATTGAAGAAACAGTTGAGCTATGGATGTTCAACTCTCAGTAAACATTCGATTTATGAAAATAAGCGTATTAAAAGCACCGAACGCTATGTTTTAATAGCACACATTATATGTATATTAAGGTATTTGCGATCAAATCTTGAAACGCATTACTTTGTATTAAACGGAATACTAACACAATTTCCAAATTAATAAATACGAATTCATTTTGTGGAAAATCTTTCGCTTCTGCACATCAAACTAAATTCATTCATAGCAATATACGATTTATTTTGGTCAAAATGCACCGACAAGGCTACATCGACAAAGAAAAATCGTTCTCTCAGATTTAAAAAATATAACGGCTAACGACTTGTAATATCGAAACATAACTGAATAATAGGTACAAAGCATACTCCCAGATACAAAATCTTATCATGTGTATGCAAACAGTAACTGAAAACAGGAAGCAATGACGATGCATATGCGGAGCGAAATCGCAAGCCAGTCTTTTAAGAGTATGCAGCATTCAAATGATTGTATGCTTCGTGTTCCGCAAATTACGGGATGGATTGAAACACTTTTTTGCGGATTTTTTAAAATAATAAAGCGAGTGTTCGCCGTAGTTGCAGTTGCGGCAAAAGGGCATATCTACGTTTTTGCACTGGATGATTTAAATACGGGCGATAAATGGCGTGAAATTGTTCGCTATTTTTATTGCGACAGAATAAGTTAACGCGGAGTGAATCATGAGCGATAAAGGGCGAGCGGGAGCGAACAAATTAAACTCGCGTCATTGTTCCCTTCGGATAAAAGAAGATCGCTGGGTAACACTCGACGCTGACAGGGCATTTTCAACTCATACTCTCTGCTCGGGAAATTTAAAATTATGAGGCAGAATTCAAAGATTACGCGAATCTCTATAAATTTTTCAACAACACTCTTCAAAAAGACGCAATTTTGTAAAGAGGCTGAATGTAATAACTCGTTTCTGCTCACAGAGGAGTAATTTGAGGTTTTTTTAGAAGCATCTGGTAAGATTAAAAAAAGTAGGCATCCTAATAACATAGCGTTTTATTTATTATCAATCCATTTCACGATGTTCTTTCATCCATATCCTTTCCTGCCTCAATTCCCACGGTGAAAAAAATACAGAATGCCCGCAATTTTATAACGTGAGAGAGGGTCTGAAACACTTTCACCAAATTTGCAGCTGACGAGGAAGGACGAATGAGGAATAGGAACAGAACAGATCGGCAATGAAAAATAAGTCGAAACTACTCCGGAAATAAAAAAAAGCCTCGAAAAAAGAACGCCGCGTCAAGAAAAATGGTTACGTAATGCCCGACACAAAATGAAACGATCGAAAAAATATGAGCGTCGACGAGCGCGCTTAACGTTGAGAGGCCATTACAGCGACCTGCGAACCTCGATAACACGAATCGGAAGGGGAGCAGTACGTTGCAATTCATTTGTTTTTATTCCTTCGCGCTGGGATTTGTGTATATGTGCGCTATAGTGAAAGAGAGGAGGAGGAAGCCGCCAAAAATAAAATAAAAGACGAACGCAAAATATAAAAGCGACGCGGAAATGCAAGAGATGCGCTTGGCGTCATGCCGTTCTAGCGTTTAGCGGATGGAAAAGGTGCATCTCCCGAATTGAAAAAAAGCGCCGAAATAAAAGAAGAGGGCGCGAAGCGCGAGGGGGAGATGAGACGGAAAAAAACCGATGCGTTTTTGTTAGCACGCCGCCGCTTTCACTGCGCAAAGAAGCGATGGAGTTCCGAGGCGATTTTGTTTATTTATTTTTTCCCCTCGCCCAAAAGATTTTCTTCCGAAAAATCGCGAAAGTTATAACGAGCTGGATTTGAGCAAAAAAGTAGGAACGAACTTATAAAAATAAAGCGAGAGATAAATCAAATATCTCGTAGCAACAGACATGCGGACGTTGGGATGGCGTTGCGTGAGATGGATTCATTTTTTTCGCAAGACGTGCGAGTAACGGCTCAGAAAAAAGTGATTAATCAAAGATTTCGCCGGAATTTTTCCCTCTGCTCCCAAAATTCATAAGTATCCTGTGAAACGAATCAAAGACGGATAAAAAGAATGATGAGGGTTAACGCTTGATGATATATCTTAGAATGATATTGTATAATCTATAATAACTTACTTTACTGGGGGTTATATAAAAGATAAGAAATTTGGCTGCCATAAAAGAATATATCAACTTATCGCTACTTGGACATCGGAATTAGAAGATAATCTAAAACAAAATCGGTTGGACATTTTAAATCTAAAATTCTGAACTTCTGTTTAATTTTAAATGAAACGAAATATCAGACATCTACATTCTTTCAAATATTCCAATGAGAATATGAGGAGCATCCAAACTTCTGGAATTCTCAATATAAATTATTCGTCCCTACGTTACTTTCTTTCGGATCCAAATCCTATACATACATGCTCATTCCATTCTACTGCAAAACCAACAAAAAAGAATTCGCCTGATTATTAATGAATACTATACAAACACGTTATCTACAAACGTATTATATGAGTTTTCTTGTGAAAAGCGTAAATTTTAGTTTCTAAAATCGTTCTCAAAATAATATCACCGCAGATTTATAAGGAATTATTGTTCAAGACAAGATAAGCAATCATATTATCATTCGAATTAATCACATGTATTCATTTTATTAGATTGGTTAATTTCCGTCTAATTTGGATTAAATTAATAGAAAAATCACAATCTATCTTTCCTTGGTAAAATTATTAGACTTGTCGGTAAAATATGGGAAGCATAAGGTGACATTAATATTTAAAAGTATTTTTTTTTCTGAATTGCTCACGTATCCTCATTCTGAATTTTTTCTTTATAATCATAATACTAAATGTTCCTATGAGGTAATTCAAGATCGCCATTATATTTTTCTCATTCTTTCATCCTCCTTCTTAAGCAGCATCTCTCATCACAGCTCCTATTTACCTCAATTTTCTTACGAATCGACAATTTGAGAGAATATTTAATTTTTGAGCAATTATTTAGAATTAAATTCACTGCAATTTTCTGTCTGCTCTCAGTAATATATACGTTACAAATAAGAGAGATTTTTATATACATACCTATAGTATTCAGATCTAACTCACTACATTGATAATTACGGGTTTTAATATAATAATAGTGTCTAGCTTCAGCCACACCAATCTTTCCAGCGGATTGAATAGGTATTTCAATCATATCTGAACGTTGAATGTGTATGGAGCAGGAAACGAGGCTAATTTCCGAAGGTAAAACCCTATAAGTGTATATTTTATACAGTTTTATGGGCATTTTCTTCGCAGATTCCAAGCATTAACTCAAAAATGAGCTTAAAAAATAGCAAGCGGAAATAAAAATCTTTAAAGATATGCTAGCGAATTTAGGTACCATCGATTTTCGTTATGTGGACTCAAGAGATTATATTGCTAAGTTTGTTTGTTGAATTTATGTTAAAACAAACTTTTTTGGAATAAATGAATTTGGTTTGCGTAAAAAAGTAACTTTTAAACTATTTTTAAACACGGAGTTGTCCTAATTCCGACAGCGCGGGCGTACCATGGCCGAGAAACTCTTAGAAAGGGACACATTTTGATATCATAAACGCTCCAATTCACCCAAAACTCGCAATCGCGCCATCACTCCCCTTCGCTCTCTCTTTCTCTCTCTCTCTGACACCCTTTTATGAAAAAATTAGAAATGGTGGAGCTGCCTCGGGGAAAGCAACACACCGAGTCGGCAGCGGGACAAAAAAAATAATTCGAAAGATAAAGCTCGCCACGCCAAATATCTCCTTCTCAGATTTCAATGCATTTTGACGTGCGGACCACGTGACCGACGACAAAAATTGCGTCACAAAATGTTGTGTTTTTATCGCTGCCTCCTCCCTCTCAATTTTATTAAGAGGAATGGCTCTCGCCTTCCTTATCGCAGGAGAGTTCCCATTTTTTCCCTTAGAATGCCTCTCCATTTTTTGTCGCACGTCACTCAAGCGTGCATGGCATCATCCACACAAACACACACAAAACCCGAAAGGGAAAGAGAAAAAAGAGGTGGAATAAACGAACGAGGAACTAAATTTAAGAAAAAAAATTACGCGAACGCTTTCAAAAACTTCCGATTCCCGTTCTTCCCTGTAGACAAGAGAAAAGAGGAAGAATTGAAAAATAAAAGGAGGAAAAAACAAAAAGACGATAACAACCGACTTTTCGTCCGAGCGAATGAATATCGAGAGGATACCGAAAAAAAACAACAAAGAACCGAGTTTTTTTTTCGCGAAACGCTTTGGGGAGCGCCATAGCGGGACGATGACAACGCCGTAGTCGCTCGCGATTTCTGCTGCTCCTGCGCGGACGAAATATACTACGTACTACCAACCAAACCCAACCCTCGTATGTATGACGTCATTGTTGAACAGCCAAAGAAAAAGATTCTTTGAAAAGGAAAAACTGATGGAAAATACGAATCTAGATGGCGGTAAGAGAGATGAAGGGAGAAGATTTGGAATATGTAGAAGGGAAATAAGAATATGTAAGTGAAGTATATAGCGAATGAGAGTTTGGGAAAACGGCAGAAACGGAAAGGAACCAAAACCGAACGAAGTAGATCATATATATATATTCCGCCGCGCAAGTCCCTCTGAGAGATGCTGTTACCCAACAATTAACGTTTAATAGATAGACATATAGTGTCCCTTCCCCGAATAAGAAATAGAATCAGCCTTTGCTTCAACAAATATTCTCAACATAACTAAACGGCATAAACTAATTAATACGCAGAAAAAACCGGAGTAAAGCGTCCTCGAGGGTACACTTTCTAAATTTTTGTATTTTCGACCAACATCTACGCAAAAGTTTGGGGAATTGCGATCTCAAACCTTAATTGTCGTATCAGTATTCATGCAATGAAAAAATTCTCGTCAGCACTAATGTTTATCACCGATTAGAATTCTGAATTTAGTTCAATAAATACGGGGAAAATCCTCAAATCGAGAAATACTGGATCTGGAAACAATACCGAATTACTAACTGTAATGTAGGGAACTACGCATGTGATCCCAAAACGTGGAAAAATATAAAATGAGGAAACGTTATTTGACAGCGTGCATCTACCTAATTCGTTTTATTTGTTCATTAATAAATTCTGATAAAGATGAAGGAAACGGAGTTGAGTGACGCCTTGGAAAAGAAGAGAGAATAAACATTCCAGGATGATATACCACACCGTCCAGGTCTCCTAGTTTGTTTTTATTCTACCCTTGTTTATTTATATTCTTTACTTCTATCTGTAAAGTTCGTCATACAGCGTATGATTTTTGCGTTTTAAACTGCGGAAAATAAACTTTCCCCCTTCTTCGAAATCGTCTGAAAGTTTTTTAATCAAACCCTTTTGCTTTCCATTCCCATTCCAATGGAATATCAATGAATATTTTAAATACTGACGAAATATTTCTCGTCTGGTTGACATCAAGACCTTTGACGAAGGAAAATTTAATTTGACGCACATTCGATTCAAGAGCGCGGTTACGTTACGTTGGCAGGATACCTTTCAATTAATTTCAATCAATTAATACAATGATCAACAGTCGCTCACCAATATCACTTGTGACCTTTATATTTTGGGATGTGTTTGAGGAAATCAATATCAAATTCTTCAAAGAGATTTTTTTCTAACTGTGCAGGTTCTGTACATTGCTGTAGCGGTGTTTTTGATAATACAGTTTATCGTGACACGTTAGACCTCAGTTATCAAATGCACCTATTGTAAACAAATTCTACTGAATTGGCAAAAAGGAAACGCCGAAAATTTCCAATATTGTGTTCAAAATGACAACGTTTTCATTAGTTTAGATCGGTTGCTAATCAGTCGTAAAGTTTTCAATGACGAAAGAACGCGATTATGCATTTTCCGCCACATCGTTTACTATGGAGGGAAAAATAATGAAACGTTTTAAACCCCTTATTAGGCAGACATTGGCATCAAATAGAAATTGGGAGCAATTAGATGCCATAAGAAGACTAAATCCGGAAAAAAATATTAACCGCTTTTTCTCCTGGAACGAAATGGAAATTTCGCCCCTATACCACGCAGCCTTCGATCAATAGGTAAATAATTCATCAGATACACACCCACATACGCATATTCTGATAATTTCGGATGAAAAACTCCTTTATCTCTCCAAGGAAAACATAATTTATCGCACGGACGTGTCACTCTTCGTAGTTCGGCGTGACACCAATCTGGCAGAAATTACGTCCTTCCAATTTCCTAACGAATCCGGATTTTTTTTGATAAGGTCGCCGCGTCTGCTTTGTGATAAAATATTTTTTAAAGTGAAAAAAAGGAAACTCGTCCAGAAGCAATAACTTCCGGGTAGGAGAAGTTTATTAAGCTCACCCCCTTCCTCCCTCGCCACCCTAACCCTCCACCGGAATTGGGTCGACCTTATAAATCCATAATGGCGTAAAAAGAGTATTCATTCGATCGGGAGCGGTTTATTTGCCATGCACGCTATGGAACGGAAGGTCTAACGAGTGGAGGTTGCATGAGGGAAGGGGTTATTAATTTATCAATCATGCCATTTTTTTCGTCCATCCACTTCCGCCGCGACTCTCGTTCCACCTCTGGAGAAGGATGGAGGGGAGAGAGAGAGGGAGAAAGAGAGAGGGAGGGAGGTAGGAGAATGGCAACGGGTGGGGGAGGGGGCGATAAAAATATTATCCTATCGGCCGCACGATCGTGCGAGATAGCGCAGAATAATACCCACCCCTCCCCGTCACCTCCCAAATACCATCTATTCTTTTCTTACCCAGAGAAAAGAGAGGCCTATCCGAGATCGATCCGCCATAACTTTTACGTATTTAGTAAAAAAAATACGAAGCACGAAAAGAGGCGGACTTGTTTATTTTTTTTCAAAATATAGTTTTTCTTCGTATTTCAGACGCGTGTAAGTTATGGTCTCCTTTCTCCCTTCCTACTCTTCTCCCTTTCTCTCTCTCTCTGCTGCGAAGTTGTACCGAATGAAAAAGGGGTGCCTTTGGCGTGGCTTTCGGTTATCACTAAAACTCGGGGATGAAGTATCGGGGGGCCGTTATCCCCACTTTGCAGGGACTAGCTCTCCAGCGCCACCTCGAAATTGGACTTCTCCTCTTGGGTTAAAGGATTGCAGAAGGGTCCAATTTGCTTCGCTGCGAGGAAAATTACCGAAAAGATATATATTTCACGGTCGCGCTCGTGTAAGAAGTTGCTTACAAAAACTTTACGTGTATGCGCACTTTCGAAAACGAATGTTATACGAACGCGACCGTTGACACTAATCGATCTTTAACTACAAAAAACACCAAAAGTGTTCATCAGAAACGAGTCAAGACGAAACACTAACCAAAATTATAATCCACTAAGGACACATTAACATTTTGGAATTTCCTATTAAATAACATGTAAAATAACTTAGTAAGTGATGATGACGTCACAACGAAATTCGGGGTCGTGCTTTTTTATAATGAAGTGGAAGTTTTTACCGAGATATTTTTCTGTTCTAACCAAGCTAGATTAAGTATACAGCAAATCTATTGTATGAAAAATGTGACAGAAACAATTGGAACGTGCACTTGATCGTTCGAAAGAAGTCGGCAAAATTCTCTCATGTAAATCCGTAGGCTGTTTGAATCGTCTCAGTAATGCCACGGTTCTCATATCGATATAGTTAAGATGCTTTCGAGGTTAAAGATAAATAAATTTTCCAAAATCGCGTTGTTGATAGGGTTCAAAAATACCTCGCCTAGCAGCATGCAAGTATCGAGGGAAATTGCAGAAGAAACGAAATTTACTCCTATAACACCATGTGCTGATTTGGCACGTTTTCCAGTCATGAGTGTGAATGGATTTATATTTTATCTCAAAACCTAGTCCTCGCCACGATCTGCGCCATTATCTCACGATCGTAGGCTATGCCAACCGTTTCACGCCCTCTCACGTGATTGAACGTGACCTCCAAGGAAGCCAGTCTACAACCGAAATGACATTAATGCGACACTTGATGAAACTTAATATTCATATTCTGAGTTCACGAAATGCGTTTATAATTGCCATAGCTAACACATTCGTATATTCGCTATGCAATTATTTTTGAGTGGCGAAATCCATCATATGCTCGTTTCATTTGTATATAAGTTGATTTTAGCGTCAAAAGATGGCGGATTATTTTTCATGTCTACCGCTACGTTCCTCCCATGTCTCTTAGAGAAATTTTCATGTAATATTTCACAACTCAATGGCGCGGAAGTTCTGTAAATCAGCATAGTTTTGATAAATATATATTTAAGCGACGCAAACGATAAAGGTTAAATGCCTGTTCCCAAATCGGATATCATAAAGCGAAGATGTCATTCCTTTGTTATTTCATCCTAGAATTATTTTTTATTTTAAATAAATAAACAGTTCAAGTAGGACATAGTCGAGTTTGAGTTATGACTTGAAAATGAAAGTAAATAATATCTAGAGATATGGACCATCGAAAACATTTGAAATTAAATGACCAATTACTCCTTGCCACAAAATATAATAAAACTCTTTGCCTCAAAACAGATTAAAACTCTTTATGTCATTAATATTTTTGTTATAATTCTCGGGAAAATTAACGAGAGAAATCTAAAAAAATCCGCAATTCTATTTTTTAATTAAAAATGTTCCTAAAGTTCAGATTAACGCTTGTGTCGACAGGCGGTTATTGTGGATTACATTTCGATCATTTTGCTAATTTAAATGAGTCCTTTGATGATTCGGGAAAATTCCACCTTGCTCAATACCTTTTCCAATGTTTAGAAAGTCATAAACATGATTTTCAACTTCCTACCTAAAGTAGTTTCACGAAAAACATACAAAGTATAGAAAGGTAATAAAATTGAAATCATAACTGCTCCGTAAAATATAAAACGCGAAAATACATAAAACACATAAAAAACTAATTTTATCTGATGTATGAAAGCTATTTCTAATGTTAACAGCAAAAAGTTTGATAATATCCATAATTCGTACAAAAGAATCGTCAATTTTATTACGTAAAGGCTTTTTAAGGTTGGATAACCTGCAATGTCCGTCAGCGCCGTTGTGTTTTGATGGCAATCTTTTTTTTCTCGCAGCGAGCGAAAGCGGAATATCACCCGTGTGGCCGTATATACGGAGTGCAATGATTGCATGATAAACAAAATTGAAGCGAGCTAATCTCCCGTTTTATACTATCATACGGGAGGGAAAAAAGTACGCCATAACGTAGAATTTTTATGCGTATTCACGTGATCTTTACATCCCAAATTCTCATAATCATCGGGGAAAGTTAACAGTCTAAAAACACAAAATGGCATGAGGAAAAATTTCCATTTATCCTCGCTAAGGCACAAGATGGACGATATTGTTCGCTCGAAATGAAACGATGATATTTTATTTAGAATGATGTGGTGAAACGACCCGTACATCAATAGTGCCAGCCTAGGGCCGTCCCTAGGATAGGGCGAATCGCGGCGAGCACCACCGGCCCCGGGCTACGATACCACCGGAAGGAAAGTCTGAATTTAAGTTGGTGGTTAATGTTGACGGTGCCCCGCATAGGTCGATGTGCCCTGGCTCCCGCATCTCTATAAGGGCAGCCCTATACATACGTGCTTCGAATCGACCCCAAACAAATACTTTGTGGATGGCCACGCCAACGGACTGAATCAAAAACTATACAATTTCAAATTTATTTAAACAATTTTAGCAACAGGTTTCACAGCTACAAGTGCCTTATTAGGTCTGTCTCTATATTGTTTAAATTAGGAAGAAATTATGGATTGTATAAATTCTTAAAGACATTATTGGCGACTTTTATAGAGTATAAGATTCTGAAATCGCGTACGAATCTAAGACTCAAAAGACGTGCGTTGATCACTGGGCAGTTAATTTTGGTTCATTTTTACGTACTAAAGGAGTTCAACATTCTACGATTTTTATCTCACGGAAATAATGAAAAAGATCAAAATTCTTCACATATTTTCTAAAGAAATGTTTCGTATCAGCGTCTCAGAAGATGGAGAACCTCTTCTCAAGACGCTAAATAAAGCTAGCTCTTATACTGGTGTAACTGTGCATCTGAATCGAAAAATAACTTTCTTTCCTTTTCGGAAAATATATATTTAAAATTGTTGTTTCCCAAGGAAACGGCCAGAATCGAACCTCCTTCAATACGCTCTGAAATTATGCACTTTCAAAATCGCACGTCACTCGGTTTTGGAAAATAACGGCTCCTTAAAATAATATGCAAGAAATGATGCTTTGGACGGAAATAAAATAATCCCATCACCCGAGACAAGGTGTCATTGCACCCGTTGGAGCGAGAAAGAGAGCCTATCGAATTGACACCGATATCAAATCCAATATCGCAACAACAGAGCTTCGAAGAAATAGGAACCCATCGATCCCCGAAAACTTTTTTGGGGCGAAAATCAACAAAATAAACGGCCTTCTGTGCAAATATCGTGGGAAATTGCCCGATATGAGAAAATCGTCTTCGCGATATCCGGCTCAAATGTACACGCCGTTCGCCTTTTATGCGTTCTTTTGAGGCGCAGATGGAATTCTTAAATTTCATCTGTCATTAAAAGAATGTGAATAAATCTTTAAAGCTCTGTCATCAATACTGCTTTTGTTTTCCTGTCTCTGAAATAAGAATAACGGTCGAGATAGAGATATTAGAATATTTATTCAACCCGTACCTAATAATCGTCAAAGAAGCAAGGTAATTAAATTTGTCATCGAGTTCGTCCAGCATAAATGCGTTTGAATCTCTAATACAACTTAAATTCGAATTGGATAGTGAATAATCTTTGTCGAATGGTGAAATATGATCTGCCAAGCATCATTCAAGTATAAGCAGTTGATATGTAACAATTTCCTGTGTTGAAAGTAAACTAGTATCTTGGTAAACATTTCCTCTTTACAACTGAAAGTTCTAGAAAGAATCTGAATGTATTCCCTGAGAGGAGCAATTGGAAACGACAAGAAAAGAGGGTTAAATCTAGTAGGTAGGTATGGCAGCATACACCTCATATGAAGTCACACAAATTTCATTGATGGCCTTCGCCGTCGTATATATTAAGTCGAAATTTTGACCGACTACATTTTTCTGCAGAGATTCAAAGAATAAAGCGAATGAAACGGAATGGAATTTTAAGGACGCGGAGCGATAGCGTTAATATTTGAATTATCGAAAGAAAGGACACACTAACCATTTGAAAAGATGAAAAGACGAGCTTCTTTATAATTTTAAAAGCGGATAAAACATGATAACGATAAGGAAGAAAAACGTTGCATAAAGATTAATAATTCTTAGTCTTAGGAAAGCATGATTGGCAATGAGGACAAATTGGATGAAGTAATGTCAAATAGGATATATGCATCTGCGGGATTCTTCAAATTCCCTAAAGGGTTTAATATGGGGAAGGGAAGTCCCGAAAGTATGTTAAAGAGTGTATTTATAAGATAAAGAGTGACCGAATCTTAGCAAACGGGGCAGACAAACGGCCTTCGAGGGGAGAAAAGGGTGAGAAACGAACGAGGTGGATATACATCTGTTCATGTAAAACTACATAACCCACATTACACCTTGGACTTGATGGCTGCAGTTGAGCCTACAAGCAGAAAAAAGGCATAAAAACACAAATCGGAATGAAAGAGAATTGTTAATGAGGCAAGTAAGTGAAATAAGAAACAATTCGAGAAAATCACGGACGTAAAAGCCCCCAATAACGATGGCGACCAACGATACCGACCGACGAATGGGTTGCGATTACATTTAAGCTTAAGAATCTCGACTAATTAAGAAAATGGATCATGCATGGCCGTTCGTATAAAAATATTAAATGGTAGAGTATAACGAAATATATGCAAGCGAAAGC
This sequence comes from Tanypteryx hageni, assembly GCA_028673005.1. Taxonomy (NCBI): domain Eukaryota; kingdom Metazoa; phylum Arthropoda; class Insecta; order Odonata; family Petaluridae; genus Tanypteryx; species Tanypteryx hageni. Next base: position 39,939,182 of record CM054118.1, read on the forward strand.
CCTTCTGCACATTTAGATAGAAAAGATAACAACTGCTCGACTGTTGTAGAAAATTTGAAGTACTTAAAAAATAATGTAATTTTGTAAATTTCTACAATACCTTTATTGATTCAATCTTGATTTCGACGCTTTGAGTCATCATCATGAGATTGAGCCTCAATAAAAGTATTTTAGAAATTTACAAAGTTACATTATTTTTGAATTGTGGATTTCTACCAAGTAACGGCCGAAACAGTTGACATTTGCAGTAGTCATCATCGAAGCAATGAAATCGCCCACTACTCGCTGGCCTTGTAACCTCTCTATGCTTTCTCCGCGGCGTACTGTATCTAATCTCTCACATAAAAAAACTGCATTGCCATTGAACACCGCATCATGGGTACATATTTACTCACTCGTAATACCTCCGAGAGGAATGAGATAAAAACGGATGGAAACATTGGACGCAGTTGAGTTCCTTAATACTCTACCGATTCTGAAAACGCGTTCTCCGATCCACATAAACTCATCGGAAACATACGATATTACTACCATCCTGGCAGAGAACACTCGCTTTGGAACCGGATGGTGAAAAAACATTCGATTTTTGTGTAGTTTCGTTTTTCCGCGGCGGAAGGGAGAGTGAGTGAAATGATGTGCGTGTGTGTAGTCAGAGACGCGAGATTGTATAAAATTCCCATAGATTGAAAATAAAAAAGAGTGAAGAACAACCGTTATGCCGGCCATGAGCACCCATCTCCTTCGGACTATATAAATAAAACACGACACCGCCGGATGTTGCGAGGAATGAAAACCTTTCCCGCCAAAATATGGCGAGAAGTCGAGGATGGCAAAGAGGAGGCTCGCGGGATAGAGGGAAAAAACCTTCTCTCGTGAATCAAAAGCATTCTTTGCTCGTTTCCTCGACATTCCTGCTCTCCTCGCCCCAACAATCTCCTCGTGCCTCAGACCGACCGACCGACCCGCTTTTAACGATTCACGTATGCCCCCATACCTCCCCACGGCCTTCTTCCTCAGTGTTCCCTCAGGTGCTGGGAGGAATACACGAGGAATCTCAATTTCCACCGACTTACTCCCGGCCGCAAACATCTCCTTCGCGGATTTACCGCGCTCTCTCCCCCCTTCCCGCTACCCTCCGCCTCCCCCCGAAATGGCGAAACGAGGAAAGACTCGCGCTAAAAGGGGCCGAGCTAGGAAGATAATCGAGTTTAGAGCGTGTGTTTGTGTGTGTGAGAGAGAAAGAAAAAAAGAGGTGGAGGAATGCTAGAACAGAGGTTTGTCTTCCCGTCTCAGACGTGGCGAGCGGGTGCTTTTGTGTTTGTGTCACCCAATTCAATTTGGATTCCCCGTGGAATGCGCCCGTTTAGTGGGAAATTTTCCACCTGCGTCCTCTCCAACTCCCACCCTTGAAAAACTTTCGGGATGAGGAAACGCGACGTCCTTTTCGCGGAATGAATAAAGAGGGGGACGTTTAGAAAGAAAAACCCCTTTTGGCTGAGTAAACGAAAATGAATGAATTAAATTTTCCGGACAAAATCCTTCCTCATCGTCTCGCCAGCGCCTGAGAATAAAAAATCCCTGTTATGTCACAATGGTTGGCACGCTACTTAATGCATTTCGAAAAGGACAGCATATTGTGCAGGATTCACCGGCTAATTGTGATAGAAATTTTTAAAATAGCAAACCTTCATGCAGAGATACAAACTTTCTCGACATATAATTAGTTTGGATAAACAAAGATAAATCATTGTATATCCAAACGATTTTAGGGAAATTCGTTTGAGGGGAAAATTAAAGAATCATCCTAAAGGTATGAAGCGTTAAGTGCTTATTTGCAGTGCTAAAAATCTGCGGAATTTTCCAGCGATAAATAGCATTCCGCGCAACCCCAAGGTTTCTGAAAATTATAGTTTCACAGGAGGATTTTCACGCAAATCTCGGCGCCAACCTGCTCGGAATGGTAAAACGAAGAAACGTGCTTGGTTCTTCTCACTCGACTTCAGTCCCGTCACGACTGCAAAGATTCAGTTGCATATTTACCGGCACTCGTAAAATTTCGAGGTTTTTTTTGACAGACGAGAGAGGAAACAGCTGCAAAAATATCGACACCACCGTCCTCTTTGTTTGAAATCCGACTCCCTTCAGTTTAAAATTACGCCGAAAGAAGCGGACAAGTTCAATGAACCAGTTGCAATTCCGAAGAAGAAGGAAGAGAATTCAATAAAAAAGATCCAGTGACGATCCGACCCTACGTCGGTCGGTTGGAAAATAAAGGAAGATATTTCCGGGAAGAAGACGATCGTTCCACGATCCTGAAATGACGGAAATCAATTTTCCGCCGAAAAAAGAGATGCGATTTTTCACAATCCTGGAATTTATATGGATCTCTGTGAAGAACAATTAAAAAGTTTTCTCTTGCGAAATCTCAAATTCACGTCTCCGCGTATCGAGGAGAAAAACATTTGCACCATGAAAACGATTAAAGAACATACACAACACACATCCTTACACAATACAGGATTTTGCATGCCATTTTACACAAATACGTAAATACAGACAAATAAAGGGAAATACCTAATTACATATTACTAGGCCGATTGCAACGACAATACCATTTCATAAAAATATTTAGGCTCTTTGGCTTTACAACTGAAAAGTATTGTTAGGAATAAATTTCTATGCATAAAAATTACTGCTAAAAATTCTCATTTTTCATATTAATTTAGAGGGATATTTTAAAATGTATATGCCTTGGGCATTCCATCTCGTGGTTTTCTAGCATTATTCTGACATTTCAACTAATTAAATGATACAAATCTCTGTCCTCGTTTCCTTCTGTACAAAATAAATGAAAGAGCCTCGCATTTTCCCCTCAGAGCTCAGTAAGGCAATTTAAATCCATCCTGCCTCAAGTATTTCTCCTTTTAGCACCAATGGAATACATAATGTAGGTCTTAAAGAATAATCGCCATGTCTGAAACCCAAATTCTGACCTTATTGCGCAGTTGATATATTGAAACAATTTCTCAGGGAAACGGTGAAGTTGCATAATAAATTCTCCGAATAGTTTTGTTAAGCGACAATTTAATTAGAATATTGAATTCTCCTCTTTTCCTAAATCACATTTTTGTGAGACCAAGGGTCATTTTAGAAAATGCTATTCGTGCCTCGGTTAAAATTAAAAACTCAAAAATAATTACCTTAGTGTTCGTGCATTTGTAATAAAAATAATTCAATTAAAAAACTTTCCAAAAACATTACAACCGCAAAGCTATTAAATTTTTAAAATATAATCTCTTTCGCAAGAAATGCGATTCTAGTCACCGACTGTCCTTTGTAGCAATTAATTCTATGCTGTTGGAAGCTTCCGCTCTACATTTTGGAGATATAATCTTTTTTTATGAAATTGGTTAGATTGAAAAATTAGGAAAAATTTAGGAAGTAAATCAATCCGCCCTTAATCACTTTGCCGACGATTTAAAAAAGCTAAAAGCTAGTCAGTTGCAAATTTATAGCAATATTCGCCGCATAGTAAAAGTCGAAATTATTCATGGACTAGAATTGTAATGTTAATTTTTTTCCGGAGCTAAACCCGATTAATCAGAATCAGAACTCACGAGTCATTTATGCGACAAAAACTCAGCAGCCAAACAATGATCGGCTCTCATATCACAATGTTTAATAGGAGTTGTGTATTTCTACTCGCCCATTCTTCCAAAACCCACGGGATTTCCGTCTTTTACTTGCAACCATTGGAGAGAATAGCTCGTTGCTGAGTCTGAATTTCCTTTTATGGCAATTTGGATTTGAAAAATAATTAAAAATCACTCGATCAAGTCTAAGTTGTTATTTTATCAGCTCACTTTTCGGCAAAAGACATGTTTCAGCGACCGAAGTGTTCTTTTCTCGCGTTACTTGGAGGAGGTTTGATTTTTTCGGGAACAACGCGAGTCCGGCGGAGCTTCGGAAAGTTTCCATCGGCGGGACAAAGCGCTCGCGAGGCCGCGCTAACTCGGGAAACACTCCGGCTGTCGACGGGTCGTGTGAACTTGGCTCGTTATGCGGGCTTTGATATTCCAATCACTGCATCGCGATCAACGGGCTAAGTGATAAAGAGGAGAATGACGGCTTCTCACCTTCTACTTTGAACCGGAGATCATGTAACACGTTAGTTGCTTTCTTCGACTACTTTCAAGACAGTTTTATGCAGAAAGATTTTTTGTTAAATTGTTTAATTTCGTCGTTGCATGGCTATAAGATCAATTATTCCGGAGAATGGTAGAGAAATAATATTCAAACGTTCGCTAATTAAAACATCTAATCGGAAAAAATTCCACTGTTCCGATCCTCATATATTTGTGCATGTCTCACAATAATAGCAACGTTCTTTTTTTGCTTTAATCTATTTAGTTAGCTTAAAAGTACACTGAAATGTAAACACGCAAAACCCATACGTCACCTGAAACCTCTAACTTTTTCCCTTAGTCTTATTAAAGGCGGGCAAGTACATGATGTCAAACTACAGGAAACAATGATGTTACACACAACTCCGACCCATGCTGTACCATATTTATGGGAGCCTTTTAAAGCTTAAGAGAGATTAATTCACCTTCTCATTATGAGCATCTCATACTTTCCCTCGTGCCGGGACCGTTGTTAAGTCTTAAGGGAGATCAATGCATTCATCATTTATCCACTTAAATCGCGACCCCGCCGACCCAACTTCCCTCTTTACCTCCGGTGACTCCGCGAAAGTCTTAGTTCCCCATGCAAAATAAGACCTTCAGACCAGCTTCGCACTTATTCACCGCTGAATATGCCGTAGCTAACAACGATACACCATTCCGGTCTAAGAATATCCCTCAGCAACCTCCAACTACCCCTCGTAAACGTATGAGGACGTATTAAAAACCTTTAACTTTACCATGTTTCGCTTCACCTTTGAAAACCCAACCGCACACTCTTTCTCTCTCTCTGTCTCACTCTGATTTATGCTCCCAAGTATAATAAACTCCTCGTATATATATATATATATCCCCTCCCCCGCATTCCTCCATCATATTTCCGTCGGAGGCTTTCAACCCTTTGCGTTTGTCTTCGTGATCGAGACGGAAAGACTGTCGCGGGAGTACTCCAACCGCCCGCGCACGCAAATCTTTTAAGCTGCGATAAACAAAAAACGTGCTCCCCTTTCTGCTAACGGCTTGAGATAAAAATCTCTGGATTTTTACTACAGAATACGTCACTGGCACGGAGACTGAATCTCGTCCCTTCCATCTACTCCGCCTACCCTCGATTCACACTGGATCCTACGACACCATTGATTCAGAAGCGTGCCTACGTTTCCACAAACCAGCATGACTTGTCCGAGGATGGCATTGTCGTTGCATTAGACCGATACGAAATACAAAGAAAGATAGAATACGATAATATCATAAAGACAAGCATTATACACAAGGCACAGGCGAGATTTTGGAGTTTTTTTTCCTTTTCGGCTTTAGAGGTAAGAAAGATTTTACCGAAGCTTTCAACGCTTCAAAGGCAGACACAACGCGGTTCTTTTGGCGCAACAAACAAGCAACGAACGAGAAAATACCTCTCAATGTCGCAGAAAAGTCTCCGCGACTTCCCCCTTCGATAAGACACGGGGTAAAAAGTCGCGTAGAAAACAATTTCGCAAGTGAAGAAAAAATATACTCGAATAAAAAAAAAGCCGCCAACGTCCCGCCTTGCGATGTGGTAATGGGATTAGTTAGCGGTTTGCTGTGCTAAGGGGTGGAGAGTGCGAGAAAGATGGAGAGAAAGAGAAGGAGAGAGAGAGAGAGAGAGTTAGGTAGCTATACCGTCTATCTCTCTCTCTCTCGCCGTGTTTTCTCTTTCGTCCTTTCTTTACTCCCTCTACCTCCATTTCTACGTTAAAAAAAAGCCGCACTCCGCCTCTTAACACGGCTCCGCTCCCTATATCCCCCGATCTACTTACACTTGTCGGCGTCAGTCCCCATGACGTAGCCGTGGTGTCCGCGGGGGTGGGGAGTAAGAATGAGAGGAGAGGGGAGGAGAAGAGGAATAAGAAGAGTAGGAGAGCAACGTGGAGGAGGAATAAGAGCGACAGAGGGAGGGAGAGGAGAGGAGGATGAAGGCTGTTGGAGACGAAGACATCGGAAAGAAAGGAAAGGGGATTTATGCGGGGGATAGAGGAAAAAGGGGCCTTTTTGATGGGCGTAGGCGAGAGCAGAAGGCGGAAGGACAGAGCGCGCGAGACGACTGGAGATAGGAGAAGAAGACTGAAGGAAAATACGGATTGAAATAGGGAAGAGTAGAGAGGGTCGGAGGCAGTAAAAACCTTCGAGGTTGGGGAAATTTATAGAGTAAAAGGAAGGGGATTAAAAGGGAAGGGTTATGAGGCAGTAGAATGGGATGGTTCGTACGTTTTAAGGGGTATCTCGAGCGAGGAAGGGGAAAAGGGTTGCGCTCAGGGGTCGCCTGGAGGGAGAGGTAGAGATAGGTTCGGTCGGGCGATTAGCCGAGGAGAGATACCATAAGGTACATAAAAGTGTTGACGGAGTCACTTTTTTTTGCGGAGGAGTATAGTTTGAAATTTATCCTCGCCCGAGGTGGCGATACCAAGGAGGAAGTTTCGGGGAGGGAAAAAAATTCCACGAAAATTCTCGAAAGGAAAGATGGGTCGTCTGGGAAAGGAAAGATTATTTCGCCTTCTCAAAGGACACTCATCTTCCTCTTAACGAATTTAGATAACAGAAGGGTATCCTTTTTTATACCTTATTTTTTGGCATCAAAGGGATTTCGGATGATGTTGTAAATAAATATTTTTTGAGGGTTAGGGATTATTTCGGAGGAGTTGAGGTTTAGGAAGGGTAGGAATTTGGAGAGGTTAAATCATTCCGACACTCCTTCCCTTCCCCGCGGACATCCGTGATTATCTCTCGGGTCGTCGCGGAGTGGTTGATAACCGAGGGAATATATTTCCTCAGCGTCTTCTTTTTTCAAAAAAGTTATCGCCAGAAATTTTTCCAAGACGCCGAAAGATGTCTGGAAACAATGGGTAGTGTTCGGGCGACGGTAATCGAACGGCCTGGAACACACTCCTCCCTATATCAGACAACCAGACGACGGTGAGGACGACAAGGAGGAAGATGGAATCGGAAATGATTCGTGGGGGAATGTTTTTATTACTGCGATGCGCGGTGACACGCGCACGCACTAAAAGGTATGTCGAAAAATATGTGCGGGAAAGCTCTACATGACGTATTATGGGAAGAGAGAATGAAATGAATTTCTTTTTCGTTCGAAGAATTAGGGAGAAGAATGGAGAATTCTTTCTAAGCGTCAATACGAAGGAGTTACGGCAATGAAATTTTTGGAGAGGAATCCCTTCGTACACAATTGGGAGGCGGGGAGTTAACGACCGAGGGAGAATATTTTTGGGAAATTTTAGGAGGAATGGCGAAGAGAGGCGACAGGCCTTCTTGAAAGGTTGACTTTACTCTCGATTTCTCGAATAAAGAGTCCTCAAAAGAGAAGAACGCAACCTTGCGTTTCCTATCTAGCAATTAAAAACCGAAACTCACTTTCCTACTTAAAAAGAAACCTTCACCTCTTCTTTCTGGACAACTGAAATGTCTGAAGGTCCTTTCTCTTGCTCCTTCGCGAAGCACATATAATTCCCTTCTCTAACTCTTCATGCAAGCTCACGACCATTCCAGATTATTAATAAACTCATTTTTTATCTCTCTCTAACTCACTTAATAAAACATTTTCCCTCCTTTTTTATTCTCTCCTGATATACTAGCTAATTTCCTTTCTCTCTATATTTATATGTATAATCTTCCGATAAAAAATATTCCTTTTTCTCCTTCTCTTCCTCTGGCGAATGAGTCGCTAAACGTAAACTTCTCTTCTTAGTTCGGAGTTTGAGGAAAAATGTACCAAAGATACAACTAAAAATCTCTTATCCTTTTTCCTTCAGAGCAGAGTTGTATGTGCCCTCGTCGGTCGCGGGACGTAGAGACAGTCACGTCTTCTTCCTCTTCTTCTTGCCTTGGTTGAGAACACAGGTAGAAACGAAAACACACGCCTTTGTAGAAACACTTCTTTTCGTCACACAACACCACACGGCCTTGGTGAAAAGGCCCGCGCAAGTGAGAAGAAGAATGAAAAAAATATAAATATATAAATGTACCACCACACAATCACGAATCCTCCTTTTTTGGAAAATATCTGGAGCACGGAAAGAAAAAAGAGAGAGAGAGATATATATATATATAGAGAGAATACTTTCAACGTCGAATTATTTCTCTACGCGAAAGTGGGAAGAGATCAACACATGTATTTAGAGAGAGAGAGAAAACGCGTATTATTTTACGACACGATCCTTTTAATCCAGTTTTCCCTTCACTCGTATTTTTTCCCGCGGATGTTTTAGAAGGAATCAGGCCTCTCTCTCCCTTTCTCCCTCCCTTTCTCTCTCTCTTCCTCACGTAATACGGGCTATGTACGCGGATGTGTAGCGGAAAACTCTCTCTCTCTCTGCCGGTGGCCGACACCACAGAACTTGCCGGCTTGGCTAACCCTTACGTACTGGCACCCCTTCGATATCTGTCGCTCCGCTTCTGCTGAGAGGACTTGGGGGAACCCCCCCTCCACGCTCCCTCTCTTTTCCCCTCTCTCTCTCTCTCGCGCCACTCTCTCTCTCTCTTTCTCTCTCTCCCACCTCCACGTCTCCGGGAAGCAAGGGGAGTGAGAGAAATAGAGGGGGGGAGAAAGGGATGGAGAAGGGAAAGAGAATGGGAGAAGAACCTTCCCCTCCAGACACCACATTTCCCTTCCCTTCCCTCTCTCGTTCTCTCTTTCCCTCTCAACAGGCCCCCTAAATCCCTTAGCCTCACCCACAGTCGGACACCCACCTACATTCACATCCACCCCACCACCACCACCCACACGCCCATTATACACACCCATTTCTCCAGCCCCTCCCCTCCCTTCATCTCCCATTCCCCCTCCTCCCGCTCCATCCTCTCACTCCGCTCTCCCCTCCCCTTTCAACTCTATTCCCCAACCTTCACCAACTCGCGTCCAACACCTCCTAAACTTTATACATCTCCCTCCATTTCCCTTCCACTATTTTCTTTCCCTCGCAGCGTTCCTAAAAATCTCGCTCTCTTTCTACTCTTATTCGTTTTTCAACTACTATTTCTCCTTCATTGTTTCCTTTGCTTACGTCCATCTCTTTCGATTATCCTATTCCTATCCTATTCGCTCACTTCTACGCTCTCTTCCGCACTCTGTAATTTCCCTCTTTCCCATTCTGTCTTTATCGCATTCTCTTTATTCTAGCTTTTACTCTCCCACTCCCATTATTCCTTTCTGTCTCTTACAGCCGCATTCCAAAACTCTCCCACACCTGTTCCCACACAGTCTTTTGTTACAACCTTTCCCTCTATGCTCCTTGGTCCCTCCCTCCTCCCCTTCTCTCTCTGTCTCTCCTCCAAACCAGGAACCATAAGCGCTTCTTTCATTTTGGTTTATTTGTAAGTCGCTTTTGGTAGTTTTATTTTATACAGCGGACGGAGTGGCTATTTTTTAACCCTTTATCGCGTTTTATTAATACATTTGTCAACTCCATATTTAATTTTTTTCCATCATCGTAATTACTGTATTCTTATTTTGAGTGGTTTTTCCCTTACCTTTTGAATGGATCTTCTCGATAATTTCTTTGTTATTTACCTCCCGGATTTGGAGTTGACATTTTAACAAATAAATTTTGCTTCCCCTTGAGAGTTTCATTTCGAACAGAAGCTTAATCTACAATAGTTTTTGGTTTGTAACGAAACGGAATGATTTGCTGCTTACGTCATCACCTCCTCGCCTACGCCGTCGTTCCGATGCACAATTTCTGGCTTCCTTTGTTTGTGGCCGACATTTTGGTTCGCACCCGCTTTCAACTTTCATCAAAACGCCTCCGTGTATTATTCGAGCGTAATACGATCGCACTCCACCTCATAAACCTACCAAATGCGATAGACTATTAATGCCGATTGACGAAGCGACGACGAACACAACATCTTCCAGCGAATTCGAACCAAAGGGAATGCGGTGTGGATGAAGACACTCCGCGCACACACACACAAACACTCACACACACAACCACCCAAAATGAAACTTATTTGTCTATTCCCGTTCCGGTTAACATTCCTACCGCATAGACGAGTTCAAACGTCCTCCTTTACCTCTTGCAAATACTCCACTTAGTTTCTTCGCGGAAAAAGGGAAAAAGAAAAACCTCGGCAACACGCGGCACACTTCGCGTAATCACTTTGCCTCCCCGACACCCTTTGCTAAATATTTTCCTCTGACGTTTATTTCTAGGCCACTTTGTGATACAAAAGTTACGATGCGAGCTACGAAGCCAATTCTACGCCACACGTTTCCTCTCTTGTATCTTTCTCTTAAGGCCTTTTTGTGAAGTTCGCTCTTTCTCTCTCTTTTTATTTCGCTTCGTAACCTACTCGATTCTCTTGCTCATCGGTTTTCAGTATAAACGTTTCCCTTTCATTTTTGCTGTTCATGAATATTTCTTTTACTGAGTGTATCACAGATGGTAGTTTTTTAAATAATAGCTAATTCTTTGTTTATTATCATATTACTCTCATTTTTTCTCTCCCTTTCTCTCTCTCTCTCGTTCTTCTTAACATATCACGTCATTTCTACACTCTTTGAAGCTCCATTCTCTCCTTCTTACCGAAATTTGAATAAATGCTATTCTCTTATGTCTTTTATTCATGAAGTTGCACAATTTTTCCGCGAGCAACATTTGCGGGAATTATTTTTTCACTATTTCGAAAATCGTTCCGGTAGACTAGTTTTTTAAATAAAAGAAACACTGTAATAAAAAGCGCCCACATTTTAAAATTTCATTTATTATACTTTTTCAATGACTTTGCAAGCGTAAAACGCTCCAAAGCAATTTTAAAAAGAAACGGAAATTGAATTTTGAGGTAATGCAAAAGGGAAAAAGAGGGAGGAAGAGAGAGAGAAGAAAAAACAAGTTCCACTCCGGATAACAGAAAAAAGAGGCTGCAAGAAAAATAAAAACCACTCCCAAGTCTTCTCTGTCTCTAAAATTATAAGCGGATAAAATACACATAGTGCCTTCGCAAATAAAACTAAATTAATAACTTCCTAGAGAGGTAACTTCCGTCGGATTTTATTCGTAGATTATTCTACTTTGAAGCGCGTTATTACATCGGTTATTACTCTTTTAAAAGCAGAAATTTAATTTGTTTCCGTTTTCCATCCAATCCTACACTTTATCGATAGTTTGATCAAACCTTTGCTTCAAATCTTTTGAGAGTTTTCAATTTCGATGATTAAATTACTCATTTCGTCACTGCATTAAAGTCGCCCGATTATGGTAGATTCAAACTGTTTCTAAATCGTAATGTGGATTTAACCGACTACTTCAAAATATAATTTTTTTATCGCATTTTCACGCAATTCATGTGACGATACATACGGAATTGTAATTTCCTTGACGTACTTAAATATAGGTTAGAAAAAAATTTTCTCCTTCAATTCTAAGAGTGCAGCAAATCTGGTCATTTTTGATTAAAATTCAGATGGTAAGTTTTTTCATTCTGTCATAAATATTAATTAAATACCCAAAGTTGAACCAAAACTTATAGAAATTATTTTTCAGTCAATTAACTATGTTTCTGTAATTTTCTGGAAACCTTGCAACTTTTGAATGTGGCAGCTGTAGGAAATATTTTAAACCTTATCATGAGTCGTTAATATAGACTTTAAGGTATCCTCTTTAACACAATCTGTTCATCACTCGTCTTTCTACCATTATTCAGAGCGTAAAACAGATAGCGTCAATCCAACGCTTTATATTTCTTCAAAAATTCCTATCGACCATCTGCCTCTTTCACCCTTCACCCTTTCCTTCCTTCTTTTTTGCTCTCTTTCCTCCACAAAAGCAAGGCAAGGACGCGAAAACCCTCTTTTGTTTTTGCTGTCCTTTTGGCTACAGAAATATGTCACTTAATTCCCCTTCTCTTCCTTTTCAACATTTGGACTTGGACTCTCTCTCTTTTCCCTTCTCTTCTTAACTTTACCGACCCCGCTCCCGCCCCCTTTTAACCCTGCAAAAGTGATTTTCGCTCGTATATCTTCAGTCGCTTGCTTGGTCTTGGCCTATGACAGATAGAACGCTTATTTCCACCCACGCACTCCACCCTAACCGATGATCTCTTTCTTTCTCCCTCCATCTTTTACACCGGTCTACTTTTTCATCCGTCAATTACTCCAAAATTCCCTCTCTTCCCCTCGTTCTCTCCTACGCTTCTCTTTTGTTTCTCCGCCCTTCATTTGACATTCAACAGATGGCACTAAACGTATTCTACCACTCGTAACGTTCGTAATTCTTCGAACTCATTAGTTTATATACATGTATATTTTTTAAGTTTTGTTTCGCATAATTCGCGTGTCGGTGCTCTTTTGTTTCACAAGTATCTCTACGAACCCGTTTCGTGCTTGCGTGGAAAGGTGCTTTATTACTCGCTCGATAGTTCTTTGGGAGCGCATTTATTATTTAGGCTTTTCTGCTTCGTGATATTATAGCTTAAGGGCCTGCTTCAATCCAGAGAAGCCGACATGGTTGACAGAACGCTGAGCGAGAGAATATGGAGATATGTACACTCCAACCTTATTATCTCGCTATGATTTTTTCGAATAATGAGAACTTCCTCATTATGAAAGAAACAAAAAACGAGATTTTTTACTACCTCCATATGTTTATTTACTACACTATTATCTAATGTGAATCGATTACTTGAAATAATTTCTCGAAAAAGGCAAGGAAAAATATCAAAATCTCTATTTGATTTGATTTTTACTAAAAATGTAACTACGAGTACATCCAAGGATTTGTGTTAATGCCAAACCGTCAGAACCTTTTTTCTTTTAAAGAATTGACCATGTCAGAAAAATGGTGACCGATTGGTTTCTCCCTTTAATTTTGTGGTCATGTTGCATGTTCAGTGATTTGATCGCCTTGCTCATTTTTGCTTTTTACTCGAACCATTCTTGGTGCCTTGGATTATAATTTTTGTTCATTATTCCGCATAAATCTCTCCCTCTTGTTCTGGAACGGATCTATAAATCAGAATTATTCATCGAGGAATTTACATTTCCATGGGAATGATAAATGATATGGATTCTCCTTTCCAAAAAATTGCACGGTGTGAAGCCCAAATTATTATTTAAATAGCTATTTTTACCTGATTTAATCAATAATTTTTTATTTTATGATATAAATACATCCAAACTAGTTCAGTCCTTGGATGTTTTAAAACTTTTAATCCGAAAAATGTTATTTAATTTTTAGATAATTTGATCAGGATATATCCGATTCCATTTACGTTATTTTTATTATAACAAAATAGCGTTATAATTGCGATTTTCACTAAGAATATTTATATCAAAAGTTGCCAAAACATGCAATGTTATCTAAGATAATTTTCCCTATGATAAAATACTTTCTTTCCTAAGTGCCTAAATTCTATTTGAAATTCTGACTTAGATGATTTGAAACTACAATCAATTTAGCATAAGACAACAAAAGATAAAGACCCTTATAAATTTTCATGATTAATATGAACATGAAAGCCAACCATTTCAGTTTGTTTGCGTTTTCAGAAGCAATATTAATGACGCTATATGCTGTAATTATGATAATTTATCTTTCTTAATTTTGGACTTCATAATTCGTAACGAAAAAATCGCTTCTGCATAATAAATTTCATCAGCAAAAATAAACCTGTTTTATTTTTAAAAAGGTCTTATTTGTAAGCCGAAAGTGAAAGATCATTACAATAAATTACAAACTTTATATTTGTTCAAAAAGTTTTCTGTTTCATTTCCATCTAAGAATGTGCTTAATTATAACGAAATAATTAAACCGTGAATAATTCCCAACGCTCAGAAAACATTTTACTTTATTTTTAATTAAAATTCGTACATTTTCTCCTTTATTGATTTCCAGAAAACAACGCCATTCTTTTCTTAGATACTATGTCAAAAGGATAACTGAATTGAACAGATTTTAATGCTATAAATTAAATATATCGGGGAGTCTTTTCAATAGGCTATTAATTACTTTTTGACTACGTTCAGTTTTCGAGCATCGTGGACAAAACATACAATCTTTAAAATAAATAAATTTAAGCCATAGTTAAGGTAATAAAAACTCAATTACAAAACCGGTTAATTTAGTTGCGATAATATTTATTCACATTTGTAATCTTCACGGTTGATGACTTTTCTTATAAAATATTTTCTTTCGTCACATTTTGTCATCTTTTTTCTTTTGACTGTTTTTATTTGTTTTTAAATGCGTTATTCTGTTGAACAACGCATAGCAAATAACACCCTTTCGTCCTTTCAGTTTCCCTTTGAACCGCCTTAATTCCTCCTTTATACGTGGGCAATCATTCTTCCTCAGAACTTCTTTCCACCCTGGCAAATGCTTTGTTCGACAACAACTCAGCTCCCTCACGCTCTTTCTTCGAATCTTTCCACTCTAAAAACAATCCATCTCGCGCTGTACATGGCCCCTGAATCTTATACTTACCGCCTCACAAAACCCGCAGAACTTAAGCATCCCTCACAATTTGCGCTACGCTCTGTACCATCCCAAGGATCTTATGTCTTGCCCTAATGACATGTTTCTAAAAAATAACAGCCTCCCTCCCCCCCTCTCTCTCCAATCTCGCACAATCTCACATCTGAGTAATCTTACTCTTTCATTTGCACCTATGACGGTTTATGTTTCTCCTTTAAAGATGTTTACTCATTATTCTTTCGGAAAAATTTCTTCTTTCGACTAATTATTTCTTTCTTTTGTGCCAGCTACATTGCCTTTAATTCCATCGAACAGATTTTCACCTGCTCTTTCTCTAATATTAAATCTTGAGAACATTATTTTCCTTATATACGTGCATTAAATTGTTTTTATATCAATACGACAAAGTACATTAACTATAAGAGTTTCTAGGTGCTATTCAAAGCATCAGTTCTTAACTTTTTCTGAGTTAACGGATCCCGTTTATTTTTCCGGAGATTTTCATTGTCCCTCGCGGTACATTTTACAGAGCACTGCAGACTCCTTAGGATGGCTCAAAGGATCCACGAAAGTCGGAAGACTACTATAAAAAAAAACATTTTCTAGGGTTCTAATAAAGCCAGAATACCTCAAAGATACTGAATATATAGTATTCTGAAGAAAAAAATCGCCTCAATTAAGGTTATGCCACAGAAAATATAGATTGTTTTTGCTATTAAAATAATAAACATCAATGATAAACATCTGAGGGATAAGAACACAAATGTTCACAAAACCTTACAAGTTTTTACAGAAACAAAATTATTTCGTATTTTTAAAATTAATGAATTAAATAACATTATTTCTGCCTTTTAACTCTGTATCTCGATAACTCAGCAGACAAAAACAAAGATATCTGTATTTAAACTTTGCATGCCTTTTCACCTTTATATATTTAAAAGTTTAACTGTCCAAAAAAAACTGGGATTCCATGTGGATAAAAAGGAAATTCGATGCCATTAACAATGAAGATAAGGTAAAACATATAAATAAATGTTAATTTCTCTATTCAGAACCTTTCATTGCTTACACTCCAACTCAGACGTTATAATAAGGACTTTACGACGTCCATACCATTAGATATTAGGCGAACGTAAAATATGGACGTTAATAATGAGCTGCTTGCCAAAATCTTCAAACCTCCTCCCGACAAAAAAAGTCGCCTATCTATTCTCCCATCTTAGCACAAATTGAAATCCTCTTTTTCCTCTATACGCCTCTGTCATCCATTTTTATAACAGGGCTTTACCATTGTCCGTTTTCTCATCTTATTATCTCAATCGCTTTTTAAAACTAAAACCTCTTCTCAACCCTCATCATACTTAAAAAATCGTAACCTTCCCCTTCCTCTCTCCATTCACCCACCGACCTCACGCTCCCTCTCCTCCCGTCTCCCGGCCATCCGTTCCATCATCACCCCTTTCGGCTCCTTATATCCGGGCGATTACGGACGGAGTGAGGGAGAAAACTGAGGAAGAAGGGAGATGTGAAGGAGAGGTAGAGAATATTTTCCTTTCTCATCGCTAAATAGCTTATTTACTCTCATGGTTCGATATCATACGCGAAACACTGGAAAAATGTCGCCTCTTTTCTAACTCCTTCTCGACATACCATTTCTCTTTGACATTTTTCTCTTCCCTATTCCCCCAAAAACTCATCTCCCCCTCTCTCACTCTCTCTCGCAGACGCCCACACACCTTATCGTTGAGACCATCTTTCCTCAAAAGTTTTCAAAACTCTCCTTCAAATCGTTTTCCATGACCGACTCCACCAAGTTCTCTCATCAGAAAGGGGGGGGTACCCGCAGGGAGGCGGGGTAGGAGGTGAGGTCTTCTCCTGGATTTATTCATCCAGCGCTTACTTACTCCAGTAAATTTAAAGCGGTTTCCTCCTCCACGCTATCTTCTTCTCGGATCTCTATGTCTCGTTTTCTTTCTTTCTTTCTTTCACTCTCTCTCTTGCGCTACGTTTTCATTTCTCTTCATCCTTTTTTCTACCTTATTCTTCTTTCTTCGCGAGAACGTCGACCAGTTAATTGTCCTCACTTTAGTTCCCTCGACGATTTTTTTGTTTTAAACCTGTTATTTATCATCTTTTTTAAAATTAATTGTTCGCTCTTCTCAATTTATTTCCAGATTCATCACTGTCAACCTCTTTTTCTTGCCTCTTGAGGAAAGTCTCTTTCATCATTATTTCAATTATTTTAATTGTTCTTTGTCATCTTTGTCTATAATGATAATCTTGTCCTGATTTATTTTTATCCCTTTCAATTTCATCATAGCATTTCTATTTTCACTGAGTAATCTATCTATCAACATCATAGTATTAACATTACCTTCATTGTTAAATGGTCTTATTTCGCTTCTTTCCTCTAATAATAACCTATTCGATTTTTTTCCCTCCTGTTGCTATTTCTCTACAGTTCTATTTCACTCTTCCCATAGTTCATCCCCTTTAACCTAACTTCGGCCAAACAGCATCCTTCTTCTTTGCTTCTATATCTCGATCACTTACAATCTCTGTTATTCTCCGTTCCTTTTTCCCTCGCCTCTTCGTTTATTTACCTCCTATCTCTTCCGATATCTATCTCCTTGTCCCAACCGTATCGGTAACCTTGCTAAAACTCACTCCACCCTACCAATGTATAACCCCTTCTATCTCCCTTCCTCTCTCTATCTATCTTTCTCCCTCTCTCTTGGCAAACCAACAAGGGATGGCGGCATCCGAACACACACACGCTCTCTCTCACACACCCTCATGAGACGTTTTTTGTGTGGGCGTCCGGGTAGCTCTCAGTACTTGGGGACTGTCACAAACAGTGCCATCCAAACCTTGCAGATACCACAGTCCTAGTTACACCATTTTACTCCCGCCCTCTAGCTATTGCCTCTGTACCTCCTCCTCTCCCTCCCACCTCCTCTCCAACCCAATCTCTTTCACCATTTCTATTTCCATTCACATCGGATGCAAAAGCTAGAGATTTTTTTCAACGTCCCTCGGATTCGATTGGATGGAAATCGGATCGAAAAAAGGATAATCCTCAGGAGACAGCAGCCTCAACGAACGAATTACGTCCTGACCAATCCGCGAGAAAGGACCATATAGTCGTTTAACGATAGAGACCCTGAGCTTTTTGAACCGCTCCCCACGGTGGGCAGGAGAAGAGGTTCGAGAGAAGCGGAGAGCACAAAAAAATCCCTAATGTATCGGTGTCTTCTCTCCGCTCATTCTCACTCTCCCACACACTTTCTCTCCCTTTCTCTCGCTCCTTCGGGGAATTTGACCCGCTTTTTCAATCAGCTACACCCCATTTCTATCCAGCCCACACATGCACATACATCTACACCCACCCTATTTTGAGCACACACACACACATGCGGCTCATACTTCGATCCCATACAGTCTGGCGCAGGGTTTATATTCCAGCGCGAGAATAGAGAAGAGGTTACAACCCCACCTAAGCGTCAACCCGTTGCGTCACTTCTCAACCGGGCCAGCGTCTTCTATTTCTTCTCCCCCTCAATCTCTCCTTTTTCTCTCTCACATCTCTCCGCCAACTCTCTCCCTACCTCGCTCCCTTCCTACTCCTCCAACGTCACAAAGGAAGAATTTATTATTTCCCGAACATATCCTCCGAAAGGTGGCGGCGGTCGTGGGCTGCAAATTCCGCGAAAGAGAATGAGAGGTCTACGTCCAAAATGCTGGAGTTGGAAAAATAAAGAGGAAGCGACGTTTTTCTCTCCCACCTCCCTCCCTCCCAATCTCCTCCTATTCCCTCAACCCTTTTTCCGTGAAAGCTGTGAGGTCATATATCAAGCGACGCCGTCGTCCTGTGGAGCGCTGGTAACCCATAATATGGATGCTAATAAACAGTCTGGGGTGACACCCGAACCGGTCTCCTCTCACTTCCCACCTCCTCTTCCTATCCAAACTCCGCTCCCATTTTCTCCGTGTTTGTTCTCTCTCTCTTCTAACCAAGACCTCTCTCTCTCTCCTCCATATTATTCGGTGGCATGACCCGACTACTCGAAAATTTTGGAGAGGTAGTTTTTAAAAAAGGATTTTCATCGAGGTGAGACGTGGCGACGATAATAAAAAGGAGATAGGGAGGAGAGGGAGGGAGGGAGAGAGAGGGAGCTAGGGAGGAAGAGATGGGATCGATCCGTCCTGCTCGCTTCACCCACCCATCGTTATTTTAACTCGGTATATTTCGTGAAGATGTGTTTATTATTTCAGGATGGTCATCACCGTTGTCGTCAAAAGTGATTTTTCTTCCCTCCGATCGCAGAATAAAAGGGAAGATGAGAAAAATATTCCATCCGAGCGGTGACTGGGAAAGATGCGGCCAAATGAGTTTTTCCCTAAAAGGATGCCATTATGGAATCCGTGTCACCTGTTCTACGGCTCCGAATGCAGAAACGATAGTCGTACTCCACGTTGTCTTTCGAGTACGTCCGTATCCGTTCATATAAAGATAAACGAGTAAATTGAGCGGTAAATTTGATTTTTTTTTCGATCCGACATATATTCTCTGAATAGTACCGCGAGGATTTCAGCGGATTAGAGTCGGAACGTAAAGATATTTGATAAAATGTAATTATGATTAAATTGATTTCTAAATTTCCAAATTTTAGAAGAGGACGAGTGGTAACTAAATTCTGGTTCTTAGCTTCCTTCGCGAAACAACGTTTCGAAAGATTAAAGTATTTTAATGTATCGACGTCAAGAATTTATTTTGGCTTAAAAAACAAGCCATAGTCACAGTAAGTTGAATAATTAAAGAAAAATTCATTCCTTTAAAGCAGGAGTCCACAAACTGCGGCCCGCGAGCCACATCCGGCCAGCGCAGCGATTGGATCTGGCCCGCCTTATAGCAAGAGTATTCATTTGATATCATCTGTGATACCTAAATGAAATTTTCCGAGTGCTTGGGTGAAATCTACTTTTAATATAAGCGAATGACTTAATTACAGAATCGATTAAGTTCTCAAAACTTACTCTTTCAAATTTCCACACATCCCGATCAGTCATTTGAAATGTCGTATGTGGCCCGCACAGTGGATCATGAAACCTCATGTGGCCCTTTCAGAAAAAGTGTTGACCCCTGCTTTAAAGTATTGTTTGAAATTTCAGGAATATGGGTATTAAACTTTTATTTCTTTTAACACGGTAGAAGAACTATTTGGATGAAAACTTGAAAAAACTGAAAATTAAATTTCATCCCATTCAGGGGAAGAACTTAGATACCAGAGCAAGTTTAAGCAGAGAAGGCCAGTTATCACATTTTCCACTTAGATTTTTACAAAATCTCGATAAATTAATGAAAAAAGACATCTTGCTCAAAAACATTCCTCCGACTCGCACGTCCTCAGAAGGGAAAAAACACATCCCTTCACCCGATTCAATTTAATTAGAAAGCATTGAATGCAAAGCTATTTTGGCTTTGTTTCCTCCTTTGGAATACTAACAATGTGGAGGAAAAAGATGTTGCTCCAGTGAAAAAAGAATTAAGAATCATAGGGGAAAAAGAGAGAGAAAGAGAAGTTAGTTGGTCGTTTTCTTTCCACCTCATCCTCTCTCTCTCACTTTCTCTCCTTATCCCTCATTTATCTTCCTCTCCTTTACACATCGCCACATCCTGTGCTCACAATCTCCTCACCTTCCGCATCGAATATCTCACCAAACGACCCACAGACCCTCATTCCGAAAACTCATCCACACTGTCTCCTCCCCCTCCTATTACCCCTCCGTCCATTTCGTCCTCCCTCCTTCCCCCTCCATTATTCCCCCACCCCCTCACCTCTCCCACAATCGCTTTCCTTTTACATCGTCCCACGCCCTCACTTCGCCCCCTCCTACTCAACCCTTTCGCGACCCCCGACTTTCTAACACCCGAACCACCCAGCTTCCAATGAATCCTCCGAGTCCTACAACCAAAGCCCCCTATTCTCTTCCGTCCCCAACCCATTTCCCACCTAACAAAACCCCGCGTATAACAGTCTGTTTGCTACACCTTAATTTTTGCCGCCTCTGCCAGTCCGATACATTTCCCCACCCGCAATACGTGTATACCCGATGCCTACATTGCCTACCCACATCACCTTACATCATCACCTCCCGCTATTTTCTCTCCCTAACCTTCGAAATCACTCCCCTTAGAACCCCTTCCTATCTCCGATACCAACCCATTTCCGAGGAATTCTCTCTCGCTCTCTCTACCACACCTCCCGCACCTCTCTTCTCTCATCCGTTCCGCCTACCTGCCCCTCCCCGCCCCCGCTTCGCCCCCACCCGTCCTCTCCTCCCGGTGATTAACACGTTGGCACCAGACCAAGCCGACCCCTGGGGCCCTATTCCCTCCGCCCCCACTTCATCCGCCCACCCTAGTGTGTGGTACGCGGGTGTTTTTTGGTCCCCTTAAGGCGGTCTAAACAGCACGCCAATGGGTTTGGGGTGTAATAGGAAGGGAGTGGTAGCGAGGGAGTGGTCGTGGGAGGAAGGAGGAGGAAGAGAGGGAAAGGGGAGGGAAAGTGGAGAGATATTTTTTATATGGGTGAGGAGGTTGAAAGGAACATGGCACGCCCAGTTATTCCACATAAAAACAGACACCGAAAACCGTGGAGAAAGAAGCAAAGAGATCCTTCTTCACGCGACCTGCTTTTCTCACTCACTTTCTCTCATTATCGTTCTCTTCGAGGCCACTCTTCCCCTCTCTTGTCTCCCAACCCCTCTTTCTTTCCCTACTACTTTCTCTGACTTACTCCATCCCTTTTGCTTCCTCTCTCTCCATTCTTTCATCCCTCTCCCCCTCTCCTCTATCTTCTCTCTTCTTCCCATCCCCCCCTCTCTCTCTCTCTGCGCCCATTTTCTCTCTCCCTCATTCTCCCTCCCCTCTCTCTCCACTCTCACCATTCCCGCCCCCTCTCCCTCTACCCTCTCTAGCTTTTTCCCTCTCTACCTCTCTTTTCCCTATCTCCTTCTCTCCCTTTCTCTCCCTCCCACTCTCTCCATACCTATTTTCCCTCTTCCTTTCTCTATTTCTCCCTCTCTTAATTTTTTCTTCTCTCTCTCTCTCTCGGTACCTATTATCCCTATCCCTCACATATCCTCCCTCCTTTCTCCCCTCTTTCCATTCCTTACACCCCCTATCTCTTCTCTATCTCTTTCCTTCCCTCACTCTATTTCCTTCCCTCATTCTCCCTTCAGTTCCACCCCTCCCTGCCTCTCCCCCTCAGTCTTTCTTTCCTTCCCTCACTCTCATAGTTTCTCCCCTCCCTCTCTCTCCGTACCTATTATCCCTATCCCTCACATATCCTCCCTCCTTTCTCCCCTCTTTCCATTCCTTACACCCCCTATCTCTTCTCTATCTCTTTCCTTCCCTCACTCTATTTCCTTCCCTCATTCTCCCTTCAGTTCCACCCCTCCCTGCCTCTCCCCCTCAGTCTTTCTTTCCTTCCCTCACTCTCATAGTTTCTCCCCTCCCTCTCTCTCCGTACCTATTATCCCTATCCCTCACTTATCCTCCCTACTTTCTCCCCTCTTTCCATTCATTACACCCCCTGTCTCTTCTCTATCTCTTTCCTTCCCTTACTCTCCCTTCAGTTCCCTCCCTCCCTGCCTCTCCCCCTCAGTCTTTCTTTCCTTCCCTCACTCTCATAGTTTCTCCCCTCCCCTCTCTTTCCATCTGGCCCTCTTTTACTTCCTTTTATCTTTGTTCTCCGCATCCCATGCATCGCACCTTCCTCGGTATCCTTATCCTCCCTTCCCACACACTTGCATTCCGCTGCAAATTATCCGTTGGTTGAGGTCCCTTTTATTCCGTCGCATCATTCCTATGACCCATTTTTGCGCGTTTAATGAAGGTTCTCAGGCTCTTTCTCCCCTATATCCATCCATCTTTCCTCCTCCGACTCACGTTCGCCTTCTGAAAACCTCCTCCTTCCCCATCTCAAATCGACAAACACACACGTGCACACCCCGTGCTTCCTTTTTTCCCTCCCTCCCTCTCTCTCTTCTACATCAATACAAACCCTCTTGTGAAAAGATTAATTCGAATCCCTGTGTTTTTGGATTGTATCTCTTTTAGAGCTCTTAATGCTTCCTCTTTTTAAAATGTAATACCTTTCGCGAATTGCTGTGGTGTCTTAAAGTCATTTTCTGACCAAAATAATCAATTGTCTTCCTTTCCTGCCCGGTTTTAGCTTCGCTAAAGTTAAGGTATCTACGTATTTTTTTAACCTTGAGAGTTATTTTCCGTTCTTCTTCAATTCATACGACAAATTTCTTAAGTTGTTTTATCGTATCCTTAATCAATCTGTTGTTTTGACCCATCTCCTGGGTTGCTTTAGTTCCCGTAATTGACTTCTAGCGGAAATTGCGACTTGAAGACAAATTGAGGATTCCATCTCAGAATCGGGAAGATACGACATTCCAGTTTTGTTCGACATATTCACCGAAAGGAGTAATGTGTTCCACAGCGACGTGTTTGAATCCATTATTTTCTTTCAACTATAGGCGTAAACATTGTCCTCACATTTTGTAAAAGTTTTACCACTGAAAATTACGTAGAAAAAGTGGTGATTACAAAATAAAATACAGGATTTCAAAGAATTTAAATCCTACAATTAAATAAATTTTGATACGGATATTGCCTAAAGCAGTGCCGGATTACCCAATGGGCACACTAGGCACGTATCTAGGGGCCCACAAGGTTAGGGACCCTACGTAATTTCCGTAGGTGAGTCATATACAGTCACTATTATTGAAAAAAATAAATTTAAAAATGAAGAAACTCCAAGGTTGGGGTCCACCTCCCGTAGGTTGAATGTTATACAGTCAGTATTATTGAAAAAATATTAATAAAATTAATAAATATGTAGAAACAATGTTTCTCTTATTCTAAGAAATTCAAATACAGTAATTAATACAATAATCTCTGCAAGGAAAGGCCCCCAAAGTCCTAGGTGCCCAAAAGGTCATAATACGCCACTGGCTATATTGATCACCCACATTTATTTTTTCGGTAGCGTACTGATTTGGACGAAGTTGTACTGATTGTCTTTTCTGATTTTTTTACTGGCTGACAAAAATTATAATTTCTCATTTCATAATTTACGTTCATTCAGTCGTTCATCTCTCTCGTGGATATTTTGACAACTCAATTCCTATCCTCCTTATTTTAAAGAGTTTTTGTACCTATTTACATATTTTGTGATGCTAAATGATTGAATTTTTATCAAAGAATATTCGTAAAACAAAAACAAGTATTCTTTTATGTTTTAAAATTTATACTGCAACTTTTACCAAAAGAAGCTTGTGCTGACCTTTATCGTTTGGTCAGACACTATTCCCGAATTTATTGCTTTTTATGTAATTTTTATTGATTTGGGAAAACCGGCCACATTAATATCATCAGGTAAAACCCTTAACTTTTATGAACGAATCTAACGTAAATTTATTTATTCTTGTTAATAAAACGTATAAGGGATTGCAGCTTTTAACATAATTCTTGTCGTGTAAAACTACCAAGAGGATGGCTGGAAATTTTTGTTCATCCTCGTTTACGAAACGTAAGATTTCTCATCCCCTCGCCCCCTCCCATGAAGTCGCATTATCTTAAGAAAGTCACGTGAAAGACGAATGCGATGTAATGTATCTAACACATATAAGGAGCGAAAGTTTTTATTTCTCTCTCTCTATCCATCTGCCCTCTATTTTTCCAGGTTCTCACTCTTTCCCCCAAGGCATTAATGAGAGTCAGCGTCGGAACATAGTGAGCTCTTCTGTTTTGTAGCCTAGTAGAAAAAGGAGTTTTGAAGAGACTGTATGAGAGGTTAGAGGGAGAAAGAGGGGGAGAGGAAGAGGAAGAAAAGAAAAGGCGTGATGATTGGAGGGAGGAAGGCATTAAAGTGTTAGGTAAAGGATAAGAGGTTATAGAGAGAAACCGGAGAAAAATAAAGGTAAGAGATAGAATACGGTGAGGGAGAGGAAGTGTTCAGAGGTAAATAAGACAGAGGGAAGACAGAGAGAGCGAGAAAGGCAGGAACAGGGTGCACATCGTAGGAAGGGGTAAAGACTGGTTAAACGAGGGATAACAAAAACGTGGACGGAGAAATGCAAAGGGGAAATGGGGCGAGCTGAAAATAGAGAATGAGAAGAGCAAAGTCGATCAAAAGAAACGCCTTCTTAGCTTAAAGGGATGAATATGCATGAACGACAAATGCAACGGAGTTTCCTACTGATTACGATTGCGTCATAATCGCTCGGCATCCAAACTCGTGTCGCCTTTAACTCCCTCCTTCCATTCGGCATTTCCCTGACTTTATTTTCATTCAAATTAGTTTTCGACTATATTTGTCTCGGTTGTTTAAAAGTCGAGAATTTGAAATCTCCTCGCGTATTCTTTTTCACGTTAATTTATGGAAGTGTGGCTTAGGAATGTCTGTTTCTCTTATTATTTTTCTCCTCGAATGCAACGAAAACGAATATGCTTGTCGTTTGATCACGTCTATCCCAAAAAAGACATGCATCATGAATGATGTTATTTTAAAATATATACGAGTTAAAATATGTAGTTGAATGGGTTGGTTTTAAGAGCAGACTGAAAAACTCAACGTCAGCTTTACTGAATTCAAAATTAAGAAAAGCGATATATCTTTGGCGTTAATGTTTTATTAATCATCTTGTGTAGTTCTACCACGTCGGATTTTGAGATCAATCGGTAAAAAAAGCAAAAATATGCAAACGTGAACATCCATCTCGCGGCTATATCTTGGAATGCTTTAATCAGAAACCTACGGCAGCGGCGGCTTTGCGGGAAAAATTATTAAGTGAAAATCTGCGCGAATGTTTGTTAAGGAGGAGATAACGAAGCGACTCGAGCGATGGATTCGAAATTATCAATGCTAAAATATTCTACGCGAATGAAAGAAGAAAAGTGAATCGATAAAATCTTTTCTTTTGGCATAAATATGCTAACTGAGAGAGATTTCTCTCTTTCAATACGTTCCGAAACGATTCCGAAAATTCGTATTCATCGCAGCTAACATCTGCTTTGACCAAACTCTCGAGTCGCGCTTCAACATAATACGTGAAGCTTAATTAAAATAGTTTACAGTGTATTGGCAAGTAATGTTAAAACCGTTGCACCCTTTAAGAAAGTCTTAGCATTTCAATCAAGAATATTCTTATTATTTATTAATAAATGCTCGTTCTGAAAATTCTGACTTAGTTGTTATTCCAGATCCACAACGATCATTGACTCTTTCCAAACCTTTTGAAGAAAAACATTCAATTCAATAATTTTATTGCTTCTCCAAGAGATATAAAAAAAGTCGATGAATAATTTTTAAACCTTAATCTCTTTCTGATAATTAATCCTAATGTTTACTTTCAATAAAAGCTAATTAAAATACGTAAGTCTTCCGTAAAAAATAGGGTATGTATCACTTATACAAACATAGATAATATACATATTTAACTCGGGTGACGTATTTGAACGTTTCTATAAATTTCATTATTATCCTGCTTGTTCTATTCATGAAATGCAGACACAAATATTATCAGAATGATAATTTAACAACCAAAAGCTAATAACGAACTGGGCGTGTGTTTTATTACCATATATATTCAAATATATCCTGTATTTAACAAGTTCAAATTAAATTTTTGTGGTAAATTTAAATTTTGTCATTATTGGAGAAGGATTTTCGGAATTTTGCATTGCCAGCTTTCATCTTTTCAAATTAAGCGATGAATAATTTCTCATCGTTAAATATACAATTTAATGTTTCTGTTATTCGTTATTTTATATATTTTATTTTGAGCGCATTCGTTCCATTTCTCCCTTTAAAAATCCTAGGAATAGCAGCATCTGACGACGGCAGTATATACTTATCTATTGTTTTTTATCGCGTATTAGCATAGCATTCATCCCCAGTCAGTAATTTCGAAGCCTAATCAGGAGGTTTTGTAATTTTCCTCGCCGGAATTTCATTTTCGGTAAAAACTCCACTTTCGACGATTAGAGCGTATAATTTTCACTTTTTTGCCCCGCTCCACGTTTCTCCGCAGCCCGCTCGCGAACCACACCATAATTCGGCGGGATTGCTCGAGCATTCCACCCCCGTATCTGGGGTGGAAATTTTCACCCTTCCTTCTATTATTCTCCTTTATCTCTTTCCCTCTGCCATTCTTTTCCCTCGACCGCAATCCTTTCCTTCCAGTACAAGACCACTCCTCTCTCTCTCTCCTTTCTTCTTCTGGGAGGACTCCTCCTTTTATGAGAATTAATCCCACCCCTTGCCACTAAACCCATCCAGCACACCCTCCCTACCTACCTCTCCCTCTTTCCCTTCTCTAATACCGAGAGAGGGTGGGGGAGGAAGGAGCACAGCGCGACCATTCTTTCACCCTTGAAGATAGGCAACACCTCTTTCTCATTCCCACGGACGAAGTCTTTCTCGTACTCGACTGTGGACCTCAACCTCTTCTCGACTTTCTCCTTTCCTCCTCTCCTCCTTCAGCCCTTCTCACACTCTATCTCCTCTTTCCCCCGCTCTCTCTCCCCCTCTCTCTCACTCAATCCTCTCTCCTCTCCGTTCCTCCGACTCAAATCCCTGCTACCCTCTCAAAACCCATCCCCTTTTTCCTCCCTCGCTATCCCACCGCCATCTGTCCGCAGCACTGCCAAACCCTCGCTATCCTTTCTTTTTCTCCCACCCCCTCTTCTTAATGCATTTTCATTTTCTACACGTGTTTCCTCCGCCATCTTTTATTTTTAGCCCCTTTTTATCAACCCGGACAATGTCTTCCTTTATTTTCTATTTTTATTCTTCTGCCTTATGCCTTTGTTGCCATTGAGGAAAAAAGGCTTTTCCGGAGAAAATTTTATCCCGGTTGGGGTTTTTTTTGTTTCAGGATTAAGAAATACTCTTGTATTCTCTCGTTCTCCGGCAACTTTTTTATGCGGTAATATTACCTTAACTTATCGTGGGAATGCGACATAAGGTTTAAAATGCACTCTGGATTATTCCTCTGTGAAGAGTACTGAATATGGGTTGCCTCGGAGATTTGTTTTGCTTTCATGACCTATATTGCGGATGAATCTAATTTACTCGGCGTACTACATACTGGCATTTACTTTATTCCAACTCAAATTCCACAAAATTTCACGGGTAGAGTGTTTTAAATTGAAGATAAGACGTAAGGCGGGAATCGACGATAATGATGTTTTCCTCTAAGTGCCAATGAAGAACTCGACGATTTGCCTAAAGTTTTACGTGGAATCAGATAAAAGACGTTCTTACAAAATTCTATAATAATATTTTTCGGGTTTTTTTGCGGAGCGATCTCGTGTCCATAACAGCGCATCACTTTGTATGTGTTTAAAAATACTGCCTATATATTTATAGAATTTCTGATCCACTTAGAGTATTTTACCATTGAATAAATACACTTCTATAATTATAATATTATAATACATTGCGTTACTACGAACTTGTATAATTTAAAGAAACATTTTCAATAGCTTTTACTCATTATATCCTCTCCCCGTCATTTTTATCATCATCTGCCATTGTCTCATGTTATTCTTCCGTCTTTCTTGCCACCGCCCATCCCTCAGTCTTGATATTTACCCACTACATTCATAAACACATCTCTCTATCTCTTCTCTGCACATATGTGACCGCAATATCCGAACCTTTCGTTCACCTTTAACGATCCAAAGACACCGCTTCTATACCTATCTCCCTCTCTTCTCACCATTCTCCCCACTCTCTCACAACCCCCGCAGCTCTTTTGATCTCTATCCCTCACGACACCCGCTCAATTTTATCTCTTTTCTTCGAAATCCAGTATCTAGGATCCGTCATTTTCATAGTATATATCGCCATGAGTTTCTCCATTTCGTCGTTGTCTCTCTCTTGTCCAATTTTATCCCTTTCCTCCTCTTCACATTTTTGTCTCTACCTTTCTCTCTCTCTGCTCATGTCCTCCATTGGATCCTCTACCCTCCATGGCAATGTGTAGTAGCTATAACAGTCTTCGTCTATTAAATCGTTGCTTTAAAATCAAATCCATCTGCAAGATTACTGATCATCTATAATTATCGGTTATTTTCCACAATTCGTCATTGTTGCTTCAGTCAGTAGGATTATTTTCGTCCGTTTCAATTTCATTACCCACTGGCTTCCCGCAAAATTCTCAAATATATGTTTCTTAAAATTTGAGCAATTTAGTTTAATTTTTACTTCATAGTTGCCATCCTTGTCCTCCTAACGCTTTTTATTACCTCATAATGTATTTCCTTTGCATTAAACAAAACCTTACTAAGCCTTTGCTTTCCTTTTTTGCCCTACATCTCCCTCATTTTCATTTCACGCTCCATTCCTCTCTCTCTTTCTCTCTCTTCCTATCATTATTATTGTTCGCGAAACTGTTCACTCCAAATAAAAATCTCTTTCCGATTCGACAATCTCGGGGCGTTTCTCTGTAAGCATTTCCTTCCACTCGCTGAATTGCACCGGCCGCCTTTTTGCGTTGTACATGTTTCCTTTTAAGCTCCCTCTCCCTCTCTCTCTCTCTCTCTCTCTCTCTCTCTACCACTAAAACACATCTACATTTTTCGCACCGACTCTCACTGACGCTATTAAATCCTCCTCTGTCTTTTTTCCTCTCATCTATCCCATTCAATTCTTTT
The DNA here is from genome assembly GCA_028673005.1 of Tanypteryx hageni. Taxonomy (NCBI): domain Eukaryota; kingdom Metazoa; phylum Arthropoda; class Insecta; order Odonata; family Petaluridae; genus Tanypteryx; species Tanypteryx hageni. Next base: position 39,968,566 of record CM054118.1, read on the forward strand.
CCTCCTTATTCCCTCTATAACCACTGCCGTACCGTCGGCGGCATCTATTTCTACAACCCCATCTAAACACAACATCGCCCACCGCACCAGCAGCTCTTGACAAAAACACACGCACTCACAACCGCAGTTCTAACAAGAGTGAGTTTTTGCCAGAGCGGGAAAAAGAAAGAACTAAAAATAGAGAGAGAAAGAGAGGCAGGACGAATTGAAAGAGACAGTGAGGAAGGGATAGAGCGAGAGAGGGGTTTTGTAGGGCTAAAAGAGAGCGGAGAAAGTTTTTGAGTGGGTGGAAAGGTAGGAGAAAAAGAAAACCGACGGCCTGACGTAAAAACTTACGCGGTTAATCCGAGGCGGGCTTTCTCCTTTTGCCGGACCGGCGTCGGCATCTCGGTTTTCGAAATGCCGTGAGTCCGTTCCGTGGTTCTCTCTGCAGTTCCTACAATATTTCTCTCTTTTACCCACTCACCCAAACTTTACCGGTGCCTCTCCTTCTCTCCCCCTTTCCCCTCTCTCCTAGCTCTCTTTCACCTCCCTCCGACTGGCTTACGCGGGGAGACTTCCCGCCATCACCCCGCCGCCATCGTCTGCGGTGACCAAAGCAATAACCCGGGCTCACTGTTCTGGAGTTTGGAATGGCCCGAATCGACATATACACACCCACGGAAGGACCGTGTGAAATGCATGTGTTTTCAAGAGTATTTTGCGTGTTTATATGCTGGAATTTGAGTGCAAATGCATAAGTGCGAATGTGTGTGTGTAACTCCGCAAGCATTCCATATCGCCCATGTTCTCTCCTCTCCCCAGTGCCTTTTCCACTTCTCCTTTTGCAGCACCACTGTACACAAACATAGCCCTCTCTTTAGTATTACTGCTCCTCGAGAAGATCGTCCCTCACACCTCTGCCATCGCCAGCCAGCCTCTATCTATCTTTCTCTCTCCCCCGCACCCTCCAACACTTCTCTTTCTCCCCTTCTTCTCCTGCAACCATCCCCTTTCCCTCTCTTTCTGTTCCGGCTCCTCTTTCTCCACATTCCTTTACCGTTCCGAGTACACTATAGCTACTTGAATCCTCCTCTCTCTCTCTCTCTCTCTATCTCTCTCTCTCTCTCTCGCTATCACTCTCTCCAAATCTTTTTATCATCCCCTCTGTCCATATCGATTTCTCTTTTGTCTTCTACTTTCTCTCCATTTCTTTCTCCTTCATTTTTCTCTCTCTCCATCTCATTAAATTTTTCTTTCTCTTTTCCTTCCCCTTCACCTCTTTACCTCCTTCCCCCCTTTTTACATTTTTCTCATCCTATGTCCGATTATTCTCTTTCCTTTTCCTATACCTGTTCCCTTTCTCTCCCTGCATACGTTGGCGCCCCTCTTATGACCGCGGGATTTCTCTTCGTCGCCTTGTGGAGACTGGAATTTCCACGACCAAACAAACACATATTCAGGGAAAATCGCGCAGGAGTTTCTCTCTTCCCTCCTCCCACCTCTCTCCCTCTCTCTACCTCCCTCTCACTCCAAATTACCGCTTATACCGTGGGAGACGACAGAAATGTTGAATCAACGTATCGGAGGAATATGCGGGTTGTGTACGGATTTAAGGATAGCGCGAGATTTTTTTATTTGTTGGTTTTTACTCAGCAAGTTTGCCGTGATCTCGAATTTACGTCATTTTGAAGCTATGTAGTATATGATGTAAGATTTTTGAAATTTCGAAGAGCTCTTTTACATATTGAGGCATTTATAAATGCAAACATCCAGATTTATCGCAGGTCGAATCCGTGATGGTATGAAATATATAATTACTATGTCATAATAAATATTATTGTTATTATTTAACCGATATAGACTAATATTAACATTATATACTGCACGTATACAAATGTCATTAAACTATTCGATTTTAATATGGGTTTATTTTATTCTTATTAAATCTTACCCTTTATGTTTTTGTCACATTCCCGTCTTTAAAATAATTGTAAAAATCGTAATGTTTTGTTTTATGGCATACCTAGCCATTCACATTCACATTCACAGGCTGTACTGCCTATTAAAAACCTAATAACAACAACACACCTTGACGCTTTCCCTTGCGGAGTAATAAACTATATTTGCTAAAACTTTGGAAATCGTTTGGACGAACATAAATCGTTACCCTCAAAGGCGATAAATACTTTTTCTAAGCATTACAATCGATTCGATATGATTTAAACAAATGTCCTTCATATTAAACAGATTGGTTCAACCGTACATGTAATAGGGTCACGCTTAATTTCCATATGGTAACACAACATTTGGTCGCAGAGATAAAACCCAGACCCTCAAAACACGGACCACTTAAGGTGATACTTGCTACGTGAATTTCATTAGCAGATAAATATCTCGGAAAAATTAAACATCGGGAAGGGCTAGATCATTTTAGACCTTTTAACCCAATAGCGCAAAGGACGAAAGCAGGCTAAATTGAAAATAAGTGGCAAAAATAATAAACCGCAAAGGCTTTTGGACTAAAATTGTTTGTTTTGCGCGGTCCAAGGAGGAAACGGGGAGGATAAGTACTTGGGCGCACGTGAAATGGAATCACATACGCCCTCTTGGCGTTCCCATTTCCTGACAAAGGATATTTCATGGAAACCAAAACTGCCCGCGGCGGTAGATCAAAAACTCGCTCTATCTCGCACCAAATAGCCAAACTCCATACCTCGTTTTCGCCCAAACGATTTTCTTGGGCTTCAGAGTCCAAAAACGTCCGCTATATGCAGATGCGATTGTTGTACCTCGGCTAAAAACCCATTCTCGCCCACGGAACACTCTCACTCCCTCCGGACTCTCCCTCCTTCAAAACACACACACTATCTCTCCCACTATTTCTGGCCACCCACGAGACAAATACCCTATCTCTCTCGGGTGTGGTATTTATAGCCTCCAACCTAACTCGTGTGTGAGACCCGTGTCCATCGGGAGGTTTGTACAGAAGCGTGGGAGATAGGATGAGCTGGGTGTCGCCGTAAGAATCAACACCCTCCCCTCTCCCCCTTGCTCCCCTTCCCCCTCGTCCTCTCCCCACCCTTACTCCACCCGGCACCCTTCACTTCGTCCCACCCTCTATTTACACACACGTACATAGAATTCGTGTCGCGTGCTTTAAATCTGCAATGTCGTTACGGACTCGTCTATCTCTTGGGGGTGGGGGTAACAGGAAGCGCAGCGCGGACAGGAGAGCTCTCCAGTACCTCAATACTTGCCGTCTCTCTCTCTGTCAGCTACGGGCGAATGACATTTTGGCATTGATTTTTCGGGTCGTCGTTTTTGCGTTCCGCTTCCTTTAATCCAGAGAAAGGGAATTCTCCGTCTCCCTTTCTCTCTGTGCCCCTATTCGTCCCTCAAACTTTCTTTCTTTCTTTTTCATCTTTCTTTTGTTTTTTATATTATTCTGTTACCCTCTCTCTTTTCTTCTTTCTCTCTAACTTACTCTATATCTCTCGTTTCTTTCTCACTTATTCTCTCTACAACTCTTTCGACCTCTGTCTATTTCCCATTCCTCTCTCTCTCTCTCACTTTCTCTCCCTTTCACTCGCGCTGTCTCCCAATATCCCCCTTTTCTCCCTCTCTCTACCTATCCTCTCTCTGACTCTCTCCTTTCTCCTTTCATTTCTATCTCTCTCATTCTTTCCCTTTCTCCTTGGCTTCATCTCCTTTTTTCCTTTACTTTCCGCTCGAACCAAAAATATTATTTGTAAAACGAATATGTGCACGGTTATCTTTTTTATTTTCGCTTTTTTGTTTTGCTGTTCAAATTTGATTTCGTCTTTCGTATTTTTTCTTTCGTCGTTCACGCAGTTCATTCCGTTTTTAACGGAGGGTTAGTACGTGTTTCTGTTTTTTGATCGAATTTGTGTATGGTTTACGTTGCCGTGAGTCATCTTGTGATGGGCGGTTGGATTCGCAAAGGTTTTTTTAAACTTATAGTTGCTAACAAAGGTGAAATACTCCTTTAGCCAAAACAACTAGAGGGCTACAAAACCCAATGCATTTCGCCCACAAGGTGGGCATCGTCGCAGTTGGCTTTCAGTCACTGTTGAAACAGGTTTTACCCCTGACGATGCCCACCTTGTGGGCGAAATGCATTGGGTTTTGTAGCCCTCTAGTTGTTTTGGCTAAAGGAGTATTTCACCTTTGTTAGTTTTGGCCAAAGTTATTGAGCTACTATCAATTATAGTTGCTAATTGAAAGCTTCAACTGAAAATGTATTATTTAAAATAATCTTTTGAATGTATGTTATTAAGCAGATTGAATATTTGCTCACTGCGAATAATTAATAGTGGGAAATAAATTATTCTTATTCGACGGGAATAATATTCCGAAAAAGTAGTGCTTTCAACTAGATAACAGCATTTTTATTTGTGAATCCTCGCAAACTGAAAAGATTATGGATAAAAACATTTTGCTAGCATAATTTGCATATGATGGTGTAGCTAATCTAATAAGTAATCTCACGTATAATATTTCATGTTCACTTTAGCATCTACATCTTCGGTGGACATTGAAATAATTTATTTGGCGATGTCATCAATACATTTAAAACTTTCATAGTGTTTAAAATTCACACCTTTATACTCTGAAAACTGAACTAATTATTTTTTTAAATTTCTATATTTAATCAAAATATTAATTTCTGGCTACCTCAAACACATTACTAATCTTCATATCTTCGAAAGAAACAATTAACTTCACAGCGTGACGAATTGGCCATCGACAGTGATTTCGCATGACCTTTCTCGCAATCTGGCACGAGAATTTATTTCCTAGCCAAACGTCCGATTTACTGAGGCCTCCACTCCGAAACAAATCTCGAAAAAACGCAACGAAAAGAAAATACGCGGATAAGATGGGACGTGTTTATTTTAAATGACCCGCCGGAAATAATTGTTTCCCTTCCGCGCGGAAAAAAGAGCATAAAACACACGCGAACAAGAACGAAACTCTTTCTCCCCACTTTTCCACGTGACAAAGTATCCGACGCCACGATTCCAAATTCGCCCCCGTGATGCGCAATATATCATCCCCCTTAACGAACTGATCTCTCGCCCGTTATATCAACGAGAAGCAGTCGCTCACCATGAAATCAGATCGGAAAAGGGGATAGGCGTACGGAGAGGTTTGGAGAGGGATACGGACGGAAGACTGAGAGGGAGGGAGACTGATAGGGAGGGAGAATGAGAGGGAGGGAGAATGAGAAGGAGAGAGAATGAGAGGGAGGGAGAATGAGAGGGAGGAGGAATGAGAGAGAAGGAGAATGAGAGTGACTGATGAGAGGGAGGGAGAATGAGAGGGAGAGAGAATGAGGGTGGGAGAATGAGAGGGAGGGAGAATGAGAGGGAGGGAGAATGAGAGGGAGGGAGAATGAGAAGGAGGGAGAATGAGAGGGAGAGAGACTGACAAGGAGGGAAAATGGGAGGGAGGGAGAATGGGAGAAAGGGAGAATGAGAGGGAGGAAGTATGAGAGAGAGGGAGAATGAGAGAGGGGGAGAAGGGGGCGGATTGGAGGGAGATGGAAAAGAGTAGTTGAGCAGAAACAGGCAATTGAACGGATCAATTAACGCTCTTTCAGAGTTCAAATCATAGTCGTAGCTAAAAATTCATCGGGAAACGCTTCATTTCCTCGTTTTTTTATTTTCTCTTTTGAAAAATTATGAGTTTCGTTCGTTTATTTTTTTGGAAATGGCTGTAGTGAGTTTTGTTTCGATTGGGTCAATTATATTGTGACAACAGTTTGAATAATGGTGGACAAGGCCGATAACTAATTAGGTCGCATTCTCGCCACTTTTTCAATATAATCAACTGATCAGAAGGCTAATTTGAGGAAATTGCGCTTCGTATTGAAATTTTACCAAGTTTGTTAGAATCAGCAATTAATAGTAACTAATACGGCCGATTTTTCTACGTAACAGCATTGTCGAGAGGCGGATATGAGATTTTTAGAGATCGTTTTTTACTTTACAATTGTTAGGCTGACGATATACGGTACATTGTAGTGCATGACGATACATGCGTTAAATCGGCATCTATTTCATCCCAGCAACGTAATGGAATTCATGTAACTTTTTGTGATAGCTTTTATCAGTTGCTCATTTAAATTAATTTATTTATCAGTTGCACATTTAGATTCATTTCCTTCCTCGATAAGCAATAGCAAGCATACCATGAAGGAATATGGAATAGTTGTGAAGGGAAAAAAGGGAATATGTGGATTTTTCAAATTTCTGTTCATGGTGTTTCTTCACCATAACAACTTCTAATAGAACGAATAAAACCACGTAGTCTATATATATATAGTGAAAAGGCGTTGAAGTGGGTGAATAATCGAACGACTCGTAAGATTGGATTTGGAACAGAGCCGTCCTCTGCTAAAGTTTTCATCTTTCATTAAGGAGATTGCTTTTTTGAAATTGAACGGAAGACTTTCAGTATTTCGGTTTCAACGGAAGCCCTAGCAAGCGGAGCATTTCAATTTTGAAGGCTGAGCAATTTTAATGAAATGATATCTTTTTTCTTGTGGCATTAAAATGAGCACGAAACAACCGCTTCTGTAAATAAAGCCTTTATTGGAAATGTTTCTACTTAAATAATCACTCACATTTTTTCTCATTCCTACTAAATACCAAAGTTTATTTTAACGAAACTTTTTTAGGAAATTATACTCTGCCATAAGAAATCATGGCGTTGATTTTAACCAATCCTTGCTGCTGAAACCATAAAATAGTGATCCTCAAAGCGTTAGATCAAAGATGGCTAACAGACTCGATATCATTTACTTATTTAACCTTCAATGTCGCAAGTGGCAACGACTGCTACAATATTTAACCCAGAAATATCGTTACTTATACATTAATTAAGAATCTAATGTGGCCACCACATGACTTTTTTATACCTGTAGTACTTATAAAAATTCTAAATATGTTAAATGATAATTAATATTTTAAAGAACTGCTAGAAAAATTTAAAGACTAAAAAGAACAGAAATAAACTCAGACCGTAGCTTTCTAATATTGGATATAGTCAGGAAACTCCAACAATTAAGAAAATAAAAAGGACCGTTACTGAAACGTAACTAAGCGTAAAGTGATTACAATAGTCGCCGGTAGGTGGTGTGGTGGTGGCAGCAAACAAATTTAGTTTACAAGATATCTCTTAAACAATGCATTATATGAGAAAATGTTTCAAACAAAGGTTGTAGAAAATTAAATTTTCTACAACTTTTATCCCAGTACGTTTTTACATATATTAAATATTAAATCAAATATTAAAAAAAAACGGATAAGTGACACGAGTCAACGCCCACTTCCGGTAGACCGATTTTTATCAAAAATTAATTAACTCCTGTGACTTTCATCAAAATATCAAATATAAAATTTCGCGTTGACCTGGTTAAAGTTTTCGAGTTAAAGCACCCACAAAAAACTGTCTCGTACACACACACACAGACATCGTCGATAAAATGATCGAAATGTGTTCCGAGGACCTCTAAACGTGTATTTCCGTTGAAATCTCGAAATCGATTTTTTTCATGAAAACAATATTACTTTCCCCTATACTACGCATGGAGAAAGTAAAAATCAACAATTACAAATATTTATACAATATACATACAATAATAATTACTTTATAAATAAACAATACAATAATATATAATTTAGAATTATTCAATTCAATTATTACTTATTTTTATGGAGTTAAGAGTTTTCTAGGTTCAAGAAAACTGTTAGCTCCATAATAATAAGTAAAAATTGAATTGAATTAGTTCTAAATTATATGAGTTAACATTTAATGTAATTCACATCCTTACAGAGGAGAATACTTCGAAGTGTCCTTTCTCTAGCACATTCAAAAATTACATTACATCCTACATAAATAGATTAAATACTTATATGAGACCAAATATATTATCATGCCAAATTCACTTTATTGGGACCGTCTTTGACGACGGGTAGTTCAACTATACACAAGATTTGAAGGACCAACTTCAAATACTTTCCAGACATGTGCATACATTACGACCGCACCGAATAAGCGGACATGAGACAGAAACTCGAAGGTGGCCAGAAATCTTTGCGAAATCTATGCGACTCGACTCGAATCCCGAAAGGGATGAAATATCTGCGGCATCTCAATAGGAGTTACAAGATCTTTTTCCCCCCTCCCTCTCTCTCTTAACTCTTTCAGTCTCGGATACGAATCTCAATAGAGAGAACGTCAGAGGCAAAGAATACCTTTCAACTACACATCTCCTAAGTACTCCGCCCCGTGTCACACGAAGAGAGAAGGGGGTAGAGAAGGAAGGGAAGTTAAACTTCACCCGCGCTAAAGATGCTCCCGGAATGAGGAACGGGAGCGCGACTAGGAGGAACAGGAGAGGCTAAAATCTCGCTCCGAGCACTCCGAGGCAAAAGCTGACCTCACTCCGAAGCGTAGTCCTGTAATAGCCCTCGCTAATTCCTCGACCTTATCGTCTTAATCTCTCGTACTCCGGTTCCTTCTCCTCCTCCTCCTACCCCATCCACACACGTACACACAAAGCACCGACCGATCAGATTGTCCGAAATCCTAGCTACAACCTTGCGAGACCCTAGGGCACTCGAATTCAATACGGTGCCGCCTAAACCAACCTAGCTCACTCCCGACGACAGAAAAAAAAGAAGAAATCCTTTCTCTCCTCCCTCTTGCCTATCCTCACCTCCCTCTTGTCTTTCCTTGCCTCCCTTTTGTGGCGACTACCAATCTAAACTTCGTCCCCGCAGTTTCACCCGAGCGATTCTTTCCTGAGTAACCTCCTTTTTTCCTCTCTACCCCTATATCCTCCCTTTTCTGCCATAATTTATCTCCTCATATTCTTGTCTTTCATTCCCTCTTTCCTCTCTCTCTCTTGACCCTTCTCTTTCTCTCTTTAAACTGCCCTTCAAAAATTTTCCCCTTCGCGAAAATCCCCCCTTCCAAAATACGAACCCTCTCGCAGGGGATTAAGTTGCTATCTTTTTGGTAGCCTTCCAATTTGCAGTCACATTACGGTAGAAATGTACATATAGATCCCTCGCGGAATTATATGAATATCAGTGTGCGTCTCGTATTTCACGAAATAATGGCATTCTCTTGTTTCTGGCCGCTGAGGTGAGAGAAAGAGGAAGAGGGGAGGGGGAAGTTCTATTTTGTTCCGAATAAAACGTAATGGGTAGTGAAATTGAAAACTGCGAAATCCCGATTAGTTTCGGGTGGAATTTTTGATGAGTGAATGCACGCCGTGAGCTTTAGGCGAACTGACCAGTGCTGTATCTGCGATGCAAAAAATAATTTGGCTTCAAGTGTTTTTGAAAAGTACTGTACTAGTACTGCACCCATGTATTCATAAACCTTTATGAGAAATACCAATTCTGCTACCAGTATATTTACAACAAAATGATACTGAATATTCTCTAATGGCACCAATAACATTACTGTTGACGGGTCTCTAAACAACAACATTGTCTACGGATATTTTTTTCGTTTCCATGATGCAATTGCAAATCGACTAAGTTAACACTCGCTGATAATTAGGGAATGAGGGTGCTCATGGAGTTAATAACTAGTTTTCATATAATGTTAGCAAACATTTGAAAATAAACCTAAATATTGGACATGAAATTTCGAAACGTATATGCCTACACTCTGGCGATGATTTTATCGTTTCAGTCCCGCCCTTCCCTCTCAATGGCTCGTATAATTTAAAACATGATAAAATGAAGCAATAATTAGCCCACACGCTTTTACACTTGTTTGTTTGTGTATTAAGAATCCACTATAATTTTTATAACTTAATGTTGCTACATTAATTTTCAAAGATTACAAATTGTTTGGCTGGCTGGCTGCCACAAATAAAAATAACATTTTTCTCCGAATCATCAAATATCAAGCCCTGCCTTATTGACATGAATTTGAGCTATACAGGAATAACTGTCGCATCTTATTGGCCTACATAAATAAGACGAGCGGATAAATCAATATTTTTGATGGTACGTGATTCTACTAAGTTCACCCTTAAAGTGCTTCATGCATACACGTTTTGTCGTCAGAAACGAAAACAAAAAACTTTATATGGCCAACATCTAAATAAAGCGGTTTGCGCGATGAGGGAATCAAAGAATTAATGCTCGAACAGTCCTCGTATCGAAATGGTAATTATCTTTAACAAAGATATTCAGGAATTATAGGGATAACGGTGACTTATTTTTAAAGGGAAGATGGCAAAAAGTCCCGGTAAGAATGTAGGGGAACCAGAGAATTTGGGAGAAAAAGCACAACGATCGGAAACATGATCGTCCATAGATATTTTACAGCGTGTGGGAAAAATACAGAGGCAGCTGCACCATGCCCCACCCCCTAGATATTATTTATATATAATATTTATTGATATATATTGTAATTTCATTTTATTTATCCTTATTCTGTAATACTTATTGTGAATGACTTTTGTTTAATTTTGGCCTGGTGTTCCAGGGGAGCAAACTACCCCCACTTGTTCCATTCCCTTCGGACGCTCTTGATCGGAGATTCTGGTGCACAGTATGTATGTCAAACCATCGCTGTTCGTTCTGATCGAATTCCAAATGTATCTCTTTCTGATTAAGTTCCAGACTTGAGTAGACGGCGGCTGAGGACAGCTTAAAGGGTACGGTTAGAAAAAAGGAATGCAAAATCTGGAGGACGGACATGAGCGATATATCTCTCTTCGAATACGGACAGGAAAAGGGACTCATGCTTGAAATATTAAGGCACGTGATACGATCATATTTCACCATTTTATCGGAGCGAAAAATTTTGTATGACCGATGATGGATAAGAAAGAAAAAAATAGTCTTGCGGAACTTTAATATCTCGAGATCCCTTTTCATCTTGAACAAGTTTACGTAAAAACGCACGATAAATACAAAAACAGGATTTCCGATCCAACATTTTTCGTGTACCCTACCGAATTTATTTCAATGTTTTCTAATATTTATGAAAGACTTTTATTAGATAAGGTATTCCGAAAATAACAAAAATCCAGAAACACTCTTGATGTATCGCTTTAAATATTTCCTCTGAAAATATTCCGATTGATTAAGCATTTGTTCGCATATGAACGATCACTATAAAAAATTACAAACCAAATTGAATTTTCTCCTAAGTTGTATTATATGAATAAAAACTATTTTAAGAACTTCGTCATGAGCTTTAATTCCACGGAATTAAAATAAATCTATGATATTTAACAATGTATGAAGTAATGAATCCTTTTTTACCGCCAAATGGACGATATAATCCATTAAATACTTATGCTCAATATAGCAAGTCTTGCAATAGGAACTAGAAAGTTTTCCTCTATGACAAAAAATTATCAAAATAAGGTCACAAAGATTAGTATAGCGACAGTTAAGAACGGATTTTGAAAGACATCCAAGTTCTGGATTTCATACTAAGGATTGTGTTGGAAGTTTGAGAATTTTATGCTAATTGTTATGGCCTCTCGATTCCTAAATTTTAAGAGTTTGGAAAGACATCTGTGGCAAGTTTCCAAAGCTCGAGTATTTCAGAAGAAAAGTTAAATCTCGACACAGATTACCCGGAGGGTTTAAGACACATTTGACACATTTGTAAGATCAGCGCCTTTTAAAAATGTGGGATTCTTAACTTTGTTCACTTGTTGCAAAAACTGAACGTTTGTGAAAATGCGAGGCATACAAGTCAGTAGAACGTGTACCATATCCCAAAAAGTTTTATAATCCCTCATTAAGCTTCTTTTAATGGCATTTACATAATTTTTAATTTATAGAAACAAAGTAGGGATGCTAAAATATTTCAGTAATTGCATGCATGTTAAACAAGTATCCTTTGACAAGACAAGATTCATAAATTAAAGTTTCCCTTATCATATTTTTAAATTAAATTTCCTTTATTTTTATAAAGCAATGTTTGTCAATAATATCAACCCGCCACATACTCTTAAAAATGAAAATTTTTCTTGGTATTAAGTTAATATTTTATTTTTACAAAGAGATCTTGTAATAGCATACAGAAGGGCAGAAGCGGCTTCAAACAATATCCATTTATGTCAAATATTTACTAGAAAATACCGCTCTCTAATTATCCAGCCTAGTTTTTTCTATAAGATAATGTGCACCAATATCTGCCAGCAGGATAATGCGTGGGTCTTATATTTACTTCCGTCAGGTTGAAATAAACAATTACGAATACGATTATACAAATAACTTAATATCTTTTTCTTCGAGGCTTTTAAAGATTTACGCAAAATCTGAAGTCAAAAACAATGTTAATCTGGGTATTTTTAATCCAACTGGAAATTATCAAGCTCGTCTTATGGCTAAAAAAAAATTCAAGAACAAGAAAATCTGAGAATAATCAACTTTAAATAAGCTTTAAATAATATTCACCGAAGTTGTTTTGACTATTAATTCGCTATTTTGTCTTTATATGTTTTTAAGTGCTAACCGGTTTACCGATGCGTCCATACCGTTCTTACAGTCCTACGTGGACTCGCTAAAATTGAAATATTGAAACTGTGGATGAACCACGAGGCCTAGAAATACGAAATTCTCTTTGTAAGCAACAATGATGGTATTTAACAAAGTGTGCGGTGCCTTAAACTATCCGTCCATCAGAGTTCAGTAAAATTGAAATTATGGCTGTACGAAAAGACTTACAATTCTCAAAAAAATCACAAATGGAAGGTTTTATTTCCGTTCTCTATCATATTTCTCGAAAACCGATCAATTAATTGAATGCGCTCAACCAGTTCGCTTTTGAGGCTGAAACCATACTTGTCTTATTTTGTCGTTGCGTGTGCCGTGCGCTACCGCCAACTGTTACGGAACTAATCGGATGGAAGGCGCGACTTGTAGGGTCCCGACGACCTCCGGAACCCTGGCTCTCTCCATCTATCTACAGTCTCGCGAGAGAGGAGGATTGAGAGAGAGAGGGAGAGGAGAGAGAGAGAGAGAGAGAGAGAGACAGAAACAATGGTGGATCTGGGTCACACCGCCAGCGCGCGGTGGCTCATGGGTAAAAAAATGGATGGGAAGCCGTGCGCGCGCGGGATGTTTGACTCAGAGGTTCGACCATTATGCCGTGCCTCTCTATCTCGCGGATTAAAAAAATCTAGAAAAGAGAAAAACAAACACGAGTTGAACTTTCTGTAACCGGAGCCTCCGGCGTCCCTCCATCTTGCTTCTTTTTTGCGCCATCTCTTATTCTGTTAATAAAAAACTCTCTCTCTCTCTCCGGCTCTCGCATTCCACTCTTACCCTTATCGAACGGTTGTCTCGTGGTGCTCGGAGAAAATTTTCGTCTAGTTAAGAAACTGGGAAGCCGAAATGATGGTATTTGGGCTTTCATGCGTCTAGAATTATGCAAGTTGAATTAACGTATATACTAAATGTATGGGTGTGCGTGCGTTACTTTGCCTGGAAGCATGTATGCTAGTGAGTCATTCGTAATTTCTGAGATTTCTTCCGAATCTAGGGCATCTTTCAATGAAAAACGCAACAAAAAATCAAGAACTATAACTTTTTTATTGACTCACATGACCTTCCTTGAATTACATTTTGACATTTGAGAAGGAGAAAAAATCCTGTACTCGACCGGGAATTTAACCCGAATCGCCCCGTTTGCCGGATAGGTGCTTTAACCAACCAAGTTATCAAGCTGTCCATTCCCGGATTGGGGTATTTAAGGAGAAGAAGGGCTAACTGAGTAGTATGTGAACATGCATAACATGTCATTTCAACACCTTTGTTTCTTGTTATATTGAAGTCAACTCACTTTCTTGAGTTAAAGTAGGGGTTTTTTTCCGCGATGCCTCTTTGAGGACGTTTAGCGTTGGAGGTTTACTACTCAGTTAGCCCTTCTTCATTAAATACCCCAATCCGAGAACGGGGAATCATGCTGGCTTGATAGATTAGTTGGTTAAAGCACCTATCCGGCAAACGGGGACACCTGGGTTCAATTCTCGGTCAAGTACAGGATTTTTTCTCCTCAAATGTCAAAATTTAATTTCAGATTTATGCAAACATGTCATTTCAACACCTTTTTTTCTTGTTACCTTCCTTGAACTTACTACTGAACGTTTGAAAGTAATGGATGAGTTTTTTCTTTTGTTGCCTGCCAAAAGGGCAGTCACCTATCATTTAAATAATGTTATACTAATATCACTATTCCCATAACAAGCATCAAATAATTGTGAGGGTATAAAAATATAGATATATCACAATTCCACGTATATCGTGAGTGCGTATACAACAAATTAATCAAACAAACGTCTTTATCATTCAAATCCCAGATGCAATAGAAACAATTTGATATATACTAATATTGCGTGAGGTACACGCAAACCCTAATAGACATCACGAAGGAAAGAAATGCACCGCAACCACAGACCGTCTTATTTGGTATTATTCTGCAAGGAAGCGAGATTGCTCCGACATTATATTTTACTGGGGAAGATTCATTTATAAGACTTTACGTACGTCCCCTATTTCGTGAAAAATTCAATCTTTCCCTCTTTTAGACGTCCCACTTCATCGTACAGATTTTGAGCTTCTCTTCTCTCCTTTTAATCATACCCCTTACTATATGTCCACTTCCTTCCTCACTGTATCTAACCGCGGGTTAGATTTAAGAAGGGATTTTATAGCCTCAATTTCGTAAGAATAAATCCGATTATCTCTCTATCTCTCTTTCCCTCTCTCCTATACCGTCCTCTATTTCTCCTATCTTATCACTTCTGGCCTCCACCTCGCCTATGTGTATATAATACATAGAGATATAAAGTTATATAATGTATATAATCTTCCTTCATCCTTTATTCTGTATGCATTACTTCTTCTTTCTCGTCCCGCCTTTCGCAATAACTTCCTTGTCCTCCATCTCACATCCTATCCACCCACGTGTCTACTCCCGCTCTTCCTCTCCTTTTCCTACCTCAACCCTTGCCCCCCTCTCTCTCTCTCCACCCTTCCCTCCTCTTTCTCCCGTCCTTACGCTCTCCACCCCATCCCTCATAGTCCCTTCCGCACACTCATTCCCCCATCTTCCCTTTTAGCAGATCGCCCACGCACGATTCCTCCTCCCCCTCTCGCCGCCCCCCTTTCCTCCCTATCCCTCCCACAGACTGTCCGACCACTTCCTCCCCCTCCTCCGCCGACGATTTCCCTGACGTCATTGGAACGTCAGGCCATAGGGGACTCCTCATATTCTCCCTTATCCCCCTTCAGCTGCGTCCGCCTCCCCCTCTATAACCTCTCTCAAGCCTTAGTTGAAACTTGCCTCCCTCTTCGCTTCATTCTCCTCCCTACGTTATCATCCCTACCTCCCCCACCGTGGCATGTCCTCCCCTCCTTCGGTGCTGGTCTCACCCCGTTACTTTGTCCCTTCGCATACCCTAGCCTTTTACCCTTGGGTGTACTGTTTGGAAGGCTTAGTGGGAAAGACAGCCCCCACCCGAAACCCTTCTCTCCTTCCCCGTCCGTTGCGTTCCTTTATCCAACTCCATATTTTTTATTCAAGGGTCAAATTATATGTATATATGAATGTATGTATGTACATATAAGCACATTCCTGAAGAGAGAGGTAACAGAGTTATGGTTCTCTTAAAGATGAAAATTTAAATTCATAATATAATCATCATTTATGAATTAAAACGATTTTCTATGTGTAAACGTGTACACTCTCTATTTACTATTAATACTCTTAACATACATTCCGATATAATATCATTCTTACGTATTCATTAGGATGTATTTTTTGTGCCAGCGAAACAATCTTTACTCCTTATGTTATGATATGCATCATATTCCAATCAATCCCACTTAAATATTTTTTCAATTAAGCATATATTAAGGAATAAAACGAAAATGTAACAAGAGATAATGCATCATTTACGAGTAAATTTGTATGATAGGTTAGTTTGCCTCACAGTGTAACTATCGACACGACACTATTACGTGTTGAAGATTGAAAAGTTCCTCCAAAATTTCGGTGCCCCATTTACAAAGTTAATTGCTAAAAACATTCTTTTCATAATGCTGGTATAACGATTCGTGGTTTAATTGTATGTGTATTAAAATTTTGATACGCGATTTTTATGAGATACAGAGCAAATAAATCAGTTAAATTTATTTAACAATAGTATTTTCAAATCCCTTCTTACCATCATAGATAGATAACCTGTCTGCAGACAGATCCGTGATTATTCTCCACATATTCCTATATTCCGCACTCTTCTTCATTTCTTGATAGCTCTATTTCCCTTTCAATCGTACATCCATTATATTTATATCAGCAGAAATGCAGCTAATAAAACCAAATCCTTGAAATCACAATGTAATTCATTTATTACGGGTCGAATATATTGATATAATGATAGGAGTCTTTCTCAAGAACTATACGCCACGCACTCATCGCTGCATAAGTCAAAATTGTAAACTAAGATTACGGTTTGTGGTTGGTAGAGTAAATTCATCTCAGGTAAAACTTGATTCCATTCCAAAATGCCCTCGGGATAGAATAAATCGCCCTCGACTGTTATTATCTATTATTATCTATTATTCACTTCCCTCACATTCTTTTGACTGAAAACTGGCGATAAATCGGGGGGGAGGGATCCGATAGCATCTATGGTTGTCAGTTTGGCGACAAAAGAATACGACTCTTTCTTTTGGAGGGAATCTATTATTTTTACCCATCTCTAAGAATCGGGACTATTTGTGAAACCTCACTAAAACATGAAATGGAAGAGAATTACGAAAGAATTAGAGCGACGCGTAATGCCCGTAGAAACCGAGCTACCGCGGAGGATAAATGACTAAATAAAAACGAAATCTCGCTGCCCACCTCCCAAATTAAGACTTCGCGTGACTTCTCTCCCCCCCCCCCCTCCTCCCCTCCACCTCCCTCCGACACGCCCCCTCCTCCTCCTCCAGCCAGCCATCCGCGCCGCGTAACTCGGTGGAGGCTTATCCCAAAAGAGTTACGTGGGAAGAGAGGCAGAAAGAAGACACAAATTACTTCCTTAAAAAATGGCGTGGTCCTCGTCATTCTCTCCCACCCGTTTCTCCTCTTTTGCCCATTATTTTTTAGGTACGTTTGTGCGCCAGGGAGCCAGTTTGTTTCGCGAGGAGATTTTAGGCGTTACCAAGAATTGCTATCCGAGTTTGGTTCTTTTTTTAAGGTCACGCAAAGCGTAGCTGCTGTTAATTTCGTGAGTCACAGACGCAATCAGTTTACGCTACTCCTTCCTCAGCCTAACCAACACGGTCTTCGTCACCTTCTTTGCTTCTAGAGTTTGAATTAAATTGTAAAAAATACGCTACGGGTCAACTTTTATCATGGCTTCCAGATTTATCTATTTTGCAATGTTATCGCTTCATCCCTACTTTGGTAATATTAACCTAGTTTCTGTTAATGTTATAAACACATTCATTAATTACCATTCAAATTGCAGATCTTAACTGATAAATATTTTCATTGAGGGTATCTTGTAAGTCTATAAGCAATATCTGCAGAATAGGCAGACATAGAATTATTTCAATTTAGGAAAGTGTGATACATCTGGCCTCAGAAATGGCTGGCATTTAAGAGTAATCTTCCTGTTCTAATGAAAGGTATGAAAAATGACACAAACTTACTTTTCGAGATTATCCTAAATCTTTCCGGAAGTGAACATCAGATAAAACACGATAACCACTAAAATACCAGATAGCGGTGATTAAAAAAATATTTTTTCGGTGTTCGCAAAAATATATTCATTATAAAGGCTAGCCCCTGTTAAACAGCGAAATTTACCTCTCTGCAATATCAAAAACGCTTCAATCAAAGCATAATTTTGGCAATCAATCAAGAATTGAAATGTGTTTTAGCTTGAGCCAACGCATCGACGCAATTTCACATAGAATCCACAAATATTCTAAATTCCATAGACGAAAGTAAAAAACGGGCACAGAGCAATACTGGGTCGCAGGTGTGTACAGATATTTACTCATTTGCTTTGTGCGGATGCGTAGAAATAAAGGTAGAAGTAATACGTACAATGCATTTTGAAGTAACACTAAAAGGAATATATATATGGATGTCAACAAGGTGTTGGGATGAGGAAACCCAGTGAGCACTCACCAATCAGACGACTTCAGGTTGGCGAGGCCCCGGGGATGTCGAAGCGACACACGTAAAATAACACAAAAACACAGAAACATCACAAACGTAAAGCTTTCGGAACTACTCCTTCAGCTACAGATATATATATATATATATATATATATATATATATATATATATATATATATATATATATATATATATATGCAATTCATTGACATCGATATAAAGACAGAAGAGTAAAAATATTAACATTGGCCAAATAACTTCAATTTAGGTCCAAACTAAACAAATAGTTACACTATTATTTCAAACTCTCTGTGGAAACTAAAAATAGAATTTTCGAGTTTAGGTAATAATTGACTGTGGAGATCGGCGAATATTAATAGTGGAAAAATAAAAAATATATTTAAAATTTATTTTTCCAATGTCGTTTTTGGAGAAAATCAATTAAACCGAGGAAACAGAAAAATATAGCGCGGAGGTGGCAGTATCAAAATCGAGAAGATGACTTTTTTACGAGATAGAAAATGGCGCAAGTAATTTATGACTGCTCGAAATACATTGAGTTTACATTGGACGGTATAGATGGTTGAAATCTAAGCACTTTCCTGCTGTACCTATTTCGAATATTGAAGACGCCAGAACGTATGTTTTTTGCGAGATACATTATCTTCCACTAATTCCAGCTAGCACATAGGTTAAAAATTATCTAAAAATTGAGACTTGCAACTTGCGCAAACATATCAGTGGTTATAGGAATTGGAGTGGAAATTTTTTTCGAAAATACGTGTTCAAAGCTCATAAAATATATAAGCTCAAACTTTACAGAAGAAATCCTTTACTTCAACTTAAAGTCCAATTAAATGTTTCTTCTGATTGTCATTCCCTAGATTGAGGTAATATAAAGCATTTAAATTTGATGAATATATTTCACTCCATTAACAATAGCCATATTATGATACGAAGTTAATAGTTTTCAGTCCTCTTCACTCCAATATAATGCAAAAATTCAATTTTGGAGCCCTATGGTTAATTACAATATAAATGGGGATTACAAAAAATGGAAAAACCTCCTTGTAACCATATTTTGATATATTTATATTGTTATAAGGACATTTATCCATTTTTATTCCAATATAATGGTTTAGCAAAAATATTCTTTGGAGAATTGAGATGAATTTGAAGGTCCAAATATGTTTTCCTGAATAGCTACCTTTGAGTACCTACTACTATTTAAAGAATGTTATACATTGGTGCTTCATAATCATTGTTGTCAATAAAAATTAGTTCAACAAGTCATCAAAAATGACTATTTATTAAAATGCATAAATAAATTATTACCGATCGAAGAATTACAATGTAATTGATGAACATTGGGCATTTAATAAACAGTTCACAAATTTGATCGATAAAAAGATCGTAAAATTCCAATTCATCTTCCTCCTCCAACTAAATTAATCAAAATGAAATTCCTCCTCCTACGACAATAACGACGATTACGCACGTTTTTTTTCGACTCGACGAAATAGTAAAATAAAACACGCTAGGAGGCTTAAATCCTCCATTGACATAATCTCTTCTATTCCTTCAGAAAATTTCCCACGTAGAGAATCGTCAGTAAGGAGGTGAAAAAATAATTCCGAAAGAGAATAAGAGGCTCGGAGGGGGAGAGAGAACATGCGATGAAGAGGGGGGAGATGGGAAGAGATCACTGTCTGCATAACGTGCTCCAAACGAAAAGTTATGTTAATCACCACTCGAATCAAGTCCAGGAGGAGGAAGGCAGAGAGCGCAGGGAGAATAAAAAAGGGTGAGAGAGGGAGAAGGTCGAGCGATCTTGCCACCGCGGTTAAAAGGGAGATGGATGAGCGAGATGGAGCGGCGTTTTTCTCGTCTTGCTAAAGGGAGTGGGAAGCGGCGAGGTCTGGAGCGGCGGGAGTATCACGTAAAAGCCGAAAAGTTCAGAGGGAGCGATGAGAGAGAGGACGGGAAAAGGGAGACTTTTCCTAGGGCAGGAAATGAGAGGCAAATGGAAGGAAAGCGGAAGGGGTGGAGAAAGGGAGGAAGAGAGAGAGGATGATTCCTCTGCGGTTCGCTTGTGAGGTCGGCGAATCTGTTAGCCGCAAAAGGTAAGAAAAGGGGTGTGCGGCGCGGAATGAGAGGGGTAGAGAGGTAGTCTGGCGTGGGGGTAAGGTAGCGTGGAAGGAGAGAGAGAGAGAGAAGGACGCGAAATACGGATGGGAAACGGACTGCTATGTGGAGATGTGAGTTTATGTGTCGCTCCGTAGCAGAATGTAGACTGCGCGAGATATCGCATATAGGGCGTTGAGTGATAGAAAGGAAAATTGCAAAACCTGAAAGCTATCCTGCAACCAATGCGTTAACTTAATGGAGATGATGATTTTGCAGCGGTAGCGCCACCATATTGCTACGACTGCAATGTTGGATCGTCTTGATAGAGTCATGTTAGCTTATTAACAGCTTTGTTCTGATTTCGTGGTTGAGGTTTAGCAGAGCGGAGGTAACGTTGAGGTAATCTATTTGCGGATTTGCGATAAATTTGCGGTAAAGAAAATTCACATAAACGCAATAATATAATTTAAACAACTTGACGAGAAAGCAAATTTTTCTGTCATTGTGGCAAGGTAGGTGACTAAACGAAAAGTATAAAATTATTTTAATCCATTTAAAGCTATACAGCATAGAGAGAATGTGGGTTTGTTTGTGAGCGGTTTAGTTTGCTAAAACTCGATACATTTATAAAGTCAGGTCCACATGAAGAAAAATGGAAATTAATAAAGAGAGAAAGTGTCAGCACATAACAGAGGAAATGGAAGATGGCGAACCGCCGATAGTTTTCACGTATCTTCCGCCTCCCCTCGCTGACCGCACATTAGTTAAAAAATAAAAAAAGAATAGAGAACGTGTCCGGGTTGAACGGGAACGGTAGAAAGGGTGGGATGGAGAAAAACCCGCCCGTGAGCTGAAAAACCTCCCTCCATTTCCCTTCTCCTGCCCTTTGCCACCGCGGAGAGCCTATCCATCCGCGAAAAACATTTCTCGTCTGCTACAACCCCCCTTTCATCGCACTGGCCATCTTTACCTCACCTTTCATCTCCATCGTGTTCGCCCTATCCAGCCCTCCCCCTCATTTCCAACCCATTTCCTCCCCTCCCAAACCCACTTCCTTCACTCCTTGACCCTCCTTACATTTCCCCAACTCTCTTTCATGAGCCAAAAAAATCGTAATTTAAACATACCTAAAAGTTCGACTTTATCCCTTTAACCGTCAACTATTCCAACATACACAACCTCCCATTTTCCAAAATCTCAACCAGCCCCTCATTCTCCATCCATTTCTCCTGCCTTTCTCCTACTTCTCCTTCCAAAACTATCTCCCCACCCACCTCACACACACAAGCAGGGGAGAAGAAAAAAAGACTTAAACCCTTGCCCATCACTCCAATTGCCTCCTTCCCCTCTCTACATTCACTATCGTACCCTTTCCATTCTCTCTTTCCCCACTTTCTCGTCGAACCTTTACCCTCTCCCAAACCTCTTCCAGCATCCGATGCCCTCGTTTCCCAGCCTCCTAAACCGAAACGACTACCTCACCACCACCAGCCCAAGGAACACCCGACTTGCCCACTTTTCTCTCCCGTAGAAGTAAAAACCTTCCCTCATATCCCACACCAAGGCTCCGCCGACGCCCTCCCGCACACCCCTTTCCACCCGACCAATCTCTTCCTCCTATTCACCCTCCTTCTTATACCCTCGTCGCTTCAACGCCCTGACCCCCTTCCCCAAGTCCCTTCAAACTCCCTCCACACAGTCCCTTCAAACCCCGTCCCCCTTCCTTTAACTTCGCTCATCATCAGACACGGGAGGAAACCGATTCTGACGCGACTTTCATATTTATGGATGGACATATTTCCCCGAAACATCTCCCAGATGTTTTTTTGTCACTCTCTCTCTCTCTCTCTTTCTCTCTCCCTCTTCATGCGAGGGGAGAAAAAAGAAACATTTCTCCGTACGAACATCGCTTCGCGTTCCTGCGACGCTGAATTTTATCCCATTTCTGACTCCATTTACTCGAGAGAGAAAGAGAGAGAGAGAAGGAAGGAAGGAAAATAGAAAACATCATGTCTCCGAAAAAATTCTCTCCCCTCCTTTCCTTTTTCCTTCTGTTTTTGTCTTTTTTCTTCGTCTCTTCTCTTCAACGCGTCTATTTTTTCCCTTTCTCTTTTTTATCTCCGCACCCCTTCTTTTTCCTGCTTTATTGCTCCATCCTCCATTTCGGGCCTCTTTCTCGCGACTTCGCCCCTCGTCGTCCTCTCTCCCTCACTCATTCCCTTCCTCTCCGCCGCCTCATCGCTCGTTATTTTCGGCCACGTTTTGTTTATTTTCTTATTTTCGGGGACTACGTGTCTTTTGAAACGATGGGGGATATCCCACGGGCGGAGGCACGCCTGATTAGAGGGTTATGAGTGTTTCATCCAGGTTCTTGGGTGTATTCTTTTTTCCCCCGTCCTGTTTCGAAAAGAGAGAGAGGGAGAAAGATGGAGGGAAGAAGAGAGTGAGTCGGGAGAAGGTTGACTAATTGAGTAGGAGGGACTAATTACCGCTCGGTAGCGTAGCGATACGTAAAACGAAGGGGGGAGGTGGGGGAGAGAGGCACGACCTTGCCAATTACGTCTTGTAAACAAGAACCCACGTCTTGCGACGGGTGTCGACAAATTGGGACAGCCGAGTCGCAAATCGTTGATTTGAACTAATTGAAATTCTTCATCTGATGCGCGAGTATGCTCGCCGCGGCGCTGAATGGAATAAAAAAATGTTTTTTACCATCTCGAATCGATCTCTCTTGATGGTCTAATTTCTGTTTAAGTATATTCGTGTTTTTTCGTACCCTGTTGATATGTTAACCGGTTGAAAGCGTCTCGATGTAATTCATTCAAATTTTAAATTAGTACCATTTCTGGCACCTTAGTTTCAAGAGTCAGATACGAGAGAAAAAGTCGTTCGCCCATGAAAGTTACCTGGAAAACTCATAAAAAATAATAATTTGTAACTTCTAATCTAAGGGCTATTTACAAAGTTAGAAAAAGACGTGATAGCGATGCGCAATTTGTGAAAATAAGGGAACCTCTTGCTGCTAAACAAGTCATCCCTGTAAAACTTCTAAATTAATCTGAAAAGCAAATTAGATTTAGTCCATTCATAAATAGTGTTCGTTAAAATGACTACGTGAAGAAAATATTTTTGAAGTATTCTTAAGTATTTTTAACTTATATCCACGTCCGTTATCTCTTGAAAACCTTCATTTTATTATTTTAACCAATTTTAACTCCCTGGAAGATGTTTTTTCCGCATTAACTACGAATCAATAAAAATTCTGGATTGTTTATTTGGTCTAGTATTATGTATTATCAGCAATATGCTTGTATAAGTAAGTATGTATAATACAGAAAGGCAAGGGAAATTCTTAAAATATCCAAAGCATATGAGGGGTGTTCGGATAAGTAATTTCGAAATGTCGTGGTAACAATAGACAAAACGGAAAGGTAGTATAAATAAAATAGGGGTTTAAATATTGTCAAAAGTATACTACTTCGTCATAAACTCAACATCCGCAATGATTATATTCCAAAAATCGATACAAGTACAAGATACAAAGCTTCAGCGTTTGATGAAAAGGGCGAATCGCGGCGAAATAACATGCTTAACATCAATTTTATCGCACGGTTAAGACAGTATTGGTTGTCCCGAGCCCCTCTTTCCGTCGCATCCATGATTTAACGAAAGAGACTCAATGGCCGAACCAGCAATAGCCCACCAAACGTGCCCACGTGACCTGGGACGAAAAAAAAAACAGCCAAAACAGATAAATAGGAGGAAAAAAGGAACGGAACGATTTCAAACAAGTTAAGTCACGGTCGCTATACTTCAAGGGAATCCAAAAACACCGAAAGAAGATTCTTCCTCCCTCTTCATTTCTATCTCTCTCTCTTTTCCTACCCTCTTCCTCCATCCCCCTAACTCCCTCCTCCTAACGGGAACACACACACATGCTCGCGCGCGGCCGAGAGAGCGCGAGGACGAGACGGAAAACAAACAAACAAGATTTTTCAGGGCGGAAAAGGGGAGGAATAAAAAAAGTCGTGCGGAAGGAGAGGTGGAGAAAAAACTCGAATTTTTTTTTAATAACAAACAAAGTACGAAAATTATTACGTGCGTCCACTTTATCCCCTCCTCCTTTTCAAAACTGCAGAAGAGAGAGAGAGAAAAAATGATCATCGGATGGGAATAGAGGATGAGAAGACGAGGAAAAGAGAAGAGAAAGAGAGGAAACAGAGAGAAAGAGGGAGTACAATATCCTGGAGGGGTCTTCCCCGCATGAAATATGAGTCCCCGGCACATACAGACACACACATACATAGCAAGCGCAGTTGGGAGACCGGAGAGAATGTGGGGGAGGTCCGTCCCGCAACCAGGAGCTTGCGCAGCACGAAACAAATAGAGTGGGGATGAAGAGGTCGGTGAGTGTGGAGGGAGAATGTGAGAGGGGAGAGAGAGAATAAGGAAGGGAAAGGAGGGAAAAGATATGCAGTGAGAGATGGGGGAAGGGAAGGAATGGTATTGAGGGTGGACGAGGAGAGATCGGTACAAATGGAAGCACGGTAAGGCGTAAGGCCTTTCGTGTGTGGGAGGAAACGGAAGGGAGGGGGAAGAGAGGTACGAGTATGGGAGAGAGGAGGGGGAAGAATAGAATGGCATGGGAGGTGGTTGCGAGGGGAAAGGGAACGAGAAAGGAAAGAGAGGGGTTTAAGCAAAATAAAAAAACTCGCCGGGTGTATTTTTTCCACTAGTTAGTCGGTGTGGAAGGGGTTCTCGACACACACACACACACACACACACATAAAAGGCGACGCGAACGACCTTGTACCCCTGGAACGAGGCTAGTCAATTTTTCAGCGACCTTCCTACGGGGAAGGAAGAAAAAAGGATCCAGCTCTTTCCTTCCTCCTATTCTGCGCGTTGAAGGGTCGTCCCTCCCGGCAACTACTACGGGGTTCGATCTTTTGTGTGTTTCTCAAAAGCTTGACCATTGCAGGGACCTTGCCGCCTACCTCTCTTTTCACCTAGAACACTTCTGTTGTATGCTGTACTGTACGAACACACACACACAAATGGAAGACTAGATTGAACCGACTATGACAGATGACGGGGATTCTTTCTTTTTACCTTGCCTCTATGGTGGTTATGAGGTTGAATGAAGTGGTCACCTAGTTTCCCAATAGATTAAAGCGGTAGGATGGGAATTGGGAAAAACGAGGTCCCTCCTTGTATCTCGTCCTATTTTTCACCTTTCTCCGGGAAGGAGAGAAAAATAAACCGAAAAAGTAAAAAAATGTATCGTACGAGATACGAATACGAAAAATATATGCACACGGGGAGTTAACTCATTTTTCTTTCTTTTTTTGTTTTGGAACCGAGTATAGCGGAGGTAGAAGCGGGACACGCGCAAAGCGCGGCCTTTGCAGGGAGATAAAAAATATTTCCGCATGGACAAGGTTATGACTGAGTTGATAAAATCTCTCCACTTGCGTTTAGATATAAATATGAAATGAGACGCCTATTTCATGGGCAACAATGTCTTTTGTGTTCGCTCTTGCGACAGAAGGACTACGAAACGCAAAGCATTCGTTGTTGACTCTTGTTCTGAAAGATGCACGAAATTGTGTTTAGTCTCCGGTTTTAAGTGCACGTTATTTTTTAATTTAGGCGAAGGCAGGCCTTAATTCATCCTGCTGTTTATTAGCTAGCCCGGCAAAAAATTGTTCATAACACGATAGAAATGATTCATAACACAACTTTGGCCCTCAGAAATGTCTGCCCACGGTTAATTTCCACTCATTTCACTTATGTCTATTTCGAACTAAAAATATGTCTCTAAATTAGAACTAAACCTGATATGACAATATTTAGGTCTTATCTCACTAAGAGGTTGAAAAATGTATATAATTAACGACAATTTTTAAATGTTTACTAACTTTATTCATGTAAAATAATAAGTAAAACTTGTAGCAGGTGACGTAGTAGGGAAGTAGCAGTAGTAGTAATAAGGGAAAAATTAATAAACTAAATGCTTTAAAGATCACACTTCGTAGGTTAAAAGATTTCTACTTAATACTGATTTTTATATTTGAGTAATTAAGGTACATATATAAATTCAAAATTATTATTACGATATTATTATAAGAGATAAAATGTGCCTTCCAGTTATAGGAAAAATGTTTAACGTGTACGATAATAGTGACCAGTACAGAATCGTTCTAAGGGAAAAATATACGCCAAACATTTTTAATTTTTACAGCATAAGTATTACGAGATTTGATGATAAAGTTAATTCGTTTAATAAAATTTTATATTAACCTGACTAACTTCTCTTTGTATTAATTACAAGTGACTTAATAATAATAATATCTGATTGAGTTCCTAAATAAAAATGAAATCACATTTACCAATGAAGAATTCATAATTTAAACGAGTCAAGAGTTTATATTTACGAATCAAAGTTTAAAATGCTATCTTATGATTTATAAAAAGATCCATATATAATAATAATCGCAGAACACCAGCAATGATAGAGATGTATTTAAAGTCTAGGCATCATAATTATGAAAAAGCAGTGCCTAGCATTAGGAATATCGTGAAGAGTATCATAAAAAATCTGTTATGAGTTTACGTTAGGTGAGTACAGCCTATGGGTTTTCTTTTTTACAATAAAACAGTTACTTTTCTAATTTGAGTCTTCATAAAAAATCAGCAGTAATTCCTAATATTTTTAACCATTGTAACAATGCCATGTTTCTCTGTGAAACAGATTCTATGTATATATGTAAACATAAACCTAATTCAATTGCTAATTTATTATTTTTGTGTTCATATTTTAACAGATGAATATAGACACATATATCTGAAAAAGTTTGCTAAAGTAAATATAATATCTCAATTTGTCAATAATTTTTTACAGATAGTGTTTCATAAATTTTTGTATTACATCCCAGATGAGTTAAGGCATATTATGAATCCATATCTTAATCTAAAGTGGAAAATTTTTATTAGTGAATGTTCGTTATGCTTGATATACAATTACTCGAATCGTTTAGAATTGCTTGACGAACTCGTATTAATTTCTTCTGTTCATTTTATCGACATAATCTACTGTAAAAATTACATTTGAACCAATATGACATCATACTGTACAATGTCGTCTCTGTTCCATAAAGCTCTTAGCGGCAAGAATAAAATATTATATAAAATCATAAAAATTTAATCTAATTACCATTTCTTAAATTTATTCTCTTTTACGTAAAATTCTGTAAAATTTACTTCTCGTAATTCAGAAAGAAAGAATCTTTTTCATGATCCAGGTAAATACCAATTATGTTAGTCTGAAACGCTAAAATAATATTCTCTTAGATTGTGTTACTAGGCAATCTGGTTATTGCAATCAAATGAAGGGCCATTTAAAAAATTCAAATCGGAATTGCTTTAATTTTCAATGTGCGTATAATGAAAGTTTTTAATTTGACTTTTTGTGATTCATCAAATTGCGGGAAGGCACCGAAAGTTCCCATCTATATCTTTATATTTTACGACATAAAACTATAACACACATTCCACCTTTAACACTGCTCATTAAAAAGATACTTAAAATATCACCCTGTTCCACACTATCGCTATTGAAGCGGAGGGATGAATCAGCATCTCCTTACCTTTATCTGCACCAACGCCAACACCACCGCCGCTGCCTCCGCTGTCTGGTTCATGTTCCTCGCAGCTCGTGCACCCATCTTCGGGCGTCGACCTCACCTCGTCGTCGGACGAGGAGAATGACCTCTGCCGGTGCTGCTTTCTGGTCGGCTGCGGCGCCGTCAGACCACCCGTCGTCAACGGAACAGGAGGCACTCTCGCGGGCCTGTACTGTTGCGGCTGGGGCTGTTGTCTCGGCGCGAAAGGCGACTGAGGCGAGAGCTGCTGTCCCTGAGGGCCATAGGGACCCTGGGGTCCAGGGGCTCTACCGTTTGGAGGCACGTTACCGGATACGCTCAGACTCCGGCCTACCGCCGGAAGCCTCGCCCTCTGCGGCGCTACGTAAGGAGAAGGTTGCTGCTGGACTTCGTCGGCATAATAGTCTCCGAAGCCAGCTGCGCAGGGAGTGGAAGAACCTCTGCGAAGCTGCGGCGGCTGTGGGGCGGTCAGGTGTTGCCCAGGTCCCGGAGGGCCCTCTTGGGAGTATTGCCTCCTCAAGACGCTGCCTGTCCTCTGGAGGCGCGGGGGGCCCTCCTTCTCAACGCTCGCGGATCGCTGCTCCAGCTTAGGTCTCTTGTCCCCCGTGGTGAGCGGAGGCTGGAGAAGCATCGGCTGCGCGGATATGTGCTGCTGGTCCATGACGGGCGCTCCCCCAGGGAGGTCAGCCTCTATCCGGCGCCTGAGGATGGCGTCGCTGGGACCTCCTGGACCTCCTTGGATCCACTGACCCGTCTTGCTGAGAAGTTCCTGCTTCTTCCGGCACAGGATGCACACCCATATCACCTAAAAGAGAACGGTTGTGGATTAACGTTGACCAGTTCAATATTTCCTCTTTTTGCGATCTTTCTCAACCCATTCTTTGCTAAGAATTTTTATGAGTTCGCGTTAAACGGCTCTGTTATACTATGTGAATAGAAAAATAAATAGCTGTGAATGTATAAAATAAATTTCGTAAAAAGTGGCAAAAATAATGATGGCGTTTAATTTATTTTACTTCAAATGTGTGCAACAATTTGACACCAACGAGATTTTAATCTAAAAATTATAACGGAGACCAATTCGTTTTTCGCAGAAATCATTCATATTGTTTTCGATATTTCGATTGCAAAAGACAATTAATTCCTCTCAATTTCATTTTTATAATTAATAAGGAAAGTTTATTGACATCAATCACCTGATATTATTTGATGCCAGCATTTTTGTGTCAGCATGAATATTTGGTGTGTTGATAGTATATGTTTGACATGTAAGTAGATATTTATAATAATTATCGTTTAGATTCCAATTAAATATATATTGGAATATTTTGAGCAAATTTGCATTTTTTATCAGTTATCGAGAAACGTGATCACTCCTTCCATTCCTTATCTGATGAAAAATTCGATAATTTTATTTGGTGATTTGATATCAATAAAACACATGAAATTGATGAATTATTTCTGGATCCCTACGTTCATTGATATCGATTGACACCTCTAGTATTTGTCATTCCTTGTATTTATCACCATTATCTTTAATTTCATTGGCGTGGAAATCTGTCTCAATCTATCAATCTCGTTCCACAAGGACACCTTATAACAAAGTCTTTCTTTTCTGCATGCTTTTCTTTTATTAATTTTTGCTTAATTCAAAATTTAAATGCAATTTTTACGCTGATATTCCTTTAATCTAACATGTCCTGGAAGAACTTAATAATCAGAATGACAAAAGATTAATGAATACCACATGATTATACTATTTACCAGTTTGGTGATTTCGAAAGCATAAATGAAACAAAATGTTTAACGAGGGATATATAAGTATTTAATCACATTATTATTAAAGAATAACTACATATTTTTGTTCGCCCATGTTAATTTTGGATATAAATGTAGCGCTTACGGATTAGATAACTTAAAAGTATTATTACTGCTCCCTTCGGATAATACGCTCCAATTTATCGGACGTTTTAAGAAACATCTAGTCAAATTTATGAATAGAATCAATTCGCTAAGTTATGTTAGTTAATTCGTAATCTTTGGTTTTCAAATCCCTTATCATCTTTTTGACATTACTCTGCAATTTCTCCATAAAATATTCCTCTCCGTCATTTTACTTGCAAAGTAATCACCTTCGACATTTTCTTTCCCCCAAATATCGATACAAATCTATTCTCCTGTTTTTTTACTTTGATTTTTCCCTCACTTCTCGGAGAATAACTTTTCAATTTTGTAGCCTCTTCCCGAGTCATTTCTGTATTCTTCGCCAAACCCACATTTTGAAAAATTCTAATCCAGGCCTACTGTATATCCCCGAAGTTCATTCGTTCTTAGACAATTGCAATACTACGCTCCAACTCAAAGTTTCAATGTCGTTTTAAAACTTCCATATTGCCTATATGATTACATTTCCTGTACACATCAAGAGATTTTTTCCATTCTCGTTCTGGATGTAATTTCTTTGCCTGAATCAAAAAACATCCTTGCGTCTGAAATGACCTTCCTTCATCCGCATGCTTCTACATCTAGATTAGTCTAAAATATTTTCACAGCTTTCTTCTCAACTCTATTTGCTTTTTTGTCAAATTCCTTCGATTTGGTTTGGTGAATTATTTGCACAATTATGATCAAAAAATCAAATTATAAAGGAACCTAGAATAAAAGGGAATATCCTTAAAATATTTTCGCTACTGATATCATCTTGCCAGATAATTAAATACCGAACCCAGATATATCGAAGTTGCTAATCAGTGTTTAATGGGCGTGTACGCATGAAATATAAAAATATACAAGTTTTTCTAACTCTCGACACATTTAACGAAGTAGATTTAATTTGCGCGCAACCAAATCACCGATTAGGTATATTGCCTCACGTAATTTGCTTCACAATCAAATCACTTAGGTAAATAATGTTTCGCTGATTTAAAGGACAATAATGATTACTTATATTTAGTTAAATTGCAGAAAGGAAAATGACAGCCATAACAATTAAAACATCATACAAACCTCATAAAACAGTATTGAATAACCAGCCGAAGCAAGTATAAATTGAATAAGTGAATAAATTATAAGTTAAAACAACCAAAATCACTTCCGAGGCGTAGACTCAAAAGTCCTTCAGATCGATCTGAAATAACACGCCAGAATTCATATTTAATGCATTCCCGCCTGATTTCCATGAATTCATTTTGTGGGTTTAAAGGGAATGAAAGATTTCCAATATCGTACGACGAAAAAAAATTCTCCTTTGCAGAGTGAAATAGTTTGGCCGTTTCGACGCTTCACGGCGCTGCAGGCAGCTAACAAGAAAAATCGTACATTTTATGGATCAGCAGTTTCCGCTAAGTAAAAATAGGGCTTGTGCCGCCATATACGAACACAATAAGAATGAATTAATAAATGTAGCAAATTACAGGGGGAGTGCTATGCATAATTACTCTATTGCTAAATGGAAGAACACTCGTTTCAAATTGCTGACGTCAGGACTTGGCACCAAAGATTGAATAGTTGCTCAGCTACCGCAATTTAAGCTCAAACTGTTCAACATGCCTGCGTTCAATTACGTAGCACTTTATCCATGAAGCACTTGCATCTATGCAGTCGATAATTCTAGTGATAGTAATACAAAATATCTTTTTATTAATCAAAAAACGTTAATGCACGAAATATTGTTATATAACTTATGTTAGTACAGATTACACGAGTTTAGGACTTACTTGGTTCAGATTTTCTTAAGATAAATGAAGCGTATTTGTGTGTGTCTATTCCTTCGCATTCAACACAGAACCAGATAAATTAATCTTAAGGGGTTATAAATTAATTCTAAATCACAAGATACAAATAACAGGCAATTTTATCAATTAATCAATTAATAATGCACTTTTATAGGAAGTTAAAGAACCATTGATTGACATTTCTTAAAAAATTAAAAGGGACTTTTTATGGCTTAAAAATTTATTGTAAATAGTAAAATTAAATAAATTACACTGAAATTGAATCTGCACAAAAACCATATTTAAATTAATTATGATGTAAAAAATTTCAAATGAACGTTTTGTTATCCAATACTCATCAAAACGTAATGAGAATATTTTATTTACGAAACACTAAAATAAACGAAACAAATAATTCTCCTATTTCCTGTAATTGAGAGTCATTCATATAATTGTTAAGCTAAAATAAACATTTGCGGTAGATAATCTTTAGACCATTATCATAAAATGTAGATGAATGAAATTTTCATTTATTCAAAAGTATCAAAATTACATTATAGATCATCATCACCATAGGTAGTCTGTCCGTAGACAGGTCCGTGATTATTCACGGTTAAACCTGGTTCTACATATACTCCTATTTTTCGCTGTACTCTTCATATCTTGATAACTCTCTTTTCCTTTTAAATCGTCTGATGAAACCTTTTCCTACCTCTTTCCTTTTTACAATTTTTCATTATAGATATCAGATGAAATTTAACATTTAAAAATTTTCATTTGTTGATGTAAAAGCAGAGACGGTTAGACAATTTAAGTAAATTAAATATATCGCATTATAGAGAAACTTCACCGTTAAATTAACAGTTAAAATCAAGAAAATCTTGAAAAATATATATTTTTCATATCTTGAACCAAAATTACAAATTTTCTCAAGATTAAGCTGACGATTTAAATGACAACCGGATTGGAAATGTGTCGGAATATTTTTCGGGTAAGTAAAATGCAAATAATCGTCAAATTTGTTAAACATCCATTTCGCATTTCAAGTTTTTTATTTCACTGAGTATAATAATAATCAATTTACAGAAACTTGTCCTCAAATTTCAAGTGCAGCTGCTTGGATAATGGAATATATCCATCTAATCAAACACCTTTATAAATACAAACAAATGCAACGATTCAAATAATTATGATGGAGCAGAAAAATCAACTATAACATTTCCTTATCAACTTAACTTCCTGAACTTGTTAAGGAATCCCTTTGCTTGAAATGAATTGGAATCATCTAACTCTTTCAAATAACAAAAACCTAATAAACGGATATATATATAACCTGAAAACAAAAAATGAAGGAGCCACGCCGAATATTTCCGCCGATCGAACAGCTGTGTCGCAAAATTGCGCCAGACAACGAGCAACTTTTCATCAGTGCTTCGCCGTCTTTCCGATAGGTCGGCGCTATGTGCCGCGCGCTCCACCCCGGGAAGCATAGAGGGGGGAAATACCCCCTATGGCGGTCAAATTTCATTGAGAAAGGCGCGGGTGACGCAGAGGGTTTTGGGCCGTCTCCGATCCCCTCCCTTCTGACCGCCCCTCTTCCGCCTTCCCATAAACTCCTCTCTCCCTCCCTCTACCTCCTTCCCTCGCCTCCTCCGCCCCGTCATTCCTCCGCCCAGGCCGAAAACCCCCTTCATACCACCTCTATAGGCCAGGTATTTCCACGGAGGGGGAGGAAATAACGTGGACCGTGAGACCACTCCCGCGAGCAACGAGATTCGGGCGCCATTTCTGCGAAGGGGGGTTCGAATAGAGGTAGGGTTGAAGGAGGGGAGAGGACCTCTCTGCCGAGGTCGAAATCGATAAACGGGAGACGACATAGAGAAGGGAGGGGTTCGGAGGGGAGGGTAGAAGGGCGTGGAGGAGGGAGGGGGCGTGGGAGGGGCAAAGAGAGAGGCACTAGGCAGAGCCCCTGCATGGTGACCTCACCGCTAAGACGTTGAGAGTGCAGCGTGAATTTCTTCTACTTTGGGTCCATGATTTTTATCTAGAAGGAATTGCGCATTGATTTCGGAGAGTCGTAATTAATTAAGTTTATCTCGTGCTCCGAGGATCATAATAAATTAAGCCTTTCCGAAGGATGGTTTAGTTAATCTTTAAGTCAGCTTTTATGTTCGGGATTCCATAGAAGTTGATTTAGGGAGGTGGCGCTGTACTTGGTATTTCGTGATTGCTCCAAAAGACAAAATCAGATCCTACGTGTGTCATTACTTCATGGTTTATGCTCTCCTTAATTCCTTTCCATTCAACAGTATTAGATAGGATCTATCGGACATTATGGATTTCAGTACGAATATGTCGATTCTAAATCAGATAGGATATTTTCAGAATTATAACTCTATGCAAATTTCAAATCAAGATGGTGACAATAGAAATAGAAATATATAAATTCAATTTTCCATGAAAGAATGCATTTCAATTATTATAATTATTCTTTCGTGCTAAATATGTAATAAAAGTAAGCAAAGGAAATTATTATAAGAGTTTATAATATCTGATTTTATTCCTCATTAAATTTGAATTATTATTATTAATCCGATATTAACCTAAGAGTAATTATAACATTCTGTAAATGTGAATATTGAACGCAATAATAATGGGATTCTTTCTGACCTTAATTCATGTTTAAAGCTAATAATGTTCCAACTGAAAACCTGCAAGTAGACATAACAACGAATGCCACAGTCGTTAGCATTAAAACGAGTCCAAATCTATAACCAAAAGAGTATTAATTTTGTTGTTCATTCATTGACAGTGAAACTATCCCTGGATTTACCTAAATATTTGGAGTGATAGCAGTTGTGATACGATTCGTCACATTGAAATGCGTTTAATACCGATTATAGCTCATTTTATCTTAGGGGCTATCTTTATTTTCAAGCAATTTCGTCATTTTTGGAACACTAATTTGCGTGATTTTGCTCATTCGTTTTTATTTTTGGAAATGGATTAAGAGGAATCAGAGAAATTTTGTGTTTTACTACCCAAGGTATCATCCTTATTCCTTTTCTCCGACTCTCTCCCACACTCCTCTTCCCAACATACTCTCATTATCCTACCCCACCCAATGCCAGGGTGGCGAGAGGAAAATGCCAATACGTCAGCATCGGCAGGGCTACCACCTTAAGAGACCAAGAATCATCCCTTAGTTGGTGACTTAGAACGGAAAAGACAACCTATAGAATGATATACCGATCAAACTAGAGAAAACAACAGATATCTATAGCGCATCGTTAGGCAAGTTTAACGCAAAATGATTCTTTATTGATATGTGAGACAATCTGGAATAATAAATCCTAATTTCGAGAAGTCTTGCTGGAAAATATGAGAGATTAAAGAAAAATTATCCGGATCATAAGTCCATAGCGGATTTCAGCTATAATTTGTCTCATCTTTTTCATGTGTAATAAACAGCTACGATGGAATAAATACGGGTACTCTTAAAATAGCATACTATGATGATCGGTGGAAGCGTTAGCCATGGTTATAGTAAATGGCAGTCTGATACAAATATGACGATGTTACCCATTCAAAAGGGTCTCATGATAGGTTTATTGATTCAAAAACTTTTTAGTCTTCTCAATCTTATGGAAAATCCGACTTTCTAAAAATGTTTTCACCCTAACGGATTTTTAGTGCAGTTTGAATTTATTATTCTTATATGTTATCACTTTTAGATATATTGACATGCAATTCATGTAAAATATTTTTCTGTCTTATAAATTGTAGGAAAACTCTTAAACGAACAAAAGAAGCAACAAAGTCGCTACATATAACTGGAGAAGGCCGATTCGTAATCACTCAAACGTAGCACAATATCTTAAACTACATTACTATTATCACAATTTTAAATTATGCAAAAAAGTGTCACGCTTTTAATTACTGCCGGAAAATTTTGTTTCAGAGTGATTCAAAAACTGTTTCTCGGAATAGATAGTTCTCGTCACGTGACCCTATTAACACAGTTACCAACGTGATTATTCTAGAATCATTAAAAATATATGGAAATTCAGAGCAGTAATGATCCCCTAAGTCCATGATATATCCTTAGCGTTAATGTGACGAAAATATTCTGCGAAAATTTTGATAATAAGTAGTTGGTGAACCTACCACCACACTAACTCTTCAAAATACCCTACTATACAAATTGGCGAGGTTATTTTTTTTACTGCCAGCGTACATTCTTTATCGCCTAATGATTATCGGGACCAAACTAAAACTGATTTAGCCTACAATATTCACCTTAATGATCTTAAAATCTTTATCCTCCTAATACTTTAGAGCGAAGAAAATAATTCGACCTAAGAGCGCCGTTATTAAGTATAATGGATTCATTACTTTTAGTATTTTATACAAACTTATCTAAACCCATTTGCTTGCGAAATTATTAATTTTTACGGATTGGCTTAGCTATTACCTCAATTGTGATTATCATTGACACGAAGAGGAATCCATTAGGTGAAAACTTCCCTTATAGCTGTTTGAAAATATGGTTTTCTGGAGTAAGATTTAGAGTGATGAAAATAACTTAAGAAATGTTTCGTTAAATTATTTTTTCTTTGTCGAATGAGATCACAATGTGTGATTCATCGCATACTTTCAAAATATACATGCTTATGAGACGAAGTGATTAAGACATTGCTAATATTTTTAATGGATAAGAATTTCATATATTATATACATATTTGAACAAATCTTAAAGAGAAGTCGAGTTTTTCGGGTTTTAAAATATTTAATTATCACATTTAGATGCATACAAAATCAAATTATGTATCTACCATTTAATATTCTATAATGATTGTTAAATTTGGACAGAGAGTTACACAAATTCCCGAAAACCCTACAGTGAACGTAAAATGTTTTATCATTAAGCAATGAATTTTATTTTCGTTATATATACTTATATATATAAATTAACATAATATTGTAAAATTTTAAAATAAATCTTCTAACAAAAAAGGCTTCTCCTGCACATAAAAAAATAACTTTAGTTTCAAACTAAACGTAGTGTATGTTGAATTTAGCTTTAAATTTACAACGCGGTGGCGATACTAGCATAATATGACGCATAAAAGTTTTTCTCTTAATCTCTCGTTAAAAAAGATTAATTTCACCAAAATGACAAAACTCGAATTCTTTGCTTATTTTCACCCAAGTGTTTCTTCTGAACCGGAATCATTGTAGTATAACCAACGTAAATGTCGATCGTTAGGTATATGTAACCAGTGTTTGGCCTGATATATAAAATAAAGTTTTAAACGTGATTAACACGATCAAACCTCATTACACTAAGCCTCAATCAGACAACCCCGATACGAGACAAAATCCGCCCTCACCATCGCTCCACCTAAAACCCTCTGAGCGTAAAGTTTGCTCAAAATTAGTCATCAAGAAAACCTCTCACGAAAAACCTAGAGCTTTCCGATCCCGTCGCTCGACGGTCGTGGTGGCGCCAGCTGCAACACCAAAACCCCTCTCTTTTTTTATTTCCCTCGCAGCGGGGCGAATGACGTGGCATCTTGAACGCTCAACTTGCTTCTGTGGGAAGGCAGACGACGATGCAAATGAGTATAAAGGTTGTGAACCAGGAAGAGTTTAAGAGAGGAAGGTAGCGCAAAGCATAGCGACGGGCAGCGAGCAGAACGTGGAATGTAGGAGGGTAGGGGGAGTTAAGTAAGTCCTAAGCGATGTTATGCATGGTTGGCTAGTATGGGTGCTGAGGGCGAAGAAGTGTGAGGGAACACAATCTGCCGCAATTTAGCCGGGAACGTAGACGATAAGAGGAACGACTATGGGTCGGTCGTGTAGCGATGACAAAAGAACGACGATATAGCCTTGTAGATGGGAGGTCACCCCATAACTTCACAGGAAGAAGAACGGGAAGGAATTCCTTCAACCAAGAAGCAGAGAGAGAGAGAGGAGTAATGGAAAAATAAATAGCGCTAGGCGGGAGAGAAGAAGGGATAAAAAAGGATGATCCTAAGCAAAGACGGTTGATTTTTTAGAGTTCAGGGGTCACGCGGTGTTTGAAGGGGAAGAGGAATGGAGAATTGACGTTGCGCGCCGTGGGAATGGTGCGCGTCGCGGTCTTTCTTCTATCTCTCTTTCTGCAGCGAATCTCTTTTGTGTAATATAAGGTCAAACACGCATGCAGGTCGACAAGTGTGCAGCGTTGACCCCAGAGACTCGTAATCCAATCGAAAGGGTGTGAGGGATGGCGTGGCATGGACGAATGTTAATGGAAGCCCCATTTGGACCTGATCGCACCTATTTGACTGAAGTGCGGGAGAAGAAT
Source organism: Tanypteryx hageni (assembly GCA_028673005.1). NCBI lineage: Eukaryota > Metazoa > Arthropoda > Insecta > Odonata > Petaluridae > Tanypteryx > Tanypteryx hageni. The sequence goes on from CM054118.1 coordinate 40,006,602, forward strand.
AGGTTTGGAAAAGAGGCGCGGAAAAAATGAGATTGTAAGGAGAGTAAACGAGACTGAAAGTCGAGTCACATTAAACAGAATATGTAACACTTTAGGTACATTTTCAGTACGTCAGTGTTCTACGGAGTATAATAAATATCTACTGTGAAAACCATTCACTTAGCATTTAAACATAATTCCAACAGCTAATGGTCGTAAAATAATTTCAAAACGATTTCTTGGCCGCATGGCGATCGGAAAAAAGCCAATAATATCGATCAGCGAAGAACAATGACTTAAAAAGCGACAATTTTGAGTGGAACAGAAATGAGTCAATACATATAGATCTATTTGAATTGAAACTCTACAAAAATATATAAATTTTAACAATGGCTATGGGTATCAAAAACATCATCCCCGTGTCTCCACCCGGTGTTTACAGCTGTCACTTGCGTTCACATCTCCGCCCAATGAGGTAATAAAATTATCATCGCCATAACGACGATAGGCCTGTGCAGATGACACATGGCGTTTGGAACCAGCGTTCGGATATCCTTGCCAAAACCGCAGAAGTGCTCATTTTCTGCATCTGCATTTAAACAAATTATTTCTCAACTTTTTTTCTAAATCTAAGAGATTTATATGATTTAGAATACAGAGAATATGGCATTTTAAATACGTATCTACTCAAAATTTTGTTGGCGCTTCAAACTGTGCATCGTAAATGGCTTTGAAGACATCCACACCATCTATCCTCCTCCAACAGTTATAATGTCGGTTTAAAGCAGGAAGATGGCTTTCGGATTTTTGACAAAATGTTTCTTCAAATTGGCATTACTATCTTTATTAATTTATCCGTCATTCACGGTTTTGCTCTAATTAAGGCACATAATTAATTAAAATAGTCTCACTTTCTGATTCAATCCTAACTTTAGTACTTCGCCGGACTAATATAAAATAAGAAAATTATTCGCCTAAAGCGATAATAACCTACCACAATCGAGGTTGAACAAATCCCTCCAATTACATCAGCAGCACATGTAGAGCCATGAAGCCCGAACGACGTCGCATAAATTCGATCTAGAATACACGAGTAGGTGCATTTAAAAAAAATCAAACGTTTAAAATTAGTAACACCGCCATAACGCGATATTTTGTTTTCCTTTTTTTAATTTTGTCGAAGGTTCGGGCGGATAATAAAAGTTCCTGAAAATTGACGTAGTTTGAATGGTGCGTTGAGGAGAAAGAGGGGGAAGGGAGTGGGAGAGAAAGTTGAAGGGAGGGAGAGCGAGGGATATGGGAGAATATAGAAAGGTCGGAGAGATCGAGGAGTATGAGTGGAGGGAAAGGGAAGAGAGGGAGAGATTGAAGAAGGGAAGGAGAGAGAGAGGGATGGAGAAATAGGAGGGATAGGTGGGATGGAGGTGCAGTATGGGGGAGAAGAGGAGAGAGGGCGAGAGAGGAGGAGAGGGAGGAGGTCTTGCAAGCCCCTCCAAAGGGTTCGCGCGGTCCCGGAGTCTGGAAAAACCGGAGCTGTTGGATCAATATGTTGCGTCACATCCCGGGCGATGACGTCATTGGGCGGCGGACTGGGGAGAGCCGGAAAAAGGGGGAGTAGGAGAGAGAGAGAGGTCGTGAGAGAGAGAGAGAGTGTGTGTGGGAGGAATGATGAGAGGTAGTGGGAGGAATGAGAGGGGGAGTAAGAGAAGAAGAGAGAGGAGGGGAAAAGAGAGAGATGGAGAAAATGTGAGGATGAAGATGAAGGAAAGATAAAATTAGACGCATGTAATAAAGAGTAGTTTTCATAGAGAAAGAATTGGGAATGAATGTTCAAGAATGAGAGGGAGTGAGGGAAAGAAAACGAAAGAGTATCGTCAAAAGTTACACAATATAACCTCAAGTAAGGAAATTCATGCGAGTTATTCATCAAGCGCTGATTGTAAAAGGAGCCTTTAATGAAAAATAATTCAATGGAAGACGATGGACTGCAACGAATTCCAAGCAAGTAAAACACGTAACTGAAAGATTACTGCGGAGATATAACTGCCAACTTACTGACCATAATATCATCTTTTAATACCTAACAGCTTTTTCGATTGTATCGTAACTAGTGGAAAGGTTACATATCCTAATTAATTACTGTATACTATTCTATAAACGTTTGTGTAATTTTTATGCAGCTCAGTGGGAGGAAATACCTGACGGTGGTAAATGGCATAGTTGGCTATCAATGGCAAATGTTTAATAGTGTTGATTATCTAAACGGCATAACTATTTCTTTAAATAAATGAAGAAAATAAAAGACCAGCTACAGAAAATTCTGGGAACTTTAAATATTCATTAGTACTACGTTGGGACTGAAACGTTTTAAATTAAGTACTCTCGGGTGAAATGTTATTTCGAATACTTTTTAACAGCGGAAAACGATCATTATCAATTATTAATTTAGCATTCAATAATAGGATAATCCGTAAATAAACATTTCTTACGTAAAAATCAACGAATTCACGCCACCACGAAGAATTACGTACAATACTCTCATAAGATATAATAGAAAGTAATATTTTAATATGAAATTGCTCTCACTGCATTTCAATAAATACTATCTATTTTAAAATGCAGTACAGTTTCTTCGATTAAGGCATATTCAAGTGCACCCATGCTGAACATGAACATGTATAACAGGTAAAAGAGACTGTCTCACCAGTTTTTGATACAACACTCAAGATAAAGTTTCCCCGCATTTGTTAAGATTTTCGTTACATTATTTGTCCGTAAGCCTGAATTTGAGAAATGCTTCAAAGACAATGCATAAATGGCGAGGCGAAACGACTAGCTTAAGATAACTTTTTGCGACTAAAAGAATTCAATCGTTCTTGCTTTTTTAGTGCCCATTTTACACGGGGCCGCATGCAGTTCGGGCGTCGTATGTAGGACGATATACCTTACCACCCAAACCATTCCCTGGGCCTAGTAGCCATAAATAATATCGGCTTTTCCCAAAGGGGTCGAGACTGCACGGCACTGCCATCTATTGGGGACGGCGAACACGACGTCGTCCGCCTTAGGCGAGGTTGGGGTTTATTCAAAACTGCTTTCTGAGGGAATCCAGACTAATGGGGGAACGTAAAACTCTTACTTCGATCGCCGAACTTTCGGTTGGCCATGCTAATTGAATAATATATGGCATACAAACTGACGACAAATTTACTACTTCTATAGCGGTGGCTTTTTTAACCAATGAGTTACTGGATAGACATCATCTGTAATTTTAAGGTGAATTTCTAGCATATTTTTATATTAATTATCCACTTATTGCCATTATTTGACGTAATCTGAGTACAAATTTAGAAAATAATGACGATGCACCAGCTATTGCTACGTAAAATTAAATAATTCATAGCAGCCATAACACAATTTACTCTAAAAAAACGTAAATTTTATTCAAAGAGAATATTTTGCTAATTTGTCATCGAGTTCTTTAATCGATACCTTCATAAAATCTTGCATCTTAGAAATGAATACCACTTCCAGGAAATTAAACAGAAGAGGAAAGATACGCACATCATGCGTGCTTACATGCGAGGCAGAGGTGTTCTTTCCGACTTATGTTATCATGTCAAAAAAGATAAATATTAATGGCTTCGTATAATGTCCAAGAACTAAAAAAATGATATTTCAGAGGTGGTGCAAAGGAATTATAGAATTTTTGATTCACCGACTAATTTCCTAATCAGTTGTAATTAATAAAACAATCGACAATTATTCAAAACAAGCATTACATGAATAGTAGTAATATAATCTTTATGTTCATTCCTTTGTCGTAAATTACCCATTTCTTTTCACTTGCAAACGATATGTATACGAAAAGAAAATAGGCGTTTTTTCGTCCATTTTTTCGTCGTAAATTATCCATTTCCCTTCAATTACCAAATATTGCGTGCGCGCGAAGGAAAATTAAATTAATTAGTTACTTACAGCAGATATTGTTTACTTCAGTTGCCACGACGATTGTTTTCGTTGACAAATATTAAAAACCACGGGAAATTTTTCCCAGTCCGAAGTGAATTACGACTTTCTCGTTTTATTTTCTTGAAATCGGCAACTCATTCGATAAAAATGTTCCGAACAAAACATATGCTATTTGACTAGTCCTAAAAATTTTGTTTGAAGATTTTTTTGTCATAAGTGATATTTTACGAGCTACAAGGAAAAGTTCATTTTTATCACCAGTAAAGTGAAACACTCGATTAGGCTATGTGATCAATTAATATCATATTTTTAGTTTCCTGGCCCCTATGTCCTAAATAGCAAAATTTCATGAACGCCCGCTCAGCGGTTTGGCAGACGAAATATGCGGACGGACGGTCAGACGGACGGGCACGACGTGACCATAAGGTGTACTTTTTACTTTTTGTAAAGAACGCCTAAAAAGCCGAAAAAAGACCATAATATTGTATCCTTCAATAAGCGTTGTAGTACCTACATACGATTGATCTATTGCATAAAATTCTATATTTTTCATGCTATTTATGATACTCCGATTAGTATGACCTTTACAATAACAAATTAATTGCAGGCAACTCTCGTCCAACGAACTTTCGTTGAACGAACGTTCGCTTTAACAAATGAATTGAATTTTACGGCTTTATTTATCGCAGAAAATTCTGTTCACTTTAACGAATTAAATAATATGTATCCAATTCAAATCGAAGAAACTCGGATGTTTACGAAAGCTCTTGGGATCAGAAAGACCGTTTTGTTTACCCATGGATTCTTCGTGTGTACACTTTACCACGCATTTTTCCTATCGTCTGCATTTCTTGAGAGGCTTAATATGACAACACCGAATGTGCTGTTTGTTACTCAAAATATATTTGAAAATATCCACTTAGACTTGAAAGACCTCTTTTGTACCGATAAGGAGGAAGTGCACTACGCAGTCTTTCCAACAGCCATTCTATACTTCAGTCCGTGACTTGGACTGACTACGTTAGGTCGCATTCGTTTTCTTGCGGTTCATACATAATCGTTACCTCACGAGGATTTGTTTTCAAGCCATTGCCGTGGCCACATTTATCGTACTTGCTCGTACTTTTCTCATAACAGTTCAACTTTTTGTTAATTATTTTCCTGGGGATGTTTAAATCTCGAGGCATTTTTAATTCTTTATTGACGGTGTTGGATGTTTCTGCTTTTCATTCAAAATTTGAATTTCCTCGTATCTAGTAACAATAATAAAAGGCGACGTCTGTCCCTTTGTGGCTCCCTCTGTCACGCTATAATAATGCGAATAACTCAATAATGTAACGAGATTCATTTTGATATTTGGCAGGAATGATCGATTCAAATATTGTAAGATGATGACGAAAAGAAATCTCAAAAAAAGTCCTAGGCTCGACTCCAAGGTAGACATTTCCATTTCCCATATGATAACACGTAAAAATCGACTTTTTGACTTGCAGGCTTTTATTCTTTTAGAGATCTAAATTAGAAAAAATTCACCTATAATCTTCGGATCTAGCTCATTTTAAAGAAAAAACTATGGAGTTTTTTATTCGGTTCATCTATTTCCGCCTACAGTTCGAAATTCCTCATGTTAAACGTTTAATTCACATATTTTGGGGAAATCTTGCCGTTTTAACGGGATGTTTCCATGCCAACACATTACATTGTTAATCTTCAAAATCCTAATGTTATTTCAATCCTTATGGGTGAAAGCGTGCTTTGAAATGCTCTTACAATTAGTACGAGAGAGAGAAATTCTTTTCATAGCATTCAATGTAAACAACATTCGTTGCGTTATTTACGAGGAGTACATTTGAATGTAGAATATTTATCATTCGCATATTAAAATTAGGTACTTAGAATCATCGTAGGAGTTCGAAACTGGAAACAACGAACGCCTAAAAGAACGAAAGTTTGTTTTCTTGCTATCCAAAGAAAGTCAAGGTATACTATTTATATTCATTTTTTATTTCACAAAAACCTTTCCCGTTGAATTTCAATGGGAATCTCCCTAGTCATACAATAGATGGCAATGTACATACTTCTATGTTCGATTGTTGCTGCTTCGTTTTTATAGTTGATCCAATATTGTAGTTGCTTTGACAGACATTTTAATAACTAAGAATTATAAATTCAAGAATAAAAAATCTTTTATCTGGAATGCATCTGGAGTTTTAAAGAGGAAGACAACGGAAAAAAATCACGACCGTTCAACAAATTTCCGTTTTACGAATGCTTTTCAGGAACGCATGTCGTCCATTGAACGAGTTGACTATATTAATCGCGAAAAATCAAATATTGCGGTGCTAAAAAAAAAAATCGCAACCCCGTAAAGTTATGCAACCTTAACAACAGTGTGTTTTGCTGGTTGCATCAAGGAAGGATATGTAACTCGGGCAATATAAGAATGACACTATTCGGCAATTTTCAATATTTTATATCTATTCTACAAGATGTGTATTAGGTACTTATATTATTTCTACAGAAAGTTATTATATATGTGTAATTATTGAAAATATTTCTCATAAATACAATGACTAGGTTTTCTGCATTTTATCTCACTACACATTTAATATTAATATCATACTATATTTTATGCTCGTTGCAAAGTTGAATTTTCAGAAAATATTTTTCATAAAGTCATATTTTTAACTATTTACCAGTAAAAGAGATTTTGTCAAAAGAAAAAAACAACAGCAATCAATACAAAGAAATGTAATTTGAGTTATATCCGGCATAACCTATCAAAATTGACAAGAAATTATAACAGAAAATTACACGAATGATTACATTAAAAATCAATAATTTCGAAAATGTGACATACTTTGCTACTCTCTAGTTCCAATACTTTTAAGATTAACCAAGGCACAACCCTATCATGTATCTATTTGCTCATATTATAGGAAAACTATTTTTATGACCGTCATAAAAGAAATATTTCATTTTGAATATTAACTTTATTTATATAAGATAGAATAGATAATATTTTAATATAATCAATATTCAGTTGATTTAAAAAAATTCTTTATGAATATTTTTCAATTTCCTTCATTTGATATGTGTGAATAAAATTTATGTAAAAAATAACAAAAATTAACGCAATTTATAATCTATAATTAAAGGAGTAAAGTTGTTTACAAAAACATTATTTTATGAAATTTCAATATATGAAGGTACTATAATAAATACTATACTATATAAATATAATTGTCAGACAGCTGGTCATATTTTACTCCCAACTCCCAAAGATTTTGCCGCAATTAGTCGACAGATACTCAAGATTTAATTCAAGCATGACTAGTTAAAAGCAAATCATTGAGATTCGCAAACATATTGAATATTTAATTTAAATATCTAACTAGGCAGTCATAGTCGTACTATTTAAAATAAAGTCGAGTATTCCCTCATATTCAATGCCCTCAATAACACTTATAAAGAGATTAATTTAAGAAACAAATGAAAATTTTTACATCAAAATGAGAGAAAATAATCAAATTACGATAAACACAATACCAGAGACTGTACATGAACTTCAGAACCATGATTTAAAGTACGCGTTAATTATTATTATTTACGTTAGTTTTAATCATAAAAAATAACAATTCTATATGATGAATTATCGATGAATGGAAATAAGCGTATCTATTACACATGGAAATATGGAACTCAAACTATTTTTAGCTTACTTTCCAAAAAATGGAAAGTAGTCATATGAGATCGCCCAGGTGACTGTGTGTGTGTATGTGTGCGTATGTGTGTGTGTTTATGTGTGTATGTGTGTATGTGTGTTTATGTGTGTGTACGTGTGTGTATGTGTGTGTATTTGTATGTGTGTGTATTTGTGTGGATGTGTGTGTATGCATGTGTGCGTATGTGTGTGTATGTGTGTTTGTCCCACCCTAACATCTTCTTCATGAATGAATCGATTTCAACTACATTTACTACATAGAATATGCACATAAATTAATTACCAAATTTCATATTTTGACCGAATCGACAGGGGTGCCAGAATTTCAAAGTTAGACTTTTCGGTAATTATGAATTTAGAAGGAATTGGCTGAACTGATTTCATCGAACTTTGTATGAAGTAAGCATGCAACATAAAATAACAAAATCAAGATTTATAGCATAGACATAGAAATCAGGGCTGCCACAATTAAAGAATTAAAATAATTCTTTTAACATGAATTTGTGTTGAACTTTCTGCATCAATTTTAACCAAGTTTAATACATATAATATACACATATATAAAAATCTGTATTATTATATTTAGACCGAATCATCTAAACAGGGGTGCTACAATTAAAAATGAAAATCATTCAATAATTAAGGATTTGGAAGGAATTGGTTGAACGAATTTCAATTCAATTTTATTTATAAGATTTGTACAACATACCATTATGAAATCAAGATGCTTAATGCGGAGCTAAAGAGTAGAGCTACCACAGTGAAAAGTAAAATAATATTTATTTTACACGAATTTCTAGAGAACGGACACCATGGATTTTAACCAAATATGGTAAATATAATCTTCATATAAATAGATAATCAAAATAGCCTATTTCAACTGGGTCGACTAAACAGGGCTACTACAATATCAGGGTTAGTATTTTCCTGTAACTACTACATTCGAATGTATTGGCTAAACAGATTTCAAAGAAATGTCGTGTAGGGCGAGTATAGAATGGGAAACCGAGATGAATATGCTTAGAACGGATCAAAAAAGCAGGGCTAACACAATATAAGGAAAAATAATTTTCTGATTTCAAAACTAATGCATTAGAATACGATTACACTGCAACGAATTTCACGAAAAGCACTTCTGTATCACGGTAAACCTGTGTAATCCCTACTTGTTATATATTAAAATTATATTGAAAGGAAAGTAGGAGAATTAGTTTCTTCCAGGACTACTTGTTAAGTCATTTTCCAGACCAAATCATACTTTAAAAATTGTTTGAATAATATTTATTCTGTATTTTACTGTTATAGTGTGTGTGTGTGTATATATATATATATATATATATATATATATATATATATATATATATAATTACACTATAAATTATAGAGTAAAACTTAAACTTATATAAAGAAGGGACTGTAAAATAAAATATTTCCTTTTAATATAATGGCAGCAAATTTACGATGCTCACAAGAATTAATTTGTGTTAACCAATATAGAGAGCTTAAACTTGCATTATAATGACTCGTTATTACTTATTTGATAATACAAGATTGAGCTACACAACATGCATTCCAAAAAGACAACGTCTTTACTTTAGTGCTCTTAGAATTTAGACAGTAACAAAAACTAGAATAATCTAATCAAATGTTTAATTAATTGTCCATATGATTTTCTCTTATATTCAATATCTGATATGTATTGGGCCAGAGAAACAGTAAGAAACACTTAGATAAGCATATTGATCTTCTTCGTTTCAAACAAGCAAGAGCGAAAAAGCGTCTTAGTTCACATACTGACCGCAGCAGGCTAGTGGCGCGCAAGACCAGAGAGTTTAAAATTTACAGCAAGCATCAGTATAAATTCCTTTGTCAACATTAATCATTATAAAAAACTATATCTTCTGTACATTAAAATAGTTTTGTCATCAATATATCACACTACACTATTAAACCAATTTATGATGCAAATCTGACACTAATTATTTCGTTATTTCGATACGTTTAAAAAAGGCAAATGACGGATAATACTGGTTTACATTTAAAAATTGCAATTTATTTATTATATTTAACTTAGAAAAATACCAAAATATGAGCAATAATTTGCTATTCGAGAATGATGGCCTTAAATGCAACAAAATTTGCTTTAAAGAACGACTATTTTTTATTTATATAACTCTTTTTTAGATTAATTAGCTTTAAATGATTCAAAAAAGTTTGAGAACGTCATAGAATAATCATATTAATTTTTTAAATCACTTATATTAAATTCAATAAATCAAAGTTAATATTTCCAATAATATATTTAACTTAATATATTTGCTACGACAGACTTGCTGATATTTTTTATTTTACACTTGGGAAGGAAAATGTTCCCATATTATTGATGAGGAAATAGAAAACGGATCACTTTATTACCACTGATAGCTTTCGAACGTGAAAGAAGATATTTGGCATAAGGAAATTAGTTTCCTTTATTAATTATTAAAATTTTGAATATTAAGAGGACTTCAGATATGTCCATTTGATAATAGTGCACAACCATTTAATTTAAGGTTGCAAATTTATCTCCATTTGCGAAATAAAAATCACTTGATTAAATTTATATGATGCTTTACTTGTAAAATAAACGGCTCAAATTAAAAAAAAACACGGCAAAGGGAGGGCACGCGCTCTTTTGTTAAAAAAATAAAACAACAATACCACGACACGTTCAGTGATTAAGGACGCGACGACCTTAAAAATGAGGTCACTTCTGGCCCTGCTAAGAATGCGTTAGCAGAATAAAGTGTCCTTGAAACATTCCGCATAATTGTGTGCTATTTAACTTGTAGTTTTATTTTGCCTTTTCTTCCGCTGCGTTAGACTTGGTATTGTAATAACATTGTACGTGAAAATGAGATGAATCAATGCTAATTTTTTCAAATAATTAGATATGAAATGCTAAATTGATAAAAACAGGAACGGCCATTTGATATAATATCTTTGTTCCTAGCAGAGTAAAATTTATATGCATTCCGAACAACTTTGTGCATTTCATGAAGAACTCAAGCACATACCACGGCTGGTCTTTCTACTGTTGCCGAAAACGATCCCACGGAGAAAATATATGTTATCTTTCTTTTTGTAAATTCAACAAGAGAAAGTACATTATGAATTTTATAACTATATAAAATTTCTTATTGTTATTAATAGTAAAATAAAAACAAACACGAGCAGATATAGTAGATTGTGACTCAATGCTCAATACATTTTGCGTAACACCATTTTCTGAAATACTGTTTTCTTCTTCTTTATACGTTAACGACATTAAGAGTAGTAAATATTTAAAAATATTCTCGCGCATAGAGGACTTTCTCACCTTGTTGGAGCGCAGTGTGACCTTGCCACCGCACCTCGCGCAGCACCGGATGTTGCAGTAGTTGCAGACATGGCCCACTCCATCGGCGAACTTTGTTTTCAGGCATATGTGACACGTGGCGTCCAACTCTACACCGGCCTTCTTCTGCTGTTCACTCCTCTGCCGTATCGTCTCCTCCAGGACCTGGACTTCGTCCTGCTTGCGCCTGGAATGCAAAAAAATGGCAAAATCTTAGTTAAAATCGCTATAATAGCAAATCAATGACGATTTAATTTGCAATCTTTTTTGTTACATATTTTATCTAATTTTTCAAAGAAAAATTTTTCTGATAGTTGTCTCAAAAGTTTGGTAATGCGAAATGTGAGAATAGATTTGGAATATGAATTAAATTTGTCTCTGTTGATAAAAAATCCTAGAAATACTGTTTGAAAATGAAACCATGAGGTTTTTTAAAATGCATTGCAAATATCTTTTATCTTCCATCGACAGACCTGTTCCGGGATGTTTTACTTTTCGATCTCTAGCATCTAAAGATGAGAACATTTTATGGCATTTAAAATATCGAATACGACTTTTATTGCCGTGATTTTTCCAGAAGCTATATGAGATAAATTTGTCCTGAGAACATAACTTTTTCAGTTCCTTCATCTCGGACAAAACTGATTTTTATAAGATGAATATTCCCATTGGTATTCGTGAACCCCCCTCCCTAGCTCCTCGAAGTAAAGAACGTACTTCATCTTTCATTGAATACGATCATGTAAGAGATGACTTAAATGCCATCCCCTGCCTAAGTTTCATGAATACTCGATTTTGAACCTTACTAAAGTCTAAAGTTTTCACTCTAATCTTTTGCAAAAAATACTTAGAAATGCCATTAATGTGGAATTATATGGTTTACTGGCTTGAGATCAAAACATAAGTAAATCATTATTTCATACATTAACTTATTATGCGAATAAAACGTGCTCTGCCCAATTAGCTGTGCGTAAATTGGACATAAAAAGATGAGGAACCATGATATTTCATTTTTAAATGCTAAAACTCTTCGAAATTTATTTGACGTGTTTGACGCGCTCTTTTTATTTTTGCCTTACAAACAATTCCTATCGCTAATCTCAAAAATGGCCAAAATATTCGTTCCACACTTCAAAAAGGAAACTTATGCCAAGACATTTCATTTGCGATAGAATCTCCCGGTAAAACAAAATAATTGCTCAATCAATAGTTTATTTAGCTTGTTTTGTCAGAATAAATATAAATTTTTTTTATTTCGCCGTCTAACTATTGTCGATATTATATCTAAGTTGATATTATAAATACGTTTTAAGTTAAACAGAAAACTATAAGAATTTTATTTCAAAACGAACATAAACATGCAACGATTATACATATCGACAGATCGAATTGCAGAGAAAATTAGTAAATGCAGAACACATCGAAATTGGATATGAGACATTCGGCCCATATATTACGAATAAAATTACTAACGGAAAATGCACACGGGAACAGTCATATACTTTTCTATTTTTGTCTGAGCTTCGCTATGTTTTTCATGCATTTTACTTTAGAGTTTTTTGCTTTCAACTTTACTTAATCATTAACTAACATTTTTATTTTAAATTCAATTACGAAAGCATTACTGGATACCTTTCATCTCAAAAGCTAGGTACCTGATTATCAAACCAAAAAATGTATATTACATACGCAACCCTTTTAACATTTTTATCAATTATCCTTTCCGATAGGTATTTAATTTTATAAACATAACATTACATTAAGGAAGTGGTTCATAAACACGTTATACTTTTGCTTTCATGATCGAACTAAGTATTGTGTCATACCTACGCTGACTTCTTTTAGTGAAACATATCTCCAGTAAAAAATCAATTTATTATCGTGACCCATTAAACTTCTCAATATCGTAAGGCAGGTCCTCCATGTACTCATAAAAAAGGAGCTAAAAAGAAAAAACAAAATGAATGTTTAATTCCTGCTGATCTTAGAGAAATTTTTTGGTTATCCAAGGCTTTATTCTAAATTTGGCTCCATGGAGTCCTGGGCAGGAAAAGAGGGAGGCACGTGGCAGGCGCTGAGGATTGGGCGGAGGTGGGGGGAGGTGAGGCAGAAGCATCTCCAACTACGCGGCAAGAGGGTGACAGGGTGTCATTTGTCATTTGCTTCCTACAATTAGTTGAACACGACAGTTGAATTCATGGCTCAAAAAACAATTATAATAAATAATTTTTAAATTTTATTCACATCAATTTTTATTTCGATTACATTAAACAATTTCAAGATGTTTAATTTGCTTTGCCTTTATTCTACTTTTATTGGACGTATTATAAATATAATTTTCAATCGTAAATGTCAGAACTAAAAATTTTACATGTGCATCTATTGTTCTCAACAATAGTAATATCTTTTTAATCAAAAACCATTAAAAATATTCTTGCCACAGACATTTCTAATAAACTTTCCGAAATTCAAAATCGTATTCCTTTTGATTGCTGCAGTCTCAATCGGGTTCGCAATTTCCCACGTTTATCCATATAATAATGAAGGGGGGCAACATTCCCTACGCTTAAAGCCTAAAAACCACGCAAACCATGGAAGTATTTCCCGATAACTGAAGTGGTTAATCTGGAAGTAGACCTTCCATATCTACATAATTTACAAGTATACGCTGGCTTAAAAGACTACGGATAAGTAGATGTTTTTAGTTGACAAAGAATTTCGACCTCAATTGCGCGTTAACCTTTCCATGCACGCAGATTCTAATGGAAAATATCGTCTAAAGTGACTCTACATTCTAAAGTATTGCTATGTGTAGAGTTTGAAATTCTATTTATGACTGCGCCTCATCAGTTGGAACAAAGCACAATTTGCACTTAAGAGGTACATGCAGTCTTAAAGTAGAGGAATAGCTTTTTTGCAATACGGATCCGATGCAGCGAACCCATTATTTACGAAATGTCCTTTCGTGGCGATGGCGGATCCAAAAACGTTTTCTAATTTTCACCCTTTGAGTGATAATCTGGAACTTGACTCGTTCAAGTACTCAGAAAGAGCCGCATTATTTTTGACGCAACATAGTGAGAAAGGGAATCATTTTCTTAAGTAATCCTTGAGAGCAATAAATCGCCTTATGCTTTTAAGCCATTGTGTCGATCCCTTAGAATGAAAAAAAAGCCGTGGATGAAATATATCACTGAATTTTCTGGGATATGGACGTTAAAAACTTCATTGACAGATGCCTTTTCGAAAGAAAAAACAGAGTCCAAATAGATAAAACACAATAGTTGTGCATAACTGTGAATCTCTCCTTGAAAAAATTAAATATGGGATCGAAATAACATCTCTATTGAATCAACTGCGTAGTTATTATGAGAATCATTTTCAATTTTCATCAACCTATTTACGTAATTAGCAAATAACGAAGAAAACCTTGGTTATTTATTAATATATCAATTTAAAAGGCTTGTAAAATGGGCTGGTGTATTGACGCTTGTGAATTTGGTCATTAATGTGAAAAATTTTAATAAAGGTTGAGTAAAATATTTTGAATACATTTTTAGGATTTTATAACTTTGTATACAGTTATTTTTTTAATATTAGTGGAAATCAGAAGTAAATCTCTAATTTAAATTTAAATAAATTTTATTTTTGTTTTAATTTTTAATTTCCCATTTTTGTATCCGCGTAAGTATTGATATATACTAAAATAAATCGTTGGGAATAACTAGTGTATAAAAACTGTTGTTTACATAAATACTATCATTTTAACGTCTTGAATAAATTACCATGCATACTAAGATATTGACATCAGTGAAAATCAACATGAAAATACGATAATAAAGGAAGATAATACGGTAACTGAAAAAGAAATACATGAAATGAAATTGTAAGTAAACATTTATGGCTTTAAATAAGAAGTCAACATTTCTGATTGTTTACATCGAATGTACTGCCATACAACAATGTATCAAGAGATTCATTTCCCAAATAAGTAATCAAGATTCTCTTACCATTTGCGCGAAATGTTTTTTTTTTAACCTAACGACGGAATCACATGCCACAAAAACGTGGTAAATTGGAATTCTGACATTCGTGCGCTTATACGCGTACATGAAAGTAATTCATAAAATGCGAAACCACGTTTAAAAGTGGATAAAACTTTACCGTTCGTCGTAATTTCGAACCCAAAATAAACCGAGGGAAGGTGTTTTCGGATAGTTTAAGAAAAGCCGCATTAAAGAGGTTTTAAAACGAACAAAATCGCGAAAAAATCGCCGAACAGTAAAAATAAAAGAACGAGGCAACCTTAAAACATTTCCGAACCCGAGTCGTAAAAAAATAAAAGGAAAAAAACTTTAACCTGAACACGCATTTCCCGATCACCTCGAGGAGCAGAGAAGGTCAAGATTTTCGGCTCCCACCGAAGCGGCGAGAGGGACATCCAAAAATATTTTTAAAAGATAATGTAAAGAAACTCCGATTTTACAGCATCCCATCCTTCGGCTACCGAAATAAAACAAAAGTTTATTTATATACCATGATTATTCGTCCGTGGCAATATCTCCTCTCTCTCTCTTTCTCTACGATGATGGGAATAAGGAGATGTAGAGAAGGAGATAGGAGAGAGAGAGAGAAGGGAGAAAGAACGTGTGGGAGGGTTGAAGGAGAGAAAGAGAGAGAGAGAGGGAAGAGGGGTGGGGCAGAAGGCTCCATTCCGGCAACTGAAAACGCCAATAGTCATATCCCTGTAGGAGGAGCTCTGGCGGCAGAGCCGGGAGATGTAGGGCTAGTGACGTCATCACATGCGGGAGAGAGAGAGAGGGAAAGAGGGAGAAAGAGAGAGAGAGAGAGAGGGCGGGGCACTATAGTGGGAGGAGTGAGGGATAAAGAGGAAGGAAGACGGAGCAGAGGGGTGAGAAAGAAGAAGAAAGCAGAGGGAGAACACAAAAAAGAGAAACGAAGTGAAGTTGGAGATAGTAAAGGAAGGGAGGAGCAGGAGAAAAAAGGAGAGGTGAATAAAATTACTATAGAGGATTGAAATAAAAGAAAGGAAAAAAGAAAACGAAGGGAGAAATGAGAAACCGATACAGAAGGAAGAATAAGTAGAGATAAAGGGTAGGTGTAAAAAATGTAGGGCGACGAGAGGGCAAGGAGTAATGAAAATGAGGATAGAAGGGGAGAGAGGACGAGAAAAAAACTGGAGAGAGTGTAAGGATGGAGAAAGATGGAGAAGGAAAAAGGAGGCAGAGTGGGAGAGGACAGGAGGAGGAAGGAATGAAGTGGGGGGATGAAAGACGAAGTGAATGAGGGGAGGGAGTGGGCGGTGGAAGAAATGGAGTGAGAAGAGAGGGGTGGGAAGGGACTACAGAAGTTCACTTCCCCCCCTTCCCATTTTCGACCAAAAACCTCATCCCCATTTGACTGCCTCCTCCAAACTCTACCCGACGACCACTTGAGATCCGCAGTGGCTACTCCGCATTTGCAACAACCCAATCCCCTTCTCCACTCGCTCCATCTCTCTCTCTTTCTCTCCTCCTCAAACTTCCAAACCCTTTCTCTCTCTCTCTCCGTCCCCCTCTCCTTTCCCCGAACTCTCTCCCTTACCTATCTTCGCTCTTTTCCCAGCAGTCCTAACGCAAGCATCTCGACGCATAGAATGGTGGGAGAGAGGGAGTTAAGACTCTCTACCGATAAACGCACAAGGTCCTATTCTATACAGCACCAGCCTGACCGCGAAAATTATGACCGTTTTCGAAAGTAGCTCTTCTCGTCTCTCGCACTCATCCTTCTCCATTTGTCTCTCGCTCTATCCCCCCTCTTTCCCTCTCTTCTTTTTCTCAAAAAATATATACACATAAATACAAACCTTATCTTCCATCAAGCAAACGTTTAGGAAATATTCAACTGATAGAAACAAAGAGATTTCTGGTCCTAATCAAGCGAATAAAATAAGGCAAATAAATGGATTCTACTTTACATTTTCAATCCCACGATAGAGAATTGAGTGAAAACATGAAATTAAAATTTAGATAAGTTCGTTAAAATTCTAAGAAGTAAATTATTCCATATGAATGCTAATGTATATTTTTTCTTGGCAGGCGGTGGAATTTTATAATTTAATAAAATGCATTTGCAGTATCGTCGATAATTTTTGTTTTATTTTTTTTTATATAGTTTGAAATATTTTTCAAGAAATGCTATTTTGCTTTTATCGTTTAGTACCTGGATGCAGAGTCTTGATGTCGCTACTGCGCAATCATACCTTTTAAGCACATAGGGCTCAATGGCTTCCTTGTCCGCAACAAGTGAAAATCGAGATTTACGAGACGTAAATTAATAAATTCTCTTCATATATTTTATGTTAACACTATATTTCAATGTCATCGCATAGTTCGAGAAGTTTTAACCCTAATACTAAATCTTTGACAAACCTAATCCATCTAAAGCGGACCAAGATCACAAAATGTTTTTCGAATCAAATCGCGAATATAATCGACTATGCAGATACATAATTAAAAATTAAATTCTAAATAAAAAACAAAATGGTTTATTTATAAATACAGATCAATTTTACACACAATTCGTAATGGTTATGAAAGCAAATCTCTCTGAGAACAAAGCACAATGTTATTCTTTCTACGAAAAAAGAAAGTGTACTTGAACATCAAGAAGAATCGAGAATAATACGCGAGCACATAACGTTAACACTACAAAATAGGTCTCAACTTCATAATGTGATCTAAGTTATCTACCTAATCGCCTATAATTACACCCAAATATATTAATACCACCAAACATGACAACAAAACATATTGACACAACCATTCATTTGCCCCTAAAAATTTCTACATGAAGTTTATAATTAAATTTAACTAGCCCTACATAAACATTTAACAAGCCTTCCAGCAAAAAAAGACAATATTACCAAATTCAACTGCACATCATCCATTTCAAGGAAATTACAACCTTGGCCCTCACTCTATCATCAAAAGAATGCTTCTTGAAAAGCAAATATGTCATAACTTCTGGAGCCGGCATTATCCTACTCTTTACGAAGAAGACCAAGGGGGGGGGGGCAACTATTTAAAGTTATTCGATAGCTACCTGCATCGTTAGGCGAACCATTTATAGAACCAAGTCTAAAAAAATATATAATTTAACTTGAGAATCTTTTTGAGACTTTTAGCAGTTCAAGTTTGGCGCTTTTTTATGACTCGCATACGATTGTCTATACCTTGAATCAATATAGCAGTTAAAACTCTAGCCGATGGTATAAACCAGAGATGCTCATAACGTCGATGGCGATCGACCGGTCGAGCCGAGCCATTTTTCGTCAATCTCAAGCGAAGTAATAAATAATTCGTTTACAATCTAAAAATCAAAAAGTATATGAAACTTCTGATAAGAAGTATTTAAAAAAAATTATATAAGTTAAAAATTAAAACATTCCATTGCAAAAACTATAATATAGATTCCTAGCCTCCAGGGCCGGCTCCATCAAGGAGTGCGCGCCCAGCCCCACAAATGATCAAAGCACTGGAAGTTCAAAAATGAATATTTTGTACAAATTACTATGATGTGCCATTAAGAATGTCAATTTGATTTTTGCTTAATTAACTTTTATTAAACGCTATTTTTGTGTATATAATTTCGTTTTTAAATTTGTGGAGAAATATATCTCGACTGGGTAACCGTAAGAATAGTAAATCTTGACTGGATAACCGTAAGAAAAGTAGATCTTGATTGGGTAACTGTAAGAAAAGTAGATCTCGACTGGATAACCTTAAGAAAAGTAGATCTTGACTGGGTAACCATAAGAAAAGTAGATCTTGCCTGGGTAACCGTAAGAAAAGTAGATCTCGACTGGATAACTTTAAAAAAAGTAGATCTCAACTGGGTACCGCAAGAAAAGTAGATCTTGACTGGGTAACTGTAAGAAAAGTAGATCTCGACTGGATAACCTTAAGAAAAGTAGATCTTGACTGGGTAACCATAAGAAAAGTAGATCTTGACTGGGTAACCATAAGAAAAGTAGATCTTGCCTGGGTAACCGTAAGAAAAGTAGATCTCGACTGGATAACCTTAAGAAAAGTAGATCTCGACTGGATAACCTTAAGAAAAGTAGATCTTGACTGGGTAACCATAAGAAAAGTAGATCTTGCCTGGGTAACCGTAAGAAAAGTAGATCTCGACTGGATAACTTTAAAAAAAGTAGATCTCAACTGGGTAACCGCAAGAAAAGTAGATCTTGACTGGGTAACTGTAAGAAAAGTAGATCTCGACTGGATAACCTTAAGAAAAGTAGATCTTGACTGGGTAACCATAAGAAAAGTAGATCTTGCCTGGGTGACCGTAAGAAAAGTAGATCTTATACCGAAAAATAGTGAGCACACCTGGTATAAGCATCTTAATAATTTCTGTTATTTCGTAATTTTAAGCGGATGATTTTTCCCCTTGAAATGAGTGTTTACGATAAAAAAGTTTTCAATAGCGTTACTTGGTAGTTATCACTCATTTGCATATCCCCACTCCGTGTACATTTCCTGCTTTCGCCTTCATCGTCCAAGATGTAAGGCTCCGACATAATTACTGGCGGGAGGATTTAATTAAAAAAAATTAAGTAAAATTACTTCTATCAAATGAACTCGCTTTATCATGACCATACGCTTACCAGTTCATGCGGCCAATAACTTTATGTAAGCGCTGAAGTCAAAGAATATTTATTTTATTTTAAACTTTAATAAATAGTTCAAAAAAATCATCCACCTCGTCTTTTGGCTGGAATCCAATTTATTTTACGTAGCTACAACAGCCATAAGAAGATTGAGTAAACAGCAAAATAGCCATCATCGGCAGAAAATTATCGAGTTAGCCTCATGTTTAAAATCAAAATGGCATAATTGGCGTCTCCAATAACCTAAGAAGGTTATGAAAAACAGATGATTCACACTTCGACTACCAAGCAACAGTCATCAGCGCAGATTCACCGGTAGTAGATCCTAAAGAAATCACAATTAGAATGTGAATTACCACTGAAAACAGATACTTTTTAATTGAAAAGCTCATCTGGTTTTCATAAATTTTTCGTGGACACCAGAGATATCTATCGTGTCAAGTCGAAATCGGATGTTATTTTCTGCCATATAAAATACATTAACATTAATGACTATTTGAGCTAACCAATCCGTCTGTAGGTTAAAATATTTCCGCCACATGATCCTTTCGACGAAACTTTGACAGCTTACTATCAAAGTAGAACCATTTGGGCCCACAGGTGTCACATAACGCAGGAGCGGAATAGAAAGTGACAGCGAAAATCACTTCGCCACACTAAAAATATCGTCACTGACGACGTAGTAGAAGAGGTTGGAGAGATCAGCAGCAGATGTAAAATCTAAGGAATCGTTCATTAGTTGCTTATATGTTTATATATATAGTTTCATTGAGCTAGCCGTAACTCTGTGGAAAAATACACACTCTTTGGAATGAATGGATTGGGGTGAATAAAGGAGAGGTAAATGGAAATAATGGAGGAGAAAGGATAGCAAAAAGGGCAAAGTTAAAGAAAAGTGGAGAGCGCAAGAGAGAGGGAAATGGTCAAAGCCAGACGAACATATACGAATAATGGCGCAAAGAAAAATGTGAGAGCAAAAACAGAGTTAGAGATGAAAAACAGGAAGAGAAATGAACAAAGGTTAAATATTAATATAGAAGTAAAATATCACAGAATGGGAGAGAGAGAAAAAGGCATTAAAAAAAGGTGGATGGAGGATAGAAAGGAACAGCGGGACGGGAATAGTAAAGAAGAGATAATAAAGGACAGATAGCCATATGTATATTTACATTTATAGATTCATTTCAACGTATAAAATCCATATATTCATGTTCAAAATTAAGCTCATAAATTGAGCAATCAAGTTATTATTTTAGTTATATCAATAGCTATGAAAGATATTAATTTTTCATAATCTTGTTATGACAATTTGGATATACCTAACATAAGTATACGTTGTATCAATTTTTACTTTCTCCATAGGGAAAAGTATTGTTTTCATAAAAAAATCGATTTCAAGATTTCAACGGAATTGCACGTTTTGAAGTCCCCTGAACACGTTTTGACCATTTTCTCGATGATGTCTATGTGACAGCTTTTTGTGGATGCTCTAACTAAAAAAATATTAATCAGGTGAATGCGAAATTATATATTTAACATTTCGATAAAAGTCACAAGAACTGATTAGTTTTTGGTAAAAATCGGTCAACAAAAAGTGTTAATCTTGTCACATCCATCATTTTAAAATATTTGCTTTAATATTTGATAAATGAAATAATCTATCGTAATAAAAGTTGCAGTAAATTTAATTTTCTACATTCTTTGTTTGAAAGATTTTTCCATATTGCTTAAGAGATATCCTTTAGTTTTAGCTGCCACCACCACGCCACCTACCGACAACTAATGTTAACAATTGACGCTTAGTTACGTCTTAGTAACGCTCCCTTTTCTTTCCTTAATTGTTGGAGCTTAGTGGCTATATCCAATATCAGAAGGCTATGGTTTGAGTTTATTTCTGTTCTTTGTCAAGCCCAAAATTTTCTCGCAGTTTCTTAAAATATTCATTATTATGTAGCCTATTTGGAATTTTTAGAAATGAAAGTCATGTGGTGGCCACATCAGATTTTTTATACTTAAGCTCTTATTCTTGAATTCGTATTCAGCCATTAGACGAGCTCAATGATTCTCAAGTGCAGGATTTTTCAAACCTTTCCAACCTGTGGATCCCTACTGAAACATGTGAAATTCTACGGACTCCTTGAACATGTGGATTTGACAACACACTGAGCAGTGGGAGCACGTATTATTTGCTTTGAAAGACCTGACAACTTAATAATGTTTCCAAGGCAATATATTCTTCATAAATTATTACTAATTAATTATCGCTTCTCTAAATTAATAAAAAAGAACTTTTTCTACAAGTGTCGCGGACCCTCTGAAAGTTTTCGCGGACCCCATTTGGGAAACCCTGCTCTAGTGAATTCACTCACGTATTTTTAGTAACGGATCATACGTGATGAAATTTTAACGTTGAATTGAAGAGAAAAATTGTTGTTGGCAAATAAATCCCAAACGAATGGACAAAATGCCCGCTTGTGTTGTTTTTCAGGATTTCGCTCCATGGTTTTCTACGTCATTTCTGATCTCGCACATCTGTTTCAATTCTCTCACTTTTAAAAATCATACTATAAATAAAAATAATTCAGTGTCTGAGGCGGTGTCCGGTCAGTATAAGTGTGTATCTATAACTCAAAAATCATGTAACGTAGAGACAAGTGGAATGTGTCATTTTAACCGAAATAAGGAGTAAAGGATGGTAAGTTGGTTTATAAACCGATTAATTTGACCAATTTATTTTATTTTTTTTATTTTTTGTTTTCATTTTCCCAATTTAAAAACATGGAGATGAGTGTACACTATTATTCATTTGTACATTAAAATTACTAAAACTCATCTTACAAAGTCAGAACTTGAACTCGAGGACAAATAAAATAATGAAGTTCCATTTTCCTACGATGAAATTTCAAATATGGATAGAATTTTTCCATACTTGAGCTTTAACCTACAAAATTTCGAGTTTTTTTAATGAAGAAGTTTTCCTTTCCATGGCGACCGATATTGTTGACAATCTCAATATCGTAAGCCTATGACATTGTAATGAATTTAAGGTCAGTTTATTATCCATGTAAATAAGAGATGGCACAACAAGCTATTTCTTCAGTTTCAAATGTTAAAAGACTAGCAAGGGAAAGGAAGAGAGAGATGGAGATGGAGAATGGTAGAAAGGAATAATAATAATAACTAAGGGCCCATTTCAGTACTTTCTGCAAACATCTAGAAACCCTTGCGTGAAGTGATAGCACCTATGACAAAAAATTGTTACAAAGAGTGTTATTAGTTGCCCTTCTTAAAATAATCATAATGCTCACACCATTTTCATAAATAAAAAAACAAAGCTACACGATTTAGACTACCGGTACACAATATTTTTTGTTTTGTTCACTAGTATAGCATATCGTATGTTCTGTGGTTTAATATTAAGTAATAAATGCACCGACCACGCGTCAATATCGAAAGAAATTAATCGCAAACATTATCAATATAGTAATCTGCTTAAACTGTGCAATAAAACTTGCAAACGAAACAATATTTTTAATGTATGCGTGAAATATCTTTCTATTTGAAATTTTAAGTTGAAATTGAAATCGTTTCTCTTCTTTGCTACGTGATTCATTTGTCTTATATTTACACGAAACGTTTCACATAAATTTTCAATCGGTTATTGTCCTTGATACGTTTCTTTAATTGTATGCTTAGTGCAAATGCACTTGAAAGTCCGAGTCTAACAATGCAAAAATCCGAGATCAACAATTGAACTGTTGAAAATCGGGGAAAATGAATATAAACTTATAATATAAGCAAACGCCAATTAAACAACAGAATAGAAAGAAAGAATAAGAATCTTCATTTTGTTCCGCATGAAATAGTCCTAATCTCGAGCGAAAGTCTTCTTCGTAAATTATTTTAAGATGTTAAAGACTAAAGGTCAACCCATCGTATTCCAGCCGATTATGTGTTAATCAAATACAAAAACGAAAACTTTCCTGATATCGTACCCATGCTTTTTCGGGAGACGACTAAAAACTGGAAGAGTATTTAGACGAAAGATTTGTCGAAATCGAGCTGACCGTTCTTGATTTATTTGCGTTAATACTGGGAGGTGACATCACTCGATGCTTAATCTGTTTTGGTCCTTATGCGTTTCATTGCAACTTTAGTGCAAATGCACCTGAAGTCCGAGTCTAACAATGCAAATATCCGAGATAAACAATGCCGGCCACCCTAGCAACCTCCTTTTTGAAATATCGAAAAACTGGAGAAAATTGAATATAAACTTTAAATATGAGCAAACACGAATTTAACAACAGAATCGGCGGTAAGAATAAGAATCTTCATTTCTTTCTGCGTGAAATGGTATAAATCTCGAGTCAGAGTCTCGGTTGTAGGATATTTTAAAATATTAAAGAATAAAGGTCTACACATCGTATTCTAGCCGATTACGTGTTAATCAAATGAAAAAACGAAAACTATCCTCGCATCGAACCAATGCCTTTCCACCCACTTAAAACTTGCAAGAGTTCGCGCCGAGTACTCAGGCGAAAGATTCGTCGAAATCGAACAGACCGTTCCCGGTTTATTTGCGTTAATGCCGGAAGGTGACGTCACTCGAGGCTTCAGACGCAGGCAGGCAGGGACTCAGGGACGCAGGCAGAAACACAGCGGTTATAATATATTAGATAATAATCCGTATTTATTGATGGCGATATTTAGACAATCATGTCCATTCTTACATATAACCCTGATATGACAAGCACAGACATCCATATACTGGGCGGGATTCGAACCCGCGACCTTAGCATCCGTTGGCAGAAACTCAAACCACCCGTCTACCAATGCCGAGAAGGAGAGAGAGAGGAGGAGGGGAATGAGGGGAAGGAAGAGCGAGAGGGAAAGAGAATGGGAGGAAGGGAAAGAGGGTGAATGGAAAGAAGAGGGAGAGGGAATTGGAGGAAGGGCGAGAGAGAAGGAGAGAGAATGGGATGGAGGAGGAGAGAAAGGAATAGGAGGAAGGGAGGGAGAATGGGGGGAAGAGAGAGAGGGAGAGAGAATGGGAGGAAGGGAGAGATAATAGGAGGAAGAGAGAATGGAAGGAAGAAAGAGAGAGGGAGAGAGAATAGGAGAAAAGGAGAGAGAATGGGGGAAGATAGAGAGAGAAAGAGAATGGGAGGAAGGGAAAGAGGGTGAATGGAAGGAAGAGGGAGAGAGAGTTGGAGGGAGGGAGAGAGAGAATGGGAAGGAGGCGGAGAAAAAGGGAGAGAATAGGAGAAAGAGAAAGAGAATGGGAGGAAGAGATAGAGGGAGAGAGAATGGGAGGAAGGGAGAGATAATAGGAGGAAGAGAGAGAATGGGAGGAAGAGAGAGGGAGAGAGAATAGGAAGAAAGGAGAGAGAATGGGGAAGAGAGAGAGGGAGAGAGAATGGGAGGAAGGGAAAGAGGGTGAATGGGAGGAAGGGAGAGATAATAGGAGGAAGAGAGAGAATGGGAGGAAGAGAGAGGGAGAGAGAATAGGAAGAAAGGAGAGAGAATGGGGAAGAGAGAGAGGGAGAGAGAATGGGAGGAAGGGAAAGAGGGTGAATGGAAGGAAGAGGGAGAGAATTTGAGAAAGGGAGAGAGAGAAGGAGAGAGAACGGGAGGGAGGAGGAGAGAAAGGAATAGGAGGAAGGGAGGGATAAGGGGAGGAAGAGAGAGAAGGAGAGAGAATGGGAGGAAGGGAGAGAGAATAGGAGGAAGAGAGGGAGAGAGAATGGAAGGAAGAGAGAGAGGGAGAAAGAATAGGAGGAAGGGAGAGAATAGGAGGGAGAGAGAATAGGAGGAAGGGAGAGGGAATGGGAGCAAGAGAGAGAGGGAGAGAGAATAAGAGGAAGGGAGAGGGAATGGGATCAAGAGAGAGAGGGAGAGAGAATGGGAGGAAGAGAGAGAGAATAGGAGGAAGAGAGAGGGAGACAGAATATGAGGAAGGGAGATACTCCTCGCCAGGGACCTGAAGTCACTCACACATGCACTCAGTCACTCAAGCACTAATCCTAAGATGGAAAGAATTAAAAAGTCGGGTTTTCGAGAGATTAATATGCGCCAGGGACCCGAAAATCACGCTGTTGCTAGAAGGCTTGTGTGTCTGTAGGACCGCGACGAAAACCTACTAGGCAACCACAAACACACGCACAAGCACACACAAAGAGGTAAGGGGTAAAAGGAAGAAAAAGGAAAGGGGCATAATACGAATGTTTACGAGAAATTATATCGTGCCAGGGACCTAGTTTCGCACACGGTTGTCTGTAGGTTTATATATTCTTCACTAACGATAGGGACCTATCAAACAAAGCACTCGCGCACATACGCACTCGAAGACAAAATCTTCAAATCTGAGGGAAACGTACTATATACGTATTTCGAGAGTAATGCTCTCATCAGCTACAGACAGCCGTGTGCGATACTAGGTCCCTGGTATAATTTCTCGTAAACTTTAGTGTCATTCCACTTTCCTTTTTAGTGCTTTTCGCCATTGCTGAAAAGCATTATTATCTTCGTGATGTCCGTGCGTCCGTCCGTACGCAATACCAGGGAAGAGTTGGCTGAACTGATTTCAACCAAATATTGTACATAGAATATTCACACAAATATAGGGCCAAAATGGCATATTTTAATCAGATCGACTAAGCAGGGGTGCCAAAATTGCAAAATTAGACTGCTTGGTAATAATGAATTTGGTAGGAATTGGCCAAATCGATTTAAACAAAATTTAGTATGAAGAAGGTGTGCAACATTAAAAAATAAAATCAATATTTATAATGTAGAAATATAAATCAGAACTGCCACAACACAAGTAATAAAAAAATTCTTTTTACAGGTATTTGTGTTGAACTGTTCATATCAATTTTAACCAAATTTAAAATTTGTAATGTACACATATATAAAAATCCATAATAGCATAATTGGAACGGATCAACCAAACAGGGGTTCCACACTTACAAATAATTAAATTCTTTCAGTAATTACGGATTTGGAAGAAATTGCCTGAATGGATTTAAACTGCATTCTATATATAAGATTTGTACAACATACCATTATGAAATCATGATTTTTAAAGCGGAGATAAAGAACAGGGCTACCACGATTAAAAGTAAAATTATATTTTTACACGTATTAATAGAGAACTGGCAGCATGAATTTTAATCCAATATGGTACATATACTCTTCATATAAATAAATAAACAAAACAGCATATTTCAACCGGGTCGACTAAACAGGGTTACCACAATATCAAGGTTAGAATTTTTCTGTAACACTGAGTTTGGCAGTTTGGCTGAACCGATTTCAAAAAGAAATTTCGCTTCTAAGGCGAGTATACAATGGCAAAATGAAATGAATATATTTAGAGCGTACCAAAAAATCAGGGATACCACCATACAAGGAAAAATAATTTTCTGATTTCAAAGCAAATACATTAATATATGATTACACTACGGCGAATTGGACGAAAAGCACTTAGTATGTACCACCGGAAACCCGTGCACATCCCTACTTGTTCTTCTTTTTTCCCTTAACTCTTTGTGTGCTTGTGCGTGTGTTTATGTCTGCCTAGTAGGTCCCTGTCGTGATCATTCAGACATACAAACCTTCTAGCAACAGTGTGATTTTCGGGTCCCTGGCGCATATTAATCTCTCGAAAACCCAGTTTCTTTTATCCTTTCCATCTTTAGGATAAGTGTTTGAGCGATTGAGTGAGTGCATGTGCAAGTGACATCAGGTCCTTGGCGAGGAGTAACAACCCCTAAACCTCTAAGTTTTTATTTATTGTTTTTCATTTACTTTTCTCACCCTCCTTTTTGACGTTTTTCTTCCCTTTTCCTTGCTTTCTTTCTCAGTGTCTCTCTAAATTTTTCATTTTACGGTTATGGAGTTAAGTTTTAATCCCGTAATTTATCTTAATCACTTGATTCTAGATCTGACAAAGTAGGTCATATCGGGTCAAGCGATGAATACAATTTTCTATTTTAATTCGTTTAAAACTAACATTTTCAAGCAGTTATAACTGAATTAAAAAATCTACGTCAGAGTATCTGCGTTTAAAATTCTTCTATCAAACTCTATTTCCGTTTTTATGATAGGAACGCTTTTGTGACAAAAGCCTTGCGTTAGTGTAGGATATGAATTTCATTTTATATTTAGAGAATAGATAATGACTGATTATAATAATATTTGAAGAGAATTATTCCTCTTAAAGATTAAAAACATTTATATAAAATCGGATAATATTACCTATCTATATATAATTTGTCGAATGTCCGTCTGAAGAAAGGTCATTTTAATAACATTCTATTTAAATAGCAATTTGAATCTACATAAATGAGAAGTCCGGATGGCATACTGAGTAACGCGTCGGCTCGCGAATATAAAGTCGGGTCACTTTTTTATTCAATTGTATAGTTCATTTCTTTATTTAATTTTATTGATGATTTTTATTTGAGTATGATCATCGAGTCAACTTTTTCTAACTAAAATTTTAAATAAATTTCATACATTTTCTGGTATACTGAAATATACGAATTATAAAAGCAAAGATTATTATTCTCTTTTTTTTAAGTTACGTAGCAACGGGCAAGCCATTAGTTGAAATAATCTGTTAAACAAATGCCCAATGAAATAGGATTTCTGAAAACTTTTGCGCAAAAAACCAATAGGTAAGTTATGAACATTTTAAATAAATTACATAATTACAATATCGGAAAATCAATTATAATCAACAATTTTACGAGGCACTTTGGATACTAAAACAGATCTGGTCAGCCTTCCAAATTTTCAGCTACAAAAATGCAAACACCTACTAATCATTTCAGATCCTTTAAAACATCCTAAATTGAGTTTTTTTGTATGTACAAAGTTATATGAAAATTTAAGGAGTAAACGGTTTCACACCAAAATCCTTACCAGAATTTAGCAGTATGGAGTTTAGTGCAAAATAATAGTTGATCCATTTTTTACCACTGACCAAGATAAAACCTCCCCTTAATTGAATTTTTAATAAAAAATTTTCTAAAAGAAAAAGAATATGTGCTTGAGAATCTGTCTGTGCTCTTGATCAAATTGAAATTGTGACGAAACCGTAAACCAGGTGTCCCCAAACTACGGCCCTCGGAAATTTTATTAAACTTCATAAACATCATAAAATCAGTGTTTCCGATTTAAAAACAGGGGCATTGTTCGCATTAGAATTTTTCATACATTTATTCACGTTTACTTATAGTTATATATGCATGTATGCTTAGGTAATTATAGAATAAAATATTTAAAATTTTGAAACTGTTTTTTATTTTTATCCGGTCCGCCAAGCACTTTCAATATTTATGTGGCCCTCCTCTCAAAAAGTTTGGGGACCCATGCCGTAAACCAGTGGTTCTCAACGGGGGCCACAGCCTATTTCTGAGGAGCCATGAGTAAAATACCTAAATTGGAGGGCCACCAAAACTTCTTTGTGGGCCACGAAAAGTTTGACTCTGTGTGAAAGTTGTCTTAAGTCAATGCTAATAACGCGTACTAATAACAATATTAATAACGCGTACTATTCATTGTATTCTGATTCAAATGTGCATGTTTAGACTGACATAACAACTGGAATTGAAATACCATGAAAATGGACGAATGTATTACAATATACATAAATACTTTCTTATCTTCATTATAGTTAGGAAATAACCACATTGTTTTTCAACTGTTAACCCACAATTGCGTGACTGAGAAAACTCTCCCCTACCTCTTCCTTTCCTCTCCTCCACGCCGTAGCTACAAAATGCTATTCTTATGCTTTCATTCAGCGGATGTCACCTGAATACGACAGCTATTAATTTGAAATACGCTTTCCTAATACAAGACAGAACACGTTCATCAACGTTGTAAACAGGGAGAGTGAATGCCGATAGATTGAAGAAACAGAGAGTGGAATGCACTTGATATATTTATATATATTCTATATATCAGTCATTAACTGCTGATACATTCCGATAACCAGCAATTTTATTTTTGTCAAAATTAACGGGGTTTTACAGAAAACAAAAACATCAGTTCTGAAAATTCACCATAGCATACCAAAGCAATTGTTTGTTTGAAATAAAATAAGAAGCGCAATTAATTTAGTTATTATAAATAATAAGTTAAGTCAAATGTTCATTTTACACTTTCCGAACCATTTTCAAATTTGTTTTCAATGGCGTACCAAGGAAATATTATGACGCATTTGTTAATTCTTATTACGATTTTAATTAAATATTGCTTACCGTACTTTGTTTCTCTTAGTTATTTTTACTAACTGTAAGTTGTGATTTAAAATAAATATATTTTAATAAAATTATTAATATTAAAAATTATCGCTTTTATAATTAAAATTAGTGGGGATTTGCATAAAACAAAGACATCTGCTCGTGAAGCCATTCTCATAAAATTCAGGCATTTAATTTAAACAAATTTAAACAGTCGAACATTGATTGTTAGAGGAATACTGTAATCAGACGACGCCATACTGGATTTTATGTATTTGGTGAGTAGCTGTTTTGGCTGCTAATCTTGCCGATATTATTTCTTCTGTTAATCCAAACTCTTTACTGCTATGATGCCGGTACGCGGCCATTTATTTCCCGGTTCCATCTACTTAAATTCTATTTTTAATTCCATAGTAATAAATTTGTATTGTTGTTAAATATTTCTTCATTTTGATTTGTTTTAATTTTTTAATATCAGATTACCCATGGCTAATATAGCGAAGAAAAAATGCAGGCAATATTCCATCGAGTACCTTTCCAATGGTTTTATTCCATCACCACAGAACAGAACAATGCCACTGTGTCTAATATGCATGACTACACTTTCAAATGAAAGAATGCGGCCATGCAAGCTACGGAAGCACTTGGAGACAATGCACAAGGACAAACAAGGCAAATCACAAGATTATTTAAAAAAACTGTGTGATAATTTCCAAACAAGGGCAACATTAAAACAAATATTTAGTGAAAGAGCAGCTAAAGTAGACAAAGGTTTACTTGCATCCTATGAGATTTCCAAGTTAATTGCAAAATCTGGCGAGCCACATAATATTGGCGAATCATTGATTTTGCCTGCAATGTCTGTTGTGATTTCAACTGTTATGAATCAGAGCGCACATGAAATTACTCAGGCCATCCCTTTGAGCAACTCATCAGTATCGAGGCGTATTGATGAAATGGCAGATGGCGGAAAAACAACTAGTTGCACAACTACAAGTTAAGAAGTTTGCCCTGCAAATCGATGAATTCACTTTAATGGGTGATGAAGCCCTTCTAATGACATATGTTAGGTTTTTGAATGATGATCAACTCAGTGAGGAAATGCTTTTTGCCCGAAAGCCTAAGACAGACACCAAAGGTGAGACAATTTTTGAAGAAGTTAAGAGTTATTTCAAGGAAAACAACATTCCGCTAGAAAATATAATAGCTTGTGCAACTGATGGTGCTGCTTCGATGGTAGGTAGATACAGAGAATTCATTGCTCATTTAAAAAATGTTGTGCCTGAAGTTTTTTGCACACAATGCGTGGATCACCGTCAACATTTGGTTGGAAAAAACATGGGAGGACGTTTGCATGATGCCCTTGCTATTGTAATAAAGACTGTCAACATTATCAAAACAAGTGCACTTCAAGATAGTCTTTTTCGACAACTTTGTGAGGAAAATGAAGAAGATTTTGAACGCCTACTAATGCATACAGAGGTCCGATGGTTATCAAAAGGAAATTGTCTTCGGTGTTTTGCTGAACTTTGGGACAGTGTGCGCTATTTCTAAGTGATAAGCAGCTTGGAGAACAGATCGTTGCTGCTAAATGGGACATATTTTATCTATCTGATATATTTGAAAAGCTGAATTTGTTGGGCAAACAGTAACAAGGAAACAACTGTAATCTTATATCTTGCAAAGAGGCCATTACTGCTTTCCTTGGAAAAATCAAGTCATTTGCAGTAATATTGGACGTCGTGAGTTCATACAATTTCCATCACTAGCCACTCTTGACATAGAAATTCAAGATTATGATATTGCTGTATATGTTGAGCATTTGTAGAATTTGTGCAGTGATATGCAATGTCGGTTCAGCGACCGGCTAGAGATGAATATTCCAGATTGGGTGGTGAATCCGTTTGGTGTAAATGCGGTTGATGTTGACATCACATTACAAGAATGTCTGGTTGAGTTTCAGAGTGATATAACAGCTCAAGCTAGATTCATAAACAACAAACAGAATTTCTGGATAAGTAGTGAAATTGCAAATAAGTTTCCACAACTCTGGGAGAAGGCAAAGTTGTTTTTTATCGGATTTTCCACTTCTTATTTGGTTGAATCTGCATTTAATCGAGTTCTTCGCCTGCAATCCAAAACTCGTAACCGTCTTGATATTGTAAAGAGAGGTGATGTTCGATTATCTCTAACATCGCTGAAACCAGAAATTCAAAAGCTTGCTAGTATTCATCAGCCGCAAGGATCTCACTAAATAAAGTGGCAATAATATTATGGAAATATCTTTTGTTGGGAGCATATTTCATATGTATATTATAAATAAACAATATGTATATTATAAACAGGGATTATTTTTTATAAATAAACTGCAGTTGATAAAGTATCTTTTTTACCAACTAACGGCGACTATGAGGGGTGGGGGCCACAGAGGTAAATGAAAATCTGAAGTGGGCCACGAGCAAAAAAGTTTGAGAAACACTGCCGTGAACGATGGAGCGCTGAAACCTGGAGGTTAAATTTCTGTACTTTGTTTTTATTTAGATTTGAATTGTTAAAAATATAAAGTTAGGCGAATTAAAAATTTTATTTGAATATCTCCAAAGGTGTAAAAGATGGAAAGCTGAAAATTTGAGCATACATTTTCACATTGATGCCACTTATTTGAAAAACTCCAACGAGAAAGTCGTAATTTATTTTGAAATTAGAAAATTTCTTACACGGCTTTATTAATTGTTGTCTATGGAAATAATCCTCGTAGCAACTGAAGTAAACAAGATCTTCCACAAATATGTAAATACCTTAAATTTCCTTTCGTGTGCACGCAGAGCGTATTAAATGAAAGGAAATGGATTATCTACGACGAAGAAATGAACATTAACGTAAATATTACGTTACAATTACTCAGCTGAGGTATGTTTTAAATAA
The DNA here is from genome assembly GCA_028673005.1 of Tanypteryx hageni. NCBI lineage: Eukaryota > Metazoa > Arthropoda > Insecta > Odonata > Petaluridae > Tanypteryx > Tanypteryx hageni. The sequence continues at coordinate 40,039,505 of CM054118.1, forward strand.
TTTTCGATTGTTTTACTTATATCTTCGATGGTATAAAAGATAGAAAACTGAAACTTGGAGTGTATATTTCTGCACTGATGCCACTCTTGAAAAGTTTGAGTTTCAACAATTTAACAGAGGCGGACGGGGAAACGTTCAAAGTTTTAATACAAAACTGATTACGTTCTAAACTTAAACTTAATTTTGGAGGTGTCAGTTATCCAAAAAAGTATATTTTTATGTAAAATACACGTTTATGTAGAATGGTGATGCGCAATACAGTGCTAACTTGGCTATTAAACCTCTCATTTAAACGCTAACCTGACCTTCACGTGGTACCCCCGTTATAAAACACACGAGGCTCAAGTAACCGAATATGTGGTGGTAAAACAATATATGAAAAAATAACGCGCTAATTTTATCTATGTTTATGGATAACGCTCTACTTGTTTTATTTGTTTTCAGCCATAATACGAGCTCGATAATTCTTCATTGAAGAAAACATCAACAAGATTTCTATATTAGTCAAGGTAAATTAAATGTAAGCGCATCTATATGCAGAATAAGGCAAAGTATATTGAAAGTGCAATATAACATTTTTTAAATGGTAAATTCTTTTAAAATAATTGTAACTTGGATCATCCATATACCGTTGAATTTAGTAAGCTAACAACATTTTCATCTTTTGTAGTGCGTTGAACTTCGCTAAATATTCTTCGGCAGGCATCCAAAAACACTTAAAAATTATTCCACGATGACACGAAACACTTCAGGAAGAGAGAAACGCCCCATTAAGATCCGAGGTATCGATTAAAGATGGCCAAACGATGATAACACAATGGAAACGATGAAGAGTAATTCTCTCTCCCCCTCCATCCAAGTGTTCGAATCTGACGCAACCATGACATTTCTTTGCGCAATGCGTACAATCAAGTTCAACGACCGTGAACGTCCTCTAACGTAGTTTTCACGAGATTTATGGAAATGGAAATTTTCGTTTCAAGAAGGCCGCGAATACCTATGCTTCCGAAACTTTGAATCAATTCAAGGACGGAAAATTTTCTAATTACCAGGATGTAGATCTAATATGTGCGCTTCTTGCAGACTCGACGTATGCCAAAATCGCGTTTCGAGAGATCGAACACGCAAAGGGTAAATTAACGAAAGATGACAGATATATATATATATATATATATATATATATATATATATATATATATATATATATATATATATATATATATATATATATATAGCAGAATCTAACTTTAAATATGTTTGTAATCGTATTTTTTCTGCGAATTTAAACAACATTGAATAAATGATTAATAAATAAGGCTGCAATGTATTTCACAAAAACGATTTTCATTTGAAATGGAAAATCGCGCATCCAATATCACATTATACTACTCTTAAATTAATTAAATTAATGTGGTACATTATGTTCAATTTCGTACATTTAACAGCGAGATCACACTTGAAAAAAGTTTTTATGGATACAACATATTAATAATGTGGTTTTATTTAAAGTAAAAAAGTGATACTATAAACTATGTGGTTTAAATATAATCTTAATCATTAAATTAGATGAACATTTTTACGTTAAAACAGTCTGTAACGTTTGGGTAAAAAATTTCATATTTATGAAAATGATTTAAGCAGTATTTCAAAGCATAGATTGGTGCAAGTGAAAAGAAAGCAATATGATTATGAAACATAGAGCTAAATGAGATTAAAACTAGGTGATACCAATTCTACTAAATCGAAGTTGGAACCATAGTAGTAGTAACTAGCTGAAATTCCCCGGCGTTGCTCGGGTTTTTAAGTCAAGACAAAAAATATTGAGTAAGATTTGAAAATAAAACCAAATAATGAAACCAGGTTCATTTTTATTGTAGTACTTAATGGTATGCAATATTTCTTATCTTCCCATCTTTCGCCTAATTGAATACAATTTTCCCGTATCCTTTATCGACAAATTTGGTGACTATTTTTTCTCAAATAATCATAAACAATCGACGGAATCATTTTTTAAATATATTTATTTCACTCAAATTGATTTCCAGTGGAAAAAACTGCATTATATTATGTGGTCATCAATCTCAAAAACATTAAAAACTTGGGCAGGAATTGTAAGATCTAGGGATGCAATTGGTGGAAACACGCTTGAAGATATACATATTCAAATTTAGCTTAGCCATACATTAACCAATGCAAAGGTTGATTTTGTGGATCTAATATGTAACGTGAATATTGTAAAGTCAAACCTAAGAAACAAAATGATTTCCCGGAGTTTTAAATAGAATTTGGCGATAAAAAGTGAGTTGGTATGACATGGACGGCGAGATGAACAGTTATGCACAGAAGCTTCAGCGTAGCGTCAGCGCTTATGATTTCATTGTTCGGTAAAAGTAAATAAACAATTAACCGTTGTCATGGGAGGCATATGTTGGTTTCAAATACGCTGAGGAATGCCGTTAGTGTATGCGAGTAACTTCACAGAAATTACTAAATATTGTTGCAATGGTAGTTACATTTTTAGATTGACGAAATCTGGAAAAATTATCCTTTTTTCGAGCTTCAATAGTTAAATTTCCGTTAATACGGCATGGATTCAAATTTTGTCTTAAAAAATAAGAAACGTCCTTCTTTTATCTTTACAGCTGTGTGCGTTTCTTTTTCCTATCTTAAATTTGAGTAATTTGAAAAAGCATTTATAGAATGCCTTGCACCGATTTCCATACGTTTCTTATGTGAGATGGAAATGAATAAATAAACTTCCTTTTCACCCACTTCGAGATATTTTAGAATTTTTTTCGCAATTTTTCCTTTGATAGTTACCCAAAAGCTACAACTTTGACAAATTTCAGCTTTCTAGCTAACCTAGAAGTAGAAGATCTGTTTGATGTGTCAGTAAATGAGTCAGGACACTTCCTTTTATATACGAGTTGTCGGTGCTTGCATACTGCAAGCGCTTAAGAAATCACCTTAAACCAAGATCTAAACTCGTAAATAAACCAACGCGATCTCCCGGGCAACAGCACTTCAGCCACGTGGAGCCTATGTTTATTAGATAATAAATTCCATGAATAATAGAAGTATATTTATGCTTTTCCGTGAAATTAGGGCAGCTATCCGTAATTTCTAAATACTCTGGCAATCGGCTGGTATCCAAGTTTTCGTATTTCAAGTTTCGTGACTCAGATAGCCCTGCATGAGCAATAAGAATAATATTCATTAAAACAATAAACTATACACAAAAATTATGGAAAAATTAGAATATTTTGTGTGAAAATTATGGCATTATCATCCGTGAATTTAGCACGTATTTGAATTTTAAAAATCGCAAAATAGGTATGACGCCATTATATTTAACAATTGTAATGTTAAAATTTCTTGAAAAACAACGAAACACAACATTAAAATACTTTTCATGTTTTACTAAATTTCTTGTACGAGTAGATATAATGACGTCATCATAAGTTTACGTCGTAATTAAAATCACTGGCATAATAATATATAAATAAGACAATAATTCTCATTTTCTGCGAAATCAAGGCATCTATCCGGAATTTCTGAATTCTCCGGCAATAGGCTTGCGTGCAAGTTTTCGAATTTTCGGTTCCATGGCTTAGATCACCCTGTTTCAGCAATAGCTATAACCATCATTAAGAAAATATCCTATATTTCAAACTACAATTTATGTAAAAATTACGATATTTTGTGTTTTAGGATAATGGCTATATCATCCGTGGCATTTAGTTTGTATCCGAATAAAATATTTAATATAATTATCACGTCACCATATGTATATGTCTTTGGCTGAAATCAAATAGATGCAGATCAAATTATGCAGTCTTCAAGCATTAAATCAACGAAGTATGGATAATCAATTCCCATTGAAAGGCATTGGAGTCGTTGCTATGGTAGTTAATATTTTTCATTGTTGAAAATCTAAAAACTATTCATAATTTTATGATTACAATAAAATTTTTACGCAAACTCTGCATGGATTTGAATTTTATCTTCAAGAAATATAAACTTCATTGTTTCATCCATGGTATGGTGCATGTTCCAACTTTGTATCTTAAATGTAAATAATTTAAAAAAACAATTTTATATAGCCCTGCACCATTTTCAATGTTTCTCTTATGGGTTTTATGGGTCAAGAATACCCCTTTAGTATAAATGTTTTTGGAATTTCGGATTTTTTTCCAGAGAATGTGCCTAATGATCTCTCTCCATTCCAAATTTCAGCTCTGTAACACTTCTAGAAGCACCTTAGATTTTATTATATATATATATATATATATATATATATATATATATATATATATATATATATACACACATACTAGTAGAAGGTGCTTGTGTTCTGCAAGGATTTCATCTCACCTTGAAAAACATTTATTTTTCAGGGAGATATTTCATTATTAGAAATATTTTTTTAATTCAAAATATTTCGCCTCTATACCAGTTTTCGTTATTTCCTTATGGAACAATAGGTAGTATAAGAAATCTCTAAAATTTGCAATTTTAACAATATTATACTTTTCCCTTTGTGGTGAACTAATGCCACACATTTCTGCCAAATTTTAAAGTTATATCAGACCTAGAAGTGAAATAATATTTATCTAATTATTAAATTTTTTTATATTGTTAATGTCCAAAATAACAACTTCATGGAAATATTGAAATATTTATTTGTGCATTTGTACTTAGCTTTAAATAACTTTAAAATTTCAGCTCCATAGCTCGCCCCGTTGTACCTAAACATTTATCTATTTGTTTAAATTTTAAGAATTTCTAACAGCCAAACAAATTAAAATATCGAAATTTCTATGCTCCCTATTTCGTTTTTTACCAATTCTACCTTTAAGAAAAATTTCAGCTCTGCAGCACATTCGGAAATAAATAATTCTTGAATTTTTTTAAAAACAATTGCGAATTTTTAGCGGCTGCTTCGTTGAAAAATTTTAAGATTTTTTTGTTTTCTTCTATATAGAATTTGCTACAAAATGTTTGCAAAATCTCGTAGCTAACGTAAGACTTACAGATTCCATGATAAACACTAATAATCTTTAATGTACAAATGGAATAAAAACAACCCCTAGAAATTAACAATTTTGAAAATTTCGATTTTTCTAATTGGTTGTGAGCAAAATCCTATTATCATGCAAAATTTCTGCTTCGTATTCCTTTCAGATTGGTCTACAAATTGGAATTCCTTTCTCCCCCTTATGGCAGATTTTCTATAATATTTCCTGTTTTTGGATTTTGACATCATTATATGTTTACGCCGTAGTTTTAAATCATTTGCATTATAATACTAAATTAAAGCTATTTTTATATACAGTTCATCAACCCCCATAGTTGAAAGGAGTTCTTCAATTTAATAACATATATCGCGTTTTAAAATTATGACGTCATCATATGTATATACCTCTTTGGTTAAAATAAATGGGACAGTAAGAATTTCCCTATTAAAAAGCATTAAAGTGATGCTATTATAATACGGATTGCCAATTCTCATTGAAAAGCATTGTTCTGGTTGCTATGGTAGCTGAAGTTCTTTATTGTTGAGCATCGGCTTTTTACCTATTAAAACCATATTTCTTCGTCAATTCGGCACCGATTTGAATTTAAAAACGTAATTTTTTTAGCTATAAAAATGTTTTCACCCCGAGTTTCTATCTGAATTATAACTAACTTAAAACTTAAAAGTGCAAATTTATGAAACTCTGCACAGATTTCCATGTTTTCTTATGGAGTATCGAAATGTAACATTGGGGTCAAAAATACCACACTAAAAATTTTAAAAATAGCATTTTTCGATTTTTCTGGTTGGTTGTACCTAATAACCTATCATCCTGCCAAATTTCTGGTCCGTGGTATATCTAGAAGAACCTTGGATTTTATATTATATATATATATATATATATATATATATATATATATATATATATATCCTACTAGTTGAAACACCCGGCCTCGCTCAGGAACGAGTTTCCTTTTAAGTAGCATACTATTTTTATTATCCTTTATTTTTATTGATATATCAGTTTTGATGTAATGTTACAATAAAAATAATACAAAAAAATTTGAAATTTACTTACTTTTGCTGTAGGGTACCCCAATTTTTGAATTGCTGGTTCGGGGTTTTGGGGGCGGAGCTCACGCAAAAATAGAACCAAACTTTACCAAAAGTTCCCCATTCCTTAATTATGCAAGCGATGTTCACATTAACATTTACTATTTATGTATTACGAGTAGTTGGTGCTTGCAAAATGCAAGCGCTTCAAAAAATCACCATATACCAAGATTTAAACTCCTAAATAAACCAACGTGATCTCCAGGGCACTTCAATCACGTGAAGCCCATATGTATTAAACAATAAATTCCATGAGTAATAGCGGTATATTTATAATTTTCCATGAAATTAAGGTAACTATCCATTATTTCCAAATTCTCTGGCAATCGGCTCGTGTCCAAGTTTTCGTATTTCCAGCTTAGTGACTCAGATCGCACTGCATGAGCAATAAGAATAATCAACATATAGACAATATCCTATACATTAAACATTAGGATATTTTCTGTTAATATTACGTTATCATCCATGCCTTTAGCACATATTTTGATAAAAACAATCGCGAAATAGGTATGACGCCATTATATTTAACAATTGAAAAGAGTTCAAATTCCTAGAAAAACTACGAAACAAAACGTTAAAATACTTTTCACGTTTTACCGTCACTGCTATCAGGGTTGCTTCTCCGATTGTGATCCCTTATAGCCCTGGAGAAAAACAAATCTATTCGCTCCCTTCTACAGTCGATAACCCAAATTTAATCGTCATGTTTGTGCTTTCAGTAGCACGTGAGAATTGCAACTAGCTATGATAACCTCAATCACAGCGCGTGATGCAATTAGTGTTTTGGATACAGTAAAGTCTTATATATTATCGGAAGAAAATATTGGTGATGATGTTTTTATAATATGCATGATATTAGAATAAGTTAAATATGCTTACAGGAATAAATTTGATGTTAATTCAATTAAAGGAAAATGAAAAAAATATAATTCAGCAACTCGAATTATCCATAACTCGATTAATTTTTACTTTCCCTTGAGATTCGAGTTATAGAATTTCCACTTTATATATACAAATATTTTAAAATATATTTCCATAATTATTTAATAATTTTCTAGTACTCGAATAATTATTACTTTTCCTTGAGATTCGAGTTATGGAAGTTCAACTGTAATTCGTTATGAAGGCATTAATTTACATTAAAAGCATTAAATCACTGCGATCGTAGCGTACAATATCAGATCCCTTTAAAAGCATTGAGGTCCTTGCCATAGTATTTAAAGATTTTCATTGTTGAAAAGAGTAAAAAATTCACACTTTTTTCCGATTAAAAGCATATATTTACGCTAATTCGGAATGTATTTGAATTCTGTCTTCAAGACTTAAAACCTCCGCTCTTTTATATACACACTTATTTTTATCGCGAATTCGTATCCCAATTTTAAGTAATTTACAAATACATTTTTATAAAGCCTTACACTGAATCCCATGCTTTTCTTATGGGATATTGAAATGGAATATTGGGGTTAAAAAGATCCCTTAAATATAAATTTTTTTGTCATTTTCCTTTTTTTTTTCGTCGGTTTTGTTACTTGACCTACCAACATATCAAATTTCAGGTTCCTATCCCTTGTAGAAGTACCTAAGAGTTTTGTGCCAGTGAGTGAGGCACAAGTAGCTATATTATTATAGCTATTGTAGTTTTACCATTTATATAATTACGCATTAACGTCTTACTTAATATTCACATGGATAGATAGACCGAAGCCTTTAAATCAGCAATAAAATTATGTGGATTATGTCAAAACTATTAGACAAAACTTAAACAATGAACAACATCTTGGTTACCGAACAAATTTAAGTAGATGTATCGATTTATGTTGCGAGAAATCTCTCAATGTTAGTGGTAAAAGACAACAATGTTCTAATATTCCTTAGAAATCATTTGACTCACTTTAAAAGTAATCATAGACTATATTTTGGTACGAATCCATTTGTACCCTTTATCTTGGCGTTGGCTATTCTTCCTCTACGGCGCGCCACGGCGTGGATTTTTCTTGCATTAATCTCCCTTTGAAGAGGACAACAATTAAGAAATATAGCTTTACTGCTGCCTGGAAAATGTTAATAAATTTTGCGCCTAAAGGATAATTTCGAGTGATTTAACATGTAATATGACAAAACATGAAAATAATTGAAATATTCAGTCTTTCTTGCGTAAAATAAGCCATCGTAAGTTAATATTTAGGTATATTTATATCAGTGAAGGACTGTATGGCATTTTGTGGCTTCTCCATACCATTTTCCATGCGTTCTTATGGAAATAGTATTTTGTTGACCCCATGGGGCATAAGAGAACCCACGGTCTGCAAACCTAGACCAAGTTATTCCTTTGGTCCATAAAATGCTTACGAAACTTTTTAATTCAATAGCTTCAACGGTATAAAAACGTATAAAGAACATACACACACACATTCTAAAATATTTATAAGACCCTATGTATATAAGAAGCAGCTATTTATAATGATACATATAAGCATTGTAGTTGGTGATCATTTACTCCAGCGCAATTTTTAAGGCGTGGAAGAAATGCGAATGAACACACGACTGCTATTATTTTAGTTAGTTTTTTGTTTTGTTTATCTTGACGACGAAAGAACTCGGTAAGTAGCTTTTTTAATTCACACTATTTAGGATAATTTGTTTGAAGGTGATGATAGATATTGTGTATTGCATTGAAAAATGTAGAAAGTGATAAATTATTATCGTATTACGTTTATTATTTCATGAAATTTCAACGGGCATTTACTCATAGCCTAGTTATTCCCGATATCAACATTTTTATGTTTATACAATTATCAAGACAATACCGTCATACCTTCATATCTTAATTTAAAGTTTTATTTTTTGCTTTAGATACATCAACAAAATTAAACGGTGAATTCTATTCAAGATACACTAAAATAATAGATGAAAAACACTGAATATCTATAATAATAGACAATGTTGGTTGGTAATCATTTTAATCGTTTATATATCAAAAACTAAAAGAGACAATGGTTAGAAATTTTCCAGGAATGCTTGATTCGCATACTAAAAGTGATTGACAAAAATATTTGGAAAAACGACCCGGGTTCGACTCTAGGCGATCATATCTATTTATCATAAGGTAACACGTAAATATGGAATTTAAATTTTAGACGTGCAGGTTTCTAATCTTTTTGAAATTGCAATTAGAAAAAACTGAACGTCGATCATCCAATTTAAATTATTTTAAAGAAAAATTAATAAAGTCACATTCTATTCATCTTTTTCGATCTTTTATTAATTTGAACCCACCATTTTTGACGGGAAATATACTAATATATAATATATTAAACATCTATTATAAATAGCTGTTTCTTACCTTGGATATAGGAGTACATAAATATTAAGATCCTTCAAGAAACCTGAAATTTGGCATAATGAAAGCTTTTTGGGTAGAGCCTGCGAAAAAATCCGAAATTCCAAAAAAAATATGTTAGGGTTTTTTTCTGAACCACCCCCAGCTCCATCATAAGAAAAGTTTGATGAAAGCTAGATGAAATTGCATTTTTAAATTAGTTAAAAATGGTATGTAAACTTGGACAAAAAGTTCCGTAGTTGAACGAATGAAGTTCTTTTTTTACAATACATTGAAAACCGTGTGGAATAGGCTTAATCATGTGTTTTTAGCCTACTTTCCAAAATGGAAATAGGCTTATAGTTTTGTCGTTGCGTCTGTCTGTCTGTCTGTTCCTACTATTAACTTTTGAACCAAAAGATCGATTGTCATGAAACTTGGTAAAAATATCTTGCTACATGGGCCGAGCTACCAAGGATAGTTTTTGTGGCGAAGATTGAAGTCCCGGGTTCGATTCCAGAAACTATCCTTCCCATTTGATTTACATGGGAAATCTGAAATCCATCGTGCAGGGTAATTTTCTCTTGCACATTAAAATATCTTAGGATTGTAATATCGAAGCGAGTTTTGTACTATTATCTGAGGAGAGAAATGAAGGTTTTAATTTTTATCGTAGAATTTTGCTTATCGATTGTATTTCTTAGAATTTCGCGTAAATACTGGAGATTTTTCAGTTTTTATCATTTATTACGAGAGTGTTGCCATAGCAACGTCTATTTTTGGACTCAAATTCGGTATATTCTCATACGCACATGCGTTATTTTTGCCACACATATATGCGTGATCAATTTAATAATCCGTTCGAATGTATTTGTAATATTTTATAACGCTAAATTATGAAATTTGGGAACACAAAGAGCTGCATATCCGCGTTGACTTTAAAGCTATTAAAGCCAATATAAGTATTACATAAATGATTAAATGGAAAGTAGGCATCATAAGTTGTTTGGATCATCTTCTTAATAAGAAAAAAGTAAAGTGTTATCCATAAATATGGATAAAATTAGTGCATTTTTATATTTTAGCCCTTCCCTATTCCCCTCTGTAAATTCTTCAAAACTCATACTTTTTTGAATAAGAAGCATCCTTATGAAAAAGTAAGCTCAGAATTTCAGCTTTCCGTTTTTATACCTTCAAAGATATTTTAAATAATTTAATGAGCTCCTATACGACCCTATATATATTTCAAATCTCATATCTAAAGAAAAACAAATGACAGCAGTATGGAAATCTACATTCCAAATTTCAGCTCTCCATTCGTAAGAATTTCAATTTAAGCAAGCGCACAGACGGACGGACAAACAGATACCAAAGTAAAACTATAAGCGGATTTTTTTTAAGCGCAGTATAAAGGCACATTTTAAACAATGAAATATACATCGAATACCATGGCAGCGAGTCTAGTGCTTTTAAATGGAAATTGATAATCTATTCTATTTAAATAATGAGCTGTCATCTATTCTATTTAAATAATGAGCTAAAAAAATCCGGTCACCGCCGTAAGATAACAGGTCGATCAACAGCGACAATAACAAAAAAGTTTTTAACTCAAAAACTTTTCATTATTTTTCGATCAAACTTTCAGAAATTACGCGGTAGTATTACTTTAACATTTTAAGCTGTTTACACTGAAGTCATGGGTGTGATTACGGGAGGGTTTATTTTCTCCATTTGATTACTTCAGGGACGAGTCAAGCACGTTAATCATTTGCATATTAAAATTATTTAAAATCGTCATGGGAATTCGAGACTTAAAACAACGAACGTCTTAAAGAGCGAAATTTCATTTTCTTGCAGTCGTTTTTTATTACGCGTCGAATCTATCCACAAATTAGTTTTTAACGCAAGAATATGACTTATTTTTTACGTGAAAACCTATCGTCCTTAGGTGATTTGCATTATTGCAGGTTTTGTGTGATTTCTTATGGTTGACTGGGATTATAATCATCCATCGCATCTGTTCACAAATTCAAGTGATTTTGAAGTTTAAACAATATTTTGGCTACGATAAACAATACAAAGGTAACGAACGTAAATAAATATTCAACTGCTCATTGATATTGTTTATGAGGGTTCCCATGCCAGATATAGAGATTGCTGAATTTTTAAAAAGATTTTGTGTACATATTCGGCGAAAGCTAAATCAATTTTTAATTTTTGACTAAAACAGAAGAAAAATTTATAAATTTTAATTTAACGAAGCAATATTTGAACATGGACCGAAAAAAATATATATATAAATTCACATTAAGCATGTTCCAGGGAGTTAAAATAATTTTGGCTATATAAAAGTTGTCTAGTGTAATATTTGAAAAATAAACATTCAATTTGTATGTAAGATTTGCATATACCTATATCACGCTGAGAAAGATTGCTATTTTTTTAGATTGTAAGAAAGACAGACAGACAGACAAACGACTTTATTTAGGGCAAAATTGAGACTATATAGTCCCTTCTTACATTTAACCCTTTCGTCATATAAGTAATTGCAATATTTACATATTAAAAGAAGGAGAGAGCGAGGGAGAATAGAAGGGTAAAAGGGAGGAGAACTGGAGGGAGCAAAAGGGAGGATGGGACAGAAGAGAGGGAGAAGAATAGGAGGGAGAGGGGGAAAATAGGATATAGAGAGGGAGAATAAGAGGGAGGACGAATTAGAAAGGAGAGAGGGAGGGAGAATGGAAGAGGGAAACGGAGAAGAATGGGAAGTACCTTAATTTTAATACTTAATCTGCAAATTCCCAACATATTTGACGATAAATTACGCTACTATTGTAATATATCGTAATAATTTAATCGTTCTTAATATGGAATTAATATATTACATTATAGTCTCATTGAGCTCAACCAAGGACATAAACATGTGTTTACGTCATAATTAAAAAACAAGATATATCGTACTTATCTAAAAAGCATCACTCCTTTTAGTTATTGGTATAAAAAGGGCACATCCAGCCCTCCTTTATCGCGGAGGATGCGTTCTGAAAAAGTGCCGTGTTACATGAACCTAACTTTACAGAGTGAAAGAAGGGTTGTGTTCCAGACCAGTTCAGTTCAGTTCAGTTGGCCCAAAATTCTCAAAGCTCTCTCTTTCTCTCTTATGTAGAAATAGGCTGCTGTTGTTGATTATCTAAGCTTTCAAACAAAGCACCCGGGCCCTCCAAAATGTCTATTTCTCGTTCAACAACCTAAAATCCCACGTCCAGATCTGACTAAACCGCGTTAATTCGAATCATAATCCTCGTAATCTGAATTTTTTGTCTTAAAAACAAACTACGTTATAGCGATCGCGTGTTTTAAGAATCCGTGTTATAGGCGTTTTAACATGTATTTTATATGCCAAAATTTTATTATATTCATGTAAAATTACTTGAAAAAAAATACGCAAGCGAAGCGTGCCATTAGATGGGGTTGGGTCCTTAATAGACGAGGGTTAGAGTCCAGAGTATTATAAACGCGCGTTACCATAGAGCTCAAAATTTGGAAATGCTTAAAATTGGCGCCCAAAGTAGAAAATATATACGTATATGTATGAATGTGTGTATGTAGTTACATATATACATTATTTTTAGACATAAATAATTCTGCTTACTATTTATAAATATGTTTAATAATTTCCAGCGCATAAAGCTTTAAATCCTTCTTTTCTTCTTAGAATATATAACCTCTAGTAATAAATTATTGAAACAAATAAATTAAGAAACGTTTTTAAATAGTATCAGAAAGAATGGCAATGTTCGATACAATTATCTTGATGTTAAAAGTAATATATTAGAAATATTGCTACATCTTGAAGAAGGTCAAATTTTACTACTAGATGAGTCGCATAAATCAGTTTCAATCTGAGGAAACTGACAGAAATATAAAGCCATATGTTTTTCTCCTGGAAGCGTGATTTAAAAATGCGAGACATTTACAGTCTAATATGTGGATTCTATTCTAGATCCTAGATGATGAACCATTGAGTATGTTTTCATAAATGCGTGTGGAGTGCTTCATTTAAATTCAGCTTTCTATTCGATGCAAAACGAATCAAACTAGGAAAATTTTCAAAATTTAATCACCTAGATCATCTTACTACTTGAGGTCTTATAATGGCTGTGGAAAATACACAGATCCTCAACTATTATAGACGATTTTGAATCCAAATTATACGCCTATGTATGTTCACTGTTTGAGATACGAACTAAATTAGTAAAACTGTTAACTTAATGTCCAAAGATTACACCCTTAAGAACATCGTGGGCGGCTAAAAATCCTTGCTTTGCCACGTAGCAAAAGAAACACCATGATTCCACAGCAAAACATCACTGCGATGGGAATTAAGTAAATATTGGGAGTTTCTTTATGCTTTATGTTAGATTAATACTGTAAGATAAGCATAAGCAATTGAAACTTTGGGGTGGTTAACAAATGTCAATTTTATGCGTCATTCATATAATTTTCTTTAATTTTATTTCTACGTCGCCGTCGATTGAAACAGTATCTCATATGAATTTTTTCCGCCATCAGACAACAAATTATGTTATAACGGTTGATTGCCGGCCTTGGTAGATGCCGGCCTTGGTAGATGGGTGGTTAGCGTGTCTGGCTCCCAATGCTAGGGTCGCGGGTTCGAATCCTGCCGAGGGCATGGTTGTATGTGTTCGTCTTTGTTAATGTTATAACGCTCATTGTAAAAGGCCGTTAACGTTTATGAGCTAAAATAAATAAATAAATAAATAAATTAAAACAAATGAAATAAATATATTTGAAAACTCGGACTTTGCTTTTTATTCAGCCAAAAACAAAATCAGCTAAGAATTAATTATTGACTAGCTGAAGTACGGTGTACCGACAATTCGTCACACGTTAATTCGTCGCGGTCAATTCGTCGCATGCCAAATTCTTTGCGAGACAGATTCATCGCAAATTCAGGAATCGTTGAGAAAATAGGAAATATTTTTGATATTTTCAGAATTCGTCGAGAGAATTGGATTACTCCTTGTGTATTAAAACTGCGAGCCGTGATGGTTAGGATATGGCAGGGGGTGAATATTTTTTAAACAAAGTATTTTTCTGTTATTTTCAAGATTCGTTGAGGGAATAGGATTACTCGGTGTATTAAAAGTGCGAGATGTAATGGTCAGTGTGTGGCAGGGGGTGAATATTTTTCCGACGAATATTTTTATTATTTTCAGGAATAGTAGAGGGAATATAATTACTCATTTTGTATTAACACATTCGCTGCGTTAGGAAAATTTGCGTGCATCTCCGGTGATGGACGACTTCTTTGATTAGTTTGATTAGAAAAATTAATATCTGCGCAGAAAAAGATAAAAAAAACACAGGAACCAGAAACGGCTGCTCACACTTGGATGGCTCATTGTCAACTGATTAATTCCAAGTGAAAGAAGGACCGTCCCAGGCCGCATGGCAAAAGAATTGTAAGAGCACACAAGGTCTCATAAGAGGCCACCAGCATTTTTGAGGATTCCATGGTCTCATAAGAGGCCATCCGCAGCAAATATGTTAATATTGCGAGCCAACCTGGTTGATTTATGGCAGGGGTGAATACTTTTTCAACCAAATATATCTTCTGCCGTTTTAATCGGATAAGGTAATGAGATTTACTTTTCTACATTAATCATGCGATAAACCATATTTAGCGTATGGGAAGGGTTGGCGATGCGTCATAATTTCCTAATAAATTATAGAACTCCTGTGCAGATTATTCAAAACAATTATCCTATTAGAAATTTTGGAAAATATAATTGATGAAATATTCATATCTTATCTGATCAGCATAATAATAATAAGGCTTAATCCTTTTGCCATTTTGTGTAATACTTTTTGTATACGTGTTTTAACAAACTTCGGTTTATGTAGACGATTTAAATTTGGCAGGAATACGTAAGTGTCTCATTAAGAGTCAATGACGAAAAAATCCCTCAAAATCTCCCGGGTTCGAATCCAGAAGCATTCTTTCTCTGTTTGATTAACTATGAAAGAGCTGAAACGTTAAAATTTTAACTCGGAGGACGTTTATTTAAATCCCAGCCTGATGGAGATTTTTTTAAATTGGCGATGCAGGCGCATTAATCGCAAAAAATGTAAAAACATCAATTTTCACCTTTTTTTAGATTTTTATGAAATATTTTCAGAACTCACGCAAAAAATTATATTAAAAACTATAGCTTTTACGCTTGCTTGAAATAAGTAAAGAGTCTTCGCTGGAGAGGAGGAATTTGCACACCGATCCGTTACCTATCCAGCGCGTGCCCGCGCTTTCATATAATAATCAATTCTCTCGACAACTCCTGAAAATAAAAGAAAAATATTTCCTATTTCCTCAACGATTCCTGAATTTGTCATGCAACGAATTGTCATGCGACAAATTTTCGCGCGACGAATTGTCGTAGAGCCCTGAAGTGCCCGGCCTTTTTCGAGTAAATCCAATATACTTCATGAATGTCATACTCCCTAGTTCTTATATAAATTGTAAAGCATCGACTAGAAAATTTATTCGAGGAAAGTACAACATTTGCCATAAAAAGTTGGCATGAGCACATAATTATAACTTATAGTTTCGGAGATATAAATTCGAGAAAGTACCAAACATGCAAATAGGTATTTTTCCTACATCGGTTGAAACGAAGATTGTTTTGGTGTGGACAATTTTAAAGCCATATTTTCCTCTCCCTTAGACTTACACGATCTGCGAGATAACGATTGAAAAAAACATTCAGAGATAAAAATTCGAAAATATCCCAAGACTGCTTCATACGCAAATCTCGCAAACGAAGAAAAATGTGCACCTGGACTCAAACCTTGGTACTTCGGAGAAAAATGAATGCCCCGTTGTCCTTCAGATCGGAAACAAAAAAGAAACGCAATAATTTTGGTGTATTCGGTGACTGCCGTGAGCGCCAAAGATATCCATCTCAAAAAAGGTCGAATTTTTGCGTTCAAAGCAAATTTGCGCGTCGAATTGATGCTTCTAAAATTGACGGCCTGCATATATGCATGTATACTTTAAGACGTTTTAGGTTCAAGTTTCGAGTTTGTAATGTAAGTAATTTTCTAATGCAAGCAAAAAAT
Organism: Tanypteryx hageni; assembly: GCA_028673005.1. Taxonomy (NCBI): domain Eukaryota; kingdom Metazoa; phylum Arthropoda; class Insecta; order Odonata; family Petaluridae; genus Tanypteryx; species Tanypteryx hageni. The sequence continues at coordinate 40,056,097 of CM054118.1, forward strand.
ACGGTGCATTTATTCCCTTGCTATTCTAATGGGAAAAGGTAAAGATTCTGGAATAAAACTCTGTAATCGGACGCTAACATGGCCCTTGACCTTCTCCTGAATATAAGTAGATTCCATGCAAAATCTGGTCCCCCTCGTTCTCCCTGTGTTCAAATGCATAGAAGACAGACAGACGAGCATGCAGATACACATCTTTTTATTAGATAATATCTTTGAAAATGGATCTATCGATATCTGTCGTTATGCTCTTTTGAATAAACAAGTAGAGGGTTATCCATGAGCCTTGATATAATTAGCGCATTTTTTCTTCTATTATTAAATTCTGTAATACTTTGTGCTGTATTTCGCTATTACAATATCTCCCATTTCCCTTGATTGATAAACGGAGGAGAATTCGATCAACTTTTATATACATAAATTCAGTGTATCTTAATTTATTTTTATGTGGTTATACTGCCACATACTCGGTCACTAGAACCTTGTACGTAAGTAGCATAAACGTGGAAAATGTGCGCTCAAATGTTCAGCATTCCATCTTTTATACCTTCAGAGATATTTAAAAAAGAATTTAAATGTGCCACTAACGGATCCTGTGTATTTTTCATAACTCAAAGCTAAAGAGAAACAAACGATAGGGGTAGAGAGAGATATCTATACTCCAACTTTTTAGTTTTCTGTCGTTTATGGTTTCGTCACAATATCAATTTATGCAAGTGTGCGGACAGACGGACAGACAGACGCCAAATTGAAACTAAGAGAGGTTTTCGGAAAGTTCTAGGAATTTTGGTCTGGATCGAAAAATAGTAATTTTATACCTTAGAATGCACATAAAATATTTCAAACTAGTCCCCAGCAAGCTCTGCACACTTATTCCAATGTGGAATAAGCTTTTCCAGTCCACATTCAAGAAAATCCTTAGGTGACTCTTTTATCCACGTATCTACTGCAGATTTAAGGTCTTCTAAGGAATATAAACGTATTCCTCGAAGGGATTTTTTCAATTCCGGGTACAGGTAAAAATCACTGGGAGCAAGATCGGTGGAATAGGGTGGGTGTGGAGGGAATTCCCATTGTAGGTCAGTTATGACATTCATTGTTAGCTGTGCAGTATGAAGCCCTGCATTGCCTCGCTGTAACAGTGGTCGTGAATGAAGCTTTCCTGGTCGTTTATTTTTCAATCTTTGCAGTAAGAGAGCCCTTTAACATCTCTGAATAGTAAGCAGCATCTTCGAGAAACATTTAGGAAGGTAGTCAATATGAATGATTCCTCGACAGTCCCAGAAAACAGTTACCATTACCTTACCATTTGAAGGAATTGTGCGAAATTTGAGGGGAGGTCCATCAGTAGGCCACCGCCCTTCCATTGACTGAACTTTGGTTTCGGGACAGTAGGCTCATGAACACTTTGGCTCCAAGTTGAACAGTGGTAGAAAACTCCTTCAGCCAAAAATTATAGGATAAGCCCTATGTATTTTGCCCACTAAGTGGGCATCTTCAGGGGAGAACCTGCCTTGGCAGTGAACAGAGTTCAACTGCGGTTGAACTCTCCCACCGGATCTCCAGCGAAACCGTTCCACGCGTTCGCACAAAGCGTCCGCATACCGGCCGCGTGCTTAGGTGCCACCGTCAGGCCAAGAGACTTGACGATGGCGTCCCTCACTACGCTAACGCAGGCTCCACTATCCACTAGGGCATCGACCTCTTCGAAAGACGGTAATGTCACACGGACCAAAGGTAGATGACGCCCCGCAAGCGAAATTTTGAAACAGCTGGCCGGCCCTGGTCCGCGAGGCCGGCGTTCCCGTTTCCCGGCTGCCGCCGATCAGGGCAGTCCCACGCCAAGTGTCTCTCCCGGCCGCAATGGAAGCACACGGCCTTGCGTTCCAACACCTCCGGACAGTCTCCGGCCAAATGGCCGATTCTCTGACATCGGAAACACTCGAACTTTTCGAGACGCGCGGCGATATTCTCGAGCGCATTCGCGAGCCGATCTTGGTTAGCTCCCTCCTCCGGTTTTGCCCTCAAAGACTCGACGAAAGGGGTGGAGCTTGGAAGGAACGTATTCGGGACGCCGAATGCTGTCGGAAGGGCCGCCGACGTCGACCAGCGAGGATGAGTCACCGAATTCCGCAGTCCCCGCTCCGTCGCTTCCAATCGCGTCAAAAACTCCTCGATAGTCGCGGGTGTCACCGACATAACCGCCGTTGACACTTCTGGACGCAGCAATCCCCACGCTATCCTCCTGATTTTTTCGTCCATCGGCAGGGGGACGGGGCAGAGACGGCACAAACGCTGCTTGTCGAACACATAATGCCTGCTAGATTCACTCGGGAGCTGCACCCTGCTCTCCATAAATTTGCACCGTCTCTTGAGAGTGAGCTCGCGGCCGAAGGCCTCCTCCGAACCCTTAGCCCACTCTTCTCACGACATTGCGTTAACCCCGAGGGCCTCATGCCAATTGTTGGCGCCGCGCGCATACGGTCTCCTGATTCCCAGGCCTCATTTTGTCCCACCCGATTCACCGTCTCCAACCCGGCCCGCGCATCCTCGTCCGCTCCTCCCGAGAAGGTGGGGATGGCCGCCATGCTTGTCGCACTAAGCGGTCGGACCGTGATAGATCGAGGCTGCAGAGCCGTCCGCACTTTCTCCACTAGGCCCACGTGATCTTCCCGCATCGCCTCGATGAGCTCTCGTAGCCCGTCCATGTTCGCCTTTCCTCCGTAAATCTCGTCCGCTACGCAGCCTAATACACCGCACCCGATCCGCGCATAACAACCACGTGTCCGAAACCTATGCGATTCTACTTCTTTTTAAAAAAGAACTCGTACGAGTAATAGTAACCGACGTGATCCGCGTCGGATCCCACTTCTTACACCAAATTGTCACGGATTCCCTGGCGATCGCTCAGGATTCTTATCGCGTTCATTTATCTCCCGCGTACATCCCGCACTACTATACTCTGTGACTCACGGTCCTGCACTGTCTGGCCTCTCCGGTACCTTCGCTCTCAGCCACCTGGTGGCCACTCGAAACAATATATGCGTACAGACGGACATCGCGAAGATAATAGCGCTTTTCAGCAATTACGAAAAGCACTCAACAAGTAGGGGTGCGCACGGGTTTCCAGTGATACAAAAGTGTTTCTCGTCAAATTCGCCGTAGTATAATCGTATATTAATGTATTTTCTGTGTAATTAGAAAATTATTATTCCTTATATGGTGATAGCCCTGCTTTTTAGATCCGTTCTAATTATATTCACTTCGTTTTGTCATTCTATACTCGCCCTACAAACGAAATTTCTTCGAGATCCGTTCAACCAATGCCTTCCAAATTCATAGTTACACAAAATTTCTTACCTCTATATTGTGGTAGCCGTATTTAGTGGACCCGGTTGAAGTATACTATTTTGGTTATTGATTTATGTGAAGATTATGTATAGCATATTTGGTTAAAATCCATGCGGTCATTTCTCTATATATACGTGTAAAATAAACAATATTTTACTTTTTACTGTGGTAGACCTGCTCTTAGGCTTACTTCTTACTGTGGTAGCCCTCGCATATTGTAATTGCATCGGTCGGCACGACGATTCTATCCGCAAACAACAATTAAATACCATATCCCCCCCACCTCCAAAGGTCTTATATGACCTGTGAGGTGTAGATTAAAAATTTACCTTTACTATAAATAAGTATGTATACAGAACCACATAACTACAAGTTCTAGTTTCGGAGATGAAAGTTCGAGAACCGCTCAATCTTTCAATACCGTTTTATACGTATTTCTCATTAAGAACGCCTTTGATATCTGTCTATTAGGGATGAGCGAAAAACTTTTTTTTTCGAATTTCGACCTATCCTGGTGCGATACGTTGAATAACCAAAAAAGGAAAAAATGTTTTTGGTCTTTAAACATCTTCCGATTTCGCTAGGCACCCCTTGTTTCCAACCGTTAAGAATACACAAAACGCTCCGAGGGATGCAACTCTTCTCTTGTTTCGGTCTTCTCTCACCGATGCAGGCTAACGTGTAAGTCCAAATACCTAATCTGACGCAGTTCACCCAATTTTAGCAATTCAGGAATCTTCGGGTTGCCCCGCCGCTTGTTGGTAGGGGAATAGCATGGGGGAATACTTCAACTCTAACAATGAGTGCAAGAGCTGTCTTCATATTCAGTTAAGCTTCCGTTCGCTGTGGTCGCTTTGAATGTTTGATCTGTGTAAATTGTGTCTAGTTTACCTACTACCTACTACACTTTTTTCCTGTAAATCTAACAGAAAATTTCCCAACAACGGATGAAATACTTCGATAACCTAAAATCACTCAAAATTTGATGGGATCTAAAATATATCTGGCTAAACCATCTTATTAGCGCATTTTTAAATCTCTTATGCATTCTTTTCATGCGTCCGCCTGTCTGTCCGAGTATAAAATAACTCAAAATTGACACTAGTTAAAAGTTAACTTACAAGTTCTATATTGAAGCATATTTTTAAAATTTGTTGGATCCTGGATCAGTAGCTGAGGAGTAAATGGTGGGTGCAGAGATCAATTGCTAATAACTCAAAAAGTATTTGTTCTAGCAAGATGATTTTTATGTGTATAATGTAGGGTTTAAATGTGTGAATCTGCCAAAGTTTGGAAATGAAGATGAAATAGTTTGTACAAAGATACATTTGCTAATAACTCGAAAAGTATTAATTCTAGGAAATCGGAACTAAACTATTATACTTTTTAACGACAATTGCAGTGACTAACAAAATATAATTTCCGTACTGAAAAAGTCCCAATTCGATTACGCTAAATACCACGTGTTAAACCAATTTAAATCCACGAATATATTCTTAGTCGAAAAAGAATGTGCTATCTTATTTTAATATTGCCGATCAATCAACTACTTCGTAAAATAAATGTTAGTACTTCGCTACTTAACCTTTTTGCTTCAATGAAAGGATTAATATAAAAGCGGCATAAGCTCCGAATTTGACATTATCTCTATTCTATAAAACAAATGTTGAACAAACATACGAACGTATTGTTTACCGTTTTTAAGTGTCCCAATTTAAAGAATATGATTTCTCAAAAACTCACATGATTCAAACCAAGGTTTTCGTTAGTATGTAAGCAAGCAAAAACAAAGGAAATTATAACGGCCTATGATAATAGTGAATCAGTTGATGTATGTATTTTGTCAATCGCGTAAATAAATAGCGACTGTAATATCGCAAATGTACAAAATATAGAAATTGCAACCTCAATCAAAATCAATCTTTTTCGTTAAATTTTATTCGAATCCTGGAGCTTCCGCTGTAAATGTAATAGCATGTTTTGACAGAACTGAGAATATTTTCGATGGATATAATGTTATTTATTATCTTAATATCATACTTGATGCAATTTTTGGAAAAATGCTTCCCTACAATGTGCAACGTTTAATAAATGAATCTATGTTTAGCTACGTATAATAATCCTCAAGTTTTAAGATTAAGAAATAGCTGATAAATTATTTTTCTTAAACAAAAGAATGTCTTTTTATTGCCATAGAAAGCACCTTATGCAAATTGGTCTGTAATTCTTTTTTTACAACCTTCTACTATCAATTTGTTTATAATTTATACTTTATTTTTGGCCCACAATATTTAATTCTGATTGTAGGATAGAAACATCATGATGCAACGATACATTTGATCAAGTGGAAAAACATGTATTAATGGGAAGGAGAAACAAGCGTGCCCCTCAGAAACAGACATAACGCTATATTTTATTTTTTAAGCTAAACCCCCACTAAATCTAAATTTTCTGTGCTTGGCATCTTACCTAAAGTGATTCTTTTGTAATACCACCATACATAACAACGTAACTACTGCGCAGTGTCTTAATGGTTGAACTATGGAACAGCTATACTTAAATATAGCCAACAGAAAACATCAGTCTGGCGAGCAGTAATTTATGAGTACTATAAATATATATTACCTCGCCTACTGATATTTTCTGCGCCCAAAGCTGGAATATACTGATGGGATAAGTCTTTCTTTAAATAGGTCTATCTGGTTACGTTATACCTCACCATCTGACGTGAACAAAAATCTTCAGAAAAGTGCTCGTATTTTTGGAAAATGGAAATAATAATAAACTATGTAATTAACAACGAACAGGTTCACTACAGAAAGACGTTTTCAACACAAAGGGAATGTTATAATTAGGTAAAAGCCACGAACCCAAAAAAGTAATTGTTCATCTTGGAACAGTTACACAAAGTTACGCATACCACCATGAATTTTATTCTAAAAACTGTGAGTGGTTGCATGAGCTACTAATTTTGACGCGTCTACTATACTAATATACTATACAAATTCAAAGGCTAATTAACATATTTATTAATTGTGTAGCTCATGCTCAACATATATTGCAGTTCGTAATTACATATACGCCTTTATAATTTGACAATATTCATATCGAGCAAAACTTATAGACATGTTTGTAATTGGTGTAAACTGAACAAATTGGTTTTTTCATCTATACAAATAAATATCATATATTCATCGAAAAATACGAAAAATAACCTTAGTTAAGCAAACTCAAACTCAATTCAGATTCAGAGTGTAGTTTAATAATAAAGCAATTTTACGATGGCAGGCTCTCGCGTATTATATTACATTTCCATTTTTATAATTAACTTAAAAGCCGCCAAAACCTTACGGCAGGAAGTGACACTTCACCATACCTAAATCACATAAAATCTCTGTTATCCTGTCTTATCGCGTTCTGGAAAAAAAATCAGTAGTACCTGTTGATTATAGAAATTCAATAAATGTATTTTCTTGTGCATCGTCGTCTACTCCCAAGCTCATTAGCGCCGGTAGGAGCAAGGCACGTGCATACTCAGTATATATTTGGGTCTTTGAGTATGAAGAATTGGAAGAAAAAAATGAGGCGGAAGTAAAAATATATGAAATTTCGAACGCTTCCCGCCGGTTATACCCCTTGATATGCCACCGTATCAAATTTCATATCTACAGCTCATCTAGAAATATCTTATAATTTAGATAGATTTGTGAGTCAATGCTGAACTGAGGGGAAAATACATAGATTGAAGAAGTTATTAGGAAGAGAAAGAAGAAATGGATGCGTGAGATTTAAGATTATAGAAAGGATGCAGAGAAATATGAAGAGAGCAGGAGTATTTAATTTATTAACAGAAGGAGATGATGATAAGATGGAGAGGAAGGCATTGGATGGAGCAATTTAGGTTAGATAAGCCTAAAACCTATAGAGTGTGTCAGGGTCTAGCAGCTTTCTATAAGTAATAGCATCTTATTTATAATTAAAAATACAAAAGCTATAAAACAGTTCAACTAAATATATGTATGCGTGCGTACATATAAACATTACACTGCATTAAATACTCCAGAATTGGTGATTTTTGATAGCATAGATGCTTTCTTATAGATATTCGTGGCCTCATTACAATCATCTTGCAAACTATTAAATCTCAGAAACAAAATCACTAGATAAGTTCCAAATTCCTGAGTTATTTACGACGACCGAAGCATTTCAAGTTTCGTTTCGATCAACTTTGTTTTCGAGACTACTCAAAAGTAAATCCCTCTCAATTTACGTATTGCTAATTGGCCTTTTAATCGTGTGTATGTGTGTGTAAAGTTAGGGTCGTCGCCTGTTACTGCCGCTACTCAAAGCTCGACCATTCCCTCCTCCTAACCCTCTTTTCCCCTTGCCAGAACCGACGGTAGAGCCACCTCGCGAGCAATCGCCGCTCCGAATAAAAAAATGGGTAGGGATCAGATAAACGGCTTTAAGGGCCGAAATAACAAGTCTTCGATGGCACCACACGTGTGGCACTCGTGGCGGAGGGAGGAGGAAGAGGAGCTGAGAGGATAGAGGAAGGAGGGAGGGAGAGGAGTTGGGGGAGAGAGAAGAGAGAAGGAATAGAGAGAGAGAAAGGAGAGAGGTAATGGAAAGCAGGAGAGAGGAAGGATAGGGAAGGGGGAAGAGAGGGGGATTAGGAGGGAGGGGAGCGGAGGGGAAGGGAAGGACCACCTGCGTTCGAGGCTATCGATCGAATGCACGCCACCGCTCCATGTAAAGCCGCGATTCCATAGTCCCTGACGGAGGAGGAGGAAAAGAAGGAAGGGAAGGAATGGAAGAAAGAGAGAAGAAAAGGAAGATGAAGCGAAACGAGGAACCGGATAAATAAACGAAAAGAAGGGATTAAATGAGACTATTCGAAAGAAAAAAAACGGAAGACCAAAGGGGTTTGAGATGAAGAGAATGATAGAAGAAATGACAAATACCGCGAAAAGAAAGAGGAAAACAGGAAAAAAGACGGTAGAGAAGAGGATGGGAATATTCTCAGAAAAGGAGAAATAAAAAGAGATTAGGGATAAAAGTAAAGATGGAGCGATTAAGAAAAGGATGATAAAACCAAAGAAGATAAGATTCATTTTGGAGATGAGGCGAATGAGATATGGAAGATGTGCAAGCATAGATGTTGAGGAAATTTATGGAAAGAGTCGTGATTGCATATCGCTTCTCGGGGAGATGATTTGAAAAAAGTAACTGCAAGATAAGTATTGATGAAATTGAGATGCTTCAGGATGGCTTTGAAAGCAACTATTATGTTTCCTTCTCGAATACAGACTTAGAACTTACAATAATACCAGATTAACCGAGATAATTTGAAAAATTTCACATACCCCCAAGTTACAACCTTAATTTAATTATAAAATATCGTATGCTCTATTCATAGACAGTAACGGTCGCAACGATAATAAATTCAGTAGCCATGGAGACGATAGGAATTTTCCTCTAAAATGAGAAATAGCATGAGGGTTAATAGTACATTTACAGAATACGTGCATAAAATGCCTTTGAGAATAAATCTACACAAACGTTTTGAAGCTATATAGGACGAATTTAAAAAATAATAAAAAAGACATGAAATAATAATTTGCCTGCTTGTAAATGAATCAACTTTGCAGCATAAATGCAAGATGTCAAAATTTGTGATTATTATTCCTTTCATAAACAAGGTCAACTTTAGTTCTCCATGACTTGTGAAAACAAAAACTGCTAACAAAACTACTGCATAACTACTACTTCATCTGAAATGACAGTAAAATAGTTTCAATTTCAATCTCTGCCTTATTGTCAATAAATGAAGTAGGGGATAGATCGAAACGGAAAGCATCTTCTTCCTATTTTTTCGGTAGAATAAAGAATCAATGACGATTAATCAGCAATTGTTAAATTAGTAAACGAACGAATTCAAAGGATATATGTCCTAATTAATGAAGACCCAAAGCCACTGATAAAGAAAAACTAGACTAATTTATTTATCGCCTCGAAATTTTGAGAGATGAATAATTCTCTCGAAAGCGAGAATGTATCAAATGATAAGAGTGAAACCCTTAGTCAATTCAGAGGAAAAACAATATGATCCAAACAGAACTATGATGCCTACTTTCCATTTAATCATTTATTAAATACTTATATTGGCTTTAATAGCTTTAAAGTCATCGCGGATGTATAGCTCTTTGTTCCCAAATTTCATAATTTAGCGTTATAAAATACTATACATACATTTGAACGGAATACTAAATTGATCACGCGTATTTGTGTGGCAAAAATTACGCGTATACGTATTAGAATATACCGAATCTGAGTCCAACAATAGTTGTTGCTATGACAACACGCTCGTAATGAGTGATAAAAACTTCATAAACGCCAGTATTTACGCGAAATTCTAAGAGATACAATTGATAAGCAAAATTATATGATAAAAATTAAAATCTTCATTTCTTTCCTCAGATAATAGTACAAAACTCGCTCCAATATTGCAATCTTAAGATATTTTAATGCGCAAGAGAAAATTACCCTGCAAGATGGATTTCAGATTTCCCATGTAAATCAATTGGGAAGGATAGTTCCTGGAATAGAACCCGAGACTTCAATCTTTGCAACAAAAACTATCCTCGGGAGCTCGGCTAATGTAGCAAGAGATTTCCGCCGAGTTTTGTGAAAATCAGTCTATTGGTTCAAAAGTTAATAGGGGAGGCGGACAGACACAACGACAAAACTATAAGCCTATTTCCATTCTGGGAAGTAGACTAAAAATAGAGAGATGGGCAAAAGTACCGAGGAACAATAAAAAGAGGGGGATTGATGAAAAAGAAGAGGAAACAAGAGTGGTAAACTACAGGAACATTTACTTCATTATTTAACGAATGAAGCAACACAACAGGAGAAAAATGGAAGTGGATATTCCAATAAAGTTTTTGCGTTGCTAGAACGTCGCTGCCAAACAATGGGAATGGAATGAGGCCATAGTTACGGAGAATTAAGAACTGGAGAGTTTCAGAATGAGGGGAAAGGAAACAAAGTAGAGAAAGGATTCCTAGTAAGCGAAAATAATGATCTTCTGGGGAATTAAAAGAGAGTTACTGTTGTCGAGAATTTAAAATGGATAAAATAGTTTCACAAGTAACCAACGATGATAGTGAATCTCTGTCATAAAGTGTACGCTCTTCCTCGTTCACTATAATTTTATATCCAAAGTTTAAAATAATATTTACTAACAAACGCCAATCGAACTCTGAATTTAAAAAAAATACTTCGATACTGATGGATCTATCACCAAGCAATCTAAGGCATCGTAAATCAGAGCTAAATTTAATTTTAAATATGAATTGAAATGAAATAAGAGCGATTTACATTCCATAAAAGGACGTGCATAGCCATATTAGTTTGAGGGATGCACCAATGTGAGCACTAATTCCTCCCGTATTAAATTTAAGATTGCTCCAAAATTTTGATTAGAAATTACTTCATGTGGGAATACATACTCCGAATAACTCAACATAAAAAGTATTTTGTCAGTGATACACTGGAAAACACATAATAATAAATAGGAAAATTAACGTCAACCGTAATTTATCAATTGCAGTTGGAACACATTATTATATAACAGTAACAGCAAACTTTAAAAAATGAAATATTTAGTTGTAATAACGTTTAAATTTCAGGTCGGTATTTGCATTCAATTATAATTTTAAATTGGGAATGGGAAAGGTAGGGTTGCCATAGACATCCCCCATTAAAATCAAACGCTATTAAGGTTTCGCTAAAAATTCCATTAGTCATCATTCCACTTAAATCTTTAAAATTGCAAAGCTATAGTTCTAATCTCGCACAGAGAAGAATTTTCAATCGACTTCGCCATCAAAAACAAAAAACGGGCAAATATGTCGATAAAATTAACCACAAAATTAAAATTCCCTATTAAAACATTGAATAAGATACAAATCATCATCGAAAATTGTCGTGACCAATTAAAAAGGTATAAAATCGTTTTTATGACTTTTTTCGGCCTATTACTATTTCCAGGATAGCCCAAACTTGTATTTGACTAAATTATAGATATGCTTATTTATAAATTGGAAGAATAAAATCACAACTTGGATAGCATAAAGGTAATTTTACATATTTTAGGTAACATCTATTAAATTCTAGCTCAGCTTATAACTAAAATAAAACTTGCAAACTATGTCCCTCCCCAATATTTTTATAGCTATTAGAGGAACATATTATGTCAATTAGCAACAAGCTAAAAAATCTTGTATCGCATAGTCGACGTACTTTCGAGGAGTCCGAGCAAAAGAACTATTTCCACACGGTCGTTTTCGCTCGGCAACACCCAACTGTTTTTTTCATCAGGTAAAAAACTGATTTACTTCAAAGGGCTAGGACGTAAGCGAGCCGGATTTTGAGGAATGTGTGCATCAATGCCAACAAGCATAAGATCTTCAAATGACATTCGAATTTTCAAAACGACATTAGGAGCAATAAAATATTCAAAAAGGGCGACAAAATATCCCGGAAATTCTAATGACGAGAATACCCTCAGTAGTAGTAATCAACGCCATAAGCATGGTTCCGTCCTTGGACAACGCATCACAAATAACATACCTTCAAAAGTGGAGACGAACGCGAACAACGCGGCCGCCGATTAACCCCGTAGAGAAAAAAAAATAAAAAGCGTCGAGAACTGGTTGATACGAGAGTAAAACTGCAAAGCGTGGGGAGAGGAAAGAGAGAAATAGCCGAGGGTCGCAGAAAGAGACGTATTTCTCCCTTAACGACGAGAGTAAATAATGAAACGCGCTCATGCAAAAGAAAACCACCCGGCGAGTGAGCGAGAGAAAGAGAGAGAGAGAGACGCATAAAAGCCGAACGAGTCCCAACCGTATAAGTGCAATCACCCTTCGAGACTGAGAGGTAATTATGACGTAACAGGAGAGACGAAGAGAGAGAGAGAGACGGAGACAGAGCAGAGGGAAATAAGTGGGATTAACCCCTTGTGTCCCACACTCCCCCTTCTCCCCTCATTCCACACCTTTCCCTTGCTGAAATAAGGGGCCCATGTTACTCGGGCGCTAAAGCTAGCGTTTTTTCCGTTAGAGTGAGTTCTCTCCGCGACACCTTTTATTTTGTGCGAGGGAGCCCAAACCGCCAAAAAAAATGCGGAACTGTTCTTTCCTCTTCTTTACCCGGCATTGAACGAACGGACGGTTTCCACTCGGTGCATTGCTCGTCTATGCGCTCCGCAATAAGGGTACGGTTTCTATCGGCGGTTGTCGCATTATCGCCAAATTTAGCGTTTTGTTTTTCAAGTCCGCTAATTTTAACGTTTTGTCCATCACATTTACTTGCCCGGTGAAGTACTTCTTCACGGTTCAGGTTAGAGCAAACAAATTTAGAGGGATTGTTCATAGCCATAGGCTTTTTTCGCGGTTGAAATTTGGAGACCCCGGGGGCAGCCAAAGGGGTGTAGTTAAAACAAGATGGAAAACTATACTCCATAAAGGGAATACACAGAGATATCAAAGGCGTTCTTTATGGGAAATACGTATAAAACGGTATCGAAAGATTGAGCGGTTCTCGAATTTTTATCTCTGAAACTAGAACTCGTAATTATGTGTTCCCGCGGACTTTTTTATAGTAAATGTTAACCTCTACTCGAATAAATTTTTAATCTACACCTCACAGATAGCATAAGTCCTTGGGATAGAAAAAAATGGTATTTAATTGATGTTTGCGGATAGAATCGTCGTGCCGACCGATGCAATCAAAATATGCGATGTTGTGCTTAGGACTTGCTCGAATTTTCATCTCCGAAACTATTAGTCGTAATTATATGGTCTCGCGGACTTTTTTTGGTAAACCTTGTCCTCCATCCGAATATTTTTTTAATCTATACTATACTATACTATACTATACTATAAGTTTATTTAAGTGCTTATATAAAGTGGAAGTTCTAGTTGATGGATGCAGTTCAAAATTACAGTTTGGTGATAGATTTTAATAAGTATCACTCGTACTTAATTTCATTAAAATCCGTCCAGCGGTCCAGGAGATGAAAGTCACGAAAGACGGACGGACGAGATGTGCCCATAAGGCGTTCCGCTACTACCGCTTCGCTGGTAAAGAACGTCCAAAGACCACCCTTAATATCTGACTCGCCAGTCCTTTCCTTACTTGTTCCGATGTCGATTCCGTGAGAACCTAAATTTGCTTGTCGCGAGTTCGCTCATGCGAATTTTGTTTGTTTGTATTTCTAGCTAATCGGTCTCTTGAACTATTATTGCTCGCTCATGCAAAGCATGGACGTTTTCCCGTTAATAATTAGAGGTTGTGCGTATAGGCAGAAACAGGGCATACTGTAAATAAGTAAATCATCGCTCCGGCGTGTTTTTACTTTCTCCATAAACGAAGTATAGAGAAAGTATTGTTTTCATGAAAAAATCGAATTTGAGATTTCAACGGAAATATATGTTCTAAGGTCCCCGAACACGTTTTGACTATTTTCTCGATGATGTCTGTCTGTATGTGATAGATTTTTGTGGGCGCTCTTACTCAAAAACTATTAATCAGGTCAACGCAAAATTTTATATTTAACATTTATATAAAAGTTAGAAGATCTGATTAGTTTTTGGTAAAAATCGGTCGACCGAAAGTAGGTGTTTACTCTTTTCACTTATCCGTTATTTTGAAATATTTGCTTTAATATTTGATAAATGTAATAATGTACCAGAATAAAAGTTGTAGGAAATTTAATTTTCTACAACCTTTGTTTGATACATTTTTCCATATAATGCATTGTTTAAGAGATATCTTATATTTTTAGCTGCCACCACCACGCCACCTACCGAAGACTATTGTTAACAATTGACGCTTAGTTACGTCTTAGTAACGCTCCTTTTTCTTTTCTTAATTGTCACTTGGAAGTAAATATTGACAACGATCCCAGAGTTAACAAAATGTAATTTGCCATATAAATGTGGAGGAAGTCATGTGTTGCCCACATCAGTTTATTTTAATAAGGAGAAAGAAAAGTAATCCTGTCATTACCATTTCTTTGTTCATGAGAATGGTTTTCTGTACGAGTGCAGTCTTCGTGAAATTTTCGTGGCTTGTTGTCGTACATTATAGAGGCACGTTATAAAATGAGAGGAAGTGAGAAAATAGGAGGAAGCGAGATTTTCGGTTATTTTAAGTCGACGGTCACGTATACATAAAAACATTAAAATTACAGCGAATCATTATTATTATTTATTTATTTTTCTTTCCAAAAAGAAACGCCTTCCTCCATAGAATTGTTCGTTAAGATTTCTCACGTTCGCGCGAGATCACGCCGTCAAAGAAAATACTTTTTGCAGAAACTGAAATTTTATTTCCGCAATCTATCGAAAGATAGAAAAAACTACCGGTACACGTAAAACCGGCTTTCGATGCCAGTCCAAGAACTGCATTTTATATATGATTGATATGTAAGATGGAATTGGACAGACTCGAGAAATTATATATATATCAGAGATTTGATTGGAGAGCTGGAAAAATGTTAAACAAAAAAAGATCAACACGGGCACTACAAGACTACCTCCGATTTGCCCTACGATGGTTTAGGTGAATCTCCAATTCGTCTAACATATCTATTGCAATAAAAAGTATTTGTTACAGATCCAATGAATCTGGAAAACAGGACAGACGAAGAGAATAAAACAAAGAATATCACCTTACACGAGAGAAAATATTGATAAAAATCTGAGGTTTAAAATAGGTAGATCACGAATGTAAATTGAACACTAATTTCATTGTAACTGTACAACATATTAATGATCAATGGGAAAAATTAATCGATGCAACACTCAAATTTGTTCTCGCCCTTGAAAATAATTAAACCCCATGAAAATGTCCAATCTATTTAAAAATTCAAGTTTGCGAAATAAAACATCAAATATTGCTATAAATAACTCGCCATTGGTTTAAAAATCCAATTTTATCTTGCAAAAAAAGGTTAATAGTTTATATGGTTCTCAATAAGTAATGGAACTTTTAATGCCAACTGTAAAAACGTCAACGAAAATAATCTGGAGGGTAAATTTATGAAATCGCCAAAGAGAGTCCAAAAAATAAATAGGCGATTTAATAGTTAAATATTACGCCGGACACAAAAACATGATCCACATAATGAAATTTTCACCTTCATTACCACCCTCTGCACCCCAGTTAGTTCCACCTCCGAAAGAAAATCCTCCCGCGCACCTTCCTCGGCTAAATTAAGGCCAATGATTGTTTCATTTTTTCCTATCGACGCTACCAAGCACGTCTCTAAGAGAAAAAATAAATAAATAAATGCTCTAATCGGGTCGATCGTCTGAGTTTATAACGAGCGGGAGAGAGGGGTGTGTGGGTCCTCGTTCTACATAAACGTGAGATATACACAAAAGACAATAAAAATAAGACGCCATTTTTTTCGCAAGAGAGCATTTTATTTTGCGATCCGATCAAAAATGTAGCTAAACGTTAAGCGATAAGTGAAGAGTGAAGGAGAAAGAGACTTGAGAAGCTTTAAAACCTTGGTCTTTCCTTTTACATTCGGGGATCGGCCTACTTACGCTCTCTCCCTAATATTCCCTTTCTCCCTTCCTCTTTCTTTCTCCAAACCTCTCTCCCTCTCTTGCTCCCTCTCTCTCTCTACCTCCTTCTCTCTCCCTCCCTCTCTCTATCCCTCCTTCTCTCCTTTCCTTTCTCTCTCTCCTTCTCTCTCCCTCCTCTTGATCCCTCTCCCTCCTTCCCTCTATCTCCCACCATCTCTCTCCCTCTCTCTACCTCCTCTCTCCTTTCCTCTCTCTCCCTCCTTCTCTCTCCCTCCCACTCTCTCTGCCTCCTTCTCTCTCCTTTCCTTTCTCTTTCTCCTTCTCTCTCTCTCCCTCCCTCTCTCTTCCTTCTCTCTCCTTTCCTTTCTCTTTCTCCTTCTCTCTCTCCCTCCCTCTCTCTTCCTTCTCTCTCCTTTCCTCTCTCTCCTTCCATCACTCTCCTTTCCTCTCTCCCCTTTCCTCCCTCTCTCCTTCCCTCTCTCTCCCTCCCTCTCTCTCCCTCCTCTCTCTCTCCACCCCTTTTCATTCTACCTCTCACCCTTTTTCTCCCCTTCTCCCTCCCCTCTCCCTATCTTTATCTCCCTGACCTATTTCCTCCTTTCTCTCCACCCCCTATCCTCTCTATCTCGTCCATTTCCTCTCCCTCTCACTCAATCCTCTCCTATTCCCTTCTTCCCTCTCTCCCTCCCCCTCTCTCCTCGTCTCTAACATCCTCTCTTCCTCTCCCTCTGTATCCTTCTTTTCCGAAAGAGAAAAAAAAACAGTAAATAGGGAATGTGGGTGAAAAATTGACAGAATTAAGGTATGATGCCACTTTTCTCCCGGAACAGCCGATGCAGTCGCCACTTGTGTCCTTTTTATGTGTCTCATCAACGTCGTCTCCTTCCTCTTACATGGAACTCCTTTAGGTCCGAAAAAATAACAGAAGAAGAGGAAAAAAGTAATTTGGCGGAAAAAATATACGGGAAGACCCGATGCCATTTAGGATTTTTTTTCTCAGAACTTCCCGATCACTTACATTTAGCCTTCGGAATTTTTTTTTCGCTGGCATTAAAGAGAAAACTCTCTCTCCCCCTTCTTCTTCGTCTCCTTCCTCCCCTCCTTCCTCTCCCGCCCCCTTCCGCTGCCTCTCTTTCCCGCGCCCTCCTATAAAGGAACTAGGGAGGGAGGAAAAAACGCGAATGTCGAAAAGGCGGCGCTGTTATGAGAGGAGTACGGGCGACTGTTTCAAGGTCTAGTCCTTGAGTTGCCCAACGAGGTATGAAGCTTTGAGACTGCGGAAGATGTAGGATGTGGGAGAGACAAGAGAGGAGAGATAGAGAAATAGAGAGAAGGTGAGCGAGAGAAAGGAGTGGCGGAAAAAGGTAAGTAGATGCGAGATATGGTATCACGAGTAGATAGTAGGTGTTGAGAAAAAACGTCGTAGCGGCAAAATTCGGATGACGGAGGGTATAAAACAGCAGAAGTGCGAAAAAAATCGAAAAGAGAAATTTGGATTGGTGAGAAAAGGCGAACACGCGAACGCTTCAAAAAGAAAAGAGACACAGGAAATGCAGGGAGTTCGGCGAATTGAGGAAGGAATCGCCCCTCGAAAGAAGATGACGGGGGAAGAAAAGGAAAGAGAGTGGTGAGATCGCCCTTTCAAAATCGGAAAGAAGGATGGAAAACGTACGAGCGGATAGAATTCGAGCTGAAGACGTGGAAGAATGTATGAAGGATACACAGGGGATGCGATGGAATGAGGAAGATAAAAGTACTTGGAAAGAAAAGATGGAGAGAGGAGGTTTAAGCTGTGAAGGAAAAAGAGACTGGGTGGTAGCGATGGGGGAGGGGATGGGGAAAACGAAAGAGGAAAGGAAAAGTTGGTAGGAGATGGTAAGTTTGCGGAGAGGTAGGAGAGCGATGGAGGGAGGGAGGAGTTTTGGAGGGAATAAGGTAGGAGAGAAGTTAGAGGGAGTTAGGAGGGAGTTAGGAGGGAGGTCGGAGGGAGTTAGGAGGGAGGTCGGAGGGAGGTCGGAGGGAGTTAGGACGGAGGTCGGAGGGAGGTCGGAGGGAGGTCGGAGGGAGGTCGGAGGGAGGTCGGAGGGAGGTCAGAGGAAGTTAGGAGGGAGGTCGGAGGGAGGTCGGAGGGAGGTCGGAGGGAGGTCAGAGGGAGGTCGGAGGGAGGTAAATATTTTAGACGGAGGGAGGAATTTTGAAGGGAGGGAGGGTGGAGTTTTGGAGGGAAGTTGAAGGAAGGGAGGTATGAAGTAGGGAGTTGCGGGAGTGAAAAAGGTGGAAGGGAGAGAGAGGGAGAAGGAGGGAGGGAGTCGGGAAGGTTTTCAAAAAGGTCTAAAAGCGGCACACGTCATAAAATGAATGGAAAAGTCATTGTGTTGAGGGTGGAGGATGGGTGGAGGTGAGGTTTTGGAGCAGTGGCATTTTGCCGGGAAACTTATAGGATAGTGCACAATGTACCCATGAAGAGCTCTCTACTCTCCTGCGAGAAAAAAGAATTCCATTCCATCGAGTCACTTGGGACGAACGGGGAGGGGGAGAAGGGGAGGAGGGGAGAAAGGACGTCCGTGTGCTTTGGTATTTGGAAGTGTAGTCTTTACTTTTGGTCTTTGTTTAGTATCTGTGGGACGATTATCAAGTTATTACGTCCCTCGTTGGGTACCATCTGACAACGTAGAGAAGAAATGGAGAATTGTTAATGCGAGATTTTAGCTTACCTAGAATGCAGGTAATATTATACACTGCCGTTCATAACACTTTATATGAAACCGGATTTAAAGCCGTTTCGTCTTTCAAAATGAAACACTATTTTTTAATACATCAAAACTAAATTGACTGTAAGGCACTAGTCTAATGTGTACTGCATCCTTTTGGAAGAATGAAAATTAGTAATTAAATTGTTCTTGTCTTGAGTTAAAAGTATCATACATTAGTAAGAATCGTGAAAGGACCATGAAATTTACTTATTATAATTGTATAATGTCGCTTTATATCGTAAATAAATTTCCTCCAAAAGCCGACCTGGCACAAGAACTAAATTAGGGAGGTGTACTTGTCCTCTTATCATCTCAATCTGCATCAAGGGTTTGACGGATAATACAAACAATAGTGTCTTTTGCGGATTAAATCTTAGCGTACGTACAAGAAATCAAATTATGTGTCAGCCGAATAGCAATGCAACGAGATATGCCCTCAATTTTGAAAGAGATTTAAGAAGGTCAGCTAGACTTAGGTGTAGTAGCCATAAATTTCACGTACCTTCGTCGGTCACGCGAAGGAGATTTCGGGATTGAAATTTTTTAGTCATTACAAATACTTAGGAGAAATTCTCACGCGTCAATATTTTCTGAGGAGAGAATCAAAATCTTCATAGCATAGGAGAATTATATTCCAAGATTGGTTAGCAGAGCTTTGGGTTATGTGTCGAGTTTGAAGTAAATCGGGTATTTTTGCACTTCCATCCAATCGCTGCTTTTGACCCAATCGAGGGGGCTTATTGTTGGATTTCGGTATGATCCAGCATAAAGCGGCTCGTTAACGGCGACTACATATATAATGCAAGCGTATCAGAGCTGCTGAGAATCTTGAGATGGCAGACTAAGATGTGTAGGAGACTTTAATACAAACAAAAACTCTTTAAAAAAAATTCAGTAACGCTGAAACCATTGAAGACGTGCGTGCCATATTTTAATACGTTGAAATAATTGCTAGGGCCGACATGTACTACGGTAACTTTTTCTAGGATGCGATCAGACAGGCCAATAAAGATTTTCATTAGGTTTTTGGTATAGTGCAATGATATCTGATCCTTGTGTTTTCAGTGTAATGTAGTGTAATTACGAAAATTTTAAATTAATTTTGTATTAGTACGATCAATAAAGTATATCTTACACGTGTGTTCAAAAACATGTACCAGTCTAAGTGGCGGAAAAGCGTGTAACAAATACAGCAGATATAACTTAACAACATTCTCGCATGATAGCAGGTTAAAGCACATAAGCGAATTTTTAAAAATAAGAACTGCAAAACAGATTCTAAAAGCGATTTTTTAGAATGTTCACGTAAATTTTTGAAAACTTCGAACTCATTCTTTCAATGAAGAATTCCCACTGCATTTAATAATAAACACACACATGCAGCACTACACATAAATAAGTAAATATAAATAAATAAAATTATTAATAACCTTTTCACAATGCAAAATATTTAACATGTATGCATAATTCAAAAAAATTCAGATTTAGTGATCAAACTGCATTATTATAATGTAACGTGAATTTCCATTAGAAACCTAGCATTAATAACAAAGCGCATATCCCAAAATCAATCAAAAGTAACTTAAAACATACCTCACCGAAATTAAGCAGTTGTAATATGATCTTAATCCCTTTTCAAAAGTAAATTGAACGTATTCACGCTTCGCTTATATTGTTGTAGCAACGTAAACCAAACAGAACGACCATAATAACGGACCCGTCTAGATCAGTGGTGTCCAAACTACGGCCCGCCATGAGTTTTACAATTAAAAGACAAAATTTAACATAAAATGAAAATAGAACATTATAAAAAAATATAATTTGTCTTAATCCCTCTCTTACTATAATAGGAAATACATTTTAAATGTATCAGGCAATATAGATCCACAAATTAACCCTTTAGTTTTTAAAAATTATTCTTCAATTCTGTGAATAGAGGACTATGTGGCCCGCGATGAGTGGATAAATGGGTTATGTGGCCCTCCAGCCGAGAGGTTTGGGCACCATCCGTTCCAGATAGTTCATAAAGGGTTTATTAAAATCGTGCTAAAAGGCAAACTGGCAGAGTGACGTACTCCAAAATTAAAAGGGTTCATGTCTGTCACCAGAAAATACTAACCTGACAACCTTAGCTTCCGAGCTGTTATCGTGCTTCAAAATTTTGCGCATAGACGGACAAAGTGAAAACATAGGCGATTTAGAAAGAGGTAAAAATGAAACCTCAGGGACGATAACAAATAAAGATCGAGTTTAAAGAGTGGAAAAAAGATCTTAATAAAACTCTGACAAAAGACACAAGGCAGGGCAGTGCAAAAGTATAAAAGTCGTCAAAAAACCAACTTAACCCCGATTTCAGATTATTTCAAAACAAGATGATCCAAACGGAACTTATGATGCCGACGTTCCAACGTAATTACTTTCAATTAAATGTGATGCAGCAATTATTTATATAGGCTTTAATAGCTTTAAAATCACCGCGGATGAGTTGCTCCTTGTGTTCCCAAATTTCATAATTTAGCGTCATAAAATATTACAAATACATTCGAACGGAAAACTAAATGGATCACGCGTATTTGTGTGGCAAAAATAACGCGTGCGTCTACTAGACTATACCAAATCCGAGTCCAACAATAGTCTTTGCGATGGCAACACTCTCGTAATGAGTGATAAAAACTTCAAAAAACAGCAGTATTTACGCAAAGTTCGACGAAATACGAAAGATAAGCAACATTCTACGATAAAAATTAGAATCTCTATTTATTTCCTCAGAGAATAATACAAATCCCGTTCCCATATTACAATTATAAGATATTTTAATGTGCAAGAGAATATTACCATGCACGCTGGATTTCAGATTTACCATGTAAATCAAATGGGAAGGATAGTTCCTGGAATCAAATCCTGGACTTTCAATCTTCGCAACAAAAACTATCCTCGAAAGCTCGGCCTCAGTAGCAAGAGATTTTCACCTAGTGCCATGAAAATTGGTCTATTGGTTCAAAAGTTAATAAGGGGGACGGGCAGACACACAACTAAGAAACTATAAGCATATTTCAATTCTGGATTGTAGGTTAAAAAATAACTTTAAATTATTTCACAAGGAAGGAATCACAGATTCAACGAAATGCATAAATGATATAGATCTACGAGAGCCAAACAAAATATTTGAGGAACAAGAAATAGGACATCTAACTGGACTAAACCATTTAAACCGATATTATTTGATAATTTACTCATAAAAATAAAATATTATTCGTGTTGAATAATTAAAGAAATAATGATGAGAGGTGGAAGATTTCAGTGCACTGAAAAAGGCAAAAATAATAGAAAAAACATGAGAAAAATAAAAACATTTTTACAGCGAAGTCATCTAAAATTCTTCTAATATCTGGCATTCGTAATTACAAAGAACATAGATAAAGTGGCAAAGATCATATTTTTCTTATGTTAATTGATTGTTATCATAGCGTAAGCATCTCCACATTGGCCTCTTGTTATCAAGAAAACAAATCGTAAACATAACCTATCCAACAAAATTCATTACATTAAAAGCCTATAAATACTATTCCACGCCTATCAAAGGTTTGGAATTATCGCTTGGCATCTGATTCATTAACCGTTGAAGGTTATCCGACTCCTTACTAGCATAAAGGGCAATGAATACATCGAATTTACAACAGTTGAGCGAATCCCACCTTGACCTTACGCAGCGATTTTATTTCAACGAAATATTATGAGTTGGAAAACTGCCAAAAATGTGAGTTGTTTTCATATTGCTGGATATAAATGAAGAAATAGAAACGGTAAACTATGAGAATGCATCTTAATCAGATGTGATGACTTGTGAATATGTCGCTGTTCATAATAACCACTTAAAAAATGCAGGATCTCTAAAAGACTGGCGGCCACCAACAAAAAGACAAGACGGAAGAAAATTATTTTCTCATTTTACTATAACCAGTCCACTGAAATGTCATAGGAGATCTTAGCATCAAAGACAAGATTTTTTGTCTCTTTAATTTTATATAGAAAAATGCTTAAGTTGTATTCCTGAAGGATAAAGATGTCGCATTGTGCAATATCTATGAAACGAAAGAGAAACTTGAGCTAGGTATGCATAAAAACCGCTAATGATGTGAAGATCCAAAAACAATTGGTTTGATATCAATTACTCATACACAACAAAATAATTGTAAAAGCAGAGA